>CM053759.1:44389652-44411723 GCA_028658305.1 Pachyuromys duprasi | reverse complement strand
CTGAAGACCCTAGTGAGGGAAACAGGGACTGTTTCAGTCATGAACTTGATGGCTGACTCTTTGACCCTCCCCCATACAAGCTGGGGAGTGACAGACTGGCTAGATCCCAGAGGAGGACATTGCAGCCAGCCCTGAGGAGACAGGATGAGCTGGGGTTGGATGGAAGGGGAGGAGGTCCTCCCCTGTTGGTGGACTTGGAGGGGGCAGGGAGGAGGGAGATGAGGGAGGGAGTGGGAGGATGGGAGGGAATGAGGGAGGGGGCTATGCCTGGGATACAAAATACCTAACCTGTGATTGATATAAAAATAAAAAAAATCCATTAAAAAAATTTTTTTTCAAAGCCAAAAAAGATGGGACAGGAGAAGGTCAAAGAGGGGATACCTAATGATTATGGAATGCAGAATAAGGAAACTCTCTAATTTCCTTGTTTTTTCTAATAATGTAAGATATTTTATGTTTCTACCTTCTGCATGGAAGCCTTTGTATTATAATGATTTTCATTCCTTTTGCAAATGTGTTGCTGTATATGTGTGTGGGGGGGTGTGCTTGGTAGGACAGTATGTTTGATGAAGACCTAAAGTAAGATTTTCAGAAGAAAATAAAATAAAAGACAATAATCATATCAGGGAGAAAATAGTTGATCATGCTTCTCCTGTCCAAAAAAGAAAGGTTGTTACAGAAGAAATCCAAAGGCTTGAATAAATTTAACTGGATATTCTGTACTACTATTCTAGTGTATGAGCTTCTGCTTATGTTATCCAAACTTCATACCTTTTAATTGAATCCAGAACAAACGAGAATGAAAGCTAATAAAAATTATTGATTACTGGGACAAAAATCTATAGATTTTCTGTTTTCATAACAAGAGAATCATCATAATTATATAAGAAAAATATAAAGGTATTTCACATTTCTATTTTGAAGCTTAATTTTGCTGCAAAACAAACAATGATATCTATGATCTATGGTCAAGCTGCATTATGAACTACAAGAATCTGGATTTTCTTTTTAAGTTTGGAATATCTTTCGCTTCTTACACAGGTTTTTAAGTTCACAATACTCCAAAGAGTTAAAAAAAAGTGGCACTATCAGCCTAGCAAATTATGTTCTTTAAGAAGATAACATTCTTTAGCTAATTTTTGTGTGTGGGGGGACATGCAATACCTTAATCTTTCTATTTTCCAAACAATTTCTTGCAGCTTAAAGAAGACTTTGTTTCCTAAAGCATCAAGAGATATCAAAAATTTTCAGATTATTTAAATAAGAAACTAAAGGTTACTTTTATAAAGGAGAGAAAATAAATGTGGCCGCTTTGAAAATGTTCTATGAGGAATGTATTTCTGTTAGCCAGGCTCCCAATGAGGGAGAAAGGCCAGATGCTCACAGAAATGAAGCCTTCAGTCTGCCCTTAAGATTTTTCTTCTGCCAACAACTCTACTAGACAAATCTGCATTTGGATGTTGTGTATCACATGCTCCTTCCTGGGTGCAGTTCATCTATTTTCTCAAATTTTATAGTCTCTCTCTTTTGCAGAAAGTATAGCGCAGAAAGAGAGAGAAAGCCCCACACCTATGCCAGCTCTGAGCACTCAGGCTTGTAATGTCTAAGTAACTATTCTAAGTGGGCAATTTCAGTAAATTGAATGGCAGTCAATGGACCTTCCTACTACTCCCTTCCTTTCATCTATTACCATCAAGTCTATGTTGGAGGTTTTAGCTCCAGGCAGATCATACTGCTGAGCTCATGAATGACAGAATTTTTCAACTATCTTCCTCTAACATTCTGAAGAGCACATTCTGTACAAAAATTTAACAAGGAAATGAAGTGTTACTATGTGCTGCTTTTGTAATGAGATTCAACTTTTAAGACATTCAAAGATAGAATCCAAATGTTACTTTCTCAGAGGTGATCAAGTGCTAGATTAAACATATCAGAGGCGATCAAGTGTTAGATTCAAAATGATTAATTAAGTTTATTTTATATGTACGAGTTGTTTTGCCTGCATGTGGATTACATGTATAACATGTACCTATAGAGACCAAATGAGGGGACTAAATCCTCCTGTAACTGAAATTATGGATGATGTGAGTTGCCAATTGGGTGCTAGGAATTAAACATCTGCCTTTTGGGAGAGGAAACAAAAAGTGTTCTTAATCACTCCCGGAGCCCCTCCTAACCCCAGTAAGCATACTGCTCCACTGGCCTTGGATGGAATCCTTTCTTTTCATCTGGTATTGATGCCATATTTTGGGTGAGCATATGCTTCTTAAGGTCATACAAAACTTGTCAACGAGATATCCAAATAAAAGAAAGGGTTCTTACTCAGAATTACACATGAGGATAAGATAGTGAAAAAAAGAGAAAGGTGAGGATGTGAGAGAGAGAGAGAAGTTGATGAAATGTAAAGTGATGGAAATGTGACCAAATTTAAGTTGCTAAAAGAAATGTACAGAATAAGCATCTGTAAATATTAAAGATTTGATTAGGATCAATAGAGAATCCTGCTGTGCATGGAAATAATAGGAAGTTCCTCTCCTACAACAAGGACAAGACCACTGATGACACATTGTGAAAATTTAAATTCCATTGATAGGAGATAATCTGAACTGAGAATGCCACTGCGAATTTCTTGCTTGGAAACTATGGCGTAGGGAAAAATTTCGCTACATCAGCACACAGTTCCCTGTGCAACTGCAATCTACGCAGGCAAGAGAACATTTCAGGCTGGTAGTAGAGCTTGGCTGAGTTGTTCATATGGTACTGTTTTATAAAAACATAATAAATATAAGAGTGAAAGGGTCATGTAGGCATGTTCCAGAAGGCTTCTGCAATAACCATACTTCATGCCAGAAGGTTCTATGAGGCTGGGTAAAGTTTAAGCAGCACTGGTGGCGGAAGGATGTTCAATATACCAAGAGCAAGGATATCTATTGAGAAAAGCAGCAGCATGGAGTGAAACTTGTCATAGAGAGAAGCAACGTGTACTATAGGAGGCAGAGGAGAAAGTGTTCCCCTGCTCCCCTTCCTAGGGAACTGAGTTCATGTCAGAAACTGTCTCTTTTCTGCTTACTAGGGAACCAACAGGGAGACTGAGCTGCTCATGGGATACATCTGAGCAGGGGGTATAGGTCCTCTCCATGCATGGTCCTTGGTTGATTAATCAGTGTTTGCTGGACCCCTGAGACCAAAGTTTTGGCTCTGTTGGTCTCTGTGAGGAGCTCCTGGAGAGGTTGTAAAGAAAGGGGAAGCCTCCTCCATTGCTGGTGGGAATGTAAACTTCAAAGTGTAAACAACCACTTTGGAAATCAATCTGGCACTTTCTCAGAAGATTAGGAATCAAGATCCAGCTATACCACTGCTGGACATATATCCAAAAGGTGCTCTGCCATACAACAAGGACATTTGCTCAACTATGTTCACAGCAGATTTATTTATAATAGCCAGAATCTGGAAACAACCAACATGTCCCTCAAACGAGGAATGAATATAGAAATTGTGTCAGAAATTGTGGTACAATTCCAAAATGGACAATTTAAAACAAGGAATCAAAAGCAAGGAAATCATGAAATTTGCAGGTAAATGGATGGAAAAGATCATCCTGAGTGAGGTAACCCAGAAGCAGAAAGACACATGGTGTATACTGACTTATATGTGGATATGAGTCGTATAACATAGGATACACATACTAAAATCTATAGTACTTAAGAAGCTAAACAACAAGGAGGACCTAGGGAAGATGCTTAATTCCCATTCAGAAAGACAAACAGGATAGACATCAGAAGCAGGAGAAAAACAGAACAGGACAGGAGCCTACCACAGAGGGCCTCTGAAAGACTCTGTCCAACAGGGTATTGAATTAGATGCTGAGATTCATAGTCAAACTTTGGGCAGAGTGCAGAGACTTTTATGAAAGAAGTGGAAGACAGAAAGACCTGGAGGGGACTTGAAGACCAACAAAGTGAAAAATCTGGGCCCAGTGTGGCCTGCAGAGACTGATGTGCCAACCAAGGACCATGAATGGAGAGGACTTAGATTCTCTGCTCAGATGTAGACCATAAACAGCTGAGTCTCCAAGTAGGTATCCTAGTAAGGGGCACAGGGACTGTCTCTGACTCAGTGGCCAGCTCTTTTTTCACATCTCCCCGGGGGAGGGAGCAGCCTTGCCAGGCCACAGAGGAAGAGCTGGCAGCCAGTCCTGATGAGACCTGACAGGCTAGGGCCAGATGGTAAGATGGCTGCCTTCCTGCCTCCAGGCATGCATATGCCCTGTGCTCCCACCCCTGTCCTCCTGAGGTGGTAATATAGCCTGGCAGCCTGGTTAAACTTCCTTTCTCCTTATAAAGTAAAGTCCAGCAGCACCTGGAATTGCTCCTTAAGCAAATGAGGCTCCTCAACACAGCCAGTGATGTACAGCCATCCTGATAGCCCCTACTCACCTCCAAAGTTTTAAATGGTCTTTGTTGTCCAGCTCCCTACCCCCAATTAAAGGAGTTCTGTCATTGAAGCTGTCTCATGCAAGTCTGTTTCTCGAAAGCTCACCACCACCTGAGATATAGCGGGCCCCGGCCCAACCCTCATTCCTGCCTTGTTCCTTCTTCTCGGATCCACTTGTGATTATGGGTGGTCATACCTTTACAGGTGGGGAAGCAGGGCCAGGAATGGTAGAGATGTTGTAAGATTTTCCCCTTTCATTACAACATGTCTGATGATGCTTTGCTAGCTCTATTCTTGTTTATGCAGAGACAATCCCTAACAATATCATAGCAAACAGCCTGTTCCCATGACTCTTTTAATCTTTCCATACCCGTACATCAACAGATAAGTGGAGTTTTCACTATTCAATTAAAATAAAAAACAATAAACAAAACACTTTTCTTTGCAACATATGGAGATAATTATAAATGCACACACAACCAATCAAAACTTAGAAAACAAATGATCAAATGGCTTTTAGACTCAATTGACTTATCTACAACATAATTCCTGTACCCCAAACCCCTGGAATATTCTTTTAAAAATATTATGATATGTTTCATAAAATCACTAAACTGGAAGCTGTAATAGTTATGCAGAGGACCGGGCACAGACCCATGTAGACCTTGCACATGCTGCTTCAGTCTCTGTGACCATTTGTTGATTTAGAGGGCCTTTGTCCTTTTTGTTTTCCATACACTCTGGCTCTCACAATCATTTCTTGACTCTGAGGGAAGGCATTTAGAGCTCACTATTGCAAGGACTCTCCCTTTCTGCATGTTGTTTGGCTGGGAGTCTCTAGATTGGTTCTCATCTGCTGCAGGAGGAAGCTTATCTGATTGTGACTGATTACTGCACTGTTCTGTAAGTGTAACAGAATATCATTAGAAGTCATTTTATTACTATTTTTTCTTCTTTTTTTGTTTTTGGTTTAATTCTAGGTTCCTGGACTATCTAGTTTATGCTGGGTACGCATTTCATCTTGTTGAGTGGGCCTCTACTCAAATCACTTATTGGTTGGTCACTCCCACAGGCTTTGAGTTATCATATTTCTAATAATGTAAAGTTAACAACTAAACTGTCATTTACACCTGAATCACTTTTCTACAGTTGAGTAACATTGAGTATTATCAATCACTCCAGGACAGGCCTCATGTTCAGGAGTATTTGACTAATATATGCTGGACTCAACAGCCTTTTATGTGTGCTTTTATTTGGTTACAATTTGTTGAACTTGTTAGTTTGCTTGCTTGCTATTTTTTGGGGGGGGTGTTATTTTGTTTTCTTGGTTTGGGGGACTTTGTTGTTGTATTAGGTTTTGCTTTTTGAGAAAACTTAAAGTTGGGTAGGTAAAAAAGGAGAGAGTATCTGGAAAGACCTTGGGGAAAGGAAGAAAATTATGAAAATATTTTTAAATTTAAAAATTGTCCTAAATAATAAAAGTATAAACCTATGTGATGTCTTTCACTGAAAAGCAGTTTTGTCTAAACTTTTTTTATAGTTCAGTAAGTACTTTCTTTTTTAAATTAAATTTTTATTTTTTATATTAATTACAGTTTATTTCCGTTGTATCCGAGATGTAGTCTCCTCTCTTATTCCCACCCAATCCTCTTCTTCATCATCTTCTCCCATGCTCCTCTCCAAGTCCACTGATAGAGGAGGTCCACCTTCCCTTCCATCTGACCCTAGCTTATCAGGTCTCCTCAGGACTGGCTGCATGTAAACTCTATTTTTTTTTGTACTTCATACAGCCACCACACAGTTGCTATGAGTTAAAATACTTAGGATCAAATGTAAATAATATCTTAAAGAAAATATTGCTATCTAAAACTAATGTAATACACTATTTTCCTTGGTCGTTTCAAAAGGAAATAGAAATATAAAATCTGAAATGAGAAAAGTAAACTACACATAAAACTGAACTGCAACTTGAAAATATAATACATTCATACTGTTTTATTTTATCAAAAGTCATTTTCAATTACTCTCCCTGTATTTAAATATAATACAGTTTCAATATTTTATTTGAGAATTAATAATAAGTTTAAAAACATTGAAAGTTTGATAAATTTTCGTAAAGGTTGACTGTAATCCCTAATATACATAAGGAAAAGGAGTAGAATAAAATTGTGAGACCGTAAAGTACAGTCTTTAAAATTTTATACATATGTTCTGCTCATTTGTTTATATAGAGACATTTATGTAAATATGTTGAAGATTCATAAACAAATTCTGTTCCCATTTAAATAAAAGGATACAGTCCTCCCCATTCCACTTTTGTAGTTTTAATTCTTTTGCCTTAAAATGTTTTTTGAAAGCTTGTTGAGGAGTATAATATCCATCTCACTGTGTAGGCTATTACGTTCCTCTCTCATCACAGTTCTTTCAGCGCAAGTGCTATCCAGGATAAGTTTCTCAGCATGAATAACAGTGGTCATCTTCATTGTCTTCCATCTGGAATTTAAATTTTCTGCTTGATTTGCTGATCTATTATGTCTACATTTATGATAGACAGGAGGGACTCTACTTAGTTTCCCGTTGCTAAGATCAGAGGTAGGCTGGTACAATCCTTTAACTCATGTGACCGCTGGAAACCCAGGTTTTGACAAGCACAATATTCAAGTCCCATAAAGCTAAAGAAATGATTTTGTTGTGCCTATGTATTCATTTGTGTAAGTTTGTGAGTTTAAATTCATAATACACATTTTGAAATATTATAACTTATATTGAATTTCCCTACAATATAATTGGAACATAGGTAATTATTTAGAAAATAATATGAGACACTCCTCATTTTCTAACAAAATAAAGGGAGGAGTGAAGATGATATAGATAAGAAAAAGACAAAAGAGAAAGGCAAATTAAGTGATAAAGATAATTTAAAACTATTGGTTATTACACTGAACAACTGTTGCTGAATTCTTTTAGAGGTGTTTCTGGAAAACTTGTTTCTAAATTATGTTACATGTCAT
This sequence comes from Pachyuromys duprasi, assembly GCA_028658305.1. Classification (NCBI taxonomy): domain Eukaryota; kingdom Metazoa; phylum Chordata; class Mammalia; order Rodentia; family Muridae; genus Pachyuromys; species Pachyuromys duprasi. Next base: position 44,404,278 of record CM053759.1, on the reverse strand, counting down.
AAGATGTAATATTAATCTAGGTAGTAGACTCAATGAGGATCACTTTTACTTCCTCTACACTACTACTTTTATTTTGAGTGGTGTAAAGCCATTTCCTATGGTGTCATTGAAGTTGTTTCTATTTCAGAAATCACAACCTCAGCTGAATGCAGGTTTGCCAAGGAAGATGAGAAAGGCCATCAGTGGTCCGCTAATGTCTCCAACTTGTGCCAGTTGAACTTCCTTGTGCCTCCTAAGCAAAATCACCCAGCTGTTGGCATTTATGAAGGTGGCTAGGTACAATGCCTAAACAGATTCCTTAGTGTAAGTTAATGGAGTAGGCTAAACTCTTGTTGCTGCAAATGTTTAGAGGAAGTATAATAATTAGTATTTTCTTCTAAATGTATTTATGTTTTTCTTTTGTTGCTCTGCATTTTATAATCTCATAATATATACTTGTGGTTAAATTTTGTGAATATCCTCCTGTGAAATTTTATTATTACTTACTTGTGGTGTTTATACCTGAACATTGACTTCTGAAAAGTATTGGAGAGTTTTCTTCTTTCAACACACTCCTTTCTCTTCCCTCTTTTTAGCTCCTTGCTTCCTTTCTTTTGCCATCATTTCTTCTTCTCTTTCTTAGGATTTTATCTTTACTATTTTCACAAGTCAGTCCTGATTTATTGTGTGGTTGTTAAGAATTAAGCATCACACTCACTGATTATATGACTCTGTTGCCACAAGGAGCATTTTGATGCCTATGGCTTTGCTACAGATTTTATACAGCTGTGATTCTGGTTTCTAATTAGCCATTGCTAAGTTAGTAAAAGCTACTTAATTCTTTAGCCTTCTCGGCTTCTGACATTCTTGTCAGATTACTCAGAGAAATACTGGGAAATAAGACACTCCATAACATTTTCTCTCTCTGAAGACACAGTCTTTTCCAGTATAATACTGATTTTTTTTTTTAGCATATCCTTGTATCTTTTAGTGAAGGGAGTGTCCAGGGATGTAATCAATGGGTATAAAGTAATAAATACATTGAGACAAAGGCATCTCTCTGAGTCTTCTAATATTTAGATCTTTAGATTTCTAGCTTAGTTATCTATCAAGATCTGGACATGAACACAGCTGATTTGCTAACACATTGTTTCTATAATGCCAAGATCATGATAACAAACTTCTACATAGAACCTGATTTATCATCATTCCAATTTATCATCAGTTCCTCAAGAAGGCACTTTCTGTAAATGCTGCTAAATAGAAGCTGAATGCCTCACATCTGCTGTTTTCTGCAAAGGCTTTAAGGCCAGGTGACCACACAATTCTTAAAGTTAACTCTGCATTGCTAAGAGCTGAAGCCCTTACCTTAGTCACATCCCCTCAGTCTCTCTATCATAAATGAAGAGTTATTAATTTCAGTAACATAGTATGCCCCAGTGTTTGGGGGACTATAATCATATCCAAAGTACCATTGCAAGATTCAGATTTTTTCAAAATGTTCCTATAAATTTTATAGTTTTCTATAGTATGTCAAAATAATTTTTATTCATTTTGGATAATATTTTGTGTTATATGAACTACGCCTGAAATTAAGCTATTTACTTATGGATGTAATACTTCTTTGTAATTTTCTAATAGTTTTTTGAGAAAGATGTGAGATAATTATCTATTCTTACTTTTTAAAATTTAATTTGAAATATTAGATCATTTTTCCTCTCCCTCTCCTCACTCCTACCAGTGTGGATGCTGTTCAGGAACTGTGGCTGGGAGGAAAAGCTCAGGTCACGTTTGATGCAGTCTGCGAGGTTGCACTGGAGGGCCAGTAGTAGTTGTTAAAAGCAGTTTTGGTAATATTAGATGTAATTGCATTGGATCTACAAATCCAGTTAAGAAGCATGGGTGCTACATCAAGGGCGGTCTTTCCAGTAACAACAGCAGAAGAATCCATCTGCATTTAATTTCTTTCATTGAAAGATATAAGTATCTTGTATATATCGAATGATAGATTAAGACTTGAAGATTTAATTACTTCTCAGTATTATAGATTATATTGTACTTTTAATTTCAAATTTCGAAGATCCATAGCCATTATACAAAGAGATACATAGTGAAGTTATGCCACTTGGGTTGATAATGCTGCCCACCAAAGTGACAAACTATTCAACAAAACACTCAGCACCTGGCATGAAAAATGGCTATTCAAGTTGTTAGATAAGGTAGTTGAAAGTGGCTCATTAAACAGTATAGGCTATTGGTACTACCCATGGTTGCCTCTCAAAAGTGTGAAGGTATGTTCCTAATGATAAGGACCCCACACTATTCAGATGCAGGACTTGAATGTTTTGAGCTCTATCTAACCTGAACTCCTCCGTTCGGCAGACTTGCTTTTACATTATGAGAAGTCACACGCAAGCCACCAAGAGAGTCTTATATCAACAGCTAAAGTGCTTCTTATTCTGCATCAAACAGAGACCATTATAAGAAACTAAAATTGACAATAATGCTGAGATCAATTCATTGTGGCCAGTCTAGACTCAATGGACACATCTATAACATAAGACTTGTTTCTAAGGTTCAAGAAATGGTGAGGAAGATAAGGTTGAAATATTGTAAGACACAGAAGACAAGAGAGTCTTGTGAGATTGTCCCCTAGAAATGACAGGGAAACTACAGCAATGAAATCTGAACAATATGACTACCTAAAGAAGAACCGAACAATGACAAAAACAAGAGGCATGCTAACAGAGAAGGGAAAAATCTCACTGTGTCTTCCACCTAGACAAAGAACTACGGAAAAATAAAAACTGTTAAGAGATGAGGAAACTCATCTCTGAGGGATGAGGTTCCTAATTGGGTATCTAATACAAAGTGGTCAGCCCTGAAATAGTCACACAAGAAACTGTAACAAATAAACTCAGCAGGTTGTGTTTATACATCTATTCATATATTTGTGTCAATAATTATCAATAGTAAGAAACTATCAGTTTGAGAAGGAGTCATGGAACAAGGAAGGAGTTGGAAGGAAGAAAGCATAGGAGAGATTGGAAAGAGAAAATGCACTGAGGGAAGTGAAGTTATTAGTTGTTAATTAAATAAATTAAAATATAAATTTTAAAAATATTTAAAAATTATGTTAAACCTTGCCATATCAAATCTCATACCTCTCCATTGCTATCTAGCGTTTTTCTTCAGAAGTTTTGTACTTAGGCATGTTAAGTCAAGCAAAGACATTTTATCTCTTTTTCCATTTTCACATATTTTTCTACTCTTGGGTCACTGCATTTAGTAGAACTATCAGCATGATGTGACTAGTGGAGGGAACATCAACATCAACAAAAAAACACCTTCCTTTTGAAAGACCCCCGCCTACTCTGACTTAGCTAAGGCAGCGCTATCTACAGAGAACCAAGCCGGAGACTGGAAAATTACTGAGAAACCCAGATGTCCAACAACAGGATATCTGTGGTTGGGCGCCTAAAACACCCTGGGTACCCAAGATAAGAACCGAGTACGTGACTCAGCTCACATCTGCCTTCCGGCCTTCCCTGTTCCGGGTACATGACCAGGCTCACATCTGCCTTCCCGCCCTTTGTATTCCGGTGGCTTGGTTCAAACCGCCCAATTAGCTCCCTGTAACTACGCTTCTCGCTTCTGTAACCGCGCTTTCTGCTCCCAAATCCTATATAAACCCGCCGCCCCAGCTGGAAGGCGCGCGAGTCCTCCGCAAGGCTTTGTTGCCCCGGGTACCCATGTATCGAAATAAACCTCTTGCTGTTTGCATCCGAAAAGACTGGTCTCGCTGATCCTTGGGGAGGGGTCTCCCTGACGGAAGATACCCTCCGGGGTGGTCTTTCACTTTGTTCCTGGTCTTAAGGGCAAAGTATTTTATTGTTTATTACTGGAGCTTTTACTGTAGTTTTTAAAAAAGATATTCTTTAGCAAGTTCACGGTTTTGTTATTTTTTTCTGATAAGAAGTTGAAAATAAAATTGTTATTATGCTATTTAAAATTGTAAATGTAAGTGTAATGTAAATTGTATTATTTCTTGGATTAAAAGTGTAATGTCAAAACAATTGCTATCAATTTTATTTTGGTTGGCCCTGAATTAATCTCTTCTGACTCATTATTAGGAATGACAGAGAGTGTCTGATGAGTTCTTCATTATTACTGCAACATTATGAGAGCTTTAGAAACTGCTAGAGAGTAAAATCAACCAAACAATGACATGTGACTTTAAACAAGGTTGAAAGCAATAACTTGTTACATTTGACAAATTTTCTTCCAAAATATTATGCCATAAGGGATAACTTGAACAACTATAAAATTTAAACATACTTTTTTTCAATGATGAAATTCTGTTAAAGTAACTGAACATGCAATAATGATTTTCCCCATTTCAGGTTACTTGGGAATTGTATGAACATCTTATAAAAATCTATTAAGTGCCAATGTCTTTTTTATAATATGTGTTTTATGTCATAGAACTGCTAGCCACTTTTCGAGAATGTATCCTGACTCATTGCTTGTGGTTAAATCCTACACAACATATGATTCAGATTTGAAGCTGGGAATACTTTTCTTGTTTCATTCATAAGGACATTGAGGAGCAGATGCATGCCTGTTACTTTTGCACATCTCAAATAGTTTACCTCCAGCTCAGCCTTGTTCCTGCATGGCAACTGAATGGCAAAGTCAATACACATTTAAAATCTACTTCTACAATGGAAAAACATCTACCTGATTATTTTTCAAATCAGTGTTCAATTATCACATTTTTCTTACTTGGATGGAATTTAGATTTCTAGAAATGAAATTAACAAAATATTCCCAAAAGGATAATCATTTTAACCTGTGAAAAGGAAAATATGCTATTATTAATGTCTATCAATTCCTCTAGGTAAAAAATATCAATATGCATGGCTAATAAAGCTAATGTAATCATGTGTTTAGTGTGAATGAACATTATTTTGAGTAGGTCAGAGTCTTTAATCAAAGCAGCTTTTCAACAATTGGAAAAAACTGAAGAATTGATTCACATTGAAATATTTATAGTATATAACATGAAGAGAATTAGCAAGTAGATGTATTATCTGTTCTATTACAGTGTCATGTATTACAGAGATTTATCTATGATTATGGTGTGTTCTTCCCATTGGAGTCATATTTTGAAACCTTAACTTTCAATGGGAGCTAGGACACTGGGAAATAAGTAGTCAGAGGCAAGGTCATGAAGAAGAACCTGCAGGATGAGATTAGTGTTTTTGTGTGAGACTAGAGATTGTGTTCCTGGGCACACAGGAATGTGATGAGAAGGCGTCTTCCAACAAGTCAAGAATGAGGGTCTCATCAGACATTGTACCTCCTAGCCTCAAGAACTGTGTAGAAGGGGCATGAGAGGAGAGGAGGGAGGGAGGGTGGGTTTGGGAGAGGAGGAAGGAAGAGGGCTACAACTGGGATACAATTGAATAAATTGTAAAAATAAAAAAGAACTGTGAGAAACAAAAGCTTGTTGTTTTGTTTGTTTGTTTGGTGTATGTGTGTGTGTGTTTAAGTCACGTAGTCTATAGTATAATAATCACAGCTTCCTTAACTGTCTGAGTAATTAAGTGAGTGAGTGCTCACATACATATATCACAGAATATAGAAATGACTTTGGAACTGGCGTGAGGACAATGAAGTGTATACCAGAAAATTCCAGAAATGGAATTCAGCAGATGGTACACGTGAGAGCTTAAAATGAAAGTATTCTGTCTTCTTAGACAGTATGCAAAAATGTCTAACTGTAACAATATAGCTATTAAAGTACAGAAAGCTGGTAAAAATATGAAAGTCAAGTTCAGTACTAATGACATCGCCAGTGGACAATGCCTGAATGTTGACATTATGATGGAAAAACTGTAAATTTACTTGACATTCTAAGGTTTTGTTGGTAGGAAGACGTTTCAAGACATGAAATTCATATTTATACGGAGTTACGAAAGTAGTGCCTACATGATAGTATTTTTCCCCTTGTAATAAACAAAAGAGAACTGGATTTAGTTTTGGGTCTTTGATTCAATTCCATTAACCAACAAGCCTGTTTCTACGCCAATAACATATAGTTCTTATCACTATTGCTCTGTATCTGAAATCAGGGATAATGATAACTCCAGAAGTTCTTTTACTGTACAGGGCTGTTTTAGCTATTCTGTTATTTTTTTTTCCATTTGGTTTTGCTTTTGCTTTGTTGTGTTTTTCCATATGAAATTGAGAATTGTTCTTTAAAAGTCTGTAAAAAAATTGTGTCGATAGTTTGATGGGAATTGCATTGAATCTTTAGACCCAAATTTACCCTGCCTAAAGGAAATGCAGGGATAAAGATGAAGCAGAGATTGAGGGAATGGCCAACTAATAACTGGCCCAACCTGAGACCCACCAAATAGAAGTGAGCCAACCCCTGACACTATTAAGAAGACTCTGCTATGCTTGCAGACTAGAGACTAGTATAACTGTCCTCCGAAAAGCTCCGTCCAGCAGCGGATCAGAACAGATGCCGAGACCCATAGCCAAACGTTAGGTGAAGCTTTGTGACATTTTTGGAAGAGTGAGGGGAAAGAGAGAAGGTCCCAGAAAGGACAAGAATTTCTCAAGAAGACCAACTGAGTCAACTAACCTAGATCCCTAAGGGCTTATAGAGACTTACACACCAACCAAAGAGCTTGTATAGTGCCGGAGCCCGCCAGCAGAGCAGAACGGGGTTCTGAGTCGGGAGTGAGGATTGAAATTAATAATGCACACTACACATAATTATGTTCCGAGAGGCTTCTGGCCGCTTGCTCATGGCTCCAATGAGCCCTAGAGCATCAATACGCTCTGCATCCGAAAAGCCATGAGAGCAGACAGCCTTCTTTATTTATACAAACAGTTTACACAAGGGGTTAATTTTTACAAGGAAGTGAGGCAGAGTTGAGATTTCAAACAAGCTCTCCCACCTGCTGTCACTAAACAAAAGGCGAATGGACTTGCAAATCCTTCCCTGTCTCCAAGGGGAGGCCTGGAAAAAACCTGTCTTACTGCACTGAGACTAGCATTTCAAACAGCTGCCAAAGCAGCTATGACCCGGCTCACCACAGTATAGACTGCACCCAGGACCCCTACACATATGAAACCGATGAACAGCTTGGTCTTCATGTGGGTCATCCAGCAAGTGATGTCTGACATGGACTCTGTTACCTGCTTTTGTATCACTTTCCCCTAGCTAGGCTTCCTTGTCTGGTCTCAGTGGAGGAGAATGTGCTTAGTCCTGATACAACTTGGTGTGCTGGGATGGGTTTATCAGTGATGGAAGGCTCTGCTTTTCTGAGAAGAGGGGGAAAGATGGCTGCAGTTAGGTCTGGGTAGAAAGGAGGCTGCAATCGAGATGTAAAACGAATAAATAAATAACTTTAATAATGATAATTTTTAAAAAGGAGATCTGGAAGCTAATCAAGAAGGAGGACCCTGGATAAGATGCTCAATCTTCATTCGGAAAGGCAAACAGGATGGACATTGGAAGAGAGAGAAAACAGGGAACAGGACAGGAGCTTATAACAGAGGGCCTCTGAAAGACTCTCCCAACAGGATATCACAACATATGCTGAGACTCATAGCCAAACTTTGGGCAGAGTGCAGGGAATCTTAGGAAAGAAGGGGGAGATGGAGGGGACAGGAATCTACTCTTTTACCAGGACCACTTATTATTCATTGCATGCAATATTTGTTGAATAATTCTAGTGCATGTACTAAGTAAAGGTGAACTTTTAATTTAACTTTTACATGTCACATATGACTTCAGATAGCCTTTTGTGAACTTGTTTAATATATGAATATCATTAAGTGTCTTTAAATATTCAAGACTATGTGTGTTCTTTGTAAATTACTAAATTTTAATTTAATTTTAATTATCTTTTATTTTGGCCATTAGTAAAAGTGCATCTCATCTAGAACATGGCTCTTTAGCTGTTGTCATGTCCCTTTTTCTATTCTTCACTTGTTTCTTTACTCTTTTGGCAGTATTTATAATGAAATAAAGACCTATTTAAAGTCTAATAGGTCAAACTTTGTGATTGGTAATACCTCTTATTTCTGTTCAAAATACATTAATGTGTGCTTCTCTATTGTAAGGCAATGGAAATGCTATTTATTATGTGTGGGATTTATTTTCATGTGTAGTATTTACATCTGTTTGAATTTGAGGTCAAGTACTATTGCACGTGAGCTTCATTTTTATTTCTTTAAATGGCTACCTTTCCAAATATCTCTTCCTGATATATTACTCTAATTCATTTAAACCTATCTCTATTGTGTTACTATTGTGCATGATTGCCATAGTATGTTTACATGAAATATTGATTTTGTTGGTTGGCTTTCATAAGTCTCACACAAGGATTGTTGTTTTAGTTTTTCTTCGTTATATTTATTAGTCATTGAGAATTTTGTGCAGTTTAGTTTGCTCATAATTATCTCATCCCCTCACCACACAACTTTGTGTCCCTTCTGTTTTAATTCTATGAAGTAAAACTGTTCTGCCTGTACACAAATATTTTGCAGTCTACTAGACATTAGTCAACTGATTGAAGGATATACCATTAACAAAAAACTGACTCTCTCCGAGTAGCTATCAATTGCCTGTACTTGTTCAGTAAATGTTAGGATCTTGTCTGGAATGAACTTGCACAGATTTTATACAGGTTGTCTCAACTGTTGTGAATTCATGTAAGCAACTGCCCTCTTGTATCTGGAAATTACCTTTCTGGTAGTCAACTAGTCCCTCTGGTCCTTACAATCTTTCTGCTTCTTCATGTGCAATGATCCCTAAGCCTTAGAAGATCAGGGTAGCATATAGATGTACCAGGTAGGGCTGAGCATTCCATAGACTATTATTCTCTGTTCTTTTTCCAGTTGTGTATCTCTGTGCTAATCACCATCTACTCCAAAATGAAACTTCTCCAACCGGGGTTAAGAGATGTTAATTTGTGGGTTCAGTGATATATCATTTGGAGTTGATTTAAAACTATGTCCATTTAGAACAGTAATATTAGTAGGTTCTCCCTGGGGCCTATGATCTGTCTGGCCAGAGCTTATTGGTCATAATCCAGATGCCAGGTAGTTCTGGGTTCCAGTTCCATGGGTTCTAGCATCATCTTGTGACCTCTATGGGTACCAGGGGTGTAGGTGGTGCACATATTTACATTTAGGCAAAAACTCCTGCTCATAAAATAAACTAAATCTAAAACAAAAAGTTAATATTTTACATCACAAATTTTCAAGTTTTTAAAAGAGTCATTAGTTACATTTTTCAGTGAGATAATTATTATTATTTACAGTTTATTATTACAAATTATTCACTTATCCAAGTTGTGCCCCCCACCCCCATCTCCTGCCAGTCTTATCCTCCCTTTCTCTTCCTCCTCTATCCCTCTTCTCTAGTCCACTGATAGGGGAAGTCCTCCTCCCCTAATGTCTGACCCTGGCCTATAAGGTCTCATCAGGACTGCTTGGATTCTCTTCCTCTATGGGTTGGCTAGGTCACCCCACTAGGGAGAAGTGATCAAGGAGAAGGCAACATAGTTCATATCAGAGGTTGTCTCTTCTACTCTTACTAGGGAACCCACATGGAGACTGAGATGTCTATGGCCTACATTTGAACAGGGGTCTAGGTTCTTTCTATATATGGTCTTTGGTTGATGCATCAGTCTCTGTCTCTCTCTCTCTCTTTTGTTTTTGTTTTTTGTTGTGGTGGTGGTGGTGACCAAATACCTGAAGAGAAATTTTCAGGAGGAAGTGTTTATTTTCGGGTTGTAGTTTGAAGACAGATACATTCTCTATTATGTTCTTTATATGTTTCAACTGTAACCTGTGTCTTCTACCAAATAAGGAGGAATTGCGATAACCTATAATATTTGGAGAAATATAGACCTCACTGGGTAATAGATTCCATACAGATAAACATTTCTGACACTATTTTTTTATACCCTGTGTCTAATGGAAGCATTCTCTTCCCATTGTAGAGTATCTGCAATTAAGCTCTCTGTATGCACATGTTTGACTTTCAGGGTGCTTCTTCAGTAGTGACTTAGCGTGTGATATTTTTTCAGAATATCTTTAGTGTTGGTGTTCCTCCCAGTATTCTCTCTTCTATCCTGCCTTCCTATCCCTCATCCCACTCAACTATTTTCTGTTATAGCCTCGCTCATGTTCCCTAATAACAGTGCATGTGACAAGACAATAAAATCACCAACATTTGATGGCTAAAGTCATTTCAACAGGCTTATTTTTGACACATGAATAAATATAAAACTTCAAAATGCTCTTAAATCAGTTGTGTTGATAAATGCACAACCCAAAGCTCTCTGCCTTGCTGATTGTAATGGTGCCATGACTGATTTTATTGGTAACGATTAGGACTGGACTGCTGACTTAAACATGTGAGGCAACCACTATAATGCTGAGCTTTATCTCCAGCCTGATGCGGCCATTTAAACAATAAAACATAAGGAAAAGATTTCCCATTCCAGTGTATTTAGAAGAAATCCTCTCTGATCCTATGATTTCTTTGTGATGGTGCTCATGCAGAACAGTACAAAATGTTAAGAAGTATAAAAGAAACTTCAGTAGATGATGAAAACCACTACAAATGTTCATGTAAGCAGCAGTTTGTTGAGGTAGTTTCTGATGAGTACTGATTTCAGTTAAATACACATCTAACAGCATTCTATACAGTGTTGCAGACCATTCACTACTTTCACTGTACACTGGTTAGCTAATGGGCTTTTGAAAGTTAACATGTAATTTTGTGACCTTCCTTGATCCCAGCCTTACAAAACTGTACTCTCCTCAATTTGAAGTATTAAATAGCAGCTAGAATACTTAAGAGAACTCACAAAGCGTAATCTATAATTGCTCTGTGTTTCTCATTTTGCATTGTAAGGAAGTACCAAGACTTTTTATATAAGATTTTGAGTTGTTCTGCAAATCATCCATTCTTTGCTGTTTGTCTTCACATCTAAGGTTGGCTCTATTCATTACCATTTTTGCTCTATTGCTTCTTAGCATTTGAATAATTACTTTACTTCTTTCTATTTTTTTCAAAATCCATTTTTCTTAATGTATTATCTATCGACCTCTCTAGAATAATATCCAATTGTGTCATTCTCCTGGTTCATCAAAATAAGTTTTTCTTGAATGTTAGGATAAGTTTCAAACTTCATAACATGACTTTTAATTCTAGACATGTATGCCCTTCAATTACATTACTAACCAGACCATATAGTATTCCTCTCCTTGTGCTTTTGTTTTAATTATACTGAACTTTCATCTTTCATGAGGGTTGTTTTTTCTTTGTATTGGAGATACTGAAATAGTTTTAATGACTTATCAAATATATTTCATAAATCTTATACTCACCCACTTACACTACATAATTCAATAGTTTTAAAAATATTTATAGATTTGCACACAAGTAATTTATGTCATTTCCTTCATCAGGCTATCATTTCTCTTCTCCCTCTATTATTCTCTGTCTTATAAATATAGTCAATATACTCTTTGTCACTGTGTGTTTACTATGCGACTGACATACAATATACCAGAATTATTCAATATGTCCTCTTGATGACCTGATCTTGGCTTGCTTTTAATAGTGACAATTTACATGTATTTATAATTCTTTTGTTAAAGTATAGTATTTCAACACATCAATATTACAATAATTTATTCAACAAACTTTTTGGGTTCCATGTTTTCTTGGATATTTTCAATGTGCTGCTGTGACTACAATTTTGCATATACTCTTGTACATATGTTTTTTTTAAGTTTTAGATATGTAATTTTACTGGGATTGTTAGGTCACAAGATAACCATATTTTACCTTCCAAGGCTCTGCCAGATATTCAACCTTGCTGAGCTAGTTTTTTAAATTTTCATCTGCAGTGTCTTCAGGTCTTCACTGACACTTACTTTTGTTCTTTATGATCGTTTCTTTTCCTCCTGAACTATAATTTCTTTTGATGCTAGAGAAGATAATTCACCTTTCATATCTGACGGCCACTTATACAAGAATTTATTTGTAACCAAAGCATTTTTTTCTATGCTAGCCCCTGAATAATGACACTTTACATTTATTATATGCTTTAAGTAATAAAGCTGGCCAGGTACTCAGGTATTTTGAGAGCCTGACAAACAGTTCTGTGTGTTGAATTTTTTTTAATTTTTACTTTTTATGACACATTTGAGATGCCTTTCCTCTACCTCCTCTTATTTGCATAAGCCTACTATCAATAGACAACTTTTAGTTTCACCCTGTTTGAATGTAAGCTTCTCGTACCTCTATCATTCAAGTAATGAAGATGTTGAAGTCTTTATTATAACATGTAAGGATTGGTTGAAAAGTTTCGACATACCACTTTGCAAAAACTTCTTTATAGAAGATTTAAATGTGACACTGTCAGTGGATTGGTTGTTACAACCTTCAGACACATAAAGTCAAAATGAAGAAATGTGATCCTAAAATAAAAAAGACAAGCAGCTCGGTTACAACCTACCTCTGTTCATATCTTTATTTTCTATTATTAATTAAGTTTTACATTCATGTTAGCTTTCTAAAATGTAGATGCAATAATTTAATTATTTAATTTAATTTCTCCACATTTCTCTGGGTTTATCTCTTATGAATTCTTTAGATCCTCTTGTTATGTTTAATCTATTATAGATACTTAATTCATTAAGTCACTTGTTTACATCCTAATTGTAGCTTTCCCTTCCTCCTGCCTTCACAGCACTTTTCTCTCTTCACTCCCCCCTTTGTACTTAGAGAAGGGGAGCCCTTCCATGAATATCAACCCACCTTGGCATGCCAAGTTGCAGAAGGACTAGGCACATCTTCTTCTATTGAGGCTAGACAAGGCAGCCCAGTTAGGGGAAAGGGATCCAGAGACAGGTAACAGAGACAGGTAACAGAGACTCCTACTACTGTTAGAAGTCCCACATGAAGACCAAGCTGCACATCTGTTACTTATGTATAGGGGGCCTAGGTCTGTCCCATGCAAACACTTTGGGTGGTGGTTCAGTCTCTTTTAGCCCCTACAGAGTTCAGGTTATTAGATTCGGTAGGTTTTCTTTTGGTGTCCTTGATCTCCCTGGCTGCTTCTCTCCCTCCTTCCCCTCTTCCACAAGATTCCAGGAGCACAGCCTAATATATGGCTGTGGGTCTCTGCATCTGTTTCCAGCAGCTGTTGGGGAAAGCCACCCAGATAACAGTTATCTAGCCTCCTGTGTGCAATTTTAACAGAATATCATTAATAGTGTCGGGGTGGGTAGCTGTCATGATATGGAAGTCAAATTGGGCCAGTCACTGGTTAGCCCTTCCCTCAGTTTCTACTCCCCTTTATTAGTACACATCCTTAGGAAGAAAACAATGTGGGTCTAAAGTTTTATGCCTCAGTTGGTGTCCTCATTCTCCCCATTAAAAGTCTTGCTTGGTTATAGAAGGTTGACATTTCAGGTTGAAATCACCGTTGCTAGGAGTCTTTTTTATTTTTTATTAATTGCACTTTATTCACTGGTATCCCCCTGTAGCTCCTTCCTCCCTCCCCTCCCAAACCTTTCCTGCTTCCCCCTTCTTCACCGGTGCCCCTCCCCAAGTCCACTGATAGGGGAGGTCTTCTTTTCCAGCCTTCTGATCTTAGTCTATTAGATCTCATCAGGAGTGGCTGCATTGTCTTCCTCTGTGGTATGGCTGCTCCTCCCTTCAGGGGGAGGTGATCAAAGAACAGATCAATCAGTTCATGTCATAGACAGTTCCTGTTCCCATTACTGTGGAACCCACTGGTAGGCTGAACTGCCATGGGCTACACCTGTGCAGGAGTTCTAGGTTATCCCCATGCATGCTACTTGTTTGGAGTATCAGTCTCAGAAAAGACCCCTGTGCTCAGATTTTTGATTCTGTTGCTCTCCTTGTGGAGCTTCTGTCCTCTCCAGATATTACTATTTCTCACTTCTTTCATAAAATTCTCTGCATTCTGCCCAAAGTTTGGCCAAAAGTCTTAGCATCTGCTTTGACAGTCTGCAGGGCAGAGCCTTTCAGAGGTCCTCTGTGGCAGACTCCTAACTTGTTCCCTGTTTTCTCCTTCTTCTGATGTCCATCCTCTTTGCCTTTCTGGATGGGGATTGAGCATTTTTGCCAGAGTCCTCCCTCTTGATTAGTCTCTTTAGGTGTACAGATTTTAGTAGTTATTTTTTCCTGATATTACATGACTAAATGAGTGTGTATATACCATGTGTGTCTTTCTGCTTCTGGGATAGCTCACTCAGGATGATATTTTCCAGTTCCCACCATTTACCTGCAAATTTCATGATTTTCTTTTCTTTTCTTTTTCTTTTTTTATTGTTGAGTAGTATTCCATTGTGTAGATGCACCACAATTTCTGAATCCATTCCTCAGTTGAGGGGCATCTGGGTTGTTTCCGGCTTCTGGCTGTTACAAATAAAGCTGCTACATGGTTAAGCAAATGTCCTTATTGTGTACTTGAGCCTCTTTTGGATATATGCCTAGGAGTGGTATAGCTGGATCTTGAGGAAGCGTTATTTCTAGTTGTCTGAGGAAGTGCCAGATTGACTTCCAGAGTGG
>CM053759.1:44325379-44382687 GCA_028658305.1 Pachyuromys duprasi | reverse complement strand
GAGTGAGGTATCCCAAAAGCAGAAAGAAACATATGGTATATACTCACTTATATAGACCTATAGGATAGGAAGGTCAAGCTGAAATCTACATACCTATAGAGGATATACAGGAAGGAGGACCCAGGTTGGTATGATCAATGCTTGTTTGGACGAACAAATGGTATGGACATTGAGTGGAGGAGAAAACAAGCAACAGAACAGGAGCACGCCAAAGAGGACCTGGGGGGGGGGTGTCAATGTAGCAATGTATCAGAACAGATATTAAGACTTGCGATCAAGCCTTTGGCAGAGGGCGAGAAGTAATGATAGATCTGGGGGAGGTTGGTGAGACTTGGGGAGAACAAGAGCTCTACAAAGACCAAACTGAGCAGGGCACAGGGGTCTTGTATGAGACGGTTTCTACAATCAAGGACCATGTGTGGATGTGGCCTGGAATCCCCTCTCAGATTGGGCCCATGATAGCTCGTTGTTGGACTGAAGACCCTAGGAGGGAAACAGGGACTGTTTCAGTCATGAACTTGATGGCTGACTCTTTGACCCTCCCCCATACAAGCCAGGGAGTGACAGACTGGGTAGATCCCAGGGGAGGACATTGCTGCCAGCCCTGAGGAGACAGGATGAGCTGGGGTTGGATGGAAGGGGAGGAGGTCCTCCCCTGTTGGTGGACTTGGAGGGCGTGGGGAGGAGGGAGAAGAGGGAGGGAGTGGAAGGGTGGGAGGGAATGAAGGAGGGAGCTATGCCTGGGATGCCAAAATACCTAACCTGTGATTGATATAAAAGAAAAAAAAGATTACTTAAAATAATTTGAATATTCATTAAACAATTGTTTAGAACTTCCGGTCTTAGTGTCAATTAAACTGCCTATTAGATCAGATTTTGTATGTAGAAATCCACAAGTTAAAACACTCCCTTAGATGGTTCTAGAAAAGATAAGTGCTTTCTGGTTTAGATTGACTGCACAGTACCAGCAGTAGCTTCAAAATGACATTGCACTTCTGGCATGTTGGGTGAAGAACTTGCATGTTATCAATGTTCTCTTTTAAAAACCAAATCACTCTAAGGTAGCATTGGGGTTTGAAGATGTGTTTTCACTATGTGTTTTTAAAGGATCATTTTTCTGCCTCTAAGTGGAAGTCAATTTAAAAGTGCTTTTTTGAATATTCACAGTGTGTGCATGTGTGTGTGTTCTTGCATGTTCATGTACATATCTATGTGCATACGACCATGCTCTTGTGGAAGTTCAAGGGCAATCTGCAGAGTCCTTTCTTTCAGCTAGTCAAACTCAGGTCATCAGGCTTTACAGCAAGTGCTTTTATCTGGTGGATCATGTCCCCAATCCTAACAGTAAGATTTTATTTATTAAATTTGTCATGTATAACAGAAGGTAGTTAGAAATAAAGAATTTATTATAACAGTTGTCCTTTTCAATGACTACAGGAAAGGATGGTAAAGCATTCATGGAATAACTGGGCTTAATTAAGTTTCAGTTAAGTATGTGTTTCTCCACATTTCAAATCTGACTGTTAGACATAGGATCAAATACAAAGTTATATTTTAATCAACTATGAGCGTAACACATGTTAAAATTAAACTTAAAATAGCACTTATTCTATTTGCTAGTTTATCTTCTTTAATCACTTGTGATTACCTAGAATATTCTGAAGGATGGAGTTTGATATTTGATCTGATAATATGACTGAAAATTGAATACATTTTTAATAAATAAGAAATTATAACAACATGTTTGGAAAAGGGGTTTTTATGTCAGATCGCTTCTTTCAAAATGCCTTAAATGTTTTCTTTTTTAAATTTAATTTTATTTATAGATTTACTTATTACAATTTATTCACTCTGCATCCCTGCTGCTTCCCCTCCCTTATCTCCTCCGAGGCTCACCCACCCTCCCTCTTTCCCTGCTATGTCCTTTTCCTAGTACCAAGGGAGGACCTCCTCTCCTTTCTGACCCTAGCTTATCAGGTCTCACCAAGGCTGGCTGCATTATTTTCCTCTGTGGCCTGGAAAGGCTGCAACTCCCAGGAGGTGTGATCAGAGAGCTTGCCACTGAGTTCATGTCAGAGACAGCCCCTGTAACCCTTGCTGGAGAACCAACTTGGAAACTGAGCAGCCAATGGGCTCTCCTGGTCCCAGGTAATTCGGCTCTGTCGTTCTTGTGGAATTTCTCTCTTTTCCGTCCAGGTCTTTCTATCTTCCCCGGAAGATATTGTTTTCTAATATCTTTCTTTTTTTCTTTTCACAGAAGGCATATGAAAATAAAACAAATCTGTTTCCAAAAATGTCATTGCAAAAAAATAATTTTCTCTCTGGGAATAAATGGCCTGTCATTGAATAAATAATCAAAAACCTATTCCTATCTTTCCCAGCCTCAAAGTATACGGTTTTGAATCAATGGTCTCATTGAACTTTACACAAGTCTGAAGTCACTTGGTTACTTTATGAATTGTGGGTATAACATTTTAAAAAAGAAATTGTTGAGTATAATTTACCAGTTCATGCAATCTGCAATCTCAGTTTTTCTTACATGTTTATATATATATATATATATATATATATATATATATATATATATATATATTTGTTCAATAAGGGTTTAATTCAGTAAGTCTTTAATTTATGTTAGATGATGAGTATACAAATATAAAAAACATCACATTAAGAGAAAATCTACATAAAATTTGCAAAATTAAAGGAACTTATTAGATTTTAACACTGTTGCATAATAAATTACCACAAGCTTAGCAGTGAGTGTGGAAAGTTGGCAGGGTGGAGGAATGTGTACATTTCTGATTATTTCTGAAATCAAGAAAAAGAGGAACTGGCTGACATAACTATATGAACAAATATCTTATCCCAGTTTTCTGTCCAGTGTCTGTAAATTTATCTAGTGATTAACTTCAGAGCAACCAAGGGCTGCTCGTATGTTATATCCACACTCTAAGGTACACGGCAATATAAAGCCTGGGGATGAGGAGTGTTGTACACATCCAAGGCAAGGTATGCAAAAGGTACTATGGTTTTTATCGAAGTAAAGTAAGCCATAAGAATGTCATAAGTAGAGTGTCGGGGGTGGCACTTTGGCCTGGATGCCCTCAGGTACTAGGGCACCACGTGGACCTTTAGTATCATGTGGCCTGGGGTTGCTCCGCGCTGTGGAAGCTGCGCCCCATGGTGGACTTCGAAGAGGCCTAAAGTATCTCCCCTGCTTTTCTCCCCTCCCCCTCCTCCCTATGTAGCCAGAGAGCAAGGAAGTTCACTTGGGCTGGTTGGCTCTTGGCCTGCCCCTCAGTGGAACCGAGAAAGTCTTCTTAGTTGTAGTCATGCGCTACAAGCCACCATTCTACTGAAAATTCTTAATAAAAGCAACTGCATGCGTGTGGTAATATTAGGACAATATACTCAGTATAATTTAATATTGCTTATGATTATTAAAAAGAAGTGCTATAGACAAATCAAGTGGGCTTGAATGCGTGATTTGCATATCATTGTTAGAACTGCTCTAGGACAGAGATCATAAACAAATCAAACTGATAGAGAACAAATTGAAAACATGTTTTTCTGGTAGCAGCAGTTCTAGTCCCCATTTTCTCAGAGTATTGACAAAACACAACAAAAACAATCAACAAAGAGAAACAAATGCTACAATGATCTTGATAAAATACATCTGCATATTCAAGTATGACTGATGTGATTTCCATTATATTCAAGAAAAAGCATAAAAATAGTGCAGCACTTACACAAATGCACCTTCAGCCAAGGGGAGTGAAAGAACATGTTCTCTGTGACTTACCCCATCCCCTCTCAGCTTGAGTTTAGTTATTCTAACAGAAAGTTGGAACATTTCTTTCCTGTTCCCCCAAAACTGTTTGTCAGGTCGCTGCATACATTTTCTTTTCTCTGACCCCATCACCTTGTCCTCTGCCTTGTAGTATTGATTTTTTTTTTCGCAGTAAAATCTTTTTTTCATCTAGGTAGAAATTACAAAGTCAAACAAACATCTAGGAGTCCCATTCTGTCTCAGTGTTGCAGCAGGGAAGGGGGTGTGGGAAATTCGATACCTGGAAGGTGGGTGCTGTAGGAAGAAGCCTGAAAGCATGGTGACCTTGTCCTTTACAGAAACGTAAACAGGCAGAGGAACAGGACCAGGCTCCTGAATGGCAGTGAGGCAAAACCCATAGCGTTGTAAAAACTCTTTTGCATTAAATACAGTATAAGTAAATAGGACTTTTGATTGAGTTATTTATTCATTGTTTTTATTTGAAAAAAAAAGAAAAAAGAAAAACAGCATGGGAATACGTTGACCAACCACAACACAGACTGCAATTTTATGACACTTTTACTTTGATTCTAAGAAGAACCCATCAGCAGAAGTGCTACGTTCTCATGAATAAAATGCTGTTTCTGTCCTGCTCTAATCAGGAAATATTTGACATTTGGATACAGGAAGCAAATTTATATATATTTCACCATGGTTGAAATCACTAGCGTGTAAGTTTGGTGAGTTCCTAAGAGACATTCAGAATATGCTCACAAAGTTCAATTAAAAATGTTTGATGAGGAGAGCCAAACACCGAGACATGAGACATCTTGTTTGTTAAATTTGCCTTTGATAAGTGTTTTCTAAAATCAATGAATGTGTGATTGAGGCACTACAAAGGATAGCTAATTATTTGTTTGTTACTAATTTGCAGAACTCTCCCCTCATGGAGAGTCTCTCAGGAGGTGAGTATATTAGTTGATGTCATCAAAGAAAAGGTTTGTTGTAATTGTTGAGCCATTGTCTACAATAATTGCTTTTTTAGCCCTGAGGATGGGTTTCAAAGCTGGAATTATGAATATTTTATATTATATTATTTTCATATTCAATCTGCATACCTTATGCAAATTAACTTTCTGAAAGCCTCCCGCTGACCTTTACTTCATTGAAGGAAATTGAATTGTAGAATGAATCTGCTTTGGGAAATCTTTTTGGTGAAAACGAGTCCTTCTCTATAATTTTGAGCATGAGGAGACCTGTAGCATATCAAGTTATCAATTTTATCATATAGTGAAAAATAGCTAACTAGTTTATAAGGAAATAATAATAAACTACTTTTATTTAGGAAGAAATTAAACAACCAGGGTTTAGAGCATCACAGTACTGTAGAGGCTTGGGCTGTAGTTAGTCCAGTGTTTCTTTTTTGTTTTTTTGTTTCTGTTTCCCAGCTTTAATGTTGCTTTGCATGCCAGCACTGGCCTCCTCAGAGTGTATCAGTGTGCAAGACTGGCCAGGCACACATTAAGAGAAACTATTTTGATCCTGTAGAAATTTGCCAACACTATATGTACTTCGAATGATATGCTCACAGATTAAGAAATAAAAAAATTCCTAAGCAGTTAGATTTACACTTTATACAAGTTTTACATAGAATTACACATGAAGTGTTTTCTGTTGTATCTGCTTTACTTTTTAAAGCTAGGATGATTTCTGATGGAAATAAAACTGTTAGTTCTATGGATTTTTATTATTATTTCTAAATCCTAGCTGTCTACTAAAATCTAGAAATGAGACCCAATGATGACTCATAGCACCAATGTCTTACGCACTGAAAAAGATAAATTTCAGGCTAGCCATGCTTCGTTTAGCTTTAAATACACATTGGATCTTATTTTCAAGACTCTAAAACTGCATTTTGTGCACTTTACTTCATTTATCTTAATGTTGTGGGTCAATTTTGAAATTAAAGTGATTTTAAATGTTACAGCATACACGGAGTAAAATTATAGGTATTTGATGTTTATTCCTGCACACAGAACAAGCTTGTTTGTAAGGAAAATTGAAAGAAAAACCTCTTAAAGACAAAATATATTAATATTAAAAATGTCAATAAGTACAACTACTCATAGGAAATTTCTCTCCTGTTTGAAAAACTTTTCATTATATGTGTGGGTATATGCGTTTGGTATCTGTGATTTGTTATGTCTATATATTATTTATGCAGACATGTATGTGTATGACATATTTACTAAGGCATGCATTTTGATAACTGTGAGTACGTATGCATGTGTGCCACTTTACATGTCAGAGGATGACCTCACTTTCCACACCTCAGTGTCCACCAGGTTTGAGACAGGGTCTCCTTGTTTGTGTAAGCCTGACCTCAGAGGGATTCTCTGTCTCTGCAATCCCCTTTACCTTAAAATTGCTCAGATCACAGACACAGCCTAAGAAATTCACTTAGGTTCTCATAGCTGCCCTGCAAGCACCATCACCCACTGCTACCTCATGTCAATCCTTGAAACAACTCAATAATTTTTTTTGTATACCACTATACGGAATATATATCCTGATTATAATTGCCCTTCCTTCTACTACTCCCAGTTCCTTTCTACCTCCCCTCCAATCCATCTCCTACCTGTGCTTCTTCATAAACAAGCTTGTAAGGGATAATAAAATAAAATAATAAAGAAATGAGCAAAACTAGCACATTGGAATAGGATAAAACAAACAGAACCAAAGGAGCCCAAGAGAAGGCACAAGAAGCAAATACCTACATTTTCAAACTTTGGGATTCCATAAAAATATTAAGCTTGAAGCCATAATAAATATGCAAAGAATCTGTGAGGTAGAAAAGACAATAAATATCCCTTAAGAATTAAATAAAGCCTCCTCCATTGCTGGTGGGAATGTAAACTTGTACCACTGCTTTGGAAGTCAATCTGGCCCTTTTTCAGACAACTAGGAATAGTGCTTCCTCAAGATCCAGCTATACTACTCCTAAACATATATCCAAAATATGCTCAAGTACATAACAAGGACATTTGCAAAACCATGTTTGTAGCACCTTTATTCATAATAGCCAGAACCCAAAAACATCCCAGATGTGCCTCAACTGAGGAATGGGTACAGATATTGTGGTACATTTACACAATGGAATATTACTCAGCAATTTAAAACAAGGAAATCATGAAATAGTGGGAACTAGGAAAGATGATCCTGAGTGAGGTGTCCCAGAAGCAGAAAGACACACATGATATATACTCATTTATAAATGGGTATTAGACATGTAATATATGATAAATATACTAAAGTCTGTACACCTAAAGAAGCTAAGCAAGAAGGAGGACCCTGGGTAATATGATCAATTCTCACTCAGAAAGGCAAACAGGATGGACATTGGAAGAGGGAGAAAACAGGGAACAGGACAGGAGCCTCTAAAAGACACAGAGGGCCTCTGGAAGACTCTACACAGCAGTGTATCAAAGCAAATGCTGAGGTTCACAGTCAAACTTTGGGCAGAGTGCAGGGAATCTTGTGAAAGAAGTGGGAAATATTAAGACCTGAAGAAGACAGGAGCACCACAAGGAGAGCAATAAAACCAAAAAAATCTGGGCCCAGGGGTGTTTTCTGAGACTGATACTCCAACCAAAAACCATGCATGGAGATAACCTAGAATCCCTGCACATATGTAGCTCATGGCACCTCAGTCTCCAAATGGGTACCTTAGTAAGGGGAACAGGAACAGTCTCTGACATGATCTCAGTGGTTGGCTCTCTGATCACTTTCCCCTGAGTGGGGAACAGTCTTACCAGGCCACAGAGGAAAACAATGCAGCCAGTCCTGATGAGACCTGATAGGCTAGGGTCAGATGAAAGGGAGGAGTACCTCCCCTATCAGTGGCCTTAGAGAGGGGCATGGGAGGAGATGAGGAAGGAAGGGTGGGATTGGGAAGGAATGAGGGAGAGGGAGGGGCTACAGCTGGGATGCAAAGTGAATAAACTGTAATTTATATAAAAATTTAAAAAAAAACTTAAAACAAAATAATATAATAAAATATAAGTATATGATATATATTTTCTAAAAAGCAAAAGGTAAGGCCCTGGCATGACATTTTGAGACAAAGAACCTCCAATGATTCCCTTGAGTTTGTTTTCTGTTGGTCTTCTACTTCTGGGCATGAGGTCTATCCTTCAAAGTAGTTTTATACCCCAGTCAGACTGCCTTGGAGGAAACTCAATGTTCACTTGTAATTGGTTATCAATTGGAGATTGTTTATGTGCTAAGGATTGTCAAGTGTGCCCAGTTATTTAAGCTCTAGGATCTCATCTGGAGTAGATAATTTCTGGCTTTCTCTTTGAGTTTCTCATATGTGTTAATCCTGTTTATTCAGAGAGTCTTTTTTTTTCCTTTATGACCTCCACCCTCTTTGGTTCCTATACTCTCCTTCTACCTCTTCTTCCATGAGGTTCTTTGAGCTCTAAGGGGAAAAAATTGATGGAGACATTCCATTTAAGGCTGAGTGTTCCAAGGTCCCTCACTCTTTGCATTTTGTCTGCCTGGGGGTCTCTATTTGGTCCTATCTTTTTCATGAGGAAGGTTATATGATGATGGCTGGTCAAGGCTCTGATCTAAAAGTATTAAGTCTCATTTGTTGCTACTTATTATTATTATTATTTTACTAATATTATTTGGTTTCCCTAATTTCCTGGGTTATCTAGTCTCAGGTTCTTCATCACCCAAGCAGTGTTCCCAGGTATGTGTTTCATATTGTAGAGTGGGCATTAAGTCAAATCAGATAGTTGGATATTCCTGCAAGCTTTGTTCCACCATTTTTCTAGTGTATCTTGTAGGCAAGACACCAAGTGTATCTTGTGGCTGGGTTGGTGTTTGCCTTTCTCCTTTGGTAGCGTACAGATTATCTTTTTACTACAGGTAGCAAAGATGCTAGCACTTCAGGTGAAGGCTCTATGTAGGCACCAGCTTGACTTCTTATTCAATGACTTATGTAGATATGTATTTCAGTAATGGGGCCTTGCTGCCAGTTTGTGGAGAGCAACCTATAGTCTTGGCAATAGCCTAGGTTCTTGGAGGTCCTCATGGGGAACCTTATTGGCCATCAAATACTTACATTCAACCCAATCCTGGAACTGGAAGTTTCATTTGGTGACAAGCTATGACCAATCAGGACTTAGACTCCTCTGTTATTTTGAGATTTTATTTAGATGGCCTTCAGATATCTAGATATTTTAGAAAGCTTCTACTACAGTACATTTCTATACTATACCTCTGATGACCCTCAATTTAATGTTTCTCTCACTATTACCCACCTTGACCTCAGCTTCCCTTCTCTGGCCACATGAACTTCCAATTCCAGACCCCCCCAATTTATTCATAACTATATTTTATTTGCATTTCCTAATGAAATATATTTGGACCCCAGTCCCATACTCTGTATCTTACCTCTTTGGTTTTTGTAATTTATAGCTTGGTTATCATTGATTTAACAGTCAATATCCATGTATAAAGAATGTGTACCATATTTATCTTTCTAGGTCTGGGAAACTCATTTAAGATTATTTTATATGGTTCCATCTAGTTACCTATGAATTTCAGTATTTCATTATTTTAATGACCAGGCAATACTCCTGAGTATAAATGTAACATATTTTCCTTATCAATTATTTTGTTGAGGGACATCTAGGTAGTTTCCAACTTGGGGCTATTATGAACAGAACATTAGTGTATATAGTTAATCAAGTGTCTCTGTGGTAGGATGGAGTAATTTCTGGTTATATGCCCCAAAATGATATAGTTAGATCTTGAGGTAGATGAAGTCTCATTTTTCTATGTAATGGCCACACCAAATTTCATAGTTGCTGTAGAGTTTACACTTCCACTAGCAATGGATAAGTGTTTCTGTTACTCTACATCCTTGCCAGTATGAGCTGTCACTTATTTGACTGATCTTAGATATTCTGATAGATGTAAGATGAAATCACAAAGTTTTTATTTGCATTTTCCTGATGGCTAAGGATATTGAACATTTACTTAGATGTTTCTCAGTCATTTGAGTTTTCTCTTCTAAGAATTCTATTTAGATCTGCCCTTCACTTTTAATTGGGTTATTTGTTTCTATGATATCCAGTTCTTTTAGGTTTTTTTTGTATATTTTGTATATTAGGATTCTAGTGAATGTGTAAAGTAAAATCTCTCATTCTGTAGATCGTTGCTGTGTACAAATCGTGGTGTCTTTGCTATAGAGAAGCTATATGGTTTAATAAGTTTCCATTTGTTAATAGTCAACTTTAGTTCCTATGCCCCTCAACTGAGGAATGGATATAGAAATTGTGGTACATTTATACAATGGAATGTTACTCAGCAATTAAAAACAAGGAAATAACGAAATTTGCAGGCAAATGGTGGGATCTAGAAAAGGTCATCCTGGGTGAGGTGTCCCAGAAACAGAGATTATGTCAATCTTGTTAATTTTTCAAAGAATGAGCTCTTTTATTTATTATTTGTATTTTAAATATTATTTATTTCAGTCTTGAGTTTGATTATTTCTGTCTACTCTTTTTTGGGTGTGATTTCTTTCTTTTGTTTCTAGAAATTTAAGGTGAGCTGTTAAGTTGCTAGTATGAGATCTCCTTTTATTTATTTATTTATTTATTTATTTATTTAGATTTTTATTGAAAATAGGTTCTTCTCTGATACAATACATTCCAATCACTGTTTCCCCTTCCTCCACACCTTTTAGCTCCCCAACACCTTGTCTATCTCTCAGATCCTCTCCCCTGTTTTCTCTTCAGAAAAGAGCAGACCTCCAAGACTTTGCAGCCAAATAAGACATAACAAGACAAGCCCAAATCTTCATATCGAGGCTGTACAAGGAGTCCAATAGAAGAAAGGAAGTCCCAAAAGCAGGCAAAAGAGTCAGAGATACACCCACTTTGATTGTTAGTAATTCCACAAAATACCAGGTTAACAGCCAAAACATGTGCACAGAGGACCTGGTAAAGACCAATATATGCCCCGTGCTTGCTTCTTAGGTCCCTGTGAGCCCACCTGAGCCTTGTTTAGTTGATTCAGTGGGTCATGTTCTCCTGGTGTCCTCCATTCTCTCTGACTCCTACAATTTATCCCTTTTCTCTTCCACAGCATTTCAGGATCTCCGGGGTGAGGGACCAGAATTAGAACTCCAGTTTAGACTCTCTCTCCACATAATTTCTGGCTCTGGGTCTCTGTGCCTGCTCCTATCTGTTGCTAGAACAAGCCTCTCTGATGACGACTGCACAAGCCACTGAACCATGAGTATAGTAGAATATCATTAGGAGTCATTGATTCCTTCCTTCCTTCCTTCCTTCCTTCCTTCCTTCCTTCCTTCCTTCCTTCCTTCCTTCCTTGTTCTTTCTTTCTCTCTCTCTTTCTTTCTGTCAGTCTGTCTTTTTCTTTCTCTTTCTTTCTTTCTTTCTTTCTTTCTTTCTTTCTTTCTTTCTTTCTTTCTTTCTTTCTTTCTTTCTTTCTTTTTTTCTTACTTTCTTTCTTTCTTTTTTTCTTACTTTCTTTCTTTATTTCTCCTATTATGTTTGGCTCTACCCTAGTTTTCTGGCTACTCAGTCTCCAGTTTTGGGCCATTAGGCAGTGTAGGATATGGGTTCCCTCTCTTGGGATACGTCCCAGGTTAAACCAGACACTGGTTTCCACTTCTACAAACTGTGCCATCATTGCATCAGTGCTTCTTAGAGGCAGGACAGATTTTAGCTGTAGAATTTCATGACTGGAGTGGTGTCTAGGTTTCTCTTTCCATAGCCCCGTAGAGTACCTTCTGCCAAAGAGGCTAGAACAAAGGAGTGAAGGCCCCATGTAGGCCTGAGCTCAGCCTTTCCACTTCAATGAGCTGTGTAGATTTTGCAGCCCACTGTCAGTGTTCAGAGAGTGACCATCTACCCTAACATCAGCCGGGATTGTTTAGGGATCTCTCTGGGACTCCCTCAGCCAACAACTCAACCAAATGAAACCCATTCTCACCATTGGAAGCCTTGTCTAGTTACAAAAGATGCCAGGTTGCGACTTCATATCCTTCACTATTAGGAGTCCTCATTATTAGGCGATTCTAGGAAGTTTCCAATGCACAAGGTTTCCACATTGACCCTCAAATGTCACCCACTTCCACTGTGTCTCACAACACTCTCCCTCCATCCCACTCATGCTCTTGCCTTCCCCCAGTCCACATACAGAATCTGTTCTATTTCTCCTTCCCAGAAAGACAGATGCTTCACCACTGATAGCACTCCTCTTTGTCTAACCTTTCTGGGTCTGCAAATGGCAGCTTGATTATCTTTTATTTAATAGCAAATATACCCTTATAAGTAAATACTTACAGTATTTGTCTTTCTGGGCCTGGTTTACCTCCCTCAGGATGATTTTTTTCCTGGTTCATTTCATTTGGCTGCAAATTTCATAATGTCATGTTTAGTAGTTGATTAATACTCCTTTGTGTAAATGTACCACATTTTCTTTATCCATTCTTTAGTTGAGGGATATCTAAGCTGTTAACAGGTATCTGCTGCAAATATAGTTGAACAAGTGTCTGCTCAACTATGAATATCCTTTGTGTGTATGTCCAAGAGTGATATAGCTGGTTTTTGAGGTTGATCGAGTCCCAACTTTCTCATGAACTGCCATTCTAATTTCCACAGTGGTTGTACAAGTGTAGACTCCAAAGAGCAATGGAGTTCTTTTTCCCTTATTCCACATCCTTGCCAGCATGAGCTGTCATTTGTGTTATTGATCTTAGCCATTCTGATAGGTTTGAGATAGATTCTCAAGTAGTTTTGATTTACATTTCCTTGAATGCTAATATTTCTTTAAATGTTTTGCAGTCATTGGATATTCCTTTATTTAGGAATCTCTGTTTATATCTATGCTTCATTTTTAAATTCAGTTATTTGTTTTCTTGGTATCAAGTTTCTTGAGTTCTTTATATATTTGAATATCAGTTCTCTATCAGGTGTGGACCTGGTGAAAATCTTTCTGTTCTGTAAATGGCCACTTAATCCTTTTGACAAAATCCTTTTCAGTCATGAAATCTTATATATTAATTGCTGACTTTAGTGTATGCTCAGTTCGTGTTTTGTTCAGAAAGTCATCTCCTCTACCAATGCATTCAAGGCTATTCCTCACTTTTTATTCTATCAGGTTCAGTGTATCTGGTGAATTAAGTTCTAGTAGTATTTCTTTTTTGAACTAGGGTGTGTCTGTGTTTGGTACACAGAATTTAATAATTTCAATGATTTTGTTACATTTTCCCTTTAATATGTATGTAGTATTATTTCCTCTATGCTCCAATGTTTTTTGGTTTGAAGTCTAATTTTTTCAATATTAAAAATTCTACATAAGCTTGTTTTATGAGTTCATTTGCTTGGATTTTTTTTTTTACCTTTACACTAAGATTATGTCTATCTTTGATGTTAGTGTGCGTTTCTTAAGGACAGTTCTTCTTCACATCCATTTGTGAGACTGGCTTTTAATTTGAGACCATTGATATTGAGAGGTCTCAATGAATAATGTTTGTTGGTTCTAGTTATTTTTGTGGTTGCTATTTTTTTTGTTTTTGTGGTGGTGGTGGTGGTGGTGGTGTGTGTGTGTATGTGTGTGTGTGTATATGTGTTTATATTTGGTTGTTTCCCTTCTTTTTATTTTCTGGCCTGAGGTTACTTATTCATTTGGCTGTCTTGAGTGTAATTAACCTCTTTAAGTTGTATTTTCCCTTTAGTGCTATCTGTAGACCTGGGTTTGTAAATAGATATTGCTTAAATTTGGCTCTATCAATTGTGGTATATTTATACAATGGAATACTACTCAGCAATTAAAAACAAGGAAATCACGAAATTTGAAGGTGAATGGTGGAATCTAGAAACAATCATTCTGAGTGAGAGAAGCAGAAAGACACACATAGTATGTACTCACTTATAAGTGGATGCTAAACCTATAAGATAGGATAAACATACTAAAATCTGTACACCTAAAGAAGCTAAACAAGAAGGAGGACCTGGGGTAAGAAGATCAATCTTCACTTAGAAAGACAAACGGGATGAACATTGGAAGTAGGAGAAAACAAGAAACAGGACAAGAACCTACCATAGAGGGCCTCTGAACGACTCTACCTAGCAGTGTATCAAAGCAGATGCTGAGACTCATAACAAAAACTTTGGCAGAGTGCAGGGGATCATATGAAAGAAGGGGGAGTTAGTAAGACATGGAGAGACAGGAGCTCCACAGGGATCAAATATATCTGGGTACAGGGGTGTTTTCTGAGACTGATACTCCAACCAAGGACGATACATGGATATAACCTAGAATCCCTACTTAGACGTAGCCCGTGGCAGCTCAGTATCCTAGTAAGGGTAACAGGGATTGTCACTGACATGAACTCAGTGGCTGGCTCTTTGACCCTCCCCCAGGGTCCCAGCAGTCTAGCTAGGCCACAGAGGAGAACATTGCAGGCAGGCCTGATGAGACCTGATAAGATAAGGTCAGATGAAAGGGGAGGAGGACCTCCCCTATCAGTGAGTGGACTTAGGAGGGGCAGGAAGGAGATGAGGGGGGGAGGGTAGGACTGGGAGGGAATGAGGGAGGGAGTTACAGCTGGGATACAAAATAAATAAGCTGTAATAAGTATAAAAATAAAAACATAATAAAATTGCTTCTATCATGGAGTTTCTTCTTTTCTTCATCTATTTTGATTGAAAGTTTTGTTGGGGATAACAGTGTGCATTGGCATCTGTGGTCTCTTAGAATTTGTAGAACATAATTTCAGGCCCTTCACACTTTTAAGAGTCTCCATTGCGATGTCTGTGGTCATTCTAATAGGTCTGCGATCCTATGTTACTTGCTACTTTCCTCTTTCAGTTTTTAATATTTTTTCTTTTTCCTGTATGCTTATTGTTTTGAATATTATGTCCCAAAGGAACTTCCTTCTTTGATTCAGTCTATCTGGTTATTTATATGATTTTGTACTTTGATAGGCATCTCTTTCTCCTGGTTAGGGAAATTTTCTTCTATGATTTTGCTGAGTATATTTTCTGTGCTTTGACCTTGATTTGTTCCCCTTCCTATATTTCTAATATTCTTAGATCTGGTCTTTTCAAACTGGCCCAGATTTCCTAGGTGCTTTTTGACTGAGATGTTTTTATATTTAACATTTTATTTGATCAAGGCATCCATTTCATATGTCTTCAAAGGCTAAGATTCTCTCTTCTCTCTTTTTATTTTGTTGGATAAGATTTCCTGTGTGGTTTCTAATCCATTCTTTTTATTAATTACACTTTGTTCACTTTGTATTCCCCACTAGATAATCCCCTCCCAATCATAACTTCCCTCCCCCTTCTCCACACACACACCTCCCCAAGTCCTCTAATAGGGGAAGTCTTCCTCTCCTTCCTTCTGATCCTAGTCTATCAGGTCTCATCAGGAGTGGCTGCCTTTTCTTTCTCTGTGGCCTGGTAAGGCTCTCCCCCCTCAGGGGGAGGTGATCAAAGAGCAGGCCAATCAGTTCATGTCAAAGGCAGTCCCTGTTCCCACTGCTATGGAACCCACTTGGAGGCTGAACTGCCATGGGCTACATATGTGCAGGGGTTCTAGATTATCTCCATGCATGCTACTTGGTTGGAGTATGAGTCTCAGGAAAAACCCCTGTGCTCAGATTTTTTTGGTTCTGTTGCTCTCCTTGTGGATCTCCTGTCTTCTCACAATCTTATTATTTCCCCCATTTTTCATAAGATTCTATGCATTCTGCCCAACAGTTGGCCATAAGTCTCAGCATCTGCTTTGATAATCTGCAGAACAGAGCCTTTCAGAGGCCCTCTGTGGTAGGCTCCTAACTTGTTTCCTGTTTTCTTATTCTTCTGATGTCCATCCACTTTGCCTATCAGAATGGGGATTGAGCATTTTAGCCAGAGTCCACCCTCTTGATTAATTTATTTAGGTGTACAGATTTTAGTAGGTTTATCATATATTATATGTCTATATGAGTTAGTATATACCATGTGTGTCTTTCTGCTTCCGGGATAGCTCACTCAGGATGATCTTTTCTAGTTCCCACCATTTACCTGCAAATTTCATAATTTCCTTGCTTTTTATTGCTGAGTAGTATTCCATTGTGTAGATGTACCACAATTTCTGTATCCATTCCTCAGTTGAGGGGCATCTGGGTTGTTTCCAGCTTCTGGCTATTACAAATAAAGCTGCTATAAACAAGGTTGAGCAAATGTCTTTATTGTGTACTTGAGCCTCTTTTGGATTATGCGTAGGGGTGGTATAGCTGTATCATGAGGAAGCACTATTCCTAGTTGTCTGAGGAAGTGCCAGATTGATTTCCAGAGTGGTTGTACAAGTTTACATTCCCACCAGCAGTGGAGGAGGGTTCTCCTTTCTTCACAACCTCTCTAGCATGTGTTGTCACTTGAGTTTTTGATCTTGGCCATTCTGATGGGTGTAAGGTAAAATCTCAGGGTCATTTTGATTTGCATTTCTCTGATGGCTAATGACATTGAACATTTCTCCTAAGTGTTTCTCTGCCATTCGATATTCCTCTATTCAGAGTTCTCTGTTTACCTTTGTTCCCCATTTTTAGTTGGATTACTTGTTTTTTTGCTTTTCAATTTCTGTAGTTCTTTATATATACAGCATATTAGCCTTCTGTCAGATAGAGGGTTGGTGAAGATTCTTTTCCAATCTGTAGGCAGTCATTTTGTTTTGATGACAGTGTCCTTTGTTTTACAGAAGCTTTTCAGTTTCATGAGGTCCTATTTATTGATTGTTGATCTTAAAGCCTGTGCTGGTGGTGTTCTGTTCAGGAAGTTGTCTCCTGTGCCAATGAGTTCCAAGGTCTTCCCCACTTTCTCTTCTAACTAATTTAGTTTATCTGGTTTTATGTTGAAGTCTTTGATCCACCTGGACTTTAGTTTTGTTGTGGGTGATAAGTATGGGTCTATTTGCATTTTTCTACATGTAAACATCCAGGTAGACCAGCACCATTTTTTTTGAAGATGCTATCTGTTTTCCATTGTATGGTTTTGGCATCTTTGTCAAAAATCAGCTGTCCATAAGTGTGTGGGTTTATTTCTGGTTCTTCTATTCGGTTCCATTGATCCACCATTCTGTTTCTATTTTAGTATCATGCAGTTTTTATAACTGTTGCTCTATAGTACAGCCTGAGATCAGGGATTGAGATACCTCCAGAAGATCTTTTATTATAGAGGATTGTTTTAGCAATTCTGGGTTTCTTGTTATTCTAGGCTAATATATGATAAAATAGACTTTCAACCAAAATTAATAAAAACAGATGGGGAAGGACACTTCATACTCATCAAGGTAAAATTCCACCAGGAAGACATCATAATCCTGAACATCTATGCCACAAATACAAGGGCACCCACATTTGTAAAAGAAACATTGATAAAACTTAAACCACACATAGTTCCCCACACATTAATACTGGGAGACTTCAACACCCCAATCTCAACAAAGGACAGGTCAACAAAACAGAAATTAAACAAAGAAACAATGTCTCTAACAGAAGTCATGAATCAAATGGACCTAACAGATATTTAGAGAACCTTACTCCCAAACACAAAAGAATTTACCTTCTTCTCAGCATCTCATGGAAGCTTTTCCAAAATAGACCATATGGTTGGTCACAATAGATCATATGGTTGGTCACAAAGCAAGCCTCAACAGATACAAGAAGATTGAAATAATCCCTTGTATCCTAGCTGATCACCATGGACTAAAGCTGGACCTCAACAACTTAAATAGCAAAAAGTCTACACATACACATGGAAACTGAACAACTTGCTATTAAATGACAGCTGGGTCAGAAATAGCAAAAAGTCTAATCCATTTTTAAAAAATATTCATTTTCAAATTTCCCTGAATTTGGATTTTCTTTATTGTTTCTATTTTCACATTCAAGTTGTAAAATATTTTATTCATTTCCTTCCATTATTTTTGTTGGTGGTGTGTGTGTGTGTTTTATTTTAATCACATGTCATTCACTTGTATCCCAGCTGAAGCCCCCTCCTTCTTTCCCTCCCAATCCCCCCTCCCTCCCTTATTTCTTCCCTGTCCCCTTCTGAATCCACTGATAGGGGTAGTCCTCTTCCCTTTCCATCTGACCCTAGCTTATAAGGTATCTTCAGGACTGGTTGCAATGTCCTCCTCTGTGGCCTAGTAAGGCTGCTCCTCCTTCGATGGGGTGGGGGAGGCTCAATGAGCCAGTCATTTATTTCATATCAGAAATAATTCTTGTCCCCCTTACTAGGAAACCCACTTGGATACTGAGCTACCATGGGCTATGTCCAAGCAGGGGTTCTAGGTTATATCCATACATGGTCCTTGGTTGGAGAAACAGTCTCATAGAAGACCCCTGTGCCTTGATACATTTGGACCTTGTGGGGCTCCTTTCCTTCTTAAGTCATACTCTGTGTGTTTTAATAGATTCTTTTTGAAAAGGGATTTATTCATTTTCTTTCTAAGGACCTCTGTGATAGCCATAAATGTCTTATATTTCTGCTATGTTACCACACTCAGGGTCTAATGCATGTTTGGTGGGCTCTAGTGGATATATATTGTCTTGAATGCTTGATTGTGTTTTTATTCTGGCATCTCGGTATATGGCTTCCGATGATTGTAATGCTATGTACTGATATATGGTCTTGTCTTGGTTGGGTGGGTGTTTTGTTCCTTGGTTGCTGTTGCCCTCTCTGGTTCTTAGGAGAGTATGGTGGCTGTGTGCTTTCTGTTAGAAAATTCTTCAGAGCTATTGGTAGGTGTGGTCACTGGGGGTTCCAGGTAAAATGAGTTTCTAGGTATGGGAGCTGATACTTAGAAATGAGAATGGACTAGAAGGAGGAACTGAGGGTGTTCACAGAAGGGCAGAAAACAGGGTGTTCCTCTGGGATCTGCTTAGTCTCCTGAAAATGGGGACAGAGGTTGAGGAGAGGCCACAGGAGGTAGTTGGCTACAGAGCTGGTAATGAGTCTGGAGATTTTATGAGAAGGAGAATATGAGACCAAAGTAGGAACAACATTCCTTGGAGGTTAAGTAAGGTTTCTGCTTGCAGTTAAGACAGTTAAGAATAACTTTCTCTGCCTAAGGTTTGGCTATGAGTCTCAGCATCTGCTTTGATACCATGCTAGGTAGAATCTTTCAGAGGCCCTCTGTGGTAGGGTCCTGTGCTGTTCCTTGTTTTCTCCCTCTTTCAATGTCCAAAATAAGTGGAAGATAGAAAGACCTGGATAGTACAGGAGCTCCACAAGGAGAACAACAGAACCAAAAAATCTGGGCCCAGGGTTCTTTTCTGAGACCAATACTCCAACCAAGGACCATGCACGGAGATAACCTAA
This sequence comes from Pachyuromys duprasi, assembly GCA_028658305.1. Lineage (NCBI taxonomy): Eukaryota > Metazoa > Chordata > Mammalia > Rodentia > Muridae > Pachyuromys > Pachyuromys duprasi. Next base: position 44,363,505 of record CM053759.1, on the reverse strand, counting down.
AACACTTGCATAGATGTAGCACATGGCAGCTCATTCTCCACGTGGGTGACCTAGTAAGGGAAACAGGTACTGTCTCTGACATAAACTTAGTGACTGGCTCTTTGATCCCCTCCCCCTTAGGGGGGAGCAGCCTGGCCAAGTCACAGAGGAGGACAATGCAGCCAGTCATGATGAAACCTGATAGGTTAGAGTCAGAGGGAAGGGGAGGAGAGGCTCCCCTATCAGGAGACTTGAGGAGGGGCATGGGAGGAGATGAGGGAAGGAGAGTGTGATTGGAAGGGGATGAGGGAGGGGGTTATAGCTGGGATCCAAGGTCTATAAACTGTTATTAATAAAAAACTCACTGAATTAAAAAGAGTAACTTCCTCTTTGTCCTGCTCTGTTTGTAGCTAAAGAATAAGTAAGTTCTTGTTTGTCTTGTGTTAAGTTCTTGCAAGTTATGTTTTTGTTTTGTGTGTGTGTTGTGTGTGTGTGTGTGATGAAGAATATGTTCTTGTTTTTCAGATCAGATGTAAACTTCAAAACATTTTCAACCTTTACTAAACTTGGGCCCTCATTCATATGATGTATATCCCTACCATTGTTCCTTTCATTCCAATGTATTTTTCTAACAATGTATAACAGCCATCTCTCAGCCCTGCGAACACTTTATCTCTCCTATAAAAGTGCCTCAAGAAGTCAGCAGGGGCTGCTCTCTAAAAGCTTAGGAAGAGGCAGCAAGATTGGTCTATCCTGGGTGTACCTTGTTTCAATTGGAAAGGAGAGGATTTTCTCTTTCTCCTCACAATTCTCAGGCTTAACAGAGACCAGGGACAGTGAAGACCTGAAGCTTGTCTATGTTATTAGTTTGCCTACATGCTTTTCTGGCCTTGGCTAGGGGGGTTTTAGAGAATGTCTTCTTTGTTGGGCTCTGGGATGACAGAATGAGTTAATGGGAAGCTTTTAGGAGAAGATCTGTGTGATCAGCTAGGGATAGATGTAGAGGGACATTTTAGGTTGCAGTAGGTGCTCTGTTATAGAAATGTGGTGAGACCAGGGCAATAGGCTTGAAGGAGAAGATCCACAGGCTAGGTTTCCTGTTTCACTGGCTGGAGTGGACTGTGTATTTTCAGGAAGTACCTGCTGGAGTTAGGGGCTAGTGTTAAGTAAAGAATCTGGGGAAGGAAGTCTTGAGTGGAAGATCTGTCTGTTCCACTGGAGTTGGGGTCACGAGGGATTAAAGACTGGAATAGTTGTTCAGCTGCGGAGCTGGGATAAGACTGGGAGATGTGACTTGAAGAAGTGGAGAAAGAGTTGAAGACCTGTAGTTGTCCTACTTGCTTTCCTAGCAGGACAGCTGAAAAACTTTTCATAAGGTGTATTTTTGCTGTTCGGAAGCCCATCTAAGAATTTCAATTGCAGCTTAAAATTTTTTTGTGTCAGTGTTAATTGTTTAATATGATGGTTTGTTGTTTCACTTAATGTAGTATAATTAAAGTTTTGAAAAATAAGTCATTTACATTTTCAGATTAATGAATTTCATTTTCTGCTTATCTGAATAGATTTGTTGCTCGTAACACTTGGTGTGAATCAGCATTTGCCCTTTAGACATACTCAAGCAGGCAACCCACTTCACACCTTGCCCTAGGTTCAACTATGTAACACAGAAGAAAAAAGTAACCTTTTGCATTAGGATAAAATTTACATATTTACTTAATTATGTTAATTTTAGCCAATGTTAATCAATTTTTATTTTATAAATGAGCCAAATTTGATAAGCATGAAATTACTGAATATGTTACATATATAACACATTAAACTATATCAGTGAGACAATTTATAAAACCAAAAACAGTTGTTTCAATTATGTCTTATTAATATTGTCTAAATGCCAAATTTTAAGCTAAATTTGAATTTAAAATAAGTTCAAGAGGTCAATTCACCTAATATATGAATATTTATTTAAAATATACAATTTTAATATTAATCATAGTATGAAGTATCAACCTTCAAAAAAACTTTGTTGTTGTTGTTTGCTGGTTTTGGTTTTGGTTTTGCAAGACAGAGTTTCTCTGTGTAGCCCTGGCTGCCATGAAGCTCATTCTATAGACCAGGCTAACCTCGAATTCAGAGATTCACCTGACTCTGCCTCCAGAGTGCTGTAGTCAAAGGTTGCTCTTGCCAAGAATATGTATAATATATGTGTGTGTGTACATACATATACTTTTTAGTAGTTATATTTTATTCCTGTATTTGTGTTATCTCTTGTATTTGAGTAATATTCTAGTAAATATAATTAACATATTTTCAAAAGAAACATTTTTCTGAGTCTTTATTGTTCCAAAGATCATCATTCAAGTAGCTTTTAGCTCTTATAAATTTCACACAGTTGACTTCATTATAATTCACCTTTTGTCAATTACATGTGTTTATGTTTACAGACACATATTAGCACATTTTTTCCAAAGCAAGAATACAGTGTTTTGAGCTCTGCTGAAGCTTAATTTCCATTATAGCAAATCAGGTGAGTCTTGCAGCAGGTTTGTATACTTGGTATTTTACTCAGTTATATTTTATTGTTTAAAGACAATATGGAGAATACGTAGCCAGTAGGGATCCAATTTTGAGGTTATCAAGAGTGAGTACTAGATGACAACTGAGCCATATTCTCATGAAATTCTTTGTAGTGCTGTGCTGAATTACCTTAGAGAGTAACTTTTCATCTGACATGTAGGGTGTGATATCCTATTGAAACTAATCAGTCCTCTGCTTCTTGCACTGTGTTCAAGAGACTTGAAAAACAAGAGATTTCTCACTTGTCAAATTTAGGTTTCTAGAAAGAAAAATAATTCCTCTTCACACAGCAGTGTCATGTTTTGAATAGTAAATTTCAAATCATTATTTTTATTAAAATATATCTGATAATATGACTTATCTGAGAGAGAGAGAGAGAGAGAGAGAGAGAGAGAGAGAGAGAGAGAGAGAGAGAGAGAGAACACCACTGCTGTATAGACCTTGTTCCTGTGTTTGCTTTGGGATCTTTTTTATTCTTATTCATACCTACCTTTAGCCTTTTGTAAGCAAACATTTCTTTCATACTTTGTGTGTGGTTTGCCTCAAATATACGATCATGTTTAAAGCTCATTTATTTTACTCATAATTCAAGCTTTCTAGTTCATAGTGATATCATCTGTCTGTATTTTAAAAACTAATATTAAAATATCATTTACCTAGACTTTCTTTTCACTGTTATTATATGACATTGAGATTAGGGAATTTATCTCTACATAACCATGGTTGTTATGTTGCAAATGATTTAGACATGTCAGCTATACTAATCACTAAGTTTTGTCTTTTGAGGTGTGTTCTTTGATTTCACAATGTAAGAAACTATAACTTCTCACTAAATTTCTTTCCCCTAAATTTCTTTTTCTTCAATTAATTAAATGTGTGTGATTGTTTTGACTTTATGCACTCTTGGTGGCCTTAGACGGCCGAGGAAGGCATCAAGACCCCTGAGGCTGGAGGTAGAGACAGTTGTGAGCCACCATATGTGCTGGAAATTTACCTGGGTCTTCGGAAAGAGCAGCCAATGCTTTTAACTGCTGAGTGATTCTTTTCCAGCTCCAGTTACTCCTAAATTTCTAAACAATTTGGTGTTATGTATAAAACAATATATACATATAGATTAAATAATTTGGTTCCTCTGTAAGATCCTGACATTTATTGGAATAGACATAATCGATAATATTAGCAATAAGAGAGATTAATGTAATGGATCATTTCAGGTGATTTTAAAAGCTCAGCAATTGTTTTGCACAGTTCATTAATTACTATTTATTGAAATTTGTGGCACTTACCATCTCAATCCCAATTTTCTCTTAAAATCCTTAGGAAACTATATGCATTAATATGTCAACCTAAATGTTTTCCTAATGGATTTTGTTCTAACACAACATCAGGAAAAATAATAATATGCTGCACATGAAAGAATAATTATAATTATTATTATGCTTTAAAAAAGCTAAGCTGTCTATGTAAGTGTATGGTAACTTGAAACTTTTCTAGTAAATTCTTGGAAAATATCCACCAGAAGGAAATATATATGGCAAAAAATGAAAAAAGACAAAACAAATTCTGGGTTTCTCATTAAAAGGACAAAAGGCAAGCTTGTTGTTTTGCACATGCTCATGAATACATTTATTTATTTTTGATAATGGTTTTTACTGCATGTATCACACGTAAAGGTTTATAAATGAGATCAATGTATATAATTTTAAGGATATGACTCTTCTAAGAAATTTATTTCATAATTTTACTATCATGTATGTCATTATTTTGAACAAAAATTGTCCATCATTGTTTCTTAACATTCTGATTTTGACTTTTATATACAAATTTTACTTTTAAAATCTGTATATTAAGTAATTTTCTTTGAAGGCATCCTGAATTCTAGGCATTCCTAATCAAAGTGGTTTCATAATGAGTCACATAATATGAGTGATTCCAAGATCTAAGCAAAAGTCTGAAGACAATTACTTTGTTTAAATTTGTTTCTATTCAATCAGTATTTTTATGCAGCTTAGGTTAACCACTAATTTACTATTTTCCTGCTGCATATTCTCAAGTCAGTGCTTAACTCAGTACTTAAAGAAGGTAACAAGACATACTGTGAACTAGAATAAGAAAGCAAGAAGTCGGTACTTTATTGTCGGAAGAAACTTTTTATAATTTTAGACAAAAGCAAGGCAAGATATTTGCAAATGTTTGAGATGTGATAGTGAAATAGTATTATATATGTGTATTCACATAAGAAGACCATTAGGCATGCTATCCTTTAGGTAGATGGCACTGTTTTATTCATCTTTGCAATTTCACTATTATCGTTTGATTCTTTGTGTCTAAATGAAAACAAATCAGAAAAATGACGTCTAAAATATGTTATTAAGCTTATGCTATGTGCCATTTAATACTTGTGTAATCAAAAAGTATCACTGAAGTAAAATCATTCATTATATATGTCTTCATTTGCCAGTGGTTGTCAGTTGGAGATAACCTCTTGGTTAGTTATGTGAGCGCCTGACCACTTCACTCTCTCTTAGTATCAGGACCCTGTCTGTCTTGGACCTCTCCAGCCTGTGTGCCTGCTGCCAGGCTCAGTGAGATCTGTCATATTTTCCTTAAAGGCGAAGAGCAGAAGTAACTAGAAGTCCTAAGCCCCTGTCTATAAAAACACTGAAGTTTTGTACATGTTGCTTAAATATCTAGAGAATCAAAGAATCATTGAGGGAGATCATTTTGTGCTCATTGCCATTCACTCAGAGCTCTGTGCTGGCTATAGATTCTTTTCCTCTTATATTAGTGTAGAGGAATTTTTAAGCCAGCAACATGAGTGCTCTGACCACATCCAAAAAGTTTCTAGGTCAGTGTGATCCAGGTGGAATGCAGACATGCTACACATCTTTATCCTTCTGACAAGACCTAAATACGAACCATTAACCCCAAGCAATGAAGGTAAACTTAGTTTGTAGAAGAAAGCAACTATGTTTGAAAGTGATGTCTAATTGAAGAGTAGAAAAAGTGATGATCACAGAAAAAACTGATAGAATAATATAAGCCTATCTCTTGCAAGAGGACCACAGGAAAGAGGCTAGTTAAGAGAGCACAGGGAAAGGCAGTTTTATTGGAACAGTTGTACAAAGATAGGTGACAGAGAGAAAACAAGCTAGACAACAGGTGAAGACATAATGAGTCAGAAGTTTAGAACATATTACCAAAGTTAGTATGAGGCTAAGCAGAACAAGTCAGTGATATGTGAAAGAAACCAATTTGAATCAATCAGCTTGGAGAGGAGTTTAGAAGCAGAACAGCTTAGTTGAACCAGCCAGCCAGAGTTCTGAAGGAACTAGAAAAGGTGAAAGCATTCAACAGTAAGCCTGTGAGATGGCAATGACATTTGCCTAAGCACTGTTTTATTTAGATTTCTAGGTTATAATGATCAGAGATTGCAAACTCTTTGAAGTCTGTACACAATGCTCTATTTTCAACACAAGTCATTAAATGTTTTATAATTTAATTAAGAATCCTGTATGAAATGTTCTTTATAGAATCATGACTGCTTTGTCCCCAGCTGCTGATGTTATTTTCTGAGAGGGTTTCTTTCTTTATTTACTTTTGTATTAATCACAGGTTATGTGCTTTGTATCCCAGCCTTAGCCTCCTCTCTCATTCCGTCCTACTCTCCCTATCCCTCCCTCATGTCTACCCTGCCCCTTTCCAAGTCCACTGATAGGGGAGCACCTCCTCCCCTTCCATCTGACCCTGGTTTATCAGGTATCTTCAGGACTGGCTGCAAAGTCCTTTTCTGTGGCCTAGCAGGGCTGTTCCTCCCTTGCAGGGTGGGGAGGTCAAAGAGCCCGCCATTGAGTTCATGTCAGAAATAGTCCCTATTCCCTTTACCCACTTGGATACTGAGCTACCATGGGCTATATCTGAGCAGGGATTCTAGGTCATATCCATACATGGTTCTTGGTTGGAGAAACAGTCTCATAAAAGACCCATGTGCCCTGATCTATTTGGTCTTTGTGGAGCTCTTGTCCTCTCCAAGTCTTATTAACTCCCCCTTCTTTCATATGATTCCCTGCACTCTGCCAAAGGTTTGGTTGTGAGTCTTAATATCTGCTTTGATACATTGCTAGTTAGAGTCTTTCAGAGGCCCTTTGTGGTAGGCAGCTCCTGTTCTGTTGCTTGTTTTCTCCTACATTCAATGTCCATCCCTTTGTCCATCTAAACGAGCACTGATCATATTAACCTGGGTCCTCCTTCTTGTTTATCTTCCCTAGGTGTATAGATTTCAGCATGACTTTCCTATCCTATATAAGTGAGTATACACCATATGTTTCTTTCTGCTTTGGGGATACCTTTCTCAGGATGATCATTTCCAGGTCCTACCATTTGCCTGCCAATTTCATGATTTCCTCGATTTTAATTGCTGATTAGTATTCCATTGTGTAAAAGTACCATAATTTCTGTGTCCATTCCTTGACTGCGGGACATCTGGGTTGTTTCCAGGTTCTGGCTATTACAAAAGCTGCTACAAACATGGTTAAGCAAATGTCCTTGTGTACTTGAGCATCTTTTGGACATATGCCTAAGAGTGGTATAGCTGGGTCTTGAGGAATCACAATTCCTAACTGTCTAAGAAAGTGCCAAATTGATTTCCAGAGTCATTTTACAAGTTTGCATTCCTACCAGCAATGGAGGAAGGTTCCCCTTTCTCCACAACCTCTCCAGCACATATTGTTACTAGAGTTTTTGATCTTAGCCATTCTGGTGGGTGTAAGGTGAAATCTCAGGGTCCCTTTGATTTGCATCTCCCTGATGGTTAAGGACATTGAACATTTCATTAAGTGTTTTTCTGCCATTCTACAATCATCTACAGAGAGTTCTCTGTTTAGCTCCGTACCCCATATTTTAATTGGATTACTTGATTTGTTGTTTTTTAACTTCTTGAGTTCTTTATATATACTGGATATTAGCCCTTGTCAGATGTAGGGTTGGTGAAGATCCTTTCCCAGTCTGTAAGCTGTCGTTTTGTTTTGATGACAATGTCTTTTGCTTTACAGAAGCTTTTCAGTTTCATGAGGTCCCATTTATTTATTGTTGATCTTAGAGCCTGTGCTGTTGGAGTTTTGTTCAGGAAGTAGTCTCCTATGCCAATGAGTTCTAGGGTCTCCCCACTTTTTCTTCTAACCGATTTATTGTATCTGGTTTTATGTTGAGGTGTTTGACCCACTTGAACTTTAGTTTTGTGCAGGGTGATAAATATGGATCTATTTTCATTTTTCTGCATGTAGACATCCAGTAGGACCAGCACCATTTGTTGAAGATGCTGTCATTTTTCCATTGAATGGTTTTGGCTCCTTTGTCAAAAATCAAGTTCATAGGTGGGGGATTTATTTCTGGGTCTTCTATTTGGTTTCATTGATCCATTATTCTGTTTCTATGCCAATACCATGCAGTTTTTATAGCTATTGCTCTGTAGCACAGCTTGAGATCAGGGATGGAGATACCTCCAGATGATCTGTTGTTGTCCAAGATCATTTTAGAAATTCTGGGTTTTTTGTTTCTCCATATGAAGTTGAGAATTTTTCTTTCAAGGTCTGTAAAGAATTGTGTTGGTATTTTGATGGGAATTGCATTTAATCTGTATTTTGCTTTTGGCAGAATGGCCATTTTCACTATGTTAATCTTACCAATCCCTGAGCACGGGAGACCTTTTCATCTTCTGATATCTTCTTCAATTTCTTTCTTCAGAAATTTGAAGGTTTTCTTGCTAGAAGTAGGCCAATGGAAGCCTGCCTTTAAGGCTTACAAGTGGTCCCTTTTCCTGTTCTCTGATTCCAATCCACTGTTAGGGATATAGACTCTGCTACATGTTCCCACAACATGATATTTTGCCTCATACTGGGTCCAAGATCTATGGAGCAAAGGACTATGGACTGAAACCATGAGCCAAAAGAAATAATTTCTATGGTCAAGTTGTTTTTGTCACGTAACTTGTACAGTGAACTAAGTATCTAACACAAACTGATTTATTACAACTTCTTATGTTTAGTTTTCATGCTGCTTGCCACAGATTAGAATGTCCTGAGTTGGAAGACTCACCTGAATTTTCCTGTTTAATATGGGAAGATCATTCCATTGTGGGTAGCACCTTTTGGCTGACTGTGGGATTTTAAGAATTATTTTAGAAGAAAGTTTTTGTTTGTTTGTTTGCTTTTACCCACTCTTTACTCACTTGGCCTTCCTTCTTGCCAGTAAATTGATTTTCCCCAGTGTTGCTTCTGCAGCTAGTAGAAGCAGGGTTTCCAAACTTTCATACTGGAAAACAAACCAGCAGTTTTCTAGGAAGTTTCCAGGTCTAGTTGTGAAGTTGAGCATACTGAAGAATCCTACCCTGTGAACAGAGAAACCAGTCATTTGTTCCTCAATAACAACCATCCTGGTACTACTCTATGTGTTGAGACTCCGACCTCAAGTGCAGAGTACAGAGGCTCAAGTGTTATTTGATTGTCACTTGGTAAATTCCAATTATGTATGTGTGTGTGGGGTGTGACTGTGTGCATGTGTGTATTTTCCAAAACAATGCTATCAAAATCAAACCACAAACTCCATAAGCAGTTTAGAAAGCATGTGCCATCTTACTTCGGTGTATAAAACAATTATATTCTATGGAACAGACATGTTTCTTGTAAGAAATAATCCTAGGGAAAATTAAAAATCACCTCTCAGTGGCTCTTTATAGTTTGTTTTTGTATTTAAAAAAGATGAACTTTCATATCAATGACACAATAGATGAAAAAGATTTCCTGTCTCCATGTAAGTCAAAGATAAGAACATGGAGGTGTTTGGAGAGATCTTTTGAAATAAACTTAGCTGTTGATAAATATGTTTGAACAGTTTATTATTATAGATGGTTGAATTTGTTCTATATTTCTACAAAAATGATAGCGTTTACTGTTCTGAAAACATGTCATCTTTAATGCTTACATTTACAGACTATTCAACATATTGCAATGAAATATTTCTGTAATATAGAGACATACTTGTTAGGATAATCTTATCACATAATACAATATTAGACAAGAATTATACAAACATAATATTAAGGGTTGGCTGATATCAAAGATGTCAGGTTTGTGTATCTAGATTTTCACCACCTCTCATTTTAAATTTCTACTCCAACTTTAAAATTTCAATTTTGAGGCATCAATACTGTGTAGAAGCATATTATTGTCATCCTCCAAGCACTGATTGGTGTTATTTCAGTGATGTGTGCATACCTGGGAGAGAATATAACCCCTTTAGTGTATATGTAGACATATGTTAATATGAGCATGCTCCTGTAATCAAGAGTGTTGCTCTATCTAATGAGGAATGTTCCTCAGTTGGAGTGAATATGACTGCAGAGTGCAGTCTCACATATCTACCTGGCTTATAATTAATCAGTTTAGCTGCTAGAGAGAAATGTGTCTTTATAACATTTCTTGTTGTTGGCTTAAATGTGGAAGTGATAAGCAGGTATTCTGGAATCAGAATTAGTATGCAACAACAAATGTCCATCCTTCCCCATTATAAAATATGGATCATTTCTATATGTACCAATCTATTACTATGTAAAATATCATCTGTATATACAGTTATCTAAATACATTGTTTATACCTAGAAAAATAATCCAAACTGAATGTGACATTACTGAGATGTTTACATTTTCTTTAACAATTTACAAGGCATTGCTAATATCTTTTTACTGACTGCTATTGAAGAAATAGAGTTTTATTATGAACAGAGTATCAAATAGATTTTCATAAGATATGTTGGAAGATATACTATGGTTTAATTTAGTATAAAAGTTTCTATATTTAAAAAACACTTTTGCCTGGTATATTTAAAAAGTGTAATCATTTTTAGTATACACAAACCATATTTTAGAAGCAAAGGAACACATTTACCATCAAAACAAGAAAAATTACTTTTACTCATAGCCAAATGGCAACATCTGACTTTACATCTTGGAAGTCATTGTAGGTAAATGATCGTGATCGCCTCCTGAGATTTGTCGGTCTCTGAGGTCGCCCTTCTATCAAATGTAAGTATATTTCAGATTTCAGAAAACGCGTGTAACTGTCTTGTTCCATGAGCTGATACACTCTGCTCTGTGCTGCATCAAAACTGTGGAGAGTGGGTTGTGTGATGCTCTTAGTAATTACTTCTTTAGTGTGAAAATCAAGGTTAACCTGCATAAACAAGACAAATGGAAAATTATAGGATATCTAATAAAACATCTTTGAGACCATCTCATTACATTATTAGAGGGAGCATGATGTGCTTGGATTCCTGGGTATTTCTTCCTAAAGTCCAGGCCAGTATTGTGTTCTAGGATGGTTTCTCACCTAGCTATCCTATCTCTTTACTAATAGTTATGCTTATTCTAACAGCACAATTGAATAATGCAGTGGTAGCTATCATCTGATCATTACCTTAACTCAATCATTTTCACAATGGGGAAATAAAAATCTCAGGCGTTAGTGTTTAGGTGTTTAAGTTAAGGAAATGATAAGCTTGGGGGCATAGTTGTGATATCAATTCTTCTACCTGCTGCTTTCTTCATCATGTTATTTTTCCTACAAAGAAAAAAAATGAGCCAACATATGAATGTGTCTTAAATACACAATTTTATTCATTTTGTAAAGTTTGTTCCAGTTGATATATCTGGTGCTGGTATTATATTTTCAAGTAGCGATCTTATTTTCTGCCACTGAGTAACCATACTCTGCTAAATAAACAACTGGTTTCCTTAGTGTACCAGAAGCACATAGAGAACATTGCATTACACACTATGTAGCAGCTTCAGTCTTAAAGATTTCCCAGAAGGTCATATAATCAAGGTTTGGTTGACACCTTGCAGCACTATTAGACTGTGATGGAATCTCTGGGGATGGGAGGTAGGATGTAATGCAAAGAAGTTGGGTTATTGAAGTTCTACATTGAGGCAATAATGGAATTCAGCCCTTTCTCCCTCTCTGCCTTTCTATTTCCTTCCCTTCCCTGCCTTTGCCTTTCTCCTTTTAGCTACCACAGAGTAAGTACATTCTTCTGCCATGTTTCTCTGCCTTTACGTACCTATTTGCTTTAGTACCTAAAGCAACAGGATGAAATATCCTCTGAAATGTGAAAAAATATTCTTTCTTTAATTTGAATGCTCTTAGGTATTTGTTACAGAAGCTAAAAGCTAGTACAATAGTATCAATTTCTAGTTGAACGAGGAGAGAACACCTGCTCTACCTTGGAAACAAAACATGATGTATTGAGTACAGTATAGAAACATCAAACTGCTTAACATCTTATGACAGGTAAGCAATATCTGCTAAATTTGTAGTCAATTTACCAAGTACAGCGCAGAATCAATTCATTTAGTTTGTAATCAAAGGAAAGAATAGCAGCTTTTTACGTGAAGCATCGCCACAGCGGAGTTACATCGTATGTCTATTAAGTTTTTTCTCTTAGCCTATCCTAAACTGACAAAATAATTTCTTTGGAAGAACAAAACCTTACATAGGCATATAAGACAAGCATATTTTAACTATATTTGTTATTTTGGAGACACAGATACCATGACATAGTGTGAGGATCAGAGGGTAACTTTCGGGAGTTGGTTCCCTTTTATCCATGTAGGGGCTGCACATTGAAGGTAGGTCTTCAGGCTTGGAAGCACCTATAACAAACTGAACCATGTTGCTGGCTTGGTACAACCTCATAAAGCACCGCACATGCTTAACATCTTTATATTTGTTTGTCTTATCTTTATCAGTTTCAGGGATCTTTAGTTTCTAATAAGTAGTTGTATCTGCTAAAATAATCCAGATTAGAGAAACAATCAGAATGATGTAATTTTAGTTACTCTTGGTCTAACTCTGGAGAGTGGCTTTATACATTTAAGTCATTATTATATTATGGTATATTCTTTCAACAAGTAGGAATCTGCAATTAATCACTTTTGCTTTAACAAAATCTGAGCTCTCTGGTAGAATGAATGAAAAAAGCAATTTGGTAAAAAGAGACCCTGTAATGGTATCAAGAAATTGTATATGTTTCCAGTCCTCACTGTACCTCTTTTGGGGCATCGTTTTGGATGAATTTCTCATATATTGCTTTTGCTTTTAGGACAATTTGTTGAGGTTCCTTGCATTTCTTGAAATCTTCACAGGCTACCCAAAATTCAATGTTTTCTTCACTGAATTCAGTTTTAAGAAATCTGGTAAAAGCATCCATTCCATCTATCAAAAATAAATAATACTTTGTTACGATGAAGCAGTCATGCTGGGAAGATGTCCTACTTGATATTGAAGCATATACAAGTACTTACATCAAAACTATTTCCTCCCAATTCAACATGTTCCTCACATATTTATACAGTGTATGTAGGGGACATAAAGCAACTTTTTGGACAGATGAAAGGAGGATGTTATTTCTATGAAATTAGGCTAAATCATACTTGGATCTAAATTTTTAAAACTAAGAGTTTTAAAACTGATAAAACCAATAAAATAACAAAAGAGACTATACTGCAGACCTTATTTTATATTTCTTCTATTCATGTCTCTCTCAGAGCATAAGAGATTATATTATAGAACTGTGAAACCTTTCTCTTGCATTCCATTTTGCCCTCTACCAGATTGTGTTTCTTGTGCCGAGGACACTAAAATTCTTTCAGTTGTCTCTACGTTTCCAAGTTTCATATGGCCTTTTATTCCTGTCTGTCCACCAAAGTCCCACCAGTCCTGAATATGAACAGCCCTGGTGGATGATCGAAATGGGATGTCCTCATCAAATCCTCCCTCTCAAGTATAAGAGAACCTAGTGGAAAAGGCTGCTGAAAGAGTGCAAGAGCCAGAGGGGATAGAGGAACCAAGAAAACAAGGACCTCTAAGTCTGCAGGAACAATGCCCTTAGGAACTCACAGAAACCAAGGCATCACAGGAAGGGCCTGTATAGGTCTTCATGAGATGGGGTCCACTGCTGAAAAAAGTAGACACATTCTCATCCCTCACCCCGGAGCTATTTCCAGTTGATAACCACTTGTAAATGGATTACAATTTAATTTCTTTAATGGATTCTAACTGGGAAAACAAGACATGCTTAAGGGTAGGCTGCATGCCCAGCAGGAGACAGAAATCCAGAAAACGAACTCAATGGTAATCTTCAAAGTTCCTTGTTTCCTAACATGTCATGAACTTTTCTTTTAAAATTTTATTCTTTATTTTTATTTGTTTCTTTCTTTTCATCTTCTGGGTCCTTTGTGTATATGTTATGGCTTTCTCTTTCTTATAGGTTTCCTGAGTATGGAAATGATTAAGTATCTCTATCTATATCTGTTTCTTATGCTTTTTTTGTACTGTTTCCTTCTATTTGTTTTTTTCTAATTTCAATGTGTTCATTTTAGTTTCATCTTAGTATATTTTATTTTATTATATCCCTTAGAAGCCTGTTTGTTTTTTAATGAGAAACAGATAGGTTCTGAATGGGGCAGGGCTGGGAAGAGTAGACAGGGAAGAAAAATTAATCAGAATATATTATTTGAGAACAAAAAAATCTGCTTTTAATAAAAGTAAACAAAAATACTTAATAAATATTTCATGCACTTATCCATAACAAAATAGGAGAAAACTAAAACAATTAGGTCTCTATCATCATTGATGATTGTTTGCATCATTTTGTCTGCATTCTGCCCTATATCCTGTCCTACCTTATCACCTGGCATTCCCTTATCTTGGTCTTCTTTTTAGTAAGTAGGATATGTGCATGAGGTGGCTTCAGGAGGATCGTGAGTTTGAGCGTATAGATTTATAAAATAGTTACATAGGTCCTCTTCATATATTTTCTAGTTGCCAAGCCTGGGGTTTTTGTTGGAGGTGGGGATGTCTCTGAGTTGTTTGCCTGCTTTTGGGACCTTTTTTCTTCTACTGAGTTGTATAATTCAGCTTTCAGCCTTATTGCATCTTGTTATGCCATATTTGGTTGATATCATTGAGAGGCCTGGGGAACAATGAAGACAGTTCAAAGGGAGAAGTTTATAGTTCTGCCTATATTAAAAAGAAAAAAAATCAGGGAAACATTAAATAAGCAACAACATGATCCACTTTCAGGCATCAAAACAAAAACCAACTATCCAAACAAAAAGAAGGGCAAATAGGATAGCCATCGAAAATAGAAGACGAATAACAGGACAGGAGCCTGACACAGGAGACCTCTGAAAGACTCTACCCAACAGGGTATCAAAGGAGATACTGAGACTCTTAGCCAAACTTTGGTCAGAGTGCAGGGAATCTTATGAAAGAAGAGGGAAATCGACCTGGAGAGGACAGGAACTTCATAAGAACAACAGCATCAAACAACGTGGGCCAGGGAAGGCCTGCAGAGACCGATTCTCCAACTGAGGACTTTGCATAGAAATAACCCAGAACCCCTGCACAAATGTAGCCCATGGATTGCTCAGTTTCCAAGTGGGTCTCCTAGTAAGGGGTACAGGGATTGTCTCTGACATCAACTCAGTGGCCAGCTTTTTGATCATCTCCCCCTGGGGGGTTCAGCCTTTCTAGACCACAGAGGAAGATGATGCAGCCAGCCTTGATGAAACCTTATAGGCTAGGGTCACATAGAAGGGGAGGAGGTCTTCCCCTATCAGGGACTAGCTAAAGAGCATATGGGGAGAAGATAGAGGGTAGGTGGGACTGGGAAGAGACAAGGCAGGGGGACTGCAGCTAGGATACAAAATGAAAAATAAATACTTTTATTATTTTGCTGAAAGGACATAATATCAAACTTCTCTGTTCATATCTCTAGCTCACATTTTAGCACAACTATGAGACTTTTTAAGAAAAGCTTCTTTTTACAGTGGATGTTAGATAATGTAGAAACTCATAACTGGTCAAAGTCTAGAGAATAAATATTATGGATAGTTTTCAGCCATGAAGAGCCTGTCTATACCATCCAAATCAAAGTCCTCTATATGAATGAATGCATGAAGGTCTTCCAAAATTAACCTAGATATTGTGTTAAAATTCAGTTGATAAATATAGTTAAAAATCAAAATCTGGTTTCAGATAATATTTTATATTTTAATGAAATATTAGCCCTATTACCTTATATAATAAATTGGGCAGAGCGCACGAAATCTTATGAAAGAAAGGGGAGACAGAAATACCTGGGGCCGGGGGGAAAGAAGCTCAACAAGAGGAGCAGCAGAACCAAAAAATCTAGGCACAGGGGTCATTTCTGAGACTGATACTCCAACTGAGGACCATGCATGGAGATAACCTGAACCCCTGCACAGATGTAGCCCATGGCAGCTCATTCTCCAAGTGGGTTCCCTAGTAATGGGAACCAGTGACTACCTCTGATATGAACTCAGTGGCTGGCTCTTTGATCACCTCCCCCAGGGAATAGCAGCCTTACCAGTACACAGAGGAAGACAATGTAGCCAGTCCTGAAGAGATCTGATAGGCTAGGGTCACAGGGAAGGATTGGAGGACCTCCCCTAACAGTAGACTTGGGGAGGGGCATGGAAAGAAATCAGGGAGAGAAGGTAGGATTGGGAGTGGACCAGAGAAGGGGCTACAGCTGGGATACAAAATGAATAAACTGTAATTACTTACTTAATTAATTAAAAGGAAATTGAAAATGATAGAAAGATAGCTCAGAAGTTAAGAGTGTGCACCTTTCTAGAGTAGCGCCTGGGTTTGATTTCTAGTACCCATATTACATAGCTTATAACAGCTGATAACTTGAGATCTCATGCCTCTGGATTCCTTGGACAGCAACACTCATTTTTGCACACACATACACACACAGAGCAACAGAGAGAGAAATGAGGGAAGAGAGAGACTTTTTATTGTTGAAATTAAAACATAATTACAGATTTTCCCCCTCATTTTCCTGTATTTATCCTCTTGTATGTATACTCCTTTTTTCTCTCCAGATTTTATGGCCTCTTTTACTTTAGTTGTTAGCATATAAACCTAAATACAAGTTAACCTTTTCAGTCTTTATAATGTTACTTGTATGTGTATGATTTCAGCCCTGACCACTTGATATGTGATAAGCAATGAAGGGAATCTTCCTTGGGAAAGACTACTTGTCTTGTTCTCAACATTTCTTAGTTGTCTGTAGTTCTTCCTTTAAGGTTGGGGTCCTATGAGATATCCTTTTTATATGTTAGTATCTCTATTAGTATCCAGGTTCAAACATGATTTTAGGGAATAGTTTCCTCTTTTAAATTAATTTATTTTTTATTAATTACAGTTTATTCACTTTGTATCCCAACTGTACCTCTCCTCCTTTGCCCCCTCCCAATCCTACCCTTCCTCCCCTTTCTCCACTCATGCCCATCCTCAGTCTACTGATGGGGAGGTCCTCCTCCCCTTCCATCTGACCCTAGCCTATCAGGTCTCATCAGGACTGGCTGCATTGTCTTCCTCTGTGGCCTGGTAAGGCTGTTCCCCACTTAGGGGGAGGTGATCAAAGAGCCAGCCACTGAGTTCATATCAGAGAGAGTCCCTGTTCCCATTACTAGGGAACCCACTTGGATACTGCGTTCCCATGGGCTACAATTATACAGGGGTTCTAGGTCATTTCTATGAATGGTCCTTGATTAGAGTGTCAGTCTGAGAAAGATCCCTGGGCCCAGATTTCTTTTCTCTCCTTGTGGAGTTCCTGACCTTCCAGGTCTTTCTATCTCCCACTTCTTTCACAAGGTTCCCTGCACTCTGCCCAAAGTTTGGCTATGAGTGTCAGCATCTGCTTTGATACCCTGCAGGGTAGAATATTTCTTAAAAACAAGAAATTGATGAATCAAAGCAACAGTGTAGAAAATGTAAAACATAATTTTTGATTTTTGTAATCATGGATGAATAGTCAAATATGCTTGACTATTTGAGAAATTACCCTTTACCATAGTCTGATGTTACTAACATTTACTGTGTATTTCAACTTTATACCTTAGAATCAAAATTTTTAACTTATATTGACATCTTTTTGAGTTATATAAAAAAGTGGGGGTGAGTTTTCTTTGATACTATTATTTGTAAATCTGTTGTTAAATTGCAACTCATTTCATGTGTTTTCTACTAATATCTGAGTTTTTGTCATTCTACCACAACAACAGCATCACCTTTGAGAGAATGCATCATTCTATACCAGTCAGTCTTGCATTAAACCATCTGGAAGATTTTACCAGAAGTACACCATTTCCTCTAGCATATTACTGGAATTTATACAAGCATGTTGTAGATTTTATAATGTAATGCAAATTTTGGACAAGTTTTCTATTATAAATACTGTTTTATTTAAGACATCCTATTGAACCAGTCTTTAATTTAGTGACAAATTATTCATTGCATACTGTGTTACAAGAGTTGTAGTGTATAGATTATGATCATATATAGAAAAAAAATAAAGAAATGATTGTTAAGACACATGGGGAAAAGGGCTTTGTCTTGCTAACATATAGCAGGGCAAAGATAAGTAGTAAGATATGAGATAAAATTATATCTCCATCAATGATATTACATTTGAATGGACTAAACAAAGCCACTGTGTGCAAATTAAGAAGATGAAAATAAAGGATGTGTACAAGGCAGAAGTCAAACTTTGTTAAGGTGATTTCAAGATCAGGTGATTTTCATTTCATATTTATTAAATGCTCATTCATTAGAAATATATAAAATTAATATCTATTGTTAGTTAAGATTGAATGGTAATACACAAAACTCAAACATAGAAATTGTTCACTAAATCAACATAATTAATAGTTATAGAACAACATATCCAACACATTTCAAGTGTATGAGGAGTAGTATCCTAATCCATAATAATCTGAAACATAAGATGAGTATAATAATTTTTAAAGGATTTATATTTTAGGACTTGTTTGCTTAATTATAGAATTCTCTTTTCTACCTACAAGTTCATGAGTTTGATTTCACATGACACAAATATTCCATAATTTGGACATAGGTTACCTGATATAAACAATGGAACTCTGAAGACATGACTTTGTTAAAGATGTGATGTGGGAAGTCTAGCCAGGTAGATCCAAGCTAATCAACATCCTTAAAATGGAAGAGGAAAATAAAAGAAAGAAAGAAAACAGATTCATATCTCTGTTCCCCCCCCCCTTAAAGTTGAAGGGTGGCAGTCAAGAACCAAACAATGTTTAGGAGTCTCAAAGGTGAATTTTTCCTCTGTTGTTAGGAAAAGAACAAAGACCTCAGTGTGAAACTGCAGAATTTGTCAATAACCCGAATCAGTGATAAAGAGATTTTTACCTTAGAGTTTCCAGGAAAAATGATTGCCTGATGACACTTTGATTTTATTGTCAAAGCACCTATACTAGGTTTCTCAAATACAGAACTGTCAGAATAGATTTGGGCTTAACTCACCACTAGTTTGTAAAGTTGGTACAGCAACAGTAAGAAATAACCCCCAAATTATTCTTTCTGTATTCTCATTTATCTCTCTAACACACAGAATTCATCTGTATTGTCATGAAACATTATGACAATAGATTTTGTGGCAATCATTCTTACTAATATAATGAAATTATAAGAAACTAGTAGTCAGAAAAAGACTTTGAAAACTGTAATGCCACTAAGCATGAGAGCAATCAAGGTTGCCCACACTCATGACAAAAGAAAATGTGCCCCAGGCTTCTTCTACTGTACTTCTTCCACTGGAATTTCACTGGGCAAAGAAGGTACTGATTTTTCTGTAGCAAAAGGATCCTGAACACTGTTTATAGGTAATTACATGTTAATGAAGAAAGTATAAAGAAAATGAAAGTCCAAGCGAAAATACCTTGAGAAGACAACTCGTGACTACAAACAACTTGTAGAAGGCAGAAGCAGTTCTTACTTTTCAGCTCAAGCACAACTTCCATTTGAAAGCTGACTGCTCAGTGTTTTCTGATTGGGCCAGCAAGCTAACCACAGAGAAGTAGCCAATAGGGTCAAGTGAGTGATATTTAGCTGTTCTCTTTACTCTGCTAGTTCAGTGAGTATATTTTATAGGTTTATTTCTTACACTGAACAATGTGCTTTACTCAGAATATACAAGAGAAAGATAAATAGACAAGGCTTTTGGATGAATTTTTATGAACACTACATTATGTCCAAGTAAGGGAAAATGTACAAGTTTCCATAGAAAAATTGATTGATCTTTGTCAGAATTAAACAACAGAATATGCAGTCAAAAGTCCTGCTTTTACTGTAGTTGACTAGTATGTAGGACCTGCTACCAAGATCTCCTTCAGTGTTATCCTGATTGAATCTCTTCCCCTCCCTGAATCTTAGGATATCACTACTGTTGTCCAAAGATTTCTTCCTTTAATTGGGAGAAACAAAACTGCAAAGTTCTCTCAATCCTTCAGATGGCAGAAGTAAGCAATGGGTTATCTTTGAAAAATAGTGAAATGAACCTTGTTCAAGTACTTGTTGCCAACAGAGGTAAACATTTCTTTTGTGTTTGTATAACTAAAACCATAGCTTTGGCCTAATCTCTGGCTGCAAGTGCTTGTCCTTGCTGGCTCTCCATCTTTAACTATTTTGAACTTGGAAAAGAATAAGGAATGAAAGGGGAAGTATGCTTTGTAACTTATAAGTTAAAGCTGAATGTAAAATAGGGGGCATGTCTCTGTCTAGAAGAGGAAAATCCCTGCTAAAGTATAACCTGAGAATTAAATGGCTAATTGAGCTGTAGGCCTTTACCCCCAGCCTCTGATCAGAGTTAAAACAAAACCAACCAATCAATGAATGAAAATGTGTCTTTAGGATCTAGTAACTAATATTTGGTACAATGAAAAGTAGCTACGTTTATCCCATATATTCTTTGTCTTTCAAATTTCTACAATGTTTGAAATTTTCTTCCAAATCATTCTACATTTTTTCAGACCTGATACTTAAAATAGTATGTCATCTTCTTTTGTCTTTATTGTGTATTATCAGAACATACAGTGCCTTCATATTTTCTAATAAATTCTTATTTCATATCGAAACTCCATGTGGTGGTATACTTAATTGAGTTTTAATAAACTCAATTTCTATAGAAACTTTCTGAATATGTTTTAGAAAATAATTGGATTCAAGACCAAAAAGATTTTGAGAACATTTCTTGATAAGTTTAATTATAAAAACTACAGAATACTCATATGGAAATATACTCACTGCTGTTATTTAAGAAATGGGAATATTTTGCTCATGTTGCATTTTCTATGCACTCCCGTATGTAATAAAATGGGTTGCCTTTCTTCTTCTCCCTCATTCTTTTCTTACAATTTAAGTACAAATGAATGCAAAACTGGTGAAAGTCAAGTGCCTGTTGTATTGTACTCATAACATTTTCTACCCTAGTCATTTGTAATTTGTTAATAAGAAACCAAATGATTATTGCTTTGGTTTTTGAGCAGTTACTCTGACCTCAGTAAATGGGTAATATATTTTTTCAGTGTTTTTTTTTAATTTATTTATTTTTATCTCAATCACAGGTTAGGTACTTTGAATCCCAGGCTTAGCCCCCTCCATCAGTCCCTCCTACCCTCCCCCTCCCTCCCTCATCTCCCTCCTCCCCGCCCCCTCCAAGTCCACCAAAAGGGGAGGACCTCCTTCCCTTCCTTCCAACCCCAGCTTATCCTGACTCCTCAGGGCTGGCTGCAAAGTCCTCCCCTGGGATCTAGCCAGTCTGTCACTCCCCGGCTTGTATGGGGGAGGGTTAAAGAGTCAGCCATCAAGATCATGACTGAAACAGTCCCTGTTTCCCTGAATAGGGTCTTCAGTCCTACACCAAGCTATCATGGGCCCCATCTGTGCGGGGGTTCCAGGCCACATCCACAATTTCTTTCTCATTTAGAAACATACACTGAATACTGAAATCATTAATGATATCAGTTAATCAGTAATTGTATTTATTGCAGAACTTTAAAATTACTTTTCATATTAATAGTTGTCTGCCCCTTGATTACTTCTCCCTTGTGGGGTGACCTTGCCAGCCCTCAGAGGAAGTGGATCCAGGCAGTCATGATGGGACCTGATAGGCTAAAGGCAGACAATGGAGAAGGAGGACTTTCTCTATCAGTGGCTAGGGAAGAGGGAGGGAGGGTAGGGCTGGGAGGAGATGAGGAAGGGGGCTACAACTGGGATACAAAGTGAATAAATTACAAATAATAATAATAACATATTTGATACCTGAAAATGATACCTAAAAGGAAGTGTCCATGGATCATATATCTTGTTACCAAGTGGAAAAAAATCTTTGATCCATCTTAATTGAGGGTAACAGAGGTTGAACTTGAGGTCTGTGTTATACACTGAAATGCAGTAATATGAATTATAACAGAGTTATGGAGACTTCTAAGGACTTGGTTGCTAAGAATTGCTAAGGATTTGAATTTCCTTTTGTTGTTATGGTTTTATTCACTTTCATAAAAATAATACGTTAAACCTTATGTGTTTAGAGATGAAGTAGGTGTCAGACACTTAATTTGCTCTAAAAAAATTAGAGAGCATGGACGATTGAACTTGAGCTTGTTTTATATAATATTATATGCTTATAACCAGTAAGTGGCCATGAAGACAATGAAAGGTAAACAGTTGGCTAGTATACAAATTAGCAAGCAGAACAGACATATGTCTACCAATGCTGATGAATAACTTAAGAGGCATTTTGTTCTGTTTGAAATACAAGAAGAGTCAGCTTGCATTATCTTTAATTAACAGTTGTCTAGAATAACAACGAAAGTATAATCACTGTTTACCATATAGTCCTTTACTAGAACAAATGTGGGGAAGTACGGCTCTTTGTCCCAATGATTAGTTTTGAGCTGGTACAAATACTCAAAAGAAAATAGTATAAAGAATAGTTCTGGTAGGGTTTGCTGTGAGAGCTCATGACATGGTCACTCAAATGACATAATCATATAACAATGACAAATATTAACTCAGGTGGAGTAAATAAAGAAAAACATACATTTGTTTTAAATTTAAGTAATTTTGTTTAAAAATTATATGCAGGCAAAGTTGGCAACTTTGAACATCTTGTTCCTTCTTACTCTGGATGTATGTGTTAAGTTAGACCACAATGGGACCAGCTCTCAGAGTCCCCAATGTCCCAGGCAGAGCCTTCCACAAGCAGAAGTGGTGGATCCAGCTGCCAGAAGTGCTTGATTGGAACCTGGGACCAGAATTCACTCTTGGAAGGAGTAGGCTCCATGTGTCATACAAACATGAAATACTTAAAAGTTTATGTTTCTAAATTTAACCCCTTGCATCTGTTGTAGCATTTTTAGATGCCAAGAAACCAAGTGAAACAATTCACGAAATTCTGAAGCAGGAAAACTCGGTATAGCTTAAAACCTAAGTATGAAATTGGATCATTTCTCCTTAATAATTGATTGCATAGGTCTGATCTGCCATAGAATGCATAATTTCCTTTGCAATAATGATTTAAGCATGTAATTTATTTTTAATTAAACATAGATTTAAAAAAACTATTCTTTAGCTAGATTATAAAACTATTGATATTGGTTATCTTGAGTCAAAAATTTAACCTTGTGGGTGAGCCCCTTACTATTCATAAAATTTGTAGAAATAGAAATGTAAAGAATAACTTTAAAAACTACAAGATGCAAAAATATAAGGAGAAATCTTCGTTTCCTTCCTTGAAACTGAAGCATGTTTCCCTGCTGCCCTTATTCAAAGTCTAAAACTAATACTTCCCAAACCTACATCAGTCCATATATTCAAATCCAAGGGGTAACGACTGGCTTTTTTGGTTGTTGTCCTTACATATTATAAGTGGTCTTCCCCAAAATACTCAAGAGAGCGAAATGGAAGATTTGAAAGTCCACAGCAAACTAATCATAATGGAAAGAATTAAACATACTGTGAATATTTGCAGCGACTAGGAAAAGGTTGTATATTAAAATAATCAGTTAAGTATTTTCTAACTGTTAGAGACTCCTGTTGCAGAAGGTACCATTCTCTTTCAAATCCCTTTGTGAGAGTTTATACCATGTCTATATGCCAGAGTCACTTATATATTCTCGGCACGGACATACAAAACTCTGACAAATTCCTGGAAAGGATATACGTCCACTAAACAGTTTCTAACTGTGGCCAGTTACACTCTACATGTCTTATCTTCCACTTCTCATCTAAAACAGGAACATTATCTTCCATTTAATAGAGAGAAAGTGTAGATAGAATTGGTTCAGCCTTTTTTTTTTTACACCTTCTCAGTACATGTGCAGCACCAATATTTTAGCAAGTTCATCAAATTTCCTACCAACATGACCTTATCCTCAGGACAAAATTTTTGTTTAAAAGAAACTTGTAGACATCCCATTGATAAGTTTCTGCCTCTCTGTCCATCAGAGGTTAGCTTTCCAACATAAAAGTCTCCCTAATGTTGGCCTTAAACTGATTTTTCAGTTTTTTGTTCATTGTTATCCTGTTTACATTTTTGTATTATGTAAGAAGTATTGGCTTTCTCTAAATATATGTATGTATAACACACACACAACATTTATTTTGCATTATTTCATATATAATATTCATGTTCATAATGATACGATTCAGTTGTGTAAGGATAAGTGTAATCTGAAATTAACGGCTATGAATGTCAGCTATACTATGGTGTTACTTTTGATAACATTTTGATTTACTAAACACATATGTTTACATTATAGTTTTCTATAGCTCATTTTTCAACTTCAGATAAATTTCTAACAAACAAAGATTTAGTATATATGAACATTGTCATAGAAACAAATAAGGAGCAAAAGCAACTGCTGAATTCTGTTATGCTAAAATTTGCAATATAAGATTTACTTAATTTAAATAAAAATTTATTTTAGGGCATATTTTTTCTTATTTTTCATTAACATTTTTATTTTATATTAATCACAGGTTATGTACTTTGTATCCCAGCCGTAGTCCCTTCCCACATTCTCTCCCTATCCCCCCATCCCTCCCTCATCTCCTCCCTGCACCTTTCCAAGTCCACTGATAGGGAAGGACCTCCTCCCCTTCCATCTAACTCTAGCTTATCAGGTCTCTTCAGGACTGGCTGTAATGTCCTCTTTTGTGGCCTAGCAAGGCTGCTCCTCCCTCAGGGGGCAGGGGGGTCAAAGAGCTAGCCATAGAGTTCATGTCTGAAATAGTTCCTGTTCCCCTTACTAGGGTACCCACTTGGATATTGAGCTACCATTTGCTACATACAAGTAGGGGTTCTAGGTTATATCCATACATGGTCCTTGGTTGGAGAAACAGTCTCATAAAAGACCTTAGGGCATATTTTTATTTATAGAAGGTTTTGATGCTCACACATTATTTTTATGTTTTCAACATTTAATTTCTCCTACCTATAGTACTTTACACTAATATGATATATAATAAAATTAACAAAACTATTTTGATATATTGACTATAGTCCTTACCATATGCATATTTCATTGGTTTCATTTTGTTATGTATTTCAATTTTTAAAATTAAACAGTGAATAAGGAAATCATCAAAACTGGGCTGTAGAGTTGGCTCAGAAGTTCATAGAACAGACAGTTCCTGTAGAAGACCCAGGTTCAGTTCCTAGCATCCACATGGAGGCTCACAGGCATATTTAACTTTAGTCCTTGGGAAAAGGAGACCCTCTTCGTACAAGAGGAGTATGTACTTGCACTCAGGCAGAACACTCATAAACATGAATAATAAAATAAATAAATAAAAGTGAACTTTAAAAAGATAATTATCCAAACACCTCCTAGATACTCTGCTTTCTTTGAGATGCAGGATTTTTTTTTACTCTAGTACCTCAAAACATGTTGCAATAAAGAAAAACTTTGTTTTTAATTCCCTAAATCTCTCAGACAATATAAAATTTCAAGCCTAGACTGCCTGCCTGCTTGGATCTTTTCACTTTCACTTTGTCCAGTTAGCGAATTTCTGTGAATCTTTTGAAACTGGGGTAAAAAATGCCTATTCTATGGTTCTATGGCTAAAGCTACTACTTCTTGTTAGTCTATACTGGGTTTTATAGCTTCTTGTTTAAGAAACAATGCATTCATGTTTCCACTGCACCTTGTTTGATATATAATCTAATTTCCTGTTTGACTAAATTTAATGTTTTATTACCTTTACACAGATATACCGTACTGAGCCTCAGTAATCAACACATTTACTCCAAAAGAACTTATATAAAATTTGAAGGATCAGTATCTTCCTTGAAATGTGTGTTTATGTGTCCATTTTGTTTGTTTTGTTTTTGCTTAGGATTGCCTTTTAACTATGCATATAATTTCCACCCAACACACACACACAGGGTCAAATTACTAGAAATGAACTGAGTTAAATACTGTAATTAAAAGTATTTTATGTAATTATTTGAAGTTTCATAATTTAGTTTTACAATTATTACAATGAAAAGTAATTGAATCAGTAAAAGAATTTGAGTAACATAATTTTAAAATTTATTATAATTATTTGGTATTTTGGCCCTAAGAGGTGATTGTTGACATACAGTTAGGTGAGTGGTGACTTTTTAAAATTCACATTACTTTCTTATAATTTCACCTGTTGTAGTTTGCACTTTGTTAGTATTTCTACCACTAGGGAGAGAAAGAGTGTCATATCCTAGTCAACTCATTTGTTTTTCAGTACTAGTAATAGGGAATTACAGGATGTGATACAAGAACTAATCCATGTCCTAAGCATTTCTTCACTTTGGATGAATAGAGTATGATGAAATTGCTATATAGCAATTTGTTAATTAGAGTAATAAATCCAGTTTAAGCATCACTTCTAATAGAAATTCCAACCCTCTTTGTTGTCTAGTTTATAACGTACTGGAAATAGAAAAGGATTGTTTTAATGTGATAATTACTATAATTCATTACAGCAGCAGTCACTAGTGTTTGTATAGTTGGCACTATTTATTGGTTTCTTAATACATCATGCCATTTAATACTTTATGAATCTGTTGTTTTGATAAATAAAAAGCTTGCAGTTGTGGGAGATGAAATGCAATGTGATTATGGAATGAAGTTAAGGTTATAGAGCCATTTATGTCAGAGAAACACACCTCACACATCAGAGGAGTTCATGCATAACTTTTCTGGAAAGAAATTCTATTTTAGTATGTAAGAATTTAATATTTTTCAATGTGTATTACTTTAAGGCTCCACAGATAAAACCATATATGGCTACTTCTAACGTATCATCATTCAATTATAAAAATTAATCTCACTATTTATATTTATTTTCGTTAGTCCAGACTAAAGAATAGTATGTACAAAATGTTGGTTAAAAAGTTTAAAAAAGTAACATTTTATAAGTTAGAATTATGAAGGAAATTTTATGTGAAGTAAAATACTGACAGCAAAAACTGAAGATGACCTTACACACATTGTTTAAGTTACAGAACTAACTTAGGTTAATCGATAGACTACTGGGCAAGAAAATGTGAAATGCATTCATAATGAAATGTTTTGTATCCCCACAGGTAAGATGCAGCTATCTAATCTATAACATTAAAGAATAAAATGGGAAGATGCCATGTCAGGTGTAAAGACAGGCCCTTCACATGGAACATAACTAAGATTATCTCATAGAAGTAGAAGATAGAAGTAATCACACACTGATAAACATTGAGAGTAGAATATACAGGATAGACAGGCTAAAAGGGCTACACGGTAATAGAAGATACACAGAAGTTAGTAACTGAGGATAAACTTAGTTATATTGGAAGAAAATGGCTTTTATTTTCTAACCTATAGTGCAGTGATGATTAACAATAATTATTATGTATATAAAATATTAGATAAATATATTTTACTAGCTTGATCCAGACTGTCATGTAACCCACACTGACTTCAAAACTAATATGTAAACAATGTTGTTCTTAAATCTGATCCCCTGGGGAGGGCATGGGAGGAGATGAGGAAGAGAGGGTGGGATTGGGAAGGCTAGGAGGAGGGAGGTGCAGCTAAGATACAAAGTGAATAAACTGTAGTTAATTAAAAAAATTAATTAAATTTGAAAAATCTGATTCTCTTCTGTCCAGCACAGAAGAAAGTATTTTTAAATGTTCCCAATAAACAATGAAAATGTTTGGCTGTATACACTATGAAATGAGAAATAAAAGGGAAATTACTTTTTCCTAGTGGTGAAAGATACAGAATTTCTGGTATTCTGCTTAAATTCCCCTGGACATGAGAAACATTTCTTCCAGCACTCAGCTGAGGATGGTAAGCTCATTGGATTTTGCCATGCTTAGGTGTAAAGTGTTTGTCTGGCCTGTTCTTAGAATGGTTAATGGAGAAGCATGGAAGATATAGTGCTTCAAAGAGTGAGGTAAGATACAACATTAGTGGGTGGACAAAAAACAAACAAACAAAGAAAAAGAAAAACCGAAACCAAAACCAAACCAAACAACAACAAAGAAAATGCTGTGGCTGAGGACACTTGTGTATCTAGACATGACAAAAGTTTTACTTTCACAGCTGAACAGTTAAGTAAAGAAAATAAACTCTACAATTTTCTATAGAGTAATAAGTGAAAATTGTTGACTTTGAAACTTGAGAAAAATGAACTGAGTTCAGAAAAAAACAATAACAATTTTGAAAATAAAAGAAAAAAGTTTGAAAGAAACAGACCAGAGAACAAGTCCTGGCTGCTTGCCTCTCAGCCACACTTGTTGAAGAATCAAGCCTGTTCTGATTCTGCTTTTTTTCAGCCACAATGCTCGACATTAATATACTCCCAGGTCTCAACTTCTCCACAAGATTCTGCCTTATGTAGGCATATAATAAAAATCAGAGAAAAGGTTAGGGCATGAAATTGAAATGGGAGTGTTTGTAAGAAGGAAAGGGAAGTAGGAAACAATCCAATTATAAGATCAAAAAATGAAAGAAAAAAATTTAAAAACTGATCTCTGATTGAACTATCTACAGGAATTCATAAGAATTCTGAAACAAAGCTATGTTCATGAGGTTCCTTAAATGTGTCTCGCAATAGCTACTTCAGTTTTTTGATCATTAAGACTAAAACAATGTGGACAATGTATTAATTATACATTTAATAAAATTGATTCTCGCTTAAGTGTCAGGAAAGTTAGAATACAAATTAAAATGCTGTAGTGCTTAACTGGAAGAAAAAGAAATAATAAGGATTCACCAATATAAGTAATTCTGAATAAGTAGGAAAATTGGAAATACAGCTTCTTTTAGCCTGCCTATTCTTTTCCTTAGTTACCCTTGTTGACTAGAGTTCAGACTACTGACAATGATGGATATACAAATCTGATAACTATTTGCCTTTTATTATTGCAGATATCTAAGCTTAATATTTTGTTAAAACATGAAGGTTTCCTGAAAATACCACTAACCTCTATGAGAAAGCAGTTTGTCAAATGATTCAGCCCATTTCACTGCTTCTTCGGGGCAGACTCTGTGTGGGAGGGAAAAAAATGTTTGATGATGGCATGAGCAGACTTTTAGCTTCTGAGTCCCTGCAGCGACCGGGGCCTGAGCTCTCCACAGATACTCCGTAAGCTCTCTCCTAGTTTTATAAGCCTAAGTCAAAATGATTTTCAACATTAAAGTTTTTTTTTTTAAGTTTCTCCATTGAACAAAGTGTCACAATTGTTTTAGTTTTTAAGTAAAAGTAATCATGTATTAAGTTAAACGCACAAGAGAAACCAAGTTGAGAGAGAGAAGTTAAGGAAATTAAATTAAAAAAAAATCAACAAATAAGAAAGCATAAATAGGATCTTTCAAAGTCCTCTAAGCAAACAAAGAGGCAATTTCTTTGAATCTATAACCACATTGTGCTGGCGTTTTCTAATGCATAAAGTTTGGTAAAGTTTCAAGAGGGGTCAGAAAAAGTGCATTCTTGATATGATTGAGGATGTTGATAAAGCACAGAGTGGAATGTTTTTATATCTTTAACCAGGCATGTTCAAAATTTGAATAGCTGTAAGCTAAGAGATGAAGCTACTTTTAGGTTTTTGAGTTAAGGAAATGTTAAGCAAATTACAAAATTTGCTTTATTTGTGCATTTCTTTATGTTTGCCATAACATATTAAAAAATCTTCTCAGGAAAGAGATTCATAACTTCTTCTCATGGCAAATGTATTAAACAAATTAATATTTCATTAATGTATGGGGCATAAAGTATATTATTTAAAATGTACAAGTTTATCAATTATGAGAGAAAAAATTTAAAAGATCTTGTAATTATTTGATTTATAAATGTGGTTGAACGCTGTGAGTGTTCTTAGTTTGGGGGATATAAAATTTTGAATTTTGTTCATGTTACTATGTAATTTCCAATAGCATATCAATTCTTACTTTCTTCTTCCTTAATCATTAATTACAGAATCAGAAAACAACCCTCACAAGGAATTGATGGTCCCCACCTTGTTTCTTTGGCCAAGAGGGCAGATTTACTGGTGTTAGTCTCTCCATGGAATTCAGGCCTCTGCAGGAGAAGACTTAGTCTATTTCTTTTCTCTTTAGCTCTGTAAAAGCAATAATATATTCAGGGCAATCTCTGACATCCCAAAAGTCCTATTTAACCTGCTAAATAAATTTGGAATTGATAAACACACATTCACCACTCAAAAAAATATTTCTTTACTTACCAGCTCTTAACAGTAAATAGAGGAATTAGTATACAGTGCCCACACACAATTCTTCACAACAAACAAGTATTTGAGCTTCTATTCTATTATTATTTTAATTCTTTGATGTAGCTAAAATTGACCTTTCAAAAATGAAAGTACGTTTGACTCAACATTTATTTCCAATAATTAAAAAAATAATAAAAGGCTTATTGTTTGCAACACCACAATCAATATATTTTCAACAGAGCATTTAAACAGTAAGAACTAACAGATATTCATCAATCATGGTTCATAAAAGACAAAGTTGACTTGAACATCTTCAATTTTACCTGATTTTGGCCTCGATACTTGTTTCTTCTTTTCCTGACCCATGTATTAGTTTGAAAGAAGTTTTCTCTTTTGATTCACACATATTTAATTGAGAAAAGACAACCATTGACATTTTCATACTGTGTGCCGAAGATCAAGAGATGTCAGATTTAGTTAGTCCTTCTCTCTCCCACTGATGAATGCTTTTTCATAGTTAAACATAGTGAATAAAATACTATCCCGAGTCTTTCCACAGGGCTAACAAAAGGAGAAAAGACCAGGAAAGAAAGCGAAGAGCCGTGTTTCTGCCTCTGCAATGTAGAAATGAGGAACTCAAGATTGGTCCTGTACTGAGTTGTTGAAGGAAATGATACCACACGTTCTCAAAACCGCTGTTGTCCGTCAAGATAAAGACCAGCATTACCACAGTGCAACTTCCCTTTCAAGCTTGCTGAGAGAAAAGCCAGTGTGAAGGGTGCTGTCACTTACCACAGGACCTAATATGTCTTGTGGCAAGGCATTATCAAACATTAGCAGCTCATTTTTGCTCCCTTTAAAACCATAGCTTTATTTAGTTTTAGTTAATTGACTTAAATTACGTTTGTTCACATAACTCAATGTAGTGTTGATTAATTACATAAGCTTAATATATTGCATCAATAAGGCAATCACCATTTATGAATGAAAGGAAGAATAGAACGCACATAATTGAATACATTTAAAGCTATCAGTTCATAAAATGATCAAAGACAAATTGGAATTGTTTGGATGAATATGTAAAATGAACTGAGAAACTGAGAAAAGTAATATAGAAAATTAAAGTGTATTCTTATTTTATAACATAATTTATTCCCTTCAATTTTGGCTTTTATTATTAAATGTTCTTAATGAAATGTGTCAACTAATGATGATACTTTGTAGGTTGGGTTATATTATATCCTGAATATAACAGAAAATTTGGCAACCCTAATTTACTTAAAAATTGACATTTTTAATGTTTATTTTTTACAATTTATTTATTTTATAGCCTAATTGTAGCCCCCTCCCTCATCTCCTCCTGGTCTGACCCTTCCTTCCTCTCCCCCCTCTCCCCTTCTTCTAGTCCACTGAAAGAGGGAGACTTCCTTTCCTCATCAAATCTCATCAGGACTGCCTGGATCGTCTTCCTTTGTGACCTGGCAAGGCAGCTTCACTAGGGCTAAGTGATCAAAGAGCAGGCAAATGAATTCATGTCAGAGACATCCACTACACCCCTTACTCAGGAACCTACATGGAGAGTAAGAAGCCTATGGACTACATCTGAGAAGGGGGTCTAGATGCAGTTCATGCAGGGTCCTGGGTTGGTGAATAAGTCTCTGCAAGCCCCTTGGGCCCAGATATTTTGGCCCTGTTGGTCTCATTGTGGAGCTACTGTGACTTCTGTGTCTTTATATGCCTCCATTCTTCCGTAAGACTACCTGTGCTCTGCCCAAAGATTGACTGTAAGTCTCAGCATCTACTTCTATCCCCTATTGGATGGAGCCTTTCAGAGGACCTCTATGGTAGGCTCTGTCCTATTCCCCCTCTTCCACTGTTTCTAGTGTATCTCCTTATTGCAATTCTGAATGAGATTTAAGCATTCTCCATAGCATCTTCCTTGTTGTTTAGCTTCCTTAGGTCTGTAGATTTCAGTATGGTTATCCTATATTATATGATTAATATTGCTTATAAATGAGTCTATACCATATGTGTCTTTCTGCTTCTGGGTTAGCTCACTCAGGATGATCTTTTCTACTTCCATCCATCTGCCTGCATTAAAAAATATCTTGATTTTAATAGATGAGTAGTATTCAATAGTGTAAATGTGCCCCAATTTCTGTATCCATTCTTCTGTTGAGGGACATGTAGTTTTTTTGGTTTTGTTTTTGTTTTTTTTTTCAGATTTTACTATAAACAATGTCCTTTTAAAATGGTTGATAATCTTTCAGATATATACCTAGGAGTGGTATAGCTGGATCTTGAAGTAGTGTGTTTCCCAATTTTCTGAGAAAGCACCAGATTGATACCCAAAGTAGATGTGCAAGTTTACATTCCCTCCAGCAATGGGGCAGGGTTCTCTTTTGTCACATCCTCTCCAGCATGTGTTGTCATTTGAAATTTTTTTTAACTTAATTGTTTGTTTAACTACAGTTTAGTCACTTTGTATCACATCTGTAACTCTCCTTGTCCTCTCCCAATGCTACCTTCCCTCCCTCATCTACTCTCAAGTCTACTGATAGGGAAGATCCTCCTCCCATTCCATCTGACCCTAACCTATCAGGTCTCATCAGGGCTGGCTGCATTGTCTTCCTCTTTAGCCTTGTAAGGTTGTTCCCCCATCAGGGGAAGGTAATCAAAGAGCCAGCCACTGAGTTCATGTCAGAGACAGTTGCTGTTACTATTACTAGGGAACCCAGTAGGACACTGAGCTACCATAGGCTACATCTGTGCAGGGGTTCTAGGTTATCTCCATGCATGGCCCTTGTTCCCAGATTTGTGGTTCTCTTGTTTTCCTTGTGGAGCTCCTGTACTCTCCAGGTCTTAATATTTCCCCCTTTCCTCATAAGATTCCCTGAATACTGCTCAAAGTTTGGTTGAGTCTCAGCATCTGCTTTGATACCTTGCTGGGTAGAGTCTTTCAGAGGTCCTCTGTGGTAGGCTCCTGTCCTATTTCCTGTTTTCTCCTTCTTCCAATGACCATCTTGTTTGTTTATCCTGAGTGAGGATTTATCATCTTACCCAGGATCCTCCTTCTTGCTTAACTTCTTTAGGTGTATAGACTTTACTATGTTTATCCTATATTATATGCCTAATGTCCACTTTTAAGTGAGCATGTACCATGTGTGTTTTTCTGCTTTGTCATACTGCACTCAGGATTATCTTTTCTAGATCCCACTATTTGCCTGCAAATTTCATGATTAACTCATTTTTAATTGCTGAGTAGTATTCCATTGTGTAAATGTACCACAATTTCTGTGTCTGTTTCTCCGTTGAGAGACATCTGGGTTGTTTCCTGGTTCTGGACATTATGAATAAAGGAGCTACGAACATGGTTGAGCAAATGTCCTTCTTGTGTACTTCAGCATCTTTTGGATATAGGCCTAGGAGTGATATAGCTGTATCTTGAGGTAGCCCTATTCCTAATTGTCTGAGAACGTGCTAGATTGATTTCCAGAGTGATTGTACAAGTTTACATTCCCACCAGCAATGGAGGAGGGTTCCCAATTCTCCATAACCTCTCCAGCATGTGTTGTCACTTGAGTTTTTCATCTTAGCCATTCTGATGGGTCATTTTGATTTGCATTTCCCTGATGACTAAGGACATTGAACATTTCTTTAAACGTTTCTCTGCCATTCTATATATCTCTACAGAGAATTCTCTGTTTCACTCTGTGCTCCATTTTAAATTGGATTACTTGATTTGTTGCTTTTTAACTTCTTTAGTTCTTTATAAAATCTAGATATTAGCCCTCTGTCAGATGTAGGGTTGGTGAAGATCCTTTCCCAGTGACAGTGTTCTTTGCTTTACAGAATCTTTTCAGTTTCATGAGGTCCCATTTATTGATTGTTGATCTTAGAGCCTGTGCTCTTGGTGTCTGTTCAGGAAGTTGTCCGCTATGCTCATCCCCACTTTTTCTTCTAACTGATTCACAATAGCCACTAATAACATAAAGTACCTTGGGGTGACTCTAACCAAGCAAGTGAAAGACCTGTTTGCAAAAAACTTCAAGTCTTTGAAGAAAGAAATTGAAGAAGTTATCAGAAGATGGAAAGATATCCCATGCTCGTGGATTGGTAGGATTAATATAGTGAAAAATGACCATTCTGCAAAATGCAATCTACAGATTCAATTCAATTCCCATCAAAATACCAACACAATTCTTTATAGACCTTGAAAGAAAAATTATCATCTTCATATGGAAAAACAAAAAAACCCGAATTGGCAAAAGAATCCTGTACAACAGATCATCTGGAGGTATTTCCATCCCTGATCTCAAGCAATGCTATACAGCAACAGTAATAAAAACTGCATGGTACTGGCAAAGAAAC
Organism: Pachyuromys duprasi; assembly: GCA_028658305.1. NCBI lineage: Eukaryota > Metazoa > Chordata > Mammalia > Rodentia > Muridae > Pachyuromys > Pachyuromys duprasi. The sequence goes on along the minus strand of CM053759.1, from coordinate 44,328,920 downwards.
AGAATTCTGGATCAATGGAATCGAATAGAAGGCCTAGCAATAAATCCACACACCTATAGATACTTGTTTTTTGACAAAGAAGCCAGAACATACAATGGAAAAAAAAAACAACAATGGTGCCGGTCTAACTGTATGTTTACATGCAGTTAAGTGCAAATAGATTCATATTTATCACCTGTACAAAACTAAAGTCCAAGTTGATCGAAGACCTTAACATAAAACCTCTTTATCTTTTTTGATTAATTTTGGTTGAAATCTCTTTTATTATATATTAGGATAGCTGCCCCAGTTTTTTGTTGTTGTTGTTCTGGGTCCGTGTGCTTGAAAACCTTTTTTTTTCTAGCCCTTTACTCTGACGTAGTGTTTATCTTTGTTGCAGTGGTGTGTTGCTTGAAAGCAGCAGAATGTTGGATCCTGTTTCCACAACTGTTCTGTTAGTCTGTGTCTTGTTATTGGAGAGTTGAGTTCATTGATGTTGATAGATAATAGTGACCAATGAATGATAGTTCCTTTTATTGTGGAGTTGGTGTTGATTGTGTGTTTCTGTGATTTCTTTCTTTCTTTCTTTCTTTCTTTCTTTCTTTCTTTCTTTTTCTTTTTTGGTTGTGAAGTTATCTATATCCTTTGTTTTCTTGGGTGTAGTTGATTTCATTGGATTGGAGTTTTGCTACTGATATCTTCTATATGGCTGGGTTGCTGTATAGATATTGTTTAAGTTTAGTTTTGTCATAGAACATTTTGTTTTCTCCATCTATGTTGATTGGAAGTTTTGCTGGTTATAGTATTCTGGGTTGGCATCTGTCGTCTCTTAGACTCTACATGACATCTTGCCGAGGCCCTTTGGCTTTCATAGTTTCTGTTGAGAAGTCTGGTACAATTCTCTTAGGTCTCCTTTTGTATGTTACTTGGTATTTTTTCTTCCTGCTTTTAATATTTTTCCTTGTTTTATAGATTTATTGTTTTGACTGTTATGTGGTATGAGGAGTTTCTTTCCTGGTCTAGTTTATTTGGTGTTCTGTAGGCCTCTTGTATGTTAATGGACATCTTCTTTAAGTTGGAAAATTTTTCTTCTATGATTTTCTGGAAAATATTTTCTGGACCTTGGAACCTGGAATCTTCTTTTTCATCTATTCCTATTATTCTTAGATTTAGTCTTTTCTTGGCATCCTTGATTTTTTGGATGTTTTTTGTTTGGAACTTTTCTGATTTTACATTTTCTTTGGGAGATGTATCAATTTCTGCAATAGTATCTTCATCATCTGAGATTCTCTCTTCCATCTTTTTTTATTTTGTTGGTGATGCTTACTTTGTGGTTCTTGATCTTTTCTCTAAGTTCTCCAGCTCCAGAGTTTTCTCTGTTTGTGCTTTCTTTATTGATTCTAATTCTTTTTTCAAATCTTCACCATTTCCTTCATCTGTTTACATGTGGATTCTTGTCTTTCCTTTATGGCATCTATTTTTTTATTCATTTCCACTTTATGTGTCTCTAATTGTGTGGGTATATTTACCATTTTTTCTTTAACAGTTTTGTTTGTTTCCTTTTCTTGTGTCTCTAATATCTTGATAAGCATAGCTTTAAAGTCATTATCCTGTGTTTCTGATAAATTAAAATATCTATTGATTTTCGGGGTTGCTGAATAAGTCATGATGCCCCAATTTTTGTTGGATATGATCTTATGCCAACCTCTAGCCATCTGCTTAGCTGTAACCTTCATTATTTGTTCCTGGAGTCTGTACTTCAGATTGGAACTGTTTGTCTCTGGTGTCTGGGGTATTCTTCAGGAAGATGAGAGAGGTCCACCAGTTTGAGGGTGGATGTTGGTGTTTCAGCTGTAGCTAAGGGAGGAAGGTCATAGGCGAATGTGCTCAAGCCTGTGTTTATGTTGCAATGTGCCTTGAGGGATAGGGTACTAGAGTATGTAGATGTCTGGAAGGGTGAAGCTTAAGTGGAGGAGTGGGTGCTGGTGCTTTTTGCAGGCACAATGTACATGCACAGGCCCCCTGAACACCTCAATGCCCTACAGACCTGTCATACTGTCCTTCTGGTATTCAGATCTGTCTGGGCTCCGGGAATTGTTTGCCTGGACTCCACTGGTAGGTACACAGAACAGGGGCTTCAATGTTGAGAAGGCTGACCCAAGGATCCCTATGTTGCCTACAGTGGGGCTGTGGGTGGGAAGAATCTGATGTCTGTCTGCTAGAGTAGAGGGACCCTGGATCTCAGGCTCTGCATGCACTCACTTGAATGCGCACTCACTTGCACATGGGTCTAATCCCAAAGCACAGGTGTTCGCCCTGTTCTCTATGCTCAGATTTGGGAAAGCAGGTGCAAATGAGATTGTTGGAGATCCATCAGCTCAGTGGTATCCACTGTTTGGCTGCCAGGCATGGAGACCCATATTTGAGGCAGCTCCCTTTGCAGTCTCAGTCAAAGAGCAGGGAGGCTCCTGCTTAGGCTAGCTGCTGCCCTGCTCTATCCGCAGACCTGGGAGGCCCATAATGTTGCTGCTCTTTGCCATCTCAGTTATTGATCATGGTGAATCATGCTTCAGGCAACCACTGCTGCCTCCCCTGAGCAGGGAGGTCTGTGTTGGGGGCAAGGATAAGTGCAGGGGGTTCAAATATTCACCACTCTCAAGCCCCGAGACGTCCATGTATGACCTGCATCCAAACTTTCCCAGCTCAAGGGTTATCCTGCCTCACCCAGGAAGCCTCAATGTTGATATTCTGGCTTCATATGCCCCTCCACTCACCAATTTCAGAGTTTCAGATCTTGTGCCTTTCAGATACAGTGTGCACTGGTTGATGCCATCTTGGACTCCATCACTTGAGTTAGCCATTCTGATCAGTGTAAGATGGAACCTCAGGGTCATTATGATTTGGATTTCCCTGATGACTAAGGATGTTGAGCATTTCTCTAAGTGCTCTTTGCCATTTGATATTTCTTTATTGAGAATACTCTATTTAGCTCTGTACCCCATTTTTAATTGGGGTACATTTTTATTTATTAATTTATTTTTGGTGTCTAATTTCTTGAGTTTTAAAATATATTCTGGATATTAGCCCTCTGTTTAATATAGGGATAAAGATCGTTTCCAAGTGGGGAAGACCCTAGAACTCATTGGCACAGGAGACTACTTCCTGAATAGAACACCAACAGCACAGGCTCTAAGATCAACAATCAATAAATGGGACCTCATGAAACTGAAAAGCTTCTGTAAAGCAAAACACACTGTCATCAAAACAAAACTACAGCCTACAGACTGGGAAAGGATCATTACCAATCCTACTTCTGACAGAGGGCTAATATCTAGTATATATAAAGAACTCAAGAAGTTAAAAAGCAAGAAATCAAGTAATCCAATTAAAAAATGGGATATGGAGCTAAAAAGAGAACTGACTGTAGAGGATTATAGAATGGCAGAAAAACACTTAAAGAAATGCTCAACATCCTTAGCCTTCAGGGAGATGCAAATTAAAATGACCCTGAGATTTCACCTTACACCCACCAGAATAGCTAAGATCAAAAACTCTAGTGACA
>CM053759.1:44298810-44325279 GCA_028658305.1 Pachyuromys duprasi | reverse complement strand
AATTGTGGTACTTTTACACAATGGAATACTACTCAGCAATTAAAAAGGAGGAAATCATGAAATTCACAGGCAAATGGTGGGACCTGGAAACGATCATCCTAAGTGAGGTATCCTAAAAGCAGAAAGAAACATATGGTATATACTCACTTATACAGACCTGTAGGATAAGAAGGTCATGCTGAAATCTATACACCTAGGGAAGATATTCAAAAAGGAGGACCCAGGTTTGTATGATCAATACTCGTTTAGATGAACAAATGGCATGGACGTTGCATGGAGGGTAAAATAAGCAACAGGACAGGAGCATACCAAAGAGGGCCTCTGAAAGAATCAATATAGCAATATATCAAAGCAGATATTAAGACTCACAACCAAGCCTTTGGCAGAGGGCGGGAAGTAATAATAAAAATAGGGGAAGTTAGTAAGACTTGGGGAGAACAAGAGCTCCACAAAGACCAAACTGAGCAGGGCACAGGGGTCTTATATGAAACAGTTTCTCCAACCAAGGATCATGTATGGATATGGCCTAGAACCCCTGCTCAGATATGGCCCATGGTAACTCGGTGTCCAACTGAAGACCCTAGTAATGTGAACAGGGACTGTTTCAGTCATGAACTCCATGGCTAGCTCTTTGACCCTCCCCCATACATTCCAGGGAGTAACAGCCTAGCTAGATCCCAGGAGAGGACATGGTAGCCAGCCCTGAGGAGACAAGATGAACTGGGGTTGGATGGAAGGGGAGGAGGCCCTCCCCCCATCGGTGGACTTGGAGGGGGCGTGGAAGAGAAGAGGGAGGGATGGGGAGAGTGGGAGGGAATGAGGGAGGGGGCTACGCCTGGGATGCAAAGTACCTAACCTGTGATTGATATAAAAATAAATAAATAACATTAAAAAAATTTTTCCTAGTCTGCACACTGTTGTTTTGTTCTGTTGACACTCTCCTTTGCTGTACAGAAGCTTTTTTGTTTCATGAAGTCCCATTTATTGATTGTTGATCCTAGAGCCTGTGTTGTTGGTGTTCTGTTTAGGAAGTTTTCTCCTGTGCCAATGAGTTCCAGGATCTTTCCCACTTTTTCTTCTAACAGATTTAGTATGTCTGGTTTTATGTTGATATCTTTGATGCACTTGGGCTTTAATTTTGTACATAGTGATATGGGGATCTATTTGTATTTTTCTACTTGTAGACATCCAGTTAGACCAACACCATTTGTTGAAGATGTTATCCTTTTTTTTCTATTTTATGGTTTTGGCTTCTTTGTTAAAAATCAGGTGTCTGTAGTGTGTGGGTTTATTCCTGGATCTTTGATTCCATTACATTGATCCACCAGTTTGTTTCTATGCCAGTACCATACAGTTTTTATTACTGTTGCTCTATAGTCCAGCTTGAGATCAGTGATGGAGATTCCTCTAGATGAAACAAGAGCAACTACACAGATTAAACAACCTCATTTGGAGGTTCCCATTAGGGACTTCCTTCCTAGAACTTGGCATAAGGAGGAAATAAGTTGAAGCTACTGAGAAAACTTCATGTTTGCAGCTCAAACTGTACTCTGGGTAAACAGTTCTACATATATACATATATATATGGTGATTTGAATGAAAATTCATAGGGATTGGCACTATTGGAGGTGTGGCCTTGCTGATGAGGGTATGGTCCTTTGGAAGAAGTGTGTCATTGGGATGAGCTTTGAGGTTTCAGATGTTCAAGTCAGGCCAAATGTCACTCTCTATTCTTGCTGCCTGCTCCTCCAAATGTTGAATACTCAACTATCTCTGCAGCACCATGTAGGCCTGAATGCCACCCAGCTTGCCATCATGATGAGAATAGACTAAATCTCTGTACCTGTAAGCTGGCCATCAGTTAAATGGTTTCCTTTAAAAGAAAAAAAAAAAACCTGACAATTCTAATTGATTTTGCTATTTGAGAGTTCACGAATATAAAAGTGTAAGAAACATTCATCTAGCTCATGACTCAAATTTTATAGAAATAGAAACCAAGACTCAAAGCCCTAGATAAGTCAGTGATTGATGGGGAATTATCCATGGTTGATCAACAGCATGTATATAAATTTTTCTCACAGCTTTTCATTGAGTACCAAAAGTTTTACTCCTTATCAGTTGTACATTTAAATAAAACTATATAATGCAAAAGAATATTTATTGTCATTGCATTTTTAAAATTTATTTTATTTTATTTTTATTATTAGTTACGTTTTATTAACTCTATATCCCAGTGGAATCCCATTCCCTCATTCTCTCCCAATCCTACCCTCCCTCCTCTACTCCTCCCCTTTCATCTGACCCTGGTTTATGAGGTCTCTTCAGGACTAGCTGCAAAGTCATTCTCTGTCGCCTAGCAGGGCTGTTCCTCCCTTGCTGGGTGGGGAGGTCAAAGAGCCTGCCATTGAGTTCATGTCAGAAATAGTCCCTGTTCCCTTTACTAGGGTACCCACTTGGATACTGAGCTACCATGGGCTACATCCAAGCAGAAGTTCTAGGTTATATCCATACATGGTCCTTGGTTGGAGAAACAGTCTCATATAAGACCCCTGTGCCCCCATATATTTGGTCCTTGTGGAGCTCCTATCCTCTCCAGATCATATTAACTACCCCATCTTTCGTATGATTCCCTGCCATCTGCCGAAGTTTTGATTATGGGTCTCAGTTTCTGCTTTGATACACTGCTAGGTAGAGTCCTTCAGAGGGCCTCTGTGGTAGGACCCTGTCCTGTTACTTGTTTTTTCCTACATCCCATTTGTCTTTCTAAGTGAAGATTGACCATCTTACCCAGGATCCTCTTTCTTGTTTATCTTCTTTAGGTGTATAGATTTCAGTATGTTTATCATATCTTATAGGTCTAAATAAGTGAGTATATTCCATATGTGTCTTTCTCCTGGGATACCTCACGCAGAATGATCTTTTCTAGATCCCACCATTTGCCTGAAAATTTCATGATTTCCTCATTTTTAATTGCTGAGTAGTATTCCATTGTGTAAAAACACCACAATTTCTGTATCCATTTCTCTACTGAGGGATATCTGGGTTATTTCCAGGTTCTGGCTATTATAAATAAAGCTACTACAAACATGGTTGAACAAATGCCCTTGTTGTGTACTTAAGCAACTTTTGGATTTATGCCAAGGAGTGATATAGCTTCTTGAGGAAGCACTTTTCCTAGTTGTCTAAGAAAGCACCAGATTGATTTCCAAGTGGTTGTACCAGTTTACATTCTCACCAGAAATGGAGGAGGTTTCCCCCTTTCTCCACAACCTCTCCAGCATATGTTGTCACTTGAGTTTTTGATCTTAGCCATTTTGATGGGTGTAAAGTGGAATCCCAGGGTCATTTTGATTTGCATCTCTCTGATGGCTAGGGACATTGAGCATCTCCTTAAAGTGTTTCTCTGCCATTTTATATTCCTCTACAGATAATTCTCTGTTTATTTCCATACCCCATATTTTAATTGGATTACTTGATTTATTGATTTTTAACTTCTTTAGTTCTTTATATATTCTGGATATCAGCCTTTTGTCATTATAGGGTTTGTGAAAATCCTTTCCAAGTCTGTAGGCTGTCGTTTTCTTCTGACAACAGTGTCTTTTGCTTTACAGAAACTTTTCAGTTTCATGAGGTCTCATTTATTGATTGTTGCTCTTAGAGCCTGTTCTGTTGGTGCTCTGTTCAGGAAGTTGTCTCCTATGCCAATGAGTTCTAGGCTCTTCCCCAATTTTCCTTCTAACCAATTTAGAGTATCTGGTTTTATGTTGAGGTCTTTGATCGACTTGGACTTTAGTTTTGTGCAGGGTGATAAATATGGATCTATTTTCATTTTTCTGCATGTAGACATCCAGTTGGACCACCACAATTTATTGAAGATGCTGTCTTTTTTCCATTGAATGGTTCTGACTTCTTTGTCGAAAATCAAGTATTCATAGGCGTGTGGGTTTATTTCTGGGTCTTCTATTTGTTTGCATTGATCCTCCTTTCTGTTTCTATGCCAATACCATGTGGTTTGTTGTTGTACAGGATCATTTTGGTGATTCTGGGTTTTTTTGTTTCTCTACATGAAGTTGAGAATCTTTCTTTCAAAGTCTGTAAAGAATTGTGTTGGTATTTTGAATGGAATTGCATTGAATCTATAGATTGCTTTTTGCAGAATGGCCATTTTCACTATGTTAATCCTACCAATCCATGAGCATGGGAGATCTTTCCATCTTCTGATATTTTCTTCAATTTCTTTCTTCAGAGACTTGAAGTTTTTCTCAAACAGATCTTTCACTTGCTTGGTTACAGTCACCCCAAAGTACTTTATGTTATTAGTGGCTACTGTGAAGGGTGTTGTTTTCCTGATTTGTTTCTCAGCTTCTGATTTTTTTGAGTTGATTTTGTATCCAGCCACTTTGCTGTAGGTGTTTATCAGCTGAAGGATTCCTCTGGTTGAATTTTTGGGTTGCTCATGTATACTCTCATATCATCTGCAGATAGTGACACTTTGACCTCTGCCTTTCTGATTTGTATCACCTTGATCATTTTTAGTTGTCTCATTTTTCTAGCTAAGACTTCAAGTACTATGTTGAAGAGATATGGAGAGAGTGGGCAGCCTTGCCTTGTCCCTTATTTCAGTGGGATTGATGTAAGTTTCTCTTCATTGAGTTGGATGTTGGCTATAGACTTACTGTACATTGCCTTTACTATGTTTAGGTACGTGCCTTGTATGCCTGATCTCTCTAAGACTTTAACCATGAAAGGGTGTTGGATTTTGTCAAATGCTTTTTTGGCATCTAAGGAGATGATCATGTGGATTTTCTCTTTCATTGATGGATTACATCAATAAATTACATTGATGGATTACATTGATGGATTTCTGTGTGTTAAACCACCCTAGCATGCCTGGGATGAAGCCTTCTTGATCATGGTGGATGACTTCTTTGATGTGTTCTTGGATTCTGTTTGCAAGTATTTTATTGAGTATTTTTCCATCAATGTTCATAAGAGAGATAGTTCTGAATTCCTCTTTTTTTGTTGGGTCTTTGTGTGGTTTAGGTTTCAAGGTGACTGTGGCTTCATAGAATGAGTTTGGTAATATTACTTCAGTTTTTATTTTTTTTTCAGGTGATGTTTTATTTAAATCTCTCAACAAACAGAATCATGACCGTTATTCATTCATATTTTGACATGATTATTGGGAAAATCACCATCTAAGTTATTGCAGAAAATGGAGCCTGACAGGTATGTGATAGAGGATCTTCAAATGGATGATGCTGTGAAGACAGAGTGAAATAATGTAATTTAAGAATACTTCACAAAGCATCAGAAATATTGTTATCTCAGTTTCTCTTTTGTGGAATAGTTTAAAGAGAATTGAAGTTAGCACTTCTGACTTCTCATAAAAGTAACTTAATAACCCAACTGTACACCCTAGAAAAAAACAGAAGGAAACACACCCAAGAAGAGTAGATGGCTGGAAATAATCAAACTTAGGGCTGAAATCAATCAATTAGAAACAAACAAGCAAATAAACAAAAACTATTCAAAGAACCAATGAAACCAAGAGCTGATTCTTTGAGAAAATCAACAAGATAGACAAACCATTAGATGAACTAACTAAAAGGCAGAGAGAAACTATCCAAATCAGTAAAATCAGAAGTGAAAAGGGGGACATAACTACAGACACTGAAGAAACTCAAACAATCATCAGGTCGTACTACAAAAGCCTATAGTCCACAAAATTTGAAAATCTAAAAGAAATGGACAACTTTCTTGATAGATTCCATTTACCAAAACTAAGTCAAGATCAGGTAGAAATATTGAATAGACCTATATCCCTCAAGGAAATAGAAGCAGTCATCAACAGTCTCCCTTCCAAAAAAAGCCCTGGACCAGAGGGATTCATTGTAGAATTCAACCAGACCTTCAAAGAAGTTATTGACTTTTTTATTTAATAAGGGATAATAGTTTGGAGTTCAATACTAATTACTTGATACTAAAGAACATTTGGTTATATTTAGAATAAATATAAAACTGGAATCTATGACTTTCAATTCAAATACTTTTGTTTAACTTCTTCATATTGGATTAAAAACTCTTGCTAGAAATATTGTGTAAAAGATAATTTTATGGCAACTGGATTCCTCTCCGATCTCTCCTGGCATCTAAGAGCATCTACTACAGTCATATTAGGCTAAGTTAGGTAGAAAATAAATACAAATAAAGAAAAAATAATAGGAGAAGGAATATCATCTCACTATATATTTAACCTATGGCCTTCAGAAATGTTAGAGATAAAATTGAATGTCTCTCTTTCAGTGGGTATGTGTTTGTGTATATGTGTCTGTGTGCGCTTGTGTGCATGCAGATGTGATAGATAAGAATTATGTGGATGATAAGCTCTCTACCATCTGTAGAATCTTGAGAAGAAAAAAAAATGTAGTTACAATGGCAAGTTCATTACTTCAAAAGCAGCTGTGTGTTGACTCTCAGTGTGCGCAAGTGTGGGGCCAGAGCTGGTGTGGAGCAAAGGTGAGTGCTAAGTGTTGACTCCACCTTGTCCTCTCCCTTTTATAAACAGTCAGTTGTCTTCTAAATGGTTGTTAGAATGAATAAAGAATAGCTTTTTTTTTTTAATTTGCACGTTTCATTTTCCTGTTTTCTTTATTTCTTCATGTAGATAAGAGTTTCCATCTGGCATTTCATTCTAAAGACTCTTTTTGTACATTTTCCTTACATAATGTCTAGTGATACCACATTTTCTCAGATTCAGAATTTCTAAAGCTCTTTGTATGTCTGCATTGTGGGTTGACTAAATTGAGCTATTTAACATATGCATTATCATGCATACTTGATTTTATTTCAGTAAGTTAAACTATATAAAATCTATTCTTTTATCAAATTTTATATATAAAATTTGTGAAAACACATGTCTTTTCATCATGTTTAGGGAGGGAGTAATTTCTCAAGATAGAATGGATTTTTTTTCTTTAGTACTATTAAAGATGTTACATGTTTGTCTTTTATGCAATTTGTATAATAATTTATGCTCCAGATATCATATTTTGTTCTTGTATATTCCTCTCAATTATTTAAAATATTTGCTTTAGAAAATTCTTTAAAAACAAATACATACAATTACCATTGCAGACTAAGTAGGTTGTATTTATATATTTAGAAATATATGTACAGTTCATATATAAAGAGAGCAAAGATGATTAGATGGAAGGGTTTGGAAGAAGAAAAGAGAAAGGGGTAAATAATGTCAATATATTATAGTTTGAAAAATAATAGAAATGCAAAATAGAAACATACAAATTGGTCGTGCAAATATTGTCATATACAATAGCATGTATGGGATCAAAAACTGAGAGTCAATTTAAAATTACTCAGGAGTTAATTTTGTGAATCTTATATTAAGCAAAATGAGTTAATTTGAGCATCACTAAGTTTAATAAGTATAATAGATTGAATAGATAAAAACAGTACAATATCAAAAGAGGATTGTCCATTAGGGTGCATTATATAAATAATTTATTTTCATGAAAATTAGTTAATTCTCAGGGAAAATACTGTACATTCTCCAATAGCTCACTCTGTCAGTTAAAAATACAGTGATCAGAAAGAAATGTTCTCATAAAAGATTAGAATGGACAAATAGTATTAGAAACTTACTGATTTTATTTCCAACAAATTTGTTTTCCAAATGTATTAAGCTTTCTTAATTGCTACAATCACTAGGAAATATTTAGGCATTATGATATCTCTATAACCCTGTTATTTACTACCTACAGTTCACTAAAGAACCAAAATTTGTTTCAGATTAAGTCACTGGACCCATCCATCAGCTATCAGCAGCAAAGTAGAATAAGTGAGAATACTGAACTGTCTGTAGGATGAACTGTCTCTCAGTCTCTAAGACCTAGACTGCGGGGTGAACTTCAGTCCAGTCATCCAGGCCTTCAACAAGAATGGGTGGGAAAGGAACATAACTGAAATAAACAGAACTCCTAGCTACCTCTGTGGATTTAATGAAAGCTATGTCTGTAATCCAAAATTGTCTTTGCAATTGAAAGACAGACTATTTCATAAGAGATATTACCTGAAAGTTTGAATTATATTTTTTTTCGTGAACTCTATCTTCAGTTATGGAACAATTAGTCAAATTTAGCACAATACATTTTAACAATCTAGTTTGAAAATTAATTCTGTCAAGAGCAGTGAGATAGGAAGCTTAAAAGGAAACCATTTACTAAGAAATAAACAGGTTTCTCTTTGAACAATTATTTTAATACTATTCCCATTTGTAATAAACTGAATACTTTCCAGCCCTTAAAAACAGTGAAAATATTGAATTTCACTTGACCTTCCATAATATACCCTACCTTAAATAACAAATAGGATTATGATATTTTCTGAATTATAATTCTGATTTTTAAATTCAAAGTTACTACTACTTTCACTGGTACAAATAACTCCATAACTCAAACAGAAACAAAATTATTGACACTATTACAAACACGAAAACACATTTTAACATGTCACAGTGAGCATGTTAAGTTATGGTTTAATAAGGAACTTCGAAAACAGAGAAGCCGAAAAACACATAAGATCATGTATGTGTATACATCTTTGGGAGCCAAAAGCAAAGTGAGTCCTCTTCCTACAGATTTAAATATGTACAAAGACCAGTAGAATCTATTCAACAGTGGGAGTTTCTTGGTTGAAGATGTCCATTGTTAGAAATGAGGAACCTTCAGGACTGAATACACCCTTTTGCAAAGCTAACATAAAGTAGTTTCAATAGTCTCCCTACCCTGAAGAAGCAGAAGTGGAAATAACCGCTGTGTTCATTCAAGCATGTTGCTGCCTATTCTCTAAAGTCAAAGAAAGATAAATGAATTTTCATGAGGTAGTACCTACAGATCTGCTTAACGTCTGTCTCTTCTATTCCTTTAGCTGCACCAACACGTTATTCTTTACTTTCATATTATGAGTGATTTTATTTTGTAATGCATAGTTTTTATTCTGTCACAATGGTTTTTGAAATCTTTGAAAAGAGGAAATTATTACTGAGAGTTCCATTGAAGACATTTTACTCTTTCACTGTTTTTCAGGTATTAAACAATTCTAGAAATTGTTAAATATTTGCTAGCTTATTTACATAAATGCAGATTTATTTAATGAAAGTGCATTTCATTGCTGTCTTAGGAACACTGATGTATTTTGTGACGTTAATAGATACATTTCAGAAATCTAATGACTAGCATGTGTATCTATTGAGACTCTAGAACTTTATGTGACATCTTACTTATCTGGTTATTTAAATTTGCAGCTGTGTGTTTTATTTATGTGTTTAGAAGAGTAATGGCTTTACCTACTAAAGTGTTAAACAATAGTAACTGAAATTGTCATTCTGGATTGTTCATTATTTTGCTCATTTGGAGACAATTATTAATTTTTAAGCTGTAGTTTCAATATGTACATATCTCTTTTCCAAAACCATTTATTTGCTTAGCTAGACAAAACTGAGTGATGACCTGTGCTAGTTTTATTCCCTGTTGTTCTAATAAAAACTCCCATAGAAAACAACTTAAGGAAAAAAGGGCTTGTTAGTTCACAATTCCAGGTTACAGTCCACGATTTCAAGGAAAGGGATGGGAACTTGAAAGTAGCTAATCACATTTACAGTCTGTACAGAGAGAATAAAAGCATGTATACATACACACAACTCACTTCCTTATTTCTTTATACATTCCATGATTCAAACAAGGGAATGGTATTGTTTCCATTTAGGCTAGGTCTTCTGACATTAGCTAGTTAATAAAGACAATCCCCAACAGACATACCACATACCAACTTAAACTAGACAATCAGTCATTGAACCTCTCTTCCCAAATGACTTTGTGTTAAGTTGAAAATTAAATCCTTCACAGTAACATCTTCATGCTCCAGAAGCCTGTGTACTCCAGTTAGAGCTCAAAAGCAAGTAAGACAGAGTAAAATAAAGTATCACAATATTTGGGAATTAGCATGAGAAAGTCACATATTTGAACGACATTGCTTTATATGTAGTGTGATAGATTCATTTCTTTCAATTTTGGTATTATAATTACTTCATCCTTCCCTTTTTTCCTTCCTCCAAATCATCTACGCCTTTTCTTGCTCTTTTTTCAATTTAATGGCTTCTATTTTTTTAATATTATGTACTTGTGTATATGTACATACATAATTTTGTCTTTCAGTTCATTTTTATGTTCTATTTTATTTATTAATATACAATGTTGAATGAACTTCGTGTTTCTAGCACAGAAACAATTTTATTTTGATGAATGATCTTGATATATGCTTGTGCTCAGTTTGTTATTATTTTATTTTTGCTCATCAGGTGTATTATCTATTGTTGTTTATTTTCATTTTTAAAATGTCTTTATGTGATTTGGGTATTGGAGTAATAATGGCTTCATCTAATGGGGCTGGGAGTGATCACTATTTCTATTTCTTTAGAAAATCTTGGTGTGCTTAGTTTGTAGTTTTTCCTTTGAAAGTTCTGCTGTAGATCCATACAGACTTTGGCATTTTTAGTTGGGAGACTTTATTTCTGTTCATTCTCCTCTTATGCTCTGCGTCTGTTTATGTTGTTGCTAATTTCTTTTTTAACTTTGGCAGTTGGTTTGAATTAAGAAATTTATCCACTTCTTTGAGATTATCCAACTTAGTAGGGTGCAGGTATTTAAAGTATTCTCATATTACATACTCTTTTTATATTTTTGCCTTTTTTAATATCTTCCTTATCCTGTCCAGCAAGTCAGTGTTGGTCATGGACTTCCTCTTGTGATATGGGTCTCAGATTAGACTCTTTATTGGTTGATCACTCCCATAAGCTCTGAGCCGTCATTTCCCTAGCCCATCTTGTAGGCAGGGCAGGTTATGGGATGTAGATTTTTGTGGCTGGGTTGGTCTCCCAGTCCTCTATTGGTAGCCTAGCCTGGTTAAAGAAAAGGCTCCATATCCTCCGTTATTAGGAATTCTCACTAAGGCAGACATCATAGGCCAGAAACTCTCCACTGCACTAGGTTTTCACATTACCCCCAAAATATCCACATATTTCAGTTGTGTCTTCACATACTCTCTCCCACTGTTTCTCTTTCCCCACCAGATCCCACCTGTTCACAACTCTGCCTTCATCTAGTCTACCCACAAAATCTATTCAAGTTATTCTATTTTGCTTTCCCAGGGAGATTTACACACAACCTAAAATCTCTTATTTATCTTACGTTTCTGTACTTGTGGATTATAAAATGGTTATCCTTTACTTCACAGCTAACATTCACTTCTAAGTGAGCACATTTCATATTTGTCTTTGGGTTTCATTTGCTTCACTCAGGATGAATTCCTCTAGTTTCATCTATTTGCCTGGAAATTACGTGGTGTCTTTTTTTCCCCTAACTACTGAGTAATACTCTATTATCACACCAAAAGTGGTAAATGTACCACATTTTCTTTGTTCATTCTTTGGTTTAGGGATATCTAGGTTGTTGTGAGTTTCTGGCTATTATGAACATTGTTGAGCAAGGATTCTTGTAGTAGGAGGTGGCATCTTTTATGTACATGTGCAAGTGTGGTCTTATAGCTGGTTGTTGAGGTAGAAAAATTCCCAATGTTCTGAGGAACTATTGTATTGATTCCATAGTGGTTGTACAGCTTAGCACTCTCACGAGCAATGGAGCATCCCCCTTTCTCCATATGATCTTAGCCATTCATACAGTTGTAAGATAGAATCTCAGTTGTTTTGACTTGCCTTTCCTTGATTGCTAAAGATGTTGAACATTCCTTTAAGTGATTCTGTTTACATCTGTACCCCATTTTAAAAATAGCATTGTTTGGTTTGTTGATGTCTAGTTTCTTGAGTACTTTAAATGTTTTGGATGCTAACGTTCTATTAGATGAAGATTTAGTGATAATCTTTTCTCATTCAGTAGACTGCTGTTTTGTCCTATTGATGGTATCCTTTATCTTAAAGAAGATTTTCAGTTTCATGAGATCACATTTATTAATTGTCTGTCTTAGTGCCTGCAGGATAGGTGTTCTGTTTAGGAAATTATCTACATTGCCAAGCACTTGAGGCTATTTCCTACTTTCACTTCTAACAAATTCAATGTGTCTGGTTTTATGTTAAAGGTCTTTGATCAACTTGGACTTAAATTTTGTGCAAGTTAGTTATAGATCTATTTGTATTCTTCCACATACAGACATCCAGTTAGAACAGCATCATTTGTTGAAGATGTTTTCTTTCCTCATTGTATATTTCTGGCTTTGTTATCAAAAGCCGTGTTTTTATAGATGTGTGGGTTTATGTCTGGGCCTTTGATTTAAGTCCATTGATCAATGTGTCTGTTTTAATTCCAATACCATGTGGTTTTTATTGTAGTACACCTTGAAATCAGAGATGTTTATTTTTTGTTCAGAATCGGTTTTTTATCCTGTTTTTTGTTTTTTCTATATGAAATTGAGTAATCAAGGTCTATAAAGAATTGTGCTGCAATTTTGACGGGGACTGCACTGAATCTGTTGGTTCTTTTTGGTAGGATGGCCATTTACACTATGTTAATTTTACTCATCTATGAGTATGAGAGAGAAATATTTCCATCTTTTGATGTCATCTTCAAAGCTGGATGGCTCAGAGACATAGTTTAGAACCAAAAACAGCAGACAAAAAAAATAATGATATTCTGCATTATTCATAGAGTCGCTGACTAGTCAAATCATCAGAGAGGTTTTCTCCAGTAGCTGATAGAAACAGATACAGTGACCCTTAGTCAAACATTAGGCAGAGCTTCGAAAACTCTGCAGAAGAGGGAAAGAAAATCAAACCTTTATAAATAATAAAAAATTTAAATAACCTCATGTATTCAAATTTACCAGTAAAATTAACATAAAACACTAAAAAATCAAAAAGTTGTAAGCATGTAAACTGTTGAAGATTAATTAACCAAATCATTTCTAAAGAATGAACGATTTAAACAAAAACTAAAAAAATAATAATACCTGGAAGTAAAAATGAAAACGACACAACAAAACTGTAGGAAAGATGCACAGCAGTTCTACAAAGGAAATTTACAGTATTGAGCGCCTATGTTAAAATCATAAGGAACAAAAACAAAAGACTTAATGATGCAACTTAAGAATTTAGAAAATGGCCAGGCATGGTGGCACACACCTTTAATCCCACCATGCAGGAAGGCAGAGATAGGCCTCCAGTAATGGAACTTTTCAACAAGAATATACATGCCAAGGAATTAAGGCCATAAAACTAAAACTTTTCTGTATAATTTAGGAAACAACCAAGTGAGTGAAAAAGAAACCTAGCTAGAAGACACTAAGAAAACAAGACTCTCTAAGTCAACACAAGCAAAGCTCATATGAACTCACAGAAACTGAAACAACATGTAGCTGGCAGGCCCCTGTGTGCAGGAGGTCCTCTGCACTTCTATTAAGCCTTCCAGTGGGCATTTTTATGGAATTCCCAAGTGTGTGACCAGGAGTGTCTCTGACTCTTGTGCCTTCTCTTGGGCTCTTGCCCTTCTGTTTGTTTGTCTTGCACTACTTCAATGTGATGGTTTTCATTTTATCTTAATATATTTTATTTTGTTATATAAAAAAATGAATGAATGTTAACCTAGCCACCACAGTAAAGATCAATAAATGAAACTGTGATTTATGCTTACTGAACAAGAGAAAATCAGTTTTCTCCAATGGAATGATCCTAGGTATATCAACCACTCCAGGGACAGTTTTATATTAAGGCATAGTTGATCAACAAATAAGAGAATTCACTGGTTTTTGTTTGTTTGTTTGTTTGTTTTGGGGTTTTGTTGTTGCTGTGCGTGTTTGTGTGTGTGTGTGTGTGTGTGTGCATCTATCTAGTTTTGATTTGATGTTATTTGTTAGTTTATTTTAAGTGTGTATTTTGTTTTATAGTTTGGGAGTATTTTTATTTTTAAGAACTTCAAATTGGGTGTGTAGGGGAGAGGAGAGGATCTTGAAGACACAGGGGAAGGAAAGAATATAATCAAAATATATTGAAATTTAAAATTGTTTTTAAAATAAGAATATAATAGAAATGCCTAAAATGTATTTACCATACATAATAATTAGGTAAAGTCAAATTAAAACAACTTTAGATTTTATTTCACCCCAGTCAACATGGCTAAGGTAAAAAAAAAAAAAACTGACAAGAAATTTTGGCAAGGTTGTGGTGAAAGACAAACTCTCATTCACTGTTCGAGTTAATGCAAATTGGTGCTGCCACTTTGGAAATCAGTATGAGAAATTCTCAAAGAATTAAAATTTAAAATTATCATATAAACTAGCTGTACATGTATTATATCTAAAAGACTCAATATTGTATTCTGTTGGAGTGACCAACAAATATAGTATTTTCTGATTATGAAAAGGTTATTCCTAATTGTTATTTAAAGCTGGCAATAACCAGCTGGCAGGATCTGCAAAAGTAACTTCCTCACATCCTTTTAAAGTAAGGCAAACTGCCCTGAGGTAGGTGGCTTTTTTGCATAATAAAGAACTTGCAGGCAGGAGCTAGACAGGAAGTATGGGGGTGAAGGAGAAAACACAAGATACGGGATGTGCGTGGATGGAGGCAAAAGGAAGATGGAAGAAAGATGGGTGGAATGGAGCACATAGATCGGCAGTGAGAACGACGTGGTGTGGTTGAGAACCTGAGGAGTTGGGTTAAGTTAGTAGCTGGCTGTGAAACTGCCCCTGCAAAAAGCCAACAGCTTTAAACTGTAGAGATGTGTCTGTCTTTTTCTTTCTTTCTTTTTTAATTTAAATTTATTTTTTTAAATTATTCACTTTACACCTTAACCATAGCCTACTCCTCCTCTCTGCCAAGTCCCAGCCTCCCTCCCTCTTCCCCTTCTCCTCCTCTAGTTCTCAGAAAGAGGGCTCCCTCCTCTACCAGCTGACTCCAGCTTATCAAGTCTCCTCAGCACTGCATGCATCCTCTTTGTGCCTTGGCAAGGCTGCCCTGCTAAGTGGGAAGTGATCAATGAGGGGATAATAGAGTCCATGTCAGAGACTGCCTCCATTCCCCTTACTATGGAATTCACGTGAAACTGAGCTGCCTAAGGCTATATCTGAGCAAGGTCCTCTTCAAGCATGGTCTTTGGTTAATGTATCAGTCTCTGCACTCCCCCCTGGGCCCAGATTTGTTGACTCTGTTGGTCTTCTTGTGGAGCTCCTATCTTGTCTTAATTAAACCTCAAGACCCACAATAGTATTCTTCAGATATTTGCTCAATAATGTTCATTGCTACCCTATTCACAGTATCCTGGAAATGAAAACAACCTAAATGTATGTCCAGGTCAGTATAAAAGCCAGGGAGAGATGAGGTACAAATAACACCAAGATTGCTTAATAAAGCCTTAAGGAATTGGGATATTTTATATTTACCTAAACATATAATCAACACAGACACATATATGACATATAAATAAATAAATGTATACATACTATATATGTACATGTATAACTTACATAGACACTGAAGAGTAACAAAAGCCTCACTACTGGAAATGAGAAGCCTCTTTTTAAATTGTTTATCAGGGTAGTCCAAGTGACTCCTGAAACAATATATATTATTGATATAGCCCTTGGTTACCTTTTAGGACAATAAAGTCAGATGTTTCAAGCTATGACTAACATGAAATTCTATCTCTTGCTCTTTAGCTTCTTTGGTTCCATAAAATATTATGGGAGCTATCAACGGAAGGGTACCATCAAACAATCCTACGCAGCTTCAAAACCTATTCACCATGACAATTACCAGCATGACAAATTATGAATAAAGGTCAAATAGTAGCACTCACAAATCAGTGGCAACCAATAACCGTGTAATCAGACTTACAGCTCAGTTTCCCAACCAGAGGGAAATCATGTTTGGTACTAGAAAGTTTCCCAACTTCAGGGGCTTGTAAGGTTACGGGCCTTAAAAAAAGAATCTACCCTTTTGCTAAACCAGAATAACTACATTATATATCTTGTCCTTGTATTCACAGATAAGTTCAGCCACCACCCCTCATCAAAGAATCTTCTGTTACAGAAAATGGAAAGCATTACAGAAAACCAAAACTAGATACAATGCAGAGATCAAAAGATTGTGGGAGCCCAGCCCCAGCAAAAACATCTGTATCAAAGCTTTTGTACTTATGGACCAAGGACTATTGCAGAAGATGTGACAGAAAGATTGTAAGAGGCAAAAATCCCAGGAAATCTGCTGTGAATCACTCT
Organism: Pachyuromys duprasi; assembly: GCA_028658305.1. Lineage (NCBI taxonomy): Eukaryota > Metazoa > Chordata > Mammalia > Rodentia > Muridae > Pachyuromys > Pachyuromys duprasi. The sequence continues at coordinate 44,308,980 of CM053759.1, read as the reverse complement.
TTCATAGAAATGGTTGCATAAACAAGACTAGAACAATAGCAATTCCAATGAAAATATTAACATTGAAGGGGGTTAATTTTGAGGGGTCTCACCCCTAGCATGGATCTATAGCTGCTAAAAAAGACAACTTAGCCTCTCCCAAGAATAAGTCTCATTATTTGTACAGTGAACAGTGGTAAGCTTTGAAACTATACACACAAATCACAAAACAGGCTCAGTAGGTTATATTTATATGTATTTGTATATACATATGAATATGTACACACACATACATATAACAATCAAAGGAAAAGAGGGTATCAAGTTTTGAGGGGTGCATGTGACAGGTTTCAGAGAAGAAAGGAAGGAAAAGTGATGTAATTCTATTTCAATTGAAACATAATTAAATTAAAAATTTTTAAAGTTTGAAACACATTCTTTATATCTTAACTAGTATGACACTAAAACATGATGTTTTAGGTCTATTAAAGAAGTGAAGTCACAGAAAAACTCATCACGCTCAAATCCACAGATGTGAGCACATTTAGAAAGAGACCCACGCCCATGGGTTTAGACAGGAAAAAAATATTTCTGGAGTGCTGAGCATACAATGTCATAATATGTTATAATTTTCAGGAATATTTAAACACTGAGTGGGCACTAGTGTATGAACGAGACGCTCCTGGAGAACTCAGTGTTAGGGGCTCTACAACTTTGTATCTTCCCTTCCAAAGTCAGCTCCTGATTTTTTATATTAAGTTTTTTTAATATTAATCACAGGTTATTTACTTTGTATCCCAGCCATAACCCCCTCTTTCATTATCTCCCAATACCACCTTCCCTCCCTCATCTCTTCCCTCTCCCTTTCCAAGTCCACAGATAGGGGAGGTCCTCCTCCCCTTCCATCTGACCTTAGCTTATCAAGTATCTTCAGGACTGGCTGCAAAGTCCTCCTCTGTGGCCTAGCAAGGCTGCTCCTCCCTTGGGGGTGTGGGGGGGGCGGGGAGGAAAAGGAGCCAGTCATTGAATTCATGTCAGAAATAGTTCCTGTTCCCCTTACTAGAGTGACCCACTTGGATACTGAGCTACCATGGGCTACAACTGAGCAGGTGTTCTAGATTATATACACACATGGTCCTTGGTTAGAGAAACAGTCTCATAGAGGACACGAGTGCCCTGATATATTTTGTCCTTGTGGAGCTCCTATCCTCTCCTGGTCATACTAATTCCCCCTTTTATCATATGATTCCCTGCAGTCCACCGAAGGTTTGGTTATAAGTCTCAGCATCTGCTTGAATACACTGCTAGGTAGAGTCTTTCAGAGGCGCTCTGTGGTAGGCTCCTGTCCTGTTTCTTGTTTTCTCCTACTTCCCATGTCCATCCCATTGGTCTTTCTAAGTGAGGATTGGTCATCTTACTCCAGGTCCTCTCTCTTGTTTATCTTCTTTAGGTGGACATATTTTAGTATATTTATCTATCTTATAGGACTATATAAGTGAGTATATACCATGTGTGTCTTTCTTTTCCTGGGATACCTCACTCAGTATGATTGTTTCCAGGCCCCACCATTTGCCTGCAAATTTCATGATTTCCTTGTTTTTAATTGCTGAGTAGTATTCCCTTGTGAAAACTTACCAAAATTTCTGTATCCATTCCTCCATTGAGGGACATCTGGGTTGTTTCCAGGTTCTGGCTATTAAGAATAAATCTGCTTCAAACATGGTTGAGCAAATGTCCTTGTTGTGTACTTGAACATCTTTTGGATATATACCTAGGAGTGGTATAGCTGAATCTTTAGGAAGCACTATTCCTAATTGTCTGAGAAAGGGTCAGATTGATTTCCAAAGTGGTTGTATAAGTTTATATTCCCACCAGCAATAGAGGAGGGATCCGAATTCTCCACAACCTCTCCAACATGTATTGTCACTTGAGTATTTAACTTTTGCCATTCTGATGGGTGTAAGGTGAAATCTCAGGTTATTTTGATTTGCATCTCCCTGATGGCTAAGGACAGTGAATATCTCTTTAGGTGTTTCTCTGCCTTTCTATATTCCTCTACAGAGAATTCTCTGTTTAGCTCTGTACCCCATTTTTTAATTGGATTACTTGATTCATTGCTTTTTAATTTCTTGAGTTCTTTATATATTTTGTAATCAGCCCTTTGTCAGATATAGGGTTGGTGAAAATCCTTTCCCAGTCTGTAGGCTATCCTTTTATTCGGATGACAGTGTCATGAGGTCCCATTTAACAATTGTTGCTCTAAGAGCCGTGCTGTTGGTGCTCTGTTCAGGAAATTGTCTCCTGTGCCAATGAGTTCTAGGCTCTTCCCCACTTTTCCTTCTAATTGATTTAGTTTATCTGGTTTTATGTTGAGGTCTTTGATCCACTTGGATTTTAGTTTTGTGCAGGGTGATAAATATGGATCTATATTCATTTTTCTGCATATAGACATCCAGTTGGACCAGCACCATTTGTTGAAGATGCCGTCTTTTTTCCATTGAATGGTTTTGGCTTCTTTGCCAAAAATCAAGCATTCATAGGTGTGTGGGTTTATTTCTGGATCTTCTATTCGGTTCCATTGATCAGAACCTGATTTTTAAAGTGTAGGTATGAGAAATATCTCTTTTTCAGGTATGGCTGGGAAAGGAAAAGAACAAAGCTTATGGTGATGGCGCCTTTAACATAATAAATGCCTAATTTTTATGGGAAAGCAAACTTCTGAAACTATTTGAACTGTAGGTAAGGAACCCTCTTTGTCTTCCTTTCTTTTTAAATTTAATTAATTATTATTATTATTTGTCTTCCTTTCTTACCTACAGTGTAAAAACAGGCATCAGGGATCATGTGTACAAAATTTATGAAAATGGATTCTATATCCAACTAAAGGAGAAAGCTGAAGGAGGAACTGTAACTGCGGAGACACTTATGATAGTCACAAGACCATGCACAGACCTGAGATTATTAAGATTTAATCAGAAGATAATAAGGTATTGTTCCTTTTCCATGCTTTATCTCTGTACTAACTGGATATGATGATAGAGGCTTGTTGCTTAAAGTGCTGCCAAGTCCAGAAAATATCCAAAGCACTCAATGAAGCCTTGAGTCAAGAGAGAACACAAAAGTAAATGTATCAGAGAAACTTGCCTTGAGAATCTGCAAGTGGGCTCATTTTATGAAATGCTGGGTTTTACTTTCTTTTTCAAAGAAGGAATGAAAAAATGCTTTTCATGATCAGAGATCATGTGGATTATTTGGCTTGTTCTGCTCTAAGCAAGAATAAGCTGTCAGCCAAACATTGATAAATGTGCATATGTAGAAATACAACCCTCACAACTTTGTATCATGAAACGTTGTTGGACTATAGAAAAACCATGAAATCCAATCATAGCTGATTATAGCACTGAGATACGTATTTATTAATGTTCACATTTCCTCACCAGCCTACAGTTTATATTATTATGGACGAGTGGTAAATCAGTCCTTCAATAATATTTAAGATTGTACTGTGATTGTGGGCATTGCTGTTGGAAAATTTCCATAATTTATTATTTTTAATTTTACAAACATTTTGCTAAAAGCACTGCAGTGTTTATTATGAAACCTGCTCCGATCTCCACATGTGCATATTTCCAGTGCTCTGACTTTAAATGTAGAGTTGGCTGCTGTTTGCTGATGTTTTTACATTTCCTTTGTGTTCTTGATTGGATGTGCTGATGTTTCTCATAATTACCTATGATTTGGAGTTTCCTTCTAGAATGAGATGTGATTATACTTAGGGAGCTGTTAGAAAGAAATGACCTTGGAAAAATAGTGAGAACTTTCTTTCATCACAGCTTTACATTGTTATTTGAATATGGCAAGTTTCAGACCTATATTTCTTATGTAATAATAACATGAAAATGTCTGTTTTCTCTACTTGAGGGGCCTACACATGTGTGTGTGTATTTGTGTGTCTGCATGTGTGTCTGTGCATGTGCATATCTTCCTGTGTGAGTGTGATTTTGTGTGCACATATTTGTGTGTATGTGTGTGTATGTGGGCACGTGCTTATTATGGCTTGCATGTGGTGGTCAGAGGACAACCTTTGGTGACAGTTTTGCTTTCCAGCCTGTTTCAGTTAATGTTTCTGTATTGTTACTATTCATTTTTATTATATATATTTCATTTATATCATTTCATGCCTTCCACCCCTCTCTCAAGCTCCTCCATGTTTCTCAAATTCATGGCCTCTTTTCTTGATTATTGTATATACAAACACTCTTACCCACCCACTAATTTGTGTGTGAATAAATTCATAAATATGAAGTGATGAGTCCTGAAGTATTGGCTTTTTCTATATGCTTTTAGGGCTGATCACTTGATATTGGATAATCAGTTAGGGAGCACATCTCTGAGGAACTGAATACTCCCTCTGTTAGCAGTTGTTAATCATCATATGTGGATGGGGAATTGTGAGATTTCCCCTATCACTACGGTCATCCACTGTTTCATTATTCATGTCCTGTCTAGGTGGCTGTACTATTGATATTTTGTGGGTATGGCTTCCCTACTATATAAAGGAGACACAGTCTCATAGCAGACACTCTGGTCCTCTGGGTTTTGTAGCCTTTCCGTCATCTCTACTGTGTTGTTCTCTGAGACTTGGATAGATGCATTAGTTGGGGTTGGGCACCCTGTGGCCAGTTATTTCCATTTTGACCAATTGTTGCTGTCTGGGGGGTTTTGTGTTGGGGAAACCTTTGTGAAGAACAGTGAGAGTCATCTATCCGTGTATAAGGATAGGTATTTAGAATGTAATTGGGATTTATACTGTTATAGGATAGCGGTGTTGGCCTAATTCATTGTTAACATATTAATCTCTAATCTCACCATAGACACGGTAGAATTGCAGATATGTACTGTCCCAACTGCTTTTATTTTCACTTTAGGCATCTGAACTGCAGTCTTCATATTTACACAGCTGGAATTTTATCCACTTTGTCATATCACTAGCAATCTATGTATTTTTTTTTGAGTCAAAGATTGTCATATATTCCAATGCTCACTGTTTCAACTAGACTGGCTGGCCATCACACTCATTCACTTCCTACAGCTCACTAATGCTGGAATCACAGGGGGATGCCATTACTCCCGGCTTTTATATGTGGCTTTTGGGGACTGAATACAGTTCCTTATGTGGGTTAGGCAACCATTTTAATTGTCTCTCATATGTGTGTGCATGTGTGTGGGTGTTGCCCTCAAAACGGAAGTCCCAGAATTTTACCGTTAGGGAGAAAATAAAAGTAAAACCAGTAGGTAACAAATAATATTTTGTATTTTAAGCATTTTTAGCAACTTTGTATCTAAGTCTTCCATATAAACTACATAAAAATTATTTGAATAATAAAGTTTGACATTTCCATTCTGGCTCAGTTTAACAAATTGAGAGAAATAGTAATTCAAGTGACATTAGTTTTCCGCTCACTGGACTTAGATTTAGAATTTGAGTAAGGATAATTCATCAACCATATTCAAGACTAGATAAAATACTTTAAAAGATAATGTGATCTGAAAAATTCTTAAAATAGAGGCATCTAAACTTAATGCTTACTCTAGAAATATTGGAATGTAAAGGCTCATAGAAAGTGATAAAGTAATGAAGACTCCATCCCATGAAAGCATCAACACCTTGTGCAAGGACTGGCAGGGGTGGAGGAAAATGCCATGCTTTCTCCTCTGTGAGATCTTCTGAACTGCACAGTGTGGAGAGAATGGGCTTTCACCAGATACTAGGTCCTCAGGTACCCAAGCAGTCCCAGGGACTGTGAGGAGCAAATTCTGATTGCTTATGGGTTACCACATTGTGGCTATTTGCTCTAGCAGCATAAATGGATGAAGGCAGACACTTAGCTCTTGTGATCTTATGCTCTGATTCTTTCTGAGTTCACAGAGAGATAACACCATTGAAAATAAAGTCAATACATTTTGACCAGTTGTGGCTTCTTATAATGGTCCTTGTCTGTTTACAAAATCAATAAAGAAAGAAAACAAATAAATATTAAAAGATGAATTATTTGATGAAGAGTGAGGGTTATACATATCTGAGTAGAAGGATATGTACTTAGTACACTAATGTAGAAAAGTGGTGCTGGCCTCATTTGTTGTTTATATGTCAAACTCTCATTTCACCACGAGTTGGCAGGTTGGAATTACAGGTATATTCTGCCCCAGCTGTCTTTACTTATACTCTAGATATCTGATCTGTGGTCCTTATTTTTGCATGGTTGATATTTTTTCCATTAGGCCATAGACTTATTTATATGTTGTATACCTTGTTGTATCTATCCCATCTACATGTAACCCTTTCTACACTCAAGGACGGGGCCTTTATGCTAATAAAACTGTAGCTACTTAGGGTTTTACTGCATTTCAAGGTCATAATTTATTTTCTGCACTTGTATTTATATTAAGGATATCTTTTTCTCCAAAGATTCCTGAAATCATTCACATATTACTCATACATGTGTTCTCATTACTCATATGTATTCTTATACATACTCATTCATGTTTTCATCTGAATTCTCCAAAGTGATTCTGTCCTTCCACCACAGAGAATCATTGCTGTGATGAGTAATTTGAAGACTCAATGGTTCTGAAATGGCCCTCTGTGAGACTTTTTGTCATAGTGCTCTGCTCCATCAACCTGACTGAAACAGATGTTTGCTCATCCCAACAGTGTGCAATATTCCCTTAGGAGAAGGCAGGCATGGAATTCATTATAATATTCCTGGTTCCACAATAAAAGTTGTATATTTAGCAATTATAAAAGAGGAGACTGCTTAGACAATTAGGAATAGTGATTCCTGAAGACCCTGCTATACCACTCTTAAGCATATATCCAAAAGATACTCAAGTACACAACAAGGACATTTGCTCAACCATGTTCATAGCAGCTTTATTCGTAATAGCCAGAACCTGGAAACAACCCAGATGTCCCTCAGTAGAAGAATGGATACAGAAATTATGGTACTTTTACACAATGGAATATTACTCAGCAATTAAAAACTAGGAAATCATGAAGTTTGCAGGCAAATGGTGGTACCTGAGTGAGTTATCCCCAAAGCAGAAAGACACACATGGTATATACTCACTTGTATAGACCTATAAGATAGATAAACATACTGAAATCTATACACCTGAAGCAGATAAGCAAGAAAGAGGACCCTGGGTAAGATGATCAATCCTCACTTAGATAGACAAATGGGATGACATTGAATGTAGGAGAAAACAGGCAACAGAACAGGAGCCTACTACAGAAGCCCTCTGAAAGGCTTTAACTAGCAATGTATCAAAACAGATATTAAGTTTTACAATCAAACATTACAGCCAGCCCTGAAGAGAACTGATAAGCTAGGGTCAGATGGAAGGGGAGGAGGTCCTCCCATATCAGTGGACTTGGAAAGGGACTGGGAGGAGATGAGGGAGAGATGGGGAGAGTGGAAGGGAATGAAGGAGGGGGCTATGGCTGGGATACAAAGTACTTAACCTGTGATTAATACAAAAAATATATTTTTTTAAATAGAGGAGACTGGCCTAATTCCTTATTTCCCTTTGAGTCATTCTGTATTCATTTGGATCATGCACGTTGGCATACTGTGTCAGTTTCCTATGGCTGTTTTAAAAATAGCCATGAATTTTGCAGTAGCAATGGCTAAGGAGTTACAAAGACTTACTGTTGTTGTAGAGGACCAAAGTTCAACTTCCAGCCACATGTGGGATCACATTCACCTGTAACTCCATCACCAGGATATTTGGCACTCTTCTAACCTCCATGGGACCCAGGCATGCATGTGATCCAAATACATACATACATGTGATTCACATATGTGCAAGCAGGCAAAACACTCTCGTACATTAAAAAAAAAACAATAACCTCAGTGTAAAACTACAGATTAATTATCTGACATTTCTGGATAGTGGATTCCAAGAAATACCTCACTAACTTGAATCTAAAACTCAAACTATCAACAATGTTTTTTTTTTCCTTTGGCGAGGGGAGATTCTTTATTCAGTATATATTTAATAGATAGATAAAAATATATTGAATATACATATATTCACATCTCTTTGGCACTAGTTATCTTGGTTGACATCTCACTGTGAGACCATCAGTATCTGAGTTTTTATTTCTGTTTCTTTTTTTCTTTTTAGACTCTTTACTTTATATTCACAGTGTTTGTTTTTATGTGGGTCCCACCTGGCTAACACAAGTTGATACCTTTTTTCTAAAGTCAACTGACTAGCTATTTCTCTCCAATCTATTGTTTTAATTCTGTTTTACTATGTAGAGTAAAAGAACAAAAAAAATTAGAGAATGGAACATGAATATCTTTAGATTATAATTTTCTCCAACACATGCACCAAAACAACAAAGACACAGATATGCATTTGATAATTAATAATATCATCCTGACACTTCAAAGTTTGGCTAAATGACAATGTATCCCGTAAGTGTTAAGAGTGATTTTTGCCCACATGTATTTTACTCTACAGATAGGTTTCTGCGTGGTATCTCTGAGAGAAAAGTTCACTTAAAATTGGAATTACTAATGAAAATGAGATTATGTAATGAATAGAAATTTTTTTAGGTTTCCAAATCCATTTATTTCCTTTGTCTTTCCAACTCTTGCAAAACATGAATATTTTTGTAATACAGTGATGCATTAAAGTTATTCTCCCATTCACAACCAAGTGGGTGATAAATACTTTGAATTGAAGAATATGAATAATTTTCACATCAGCATCAGGTCCTCCACAGCAATGTATCTTTTGTGTTTGGAACACAGTTTATCTTGAGAATGAATATAATTTTATGCCATTTAAGTTTGGTAGTTGCATCATCCATTGAATGAGAAATACTTTGGGGGAAAACTGCAGTGATTTTAATAATGGTTTTAAGTAAGTGTGTACAATATTCATCATGGCACATACATATGTTTAAGACATTGGGATATATTAATGAATGAATGTTTTAATAGGATATATTTATTTTAAATGTTTTTATGCACAAAAAATTCAGGATATATAAAAGCTTTGTAATAACATTGAGTTTTAAAAAATCTACCATAGATCAGATTTAAACTACTTTCTAAACATCCTAAACATTTAATATCTGTCTTTTTAATCCCATCAACAATTATTTTGAACAACTTAAATGGTTCTTAAGTGCTATTATATAATTTCTTAATACTTTAGCTAAAGAAGAAAAAATCTAAATTCCTTTTTTTAATTTCTTTTTTATAAGTAATTTATTTATTTTTATATTAATCACAGGTTATATACTTTGTAACCCAGCTGTAGCCCCTTCCTTTATTCCCTCCCACTCTCCCCATCCCTCCCTCATCTACTCCCTGCCCCCTCCAAGTCTACTGATAGGGGAGGACTTCACCCCCTTCCCTCTGACCCTAGCTTATCACGTTTTTTCAGGGCTGGCTGCAATGTCCTCTTCTGGGATCTAGTTAGGCTGCTCCTCCCTCGGGGGGAGGGGGCAGTCAACAAGCCAGCCATTGAGTTTATGACCAAAATAGTCCCTGTTCCTCTTACTAGGGTACCCAATTGGGAACTGAGCTACCATGGGCCACATTTGAGCAGGGGTTATAGTTTGTATCCATACATGGTCCTTGGTTGGAGAAACAGTCTCATGGAAGACCCCTGTGCCCTGATCTATTTGGTCTTTCTGGAGCTCTTGTCCTCGCCAAATCTTACTAACTCCGCCTTTTTTCATATGATTACCTGCACTCTGGCAATGGCTTGGTTATAGGTCTTAATATCAGCTTTGATTCATTGTTAGTTAGAGTCTTTCAGAGGCCCTCTGTGGTAGGCTCCTGTCCTGTTGCTTGTTTTCTCCTACATTCAATGTCAATCCCATTTGTCCATCTAGCAGATGATTGGTCACCCCACCCTGGGTCCTCCTTCTTGCTTATCTTCCCTAGGTGTATAGATTTCAGCATGTCCCTCCTATCCTATAGGTCTATATAAGTGAGTTTATACCAAGTGTTTCTTTCTGCTTTGGGGATACCTCACTCAGGATGATCATTTCCAGGTCCCACCATTTGCCTGAGAATTTCATGATTTCCTCCTTTTTAATTGCTGAGTAGTATTCCATTGTGTAAAAGTACCATAATTTCTGTATCCATTCCTCAACTGAGGGAC
>CM053759.1:44225915-44289383 GCA_028658305.1 Pachyuromys duprasi | reverse complement strand
GTTGGGATACAAAGTGAATAGAGTGTAATTAATACAAGTTAATTAATTTTTAAAAAGAAAATCACACACACACAAAAAGAAAACTTTGAAAATAATTCATTACATTGATCTGATAACAAAAACAAGAAAGACATACTTAAAACTGTGCAAGTGATTTTTAAACAGTATTTCTTTTTTTTAATTTATTTTATTTTTGTTAGTTGCCGTTTATTCACTTTGTATCCCTGCTGTAGCCTTCTTCCCTATCCCCTCCCAATCCTACCCTCCCTCCCTCTTTTTCTCTTATGTCTCTCTCCCAGTCTAATGATAGGGGAGGTCCTCCTCCCCTTCCAAATGACTCTGCTCTATCAGGTCTCCTCAGGACTGGCTTCATTGTCTTACTCTGAGGCCTGGTAAGGCTGCTCCCCTGTCAGGGGGACATGATCAAAAAACCAGTCCCTGAGTTCATGTCAGAGACACTACCTGTTCCCGTTACTAGGGAACCCACTTGGATACTGAGCTGCCATGGGCTACATCTGTGCAAGTGTTCTAGGTTATCTCCATGCATGGTCCTTGGTTGGAGTATCAGTCTCACAAAAGACCCTTGTGCCCAGATTTTTTGGTTCTGTTGCTCTGCTTGTGGAGCTCCTGTCCCCTTCAGGTCTTTTATATCTCCTTTTTTTCATGAGATTCCCTGCACTCTGCCCAAAGTTTGGCTATGAACCTCAGCATCTGTTTTGATATCCTGCCGGTAGAGTCTTTCAGAGGCCCTCTGTAATAGGTTCAGGTCCTGTTACCTGTTTTCTCCCTCCTCAGATGTCCGTTCCATTTTCCATTCTGAATAAATAGTCTTTATGTCATTACTAGGTATCTTAGAGGCTCATTCAGAACATGATTGATTTTCACTGTATTATTTAGTGATGTTAAGTGCTTTGATACACTGAGAATAACTATATTTTTTCCACTGCTGTTGGTTCTTTTTATATATGTTTTTCCTTCCAAATTTTTATTTTTATATTAATTACAGTTTATTCACTTTGTATCCCAGCTGTAGCCCCCTCCCGCATTCCCTCCCAATCCCCACCCTCCCTCTTGAGCACCAAAAGTTTTTACTCAAAAGAAACGTTGTTTCTATAGCTAAAATATTGTAATACAAGCAATTTGTACTTTTTCAGTGGCAAGTTGAGAATGTCTGAAGAAAATCTGTGTGGAATATACTTCCACTTTCATTTGGATACAAGTCCGTGAGAAAAACCATTCACCTACTACATGTTTAGGGTGTATAATGCATTCTAGCTAATTATTTAAGGCAGGGCTTTTTTAACTTTTTCACTTTCGATCCCTTTTCTCCTAAGAACGTTTTAAAAGATTAAAGTTATATGTGTGTGTATCATATATGTATAACATTTTATGGGAAGGAAAATTAATAATAAATCACAAAATATATTTTACAACAATTCCTTGATCTACATATAATTTTACCTCTGTTAAAGAGAAAAACCAATTTGCATAGCAAAGAAGTGTTGTGCTTATTTATTTTTACATGAAGTAGTAAATCTTGGCTGTTGGCTACTTCAGGAAATTGTAGGGTGCCTTCAAAGTTTTTCAGAGTGCATTGATATTTTGATTTTGGAATCATCTATGCTGAGAATACTGTTTTACATAAATACATTTTACAAAGTGCCAGAGCTATGCTTAGTACCATTTTAGAAATTATTATAAATTCTTTACCAATCCCAAGCCAAATTCATGTAACCATTTTTAAAAGAAATTTAAGTCAGAAACTCAAAACAGCAGTCTTCAAACAAATCATTCCATGTATCACTGCAAAGATATTCTAATTATTTACATGCTGATGAACTCTGCTTATTTTCTTGTGTGGGTGTGTGACAGCTTCCATCTCTACTATCATTATCTGTAATTTAAGTAGCTCATGTGTATGAAAATTGCTTTATAGTAACAAATCTACCTCAAGCACTATATTTAATTTCTGAGATTCCTCAATACAGGATTATGGTTTTCTCATGGACCTAGTCAGAAGCCAGTCAAATTGGAAGTGCAGAAGACAGCTTCTTAGTAATTTGATAAATGTGGAGAAAGGGCACTCATGCCTTTGTAACTCAAGGTGAGACATGCTTACTTTTTATTTATGTAATTTTAGTATTGGAAAAGGTACTATGTTTTCTTTTATCCATCTGGAATAAACCACCATCCTGCACTTTCCTTAATTAAGTCAGAGGCTGAGAAAGTAAGAAGCCATATTCTGTGGAAAGTTTCATGAATTTGTATTTAGTCTTTGTTCAGGATAGCAAAAGGATAGAGAAGGTCTTGAGACGACCTATGTTAGTTGAATAAATAACTAATGAGCTAATTGACTGTTAGGTGTTTATAATAAAATGCATGGTAGTTTAACAATGAATAATAGACATCAGAGATAGCAAGTAGCTTTTGTTGTAATGTGTAATATACCAATGACTTCAAATAGATTTCCATATTTAAGCCACAAACAACATGTAAGGAAAAATAGGTTGTGCATCTTGTTCTGGAGCTGAGCATCTTACTGCTATGTCAGGCTGCTTAAAATCAGCTAAGGGGTAGTAGGAAAGATACCCACACAGGCCTTTCTACTAATTCTTTGCATTTCTTTCTTTCTTTTTGAAGGGGGCTCACATTATTATTTTTATTTATTTTTTACAATTTATTCGTTTTCTATCTAGATTTTGCCCCTCCCTCAACTCCTCCAAGTCCTGCCCTCCCTCTCTCACCTGCCCATTCCCTTCCACTATTCTATTGAAAGGTGGAGTTTTTCTCCCCTGTCGTCTTAAGCTAGCTTATCAAGTCTCATCAGGACTGTCTGGATACTCTTCCTCTGTGGCCGCCAGGGGAAGTGATCACGCAGCAGGCAAGGGAGTTCATGACAGCGGCAGCCCCTGTTCCCCTTAGTTGGGAACTCACATTGGTGACTGAGCTGTCAATTGGCTATATCTGATCAGGGGGGTCTAGGTCCGTCCTCGCAGTGCATGGTCCTTGGTTGGTGCATCAGTCTCTGCAGGACCCCTGGGCTCAGAATTTTTAGCTTTGTTGGTCTCTTTGTGGGACTCCTGTCTCCCCCATGTTCTTATAAGTTATGATTAAAACTATTGTTTTCAGTGGCTGGCTCTTTGCTCCCCCAGATCGGGGAGCAGCCTTGCCAGGCCACAGAGGAGGACAATGCAGCCAGTTCTGATGAGGCCAGATAAGCTAGGGTCAAATGGAAGGGCAGGAAGACCTCTCCTATCCCTGGACTTGTGGAGGAGCATAGGAGGAGATGAAGGAGGGAGGATGGGATGGGGAGGGGAGGAAGAAGGGGAGGCTACAGCTGGGCTACAAGGCGAATAAACAGTAATTAATATAAAAATAAAAATGTAATAAAAACATGTTCTGTTTTGTTGTTTGTTTGTTTGTTTGTTTGTTTTTGTCTAAACTTTCCTGGCCCAAATTTCTTATTTCAGAAAACTCAAGAGCCTCTAATCCTGGAAATGCTCTACATGTATTCCTCCTTGGTTTCTTCAGATCCCTCTGCCACCGTAAACTGACTTCTGCGCATATCACCTGGCACAAATCTCCTGGCAATCTGCTCCATTATGCTTCCTAGAGAAGATGATAACCTATCTGCAGTGTTTCTTTACATCATGGGTAAGTTCCAAACAATTTTCTACTGTACGAAATTTGGCCCCAATTATTTTTGAAATGGATCTTAACGATGTTACATAATTTTATTTTGAAACAAAAAAAACATCCCTCTTGCATAAAAATCATAATGGAAATTATGTGATGAATCAAAAAGAGAACTCTAGTCATAATGTTATTTTTTGTTAAATAAATATCTTTTGTTTAATGTTATGTTTGCTTTATTGATTTTATAAAAATATATGAAATTTTAGTATAATATGTCAGAAAGCTGTGCCTTCATCATTTGCATAATACATTCATAATTAATTATCTGATTAATTGATTTTAATAAGTCAACCAAACATTTTTGTTTGTGAATATATTAGTAGTTATGCACTAGTACCCTTACTTGATATGTTTATCAATTTTTGTTTAGGGTATATTGTTCTCTACTTTTGTGACTGCGTAAATACATGACAGTAAAATATACTCTTCTTTATAGGAGTCAATATGAAATAAATACACAAATAATTTAGATTTTGAAAATTGTAAAAACAGTTAAATCAGTTAATTTTGAAAACTGTTAAATCAGGAAAATAGGCAAGAAATACTTCCTATTTTAGCTAATAGGAAACTAGTGATACATTTGTCAGTGGCCAAGTACACATATGAAGGGGATTATAATATGCACAAAGTCCTACTTAGTTTGTACGCTATAAGTTGAAAGAAAAGTGCTGGGAGGAAGCAATGTGATATATAATATGTAAAAGAAAAAAAAAGCTTAACAAACAAACCAAGGTAGACATTTGATGGCTCAGCAAACTCAAGTAGAAAACAGATCTTCGTTTTAATAAAGCAAAGACACTGAGACATCTGGATGGTGGGTAAATCATGCTGTTGGGTATTGAATTCCCCAAGTATGATGGCAATAACTGATTTTGAACTGTTTTTCTAACAAACTCCTGAGAGTTATTTGTGTGCAAATCTTCATGAGTTAATGGTCTAAGCGTCCATTCTGGTGGCTACAAACTATCAGGGTAGTGGCTAATGAGACTGGATAGTGGACTTAGAGCACCTTTTTAGGACGAGATGACAAAGATGTTTTCTGTATCAATTAAATTAATGCATCCTACATGAATGGTTCCTTTGCTTGACAGCATGTAACATTGGTAGTAATTCGTTCACAGCAGGACTTCTTTGAAACTTAGTATTAACTCTCACATTCTACTGATATTTTATAAAAAAATACCTACATATAATATGTTAAATCTGCTGCCGTTTTCGAAATATGCATAGAAGACAGCATTAATACATTTCTCTAGCTTTTCTTTTCCCCTGAGGTGTCTTCACATTTCCCAGTTTTATAGAAGGTAGTAGTGTTAGGAACTTGCTTCTGACTGGATTTTTACTTAGTGGAAATGCTAAGACTACTTTTATCATCTAGCAGACTTTTGGAAGTTCCTTTATATCATCAATAAATTGGAGATATACATATAATTTGTTTGTTGATAGAGTGACACTTAATTTACTTGAGGAACTTTCCTGTTGCATTCATATCATGCTTTTTGGCATCAGAGATGTCTGTTTCAGCTTATCATAGCTTTCAACATGCCTAACCACTGCCACCTTTTGCTTTAACATGAGATATGTGTGACATTTTTCTGTATACAAATTTATGGACCATTTCAGTATTGTTATCATTTCTATAATGTTATTGTGCCTCAAGAACTCAGTTAGCCAAAGGGCAGCAAAGGGATGAAGGAGTACCTAGTTGATGAACAGTTTAATCACATGCATTTATCATTAAAGTTTACTATCTTACATATGTGTTGGCTGTGATGCATCCAAACAACTAGCATTGTGGTATCAAAGATCACTGATCTCATATTATAACAGATACAATAGTAACAACAAAGTTTAAACAACTAAAAAAGTACCAACATAGGACACAAAGGTAGGAAGCATGAATATGGTGTTAGAAAAAAAAAACAATACTTTAATAATTTTTTAAACCAAGGTTTGCTTACAGATCCCCCAATTTTATTATATGAAATTACTGTTATAAATTAAAAAATAAAAGAATAAAAATGAATTTCAAAAATTAAAAAAAGAAATATTAAGTCATAATAAAGCAAGGTGCAGCAAAAGAAAACATATTTGCATACTGCTGGAATAGCTGAATATAAATAATTTAGGTTCCTTATCAGTTGACTTTGTATTAATAAAATCATTCTTGGTAAGATTGGTCTGTTTATTAAAGTTTACAAAAGTGAAATTACTTTAGAAGGTTTTATTTAGGTGAGTTACAGTGTTTTCTGTAAAAGAAGCACATGCAAAAACTATGATTAGGTCCTAGGATTTAAGATGATCCTCAAAAGATAGTCAACCAAGAGGAAAACCAATTATCACATTTCAAAGTATTGAATTTTTCCAACAATCGTGTGAATTTTGGAAATGACTACGAGCTCTATTAGGAATGAAGATCAGTTCATACCTTGATTGGCATCTTCAGTAAGCCAGAGATGCGGATCAAGCTAGACTTTGCCTAGACCTTCACATACAGAATCTCAGAGTTAACTTTCACATTGTTGTAGGTTTCTAGGTTTGTTGTAATTAAAAAAAAAAAACGAAGGAGATCATTAGTATTTAAAAACTAGTTTCCCATATTAAGATTATCTACAATATATGCTTACTGAACCATAGAACATCTATAAAATGGCAGAAATTAAAACTGTTCTTTTAAAGTACTGAGATTTGAGGGAAAAATTGACTTTTCTCTATATAGTTAATCAAAAAATTAAACTATATTACTGAATGCCATATTTTGACACCAAAAAGAAAAAGAAAGCTATAGTGACAAATGGCGTAGTATCTACTTAAGATATTTGCTTGAGTTGTAGTAGTTATTAAACAGTAGAAAGATATTCATATGTATGACATCATGAGGAAAGAAAATACAATAGTCATCATTTACCATTATTATTTAAAATATAACAGATATATAACATATAGTATTATCACAATTACAATGGTAATTATTACAATTCAAAACCGTTTTCTATTGATCTAGTAACTTTAGAGAATTTTTGAGATATTTAATATTATTCATGAATATTAATGTCTTGGATAAATTTAGAAAATATAAGAAAGAGATGGATTTAGAAGGTATTTTTTCTACTTCTAAACAAGAATGAAGAGAAATAAATCCCAAAAGGTAAATGCTCCTAGGACTGAGAGAAAAAAAAAGCTGATACTGTCTAAAGTAATATTGAGATTTCAGCAGCAAAAGTTAAACATAATTCAGCCATAGCACATGAATGGAATAAAAGGTTTTTCTGTCTCATCTTTCATCATTGTCCCATAGTTCCAATGATGGGAGGTTGATAAATTTGAATGGATAAAAATGTTGAGGAAAAAGGAGACTAGTAGTTTCAGAGTACAGATCTCTCATTAAGCCTTATTTAAGTAGCTGTTCTTTGATTTCTGATGGTTTGGTGTAACAATGTTTTTACTTTACAATGGTATTGAAAAATACCTGTTCAGCAGGAGCTGTATTTCAAAGTTTTCTTCCTCTAAAAAAGATATAATCTGTTTTGTATCCATTCATGTGCCACCACCAGTAATAAAAGAGACACAGTTGCTAGTCACCCACATAGTTACAAAGGGAAAACAGCAAATGATCTGGACCATGTCCACAAGCTTTAGTGTTTAGTAAATTACAATGTGTTAGCTTTAATTGTCAAGTTGACATAACTTAGATGGGGAATCAATAACATTGGGTTAGCTTAGGTATATGGCTATGGGAGACACTTTAAATTAAATTAATTGATGTGGGGATACCCAGACAACTGTAAATGGCAACATTCTGTAATCAGGGGTCCTGGACTGTATCATTGTAGAAATTGAGCTATGCACAAGATAACTGGGTACTAAGCCTGCATACATTCATTTCTCTCTGCTCTTGACTGTGGATGTGATAAGACCAGCTGTTTTAAAATTCTGCTGCTGTAAATTACCTCAGTGATATAATGTAATATGGAATTGTAAGGTGAAATGAA
Organism: Pachyuromys duprasi; assembly: GCA_028658305.1. Classification (NCBI taxonomy): domain Eukaryota; kingdom Metazoa; phylum Chordata; class Mammalia; order Rodentia; family Muridae; genus Pachyuromys; species Pachyuromys duprasi. Next base: position 44,281,695 of record CM053759.1, on the reverse strand, counting down.
CCACATTCTCCTATGTTGCCTTTTGTAAAAGTATTTTACAGCAGCAGAAGAATGATCAAAATGATTTTCTATTTATAATATTATCAGCTTCTGATGAGATTACAGGGATATAACCTGAAGAAAGAAAGACATAGATTTGGATACCCTGCTGGGTAGAGTCTTTCAGAGGCCGCTGTGGTAGGTTCCTGTCCTGTTCCCTGTTTTCTTCTTCTTCCAATATCAATCATGTTTGCCTTTCTGAATGAGGATTGAGCATTGAAGGAGATGCTGAGACTCATAGCCAAACTTTGGGCAGAGTGCAGGGAATCTTATGAAAGAAGGGGGAGACAGAAAGACCTGGAGGGGACAGGAACACTGGAAACAGGGGTCTTTTCTGAGATTGATACTCTAACCAAAGAGCATGCATGGAGAAAACCTAGAAACCCTGAACAGATGTAGCCCCGGTACCCTAGTAAGGGGAAGAGGGGCTGAACTCAATGGCTGGTTTTTTGATCACTGCCCTTTGAATGGGGAGCAGCCTTACAAGGCCACAGAGGAAGAAAATGCTGCCAGTCCTGATGAGACCTGATAGGCTAGGGTCAGATGGAAGGGGAGGAGGACCTACCCTATCAGTGGATTGGGGTAGGGGCATGGAAGGAGGGTGGAATTGGGAGGGTTGGAGGAAGGGCGCTACAACTGGAATACAAAGTGAATAAATTGTAATAAACAATAAATAAATAAATAAGGGAAAAAGAAAGAAAAACAGATTTCATTATCAATTTTGAGTGTAATGCATAGTCCATGGAATTGGTGTGATTAAATAGATTTGAATCAACTATTTTGAAAGAGCAAAGACTTTTAATTAAAAATGTTATGAATTAATTTTTTGCTCATCTGGTGAAGTGTTCATTTTTGTGTTGTCAAATATTTGATTTGGATAGACCTATGTTTATAAGTAATGTCAACTTTTAATATTATTTCTTTTTACTGTATCTTCTGTGCTTTAATTATATACAACAGTGCAAATCCTTTTCTAGGCTTTTAGGTTTGGCATTTTAGATGCTTTCTATATCTGAACAACCATTTCTTTCTCAATATTTTGGGAAAATTCTTGCTATATTATTAATTATATATTCAATAAGATCCTCAGGCTTCCTGACTGATACTGACTTAATAAAGTTTTGTTAAGCAAGTGAATAATACTTTGACATTTAGCTATAAATAAACCAAATCAAAATAAGTCACAGAAGAAAACTCAAAATGAGCTGAGGTAGGATTAAGAGAATGAACAATAAAAATATTAAAAGTAGTATGAATAACATCTAATTGAATGAGGGGGATAGAAGATTTAGACATTATAGGTCTTTCCTTTTCACAAACATTCTGAGGTGAACGTTTATAGAGAGATCCAAATAGGTTAACAGTAATCTATACATAGTAGTCTATAATAAAATTTCCTTTTATTTCTCCCTTCCTACTTCTGTTCTTTCTTCGTCTTTTTTTCTTTTTCTTCAGTTCCCTCTCTCTACTTTCTTTCTATCTATTTACCCCCTTTTTTTCTCCTTCTCCTCCCCTTTCTATTCCTACACATTTACAAAATCACCTGGTTTCTCTCCTCAGAAGATTTTCACATTTGTCATGGCACTGTGTTCAAAGAACTAATGAAGTAGCAATTGCTGAAGAAAGTACTTGTGTCAAGGACAGCTTCACAGATTCTCACATTCTATTGTATGACATGAAAAAAACACAGTATGAGTTGCTAATGTTACTAGGATGCAAAGAAGTACTGAAACAATTCTATGACTGAAGAGTCTGGAGTTGAAACAAAAGCACTATCAGCACAATTTAATTAGGGATAGTGAGAGGGTCTAAAATTAAGAGTGCAGATGTCAGCATCAGAACATACTACCTAATCCTCACAAACAGCTATGAAAGAGGTACTTGACAGTTTTCTAACAAAGGATTCCCAGCTATAAAAAGATCTTAGGAGAGAACTAATTTAGTATTTTGCTGTGATATAGATTTCTGGCAACTTAATCTTTTTCTCACATAATTTTTATCAAATTATATAAATATTTGCATTTAATATGGATTAAAATTTATATTTAATGTTTTTTTTTGTTTCAGTGGGTCTATTTAAGCATGATCCTGAAGAGAATCATTTAACCATGATTATCAAGAAAACAGAGGTAGAAAACAACTTTTTCACGTTTCGTTGATGTTAGTGGAAGGCTGGCCCACAAGAGCTAAAGAAAATATGTAGTTGACTGTTTAATGATAAATAATTGAAGAAGCTTCTATATTAGCAGACTCGAGTAATCACTCATGAAAGATATTAAAGAAAAATTAGATTTCTTTATCTAATGGGCTTGTCTGTGAACAAAAGATTTAGGGTTTTGAAAAATGTTTCCCACTGATTTTAGTGCAGTATAGGAAGGAGATGAAATGGCCAGCAGAGTGAGGCAAAATGTGCTAACAGTGACATTTTATGATAGGAAAGGAAGACCATTCAAGTGTAGCCTCTGACATTATTCAACACCGATTTAGAAAATGTTTATAAAAGTTCTGCTACAGAACTTAACAGGAGTATCATAGGTCAGGCTTTACTAAGCCCAGTGGTATAACACAAAGAGACATAAAATTGCAGATGGTTTTTTGCTGAATTTCAGGGAGCATAATAAAGACATAAAGTCAATTTATGTAGGAAGTTTGTGTTTTTTGTCAAGTAACCTTTTTTTTTCTTTTAGTTATGTAAAATACCTTTTGCTTGGAGGAAACTATTAGAAAAAAACAACTGTATTATGCATAAAGTACTATTCCCTACATTGAAAGAAAGAGAGAGAGAGAGGCAGAGAGAGAAAATGAGACACAGAGAGAGAATTTTTGAAAATCAGCAAGAGGTTTGAAGATGGGCTGCCAACACAACCTTCAGCTATTGGATTTAAGAGCACACTCCACAAGGCCTAACACTGTATATAATGCATCAGTTAAAGATGAAAAAGATCAGCTGTGAATTTCAGAGAGCTGTGAGGGGCTCAGATTAGTATGCGTATATGTCAGAGAATTTGCATAGAGAGTTAAAGGAAACAATGTAAAGAATGTGAAAAAATAGAATTCAAGAACAAAGAAGGGGAGTGTACAAAATTTTGCACGTATTTTGACAAAGACTGAGTTCATAGAATGGAAAACAAAGACTAAAAGATAAACATGTAAAGGTTGAATCTGAAATTGTCACCAGATGCTTGAAGAAAAATTTAATCTAGTGTTCTTAATTTCACTTTGCATTAAGTGAAAGTCTCCACAGAAGAACCGATGTTACAGTTGACAAATAACTCATAATTCATAGAAAACAAGAGCAGAGTTTACTGACATAGATTCTTTTTTCCTAACTTTAATTCATTTCCTTTTAACCCACTTTTAATTGGCCTCATCATTGGACCTGTTTTTCAGCAGACAGGCATAGCTTTAAGAATCTTGCTTGGTGAGGTTAGTACCCTTCAGGTGAGAACTGGCCTGACTAATTTATCTCCTTCTATCACTGGATTCTCTACTAAGCAACTTGCCTCTCACTAACTTTCTTTTTCTGTTTACTATCTATGAATCTCCACTTCCTGTTACAATGAAGCTCTGTTTCTCTCCCAAGTTGTAGCTGTCTTGGTTATCTTATGCTTGGTATTTTAATAACACGTTCTTTACACGGTTGACAAGGGCAGGAATAATTTTACTTTAACATTCTATAGAGCTCTTTAAACAGAAAGGTGAGTTTTCATTTGCATGCAGACACATTATCGAGTGAGTTGGTAAAACTCACAGAGAATGCTAAAGTCCCACTGACTTTATGAAGAGAGTGTGGGGAAAGGAGGAATCTATTGGTTGGAGACTTTTATTATAAAAGGAATGACCTATGAAAAGGACATTTCAGATTGGAGGATAAAGGTCAAAAGCCTGAGAGGGATAACCTAGAAGTAATATTAGACAAATGTCAGCATTCTGTTGGAATAAATGAAGTGAGGATGAATCCAATGGATGAAGATGCAAAAACTGAAGAACCTCGACATTTCAGGGCTGTCAGGGAATGATTGCTCTGAAAAACGCCTTGTTAAATCAGAAATGAAGATCTGACCTCAGCAGCATTTCACTCACAGAGAATAATGCAGGGTCATGAATACCTTAGGGACAAGGATGTAATCTCCATAGTCTGATTCTGCATCTTAGTCTGAACTTATCATTTATCATGTGGTATAATAGTACTTTCTAAATTTCCTGTTAAAAAATAATAAAAGATTTAAAACTTTCCCCCAGCTAATTCTGTCTTAACTTGACCTTTGGAACTGATAGCTCTACAGTGCATCTTAAATATCCTGTCTTGTTTAATATCTTCTTTTGCTTATAAAAATTAAATAATTTTACTCAAATATCTCTAATGTACATGTTGTACTTTTGAATAACTTTATGAAGTGGATTGTTAGCCATTATACATCTAGAGCCCTTTTATTGCATGTTTCATTTTCTTGAAGATTTTAAAATGTAGTAATGACTTTTGCTGAAATTTTTTATTATTCAACAAAATTTGACATTGAGAAAAACCACAGACACATTCATCTATTCATCCATGTTTGTGGCCTAGTACACATGGTAGGAAACATGTCTAGTTATATACCTAAGTCCTGGTAGGCTCATTAATATCACCATCCCACTCAGGAATAAAAGCTGTGTCTTTTATCTCATGTTATTTCCAAGATTTTTCACACTATGACTTTCAGAGATATAATTTAAATGAGAATTGAGTGTTATTGTCTAAGTACAAGAAAAATACTTTATTTCATGAACTGAAGTGGCTTGATTTATGATTTCTTTCCTCTTTTAGATGGCTGTATATTAGAAACTCTACTAATTTTGAAATTTTCTCGTAGCTGGTTCTCTGAACTTCTTTCCTTAGAGTTGGACAGTCATGGCAGTGATGTGTGGGAGAAGTCAGCCACATAGTCCAGAAGACAAATACTGGACTATGGAACTCATTGCTTAGCCAAGCCTAAATTTTTGGTATTTCTAGTATATGTTAAAGATGTATCACTGTCTTAAGAAATACACTTTTAATGCATTATGGATTTTTAGGAGACAACCCCACCATAAAATGAAATGTCTTCAATTTTTCTTTGCTTTAAATTAAATGTATATGTGTTTTTCTCATGATTAGGAGGAAAATATTTAAAATATTTTGTGGAAAACATTGAAATTATAGTGCAAAAAATGATAAGTTACTGATTGCTTTATATTGCTAAACAAATGCATCTGCAAAGTTGAAATAATAACACAGAAATGAGGACCTTGAAAATCATAAAGCAATTTTCCTATTCATAGAGGGTCCTTGGATCCTTGCAGGTAGTATAGATACTTACTCTAAGGACTCTTTAAGACTTTTTCACTACTCATCCTTGGGTTACCTGCTCCTGTCCTACTGAATGTCTTTTGTTATACATCAGTGACTTATGGTACAAAATATTCTCCTGAGACTTATGTTGTGTCTGTGTTAGATGCATTAGGCTAAAATGGATTTCAGAGATAAAGCTAATTTTCTTTGTCACCTAAAGTAATTGAATTAAACTATATGTCGCCATTGTATACAGGCCACTGTGTTCCCTCTATCATTCTCTCTCTCTCCTTCTCTATATCCCCCCTACCTTCTTCTCACCCCCCCAAACTGAGATATCTATTATTTCAAAGAATGCCAATAAAAACTTCAAAGTACTATAAAATATAATTATGTGAGAGCATACACATAAGCAAAAATTTCAAAATACTTTTAGACTTGGTTACTTTGTATACCATGCCAAACTTCACTCCCCCTGAACACATACTGCTCTCATCACTTGATAACCATGGTAGCATAAATTCCCATGTCTTAGTGAGTATTCTCCTGCTGTAAGGAGATGCCATGACAACTTTTATAAAATAAGGCATTTAATTGGTGCTTACTTATAGTTCGGAGGTAGCATGGTGTCATGCACGAAGATGCAAGGCTGGAGAAAAAGCCAAGAGTTATTCATTTGTATCCACAGACAGCAGGAAAAGAGCAATACCAGAACTGCCTTGAGCTTTTGAAACCCCAACATTTAATCCCTGTGACATGCTTCCTCCAACAAAGCCAAGTTCCACAAGGCCACACCTCCTAATCACTGGGAAGTAGTGCCACTCCCTAATGACCAAACATTCAAATATATAAGTCTGTGGAGGTCGGCCTTATTCAAAGTAGCATACCCTAAGACAAAAGTACTGCCAAAGCTGCTGTGTTTTTGAAGCTCTATGATCCAAAGGCCACCCAATAAGCTCTTCAGTGCCACCTAATATACTTAGGCCTCCTCCATACTTTACCCTTCTCATGGGAACCTTCTTTCCTTTCCTGTTGTGTGGAGGCTCTGACATTGTTGGCCCAGGCACAATGATGCAGCTATAGTAAGTTTCTTTTCTTACTACAGTTAAAGAAAAGCTTCACACAGTGACATGTCATTGGAATTTCAACAAATGTTTGCAAGGAATTGAAAGAAATATCAGAGAAACTGCATCAAAGGAATACGTGATTAAATCTGAAATGGTCTTAGGCAAATGGTGATTAGTATAGATACCCTGCAGCCAATAATGTATACAGGAGAGTAGTGGAGAAAAGAACTATGCTTTAGTTGGCAAAGTTTTAGTTTCACTAGTTTTAATTTTATAATTGTAAAATACAAACGAAAAAAAAAGAAAAACTTCAGTGTGAGATTGCTTTTACAGAAACTGGATGAGTTTTGAAAGACTTTTGTGCATTTCAGCTACATGTATGAATTTAGCATATTTTCACACACTTTACTGTAACCTTTTCAGTGTTCAGCTGGTGAAATTTTTTATGCTCATGTATTGCATTAATGAAATACCCTAGATAGTACTTACAAACTTATCATCTTTAAGTACTGTTTCTCATTTATTTTACACTCAAGGTGTTTCTGAATATTCTTTGTAGATTATATGTTAATTTTCTATACATAGAGGCATAACCTGATTCCCTATGTAACTTTAAATGGCAAAATACTGAACACTAAGAGGAATTTGCAAAAAATAAAAATAAAAAATAAAGGAGGGGAGCATTTTTTTGGTAGACGTTTTTTAGGAAATAAAATTGTCCAGTCCAGAATAAATTAATAAGCAATAATAACTTAATGTGTCCTTGAGTGTTCAAATATAGAACACTTAGATAGAGGGTGTAATTCTAATGATTTCCCTTTTCTCTTATGTTCAGTAATTTACGTTAACCTAAAAATCTGTTTTCTGAGCCCAAGGAGGAACTTATTCCTTGAGGTTGCTGTTGACTGGCAGAATAAGGAATCAGCACATTTCTCAGCATGTGTCCTTTTCTTCATCACAATGTTGGAAGTTCAAAAGTGAGAAAGTCATATCCTAAGAAAATATAATATTTCTCATATTCATTTTTAAAAGGTAACCAAAAAACCCCAAAGACACCAATTTCATTGTATAACCTGCTTCATTAAGAGTAATAGCTTCTTAGTTTGACTAACCACTACCATTTCTCAAGGTTTAATTTGCTAACTAGAGAACACAGAGGACTTTTAAGGAGTAAGAGCAACTGTGTGGTCTTGGTTGAAACAGTCTAGGGAGAACTGGGAACTGAATCAGGGATCTGTTACCCCTTGCTGTTTGATCTTGTCCTGTAGGTAGGTAAAATTACTAATGGATGTTCTGTCATCAGCTTTTTGACAGAATCCTGGTTTCTTATAGACTATGCATGTTTCTTCTAGACTGTATTCACTCAGAGACAACACTCAAAGAAGAAACCATTGTAAAGGAGCTTTCTGCTTGACAGCAATGCCTGAAGGCTGTGAACAGCTTGAGCCAAAACCACTGAAGCACTTGTGCTAGCAATAGTCATCATTCTAACACTTGAAGCTATTGTAAAAGGCATTGAAGATAAGGACATGATTCTGCAATCTTTTTATTACGCTCATTTCCTGAATGCCAGTTATTTAAGTTGTTTTATGTTTGATTAGTTTGGAATTGCATGCCTTTTATATGTGTTGGTCAATTTATCTGCAGGAAACTGATGTTTCCCCAAGGTCATAGCAAATATATGCTGTTTTGTTTGTAAGTATATATTGCTAAGAGCAAAATGTGAACACCAGTCAGAGATCACCCCATCAGGGTTTATTCCAGAAGTCTGCATCTCCATGGTAGCTGCACTAATAGCAATAACAATATGTTATTTTCTTATATAACCACAATAAAATGCTACTTAGTGCAACATTATACAAGCCTACTTGGTTTACAGACTCTTCTGTAATATCCCCTTAGCACTGTATGCTTCCACACTGAAGTTCTGGTCTATTGCAAATATTAATAGAAAGTAATTACACACAACTATGCCTGATAGACCATTACTTTCAATTTCCCATGAGTCACTTAATCCAAGTAGAATGGGTCTTCCTTGATCATTTAATTGTTGGGCATAATTACTTGAAAGTTTGTGAGAGGATGTCTGATGTTCATTTAAACAGGTCATAAATTAAAGACTGTATCTTTAATATTGGGGCTTTTCTGAGATGAAAGCAGATCCTATTATAATATACAATTTCTAAAGATTATTTATAAGAACACCTGTAAAGAGGAAATACAAATTGTTTTATTTGGAGTGGAACCTCAACCATCCATCACTTAATAGAAATTCAAGAAGTTTGTGTTGAATAAGATATTTAGTTTCATTAAATGCTTAAACTTACGTGTTACACAGTTCAGACTCTTTAACACGGTATGTTCTGCACATATAGAGGATGTAAGGGGATATTACAGAAGAGTCTGTAAAAAAAGCAGGCTTGTGTAATATTGTACTAAGTAGCATTTTATTGTGGTTATTTTTTATTTGTGTGTGTGTGCTCTTGCTTTTGATTTAAGTCTAAAAGACAAACTAAGTTGTGTACCATGCAGGACATTTTCTAAAATATCTTTGATAGTGGTGTTTTGTGTTCAAATAGCTCATAAGAACTAGAGCAGCCACTGGTATCATGTGATCAGTGAGAGAGTGCTAAGTCCATACACTATATTTACTTACGAAATGGAAAAAATTCTCAGAAGTGTAAACTCATTTCTACGTTCAGGAAGGCTGTAATCCAGTGAGAGAACCATGAGGCATGCATGAGTGACCATGGGATTTTATAAAACAGCATGATGTAGAAGGCTAAGTTCTTTAAAAGCTTTATAAACATTATTATTTTAAAAACTTGCAAATAAAAAAAAACACTGCACACCACTTTAACTTGACCAGCAAAGGAAAATTTCAATAAACTTCTATACAGTTAGAATAAGGATTGTGACGCTGTGAAGCTTCACACTGAAGTTTACACTTTCATTAAATACTAAGCCCTTTAATGAATTACAATTCTCATCTAGGAATATATCACTATATATTTGTCTTCCTATTCGAGCAGAATAGCAAGGACTTTCATAACCAGAAGTGGTTTGCAGGCTGCCTCAGGCTGCAGAATTGTATTGTTTTATTAGTCCAATTTTATGAAAGAATAAATCATTGAGAGTATTGAAGAAATTAGATTAAAATATGTTGAAACAACTCTGATCAAAAAATAATTTGAAAAATCTTGACATTTTTTAGACCTTCCTTCTTTCTTGGGAGAGGTGCGGTGATGTTTCACTTTTCAGATACTGATACCTCTGAACCAAAGGAGTACACTTCTCTTCCCACGAAGGACGCTAGCTTTGCCACACTTGGGAAGTGTTCCTGCATGGAGACATTTCAGTTTATGATTCACAATCACAAGCTTTCTAAACCCACAGAATGACACAGACCAATAGCCATTATTAATCTAATGTTTTTGCATTTTGTGACATTTATTGCTACACTACTTTTAGTTCTATGAAAATCTTTTTATGGCAGTAGAATATAATATTTCTTAAACTGACCTTTTTGTGTAGTTTGATGTTAAAGTTCTAAGTGGTTTTTAATTTAAGCTTCAAGAGCAATTATTTAATTCGATCATATGAGCTGCTTCTTTAAAGTCAGACACTTCTAAGCAGCACCGTTACTTCCTTGTTTACTCATTTGGCACATTACTTGTACTTACTCTGTTATAGAAAACTCCACCAAAATAGAAGTCTTTGTAAAGGCCCAACCTGTTGGTTTTCTGGTCAACTTTGAGCATCTCTTACCAAATATGATACTTGTATTTCCCTTTCCACACTTACCTTGTTTTCATTAAGATGTGTTGGCATTTTTCACATGGAGAAAGGAAAACTGTGATGATGCGCAGCAGTTCAGATCTTTGCTGCTTCATGTCCAGAAGAACTTACAAAGCTGACTTCCTAGATGTTACCTCAAGTAGGATCTGAAACTTAGAGTAACACATGGAAGTTTGGGAAATCCTGACGGTCAGATTAAACCACTCAGGTTTGGTAAATAAATGTATAGTTCTCTTTTTCCTAAAATTATATTCTCATTTATTTTTGAAATTTCATTCATTTATCATATATATCTTTTTCATACCTGCCCACCTACTCCCCCCACCTCAACCCTGACCAACTCTTACACACCTTTCCCCACACAGTTTCATTTCATCTTCATATCCTGTTTTTACATATGTGAAACACTAATTAAACATACTGGGTTAAAATGAACATATAAAGCCTAATTTTTAAGGATCCCCCTTGCTTTCACTAAGGTCATAATGTTATTTAAAGGAAGTCTCCCAAATATTCTAATATCCTTCAGTTATTCAACAAATACAGTTAATCAAAGTTGCAAGAACTATCTTAGCTGTTTGTATGTAGAGTTTAAATTTCATTTCCTTTGAGCTCTTAATTCAGAGCATATATTACACGCAACGAATTTGAAAACAAGTACCCTCAATAATACCACACATATTAGGAAAGAATGGTAGAAACCTATGTAACTGCATTGTGATGTCGACAAGGAAGTATTAGTGGAACTGAAAAGTAGCCATATGTTATTTTATTAATATGTCAAAATGTAACTGCTGATGTAATCAAACCTATATTAATAAAGACTCATGTATGTTGCCAATTTTAAATCTTCTGTATAAGTTTTCATGCTTCTTGGATATGGAATTATATAGAGAAAGAAGAAGCCATGGCGACTTCCTTTTATTTGCTATTTTAATATTTTTTATTAATTACACTCTAGTCACTTTGTATTCCCCCTGTAGCTCCCTTCCAAACCCTCCTTCCCTCTCCTTTCTCCATGCATACCCCTCCCCAAGTCCACTGAGAGGGTAGGTCTTTCTCCCCTTCCTTCTGATTCTAGTCTATTAGGTCTCACCAGGAGTGGCTGCATTGTCTTCCTCTGTGGCCTGGTAAGGCTGCTACCCCCCTCAAGCAGAGGTGATCAAAGAGCAGACCAATCAGTTCATGTCAGAGGCAGTCCCTGTTCCCATTACTATGGAACCTGCTTGGACACTGAACTGCCATGGGCTACATCTGTGCAGGGGTTCTAGGTTATCTTCATGTATGACTTTTTTGAGACTGACTTCTAAGTTTTAAGAGGCTTTTGTAAAGTGTAAAAGAATCTATGGAAGAACAGGTGTTGATAGCAGAAAAGGTAGTGAAACTGTTCCCATGTAAGATATTTATAGAAGACCAAGTAGACCCATCTACAACAACATTTGAAATGTGTCTCTAGCATTCATAACAAGAGGTAACAATTAAAGCGGTAATAATACTCTCAGCAGAGAGGTGGTTTAATATCTGTAAATTCACTCATTTGCAGGTTCAGAGAGGAAAAAGGAACAACAAATGAGCATTGTGATTTGAATATGAAATGTCTCACATAGGCTCATGTGTTTGAACATGTGGTCTCTAGCTACTGTCCTTGTTTTAGAAGGTTGCAGAACATATGAAATTACTGGGGGTGGATCATGAGACTTTATAGTTAAGGCCACTCTTCTACTTATCCCCTGATCCCTGAGTGCATACACTATGGCCAAATAGCCCCCTGTTTTGGTCAGATTGCCTTTCTTGCCTGTTGTCATGTCTTTCTTGCTATACGCATCTGGATCTAAGCCTAAATAATCCCTTTATTTTTTAACTTGCTTTCCTCAGAATATTTAATCACAGCACCAGGAAAAGAAAGGCAGAATATTGATGTTGAAATCCACAAGATCCTACGTGAGGTATGGAGACTCACGGTTTGTGGTACTTGGTACAGTAAACCTAGAAAATGAATGTCATTTATACAGAGATTGACAGAGTTCAGAAAATATCACATGGTAGGGAAGAAGGATAAGATGATTAATAAAACCAAAAGCTTACCTATTTAAAGACAGGGGTTTGGACATCTGTTGAATTTAAAAAGTAGAAGGTTAATTCATGAATTTCAAGAAAGTGTTTTCTGTGAAGTGGTGATCAACACCTTAGATGTTCCTATTTGAAGAAGTTAACATGAATTAGTAGAAGTGAAGAAAACAGCTGCTTACTTATTTAGAAGGCTTAATTCCATTTATTTATTTACTTAATCATGTTCTTTCCTCCCAGACCCACCATCATACCTCACTGCTCTTGTTCCTCCCTCTCCGTCTTCGCTGAGAAGAGAAGCCCTCAAGGGGTACCAACCAACCCTGGCACCTGATGTCACTGCAAAACTAAGCACATCCTCTCCCACTGAAGTCTGACAAGGCAGGCTAGCTAGAGGGAAGGAATCCAAAGGCAGGCAACAGAGTCAGAGTCAATCCCTACTCCTCCTGAAAAAACAAAACAGTGAGGAGGAAGGAAAAAAATGTTAAACTAAAGGGAACTCTCATGGATGCACGGATGTAATTGGTGAAGGATGAGCAGGCTTTCCGGCTTATGCTGATCTCTGTTTAACTGACATTCATTTTCTAGGTCCTCTGTACCAAGTACCACAAACTGTGAGTCTCCATACCTCAAAACTCACTGCTCTAGAAGATTAAAATCTAAATTAAGCTATTAGTAAATCTGGTTCTTTCTCAGCAGTGTGAGAAAACATTCTATTCTATGTTTTTCTCTTGTTCCCTGGTGATTTGCTGGCAATTGACATTCTCTGGAAAGCATAAGGCTCATCCCTATTTTAAATTCCATGATACATGGCCTTCTCCCTGTGGGTTTTAGTGGCAAAGTTCAATGCATTTTGTTGGTATATGTTCTTTTGAAATGTGTACACCTTACTCTTGTTCATGCAAATACTGATTTCTCCCCCCACCCCACTCTCTGGTTTCAATCTGGATATTGCATTGTGATACTTATTCTAAGCGTCTCATCTTTATGTAAACAAAATAAAGCAACTAGACACAATGTTGAGCTGGGAGGAGCCAGAGGACAGGAAATGAGTGGGAGGAGAAAAGGCAAGAGAGAACTTGGAAGAGAACTTGGAGAAGGAGAGCTGGAAGAGAGATCATGGAATGAGGTGGAGAGATGAATTGGACCTAATATATCATGAAAAGCAAGTACAATGTGGGAAATCTAAATGTTAGGAAACTGTGAGGGCTTGTAGTTTTAGGAGAGAGTAACTATTACCCAGCATTGTGTTCTAGGTTAACTAAAATCCCCGTCTCTGTGTGGTAATTTGGTTATACAGCTGTTTAGGACTGACAGCAGCATTACCAGAAGATATATCAATAGTAAATATTAACAGTTACTTACAACAGTATCTGTAAGGACACAAGTCATGATTGATTACAGTCTCTTTCTGTCTCTCTACTATTCCAGTATACATCACTCCTAACTAATTGTATCTACAATGAAAGTAGAGTAATTGAGATTAAAACTTCATAATGATAATTATAGCTGCCAATATGGTTTGTGACCTTCTTCGTTTTATGATGGAAGAGGCACAAGACTCAAGGTCTCCTGTTTTTGCATACTTACCACTAAGGTTATACCCTAGAAAACATAATCTTATTCATCAAATTCTAATAATTATTTGATACAATTCTTCCAAATGATTTTAACTGACAGCCATACCCAATTGACTCCTTCATTGTAAAGAAATATTGTGAATTATCAGAATTAACTGTATACATGTCCCAAAGTAAGTCATTTAGATAGGTTCCCTTCCCCTTCCCCCTTATTCCTTCTCTACACGTGGACACTGCCAGAGATTTTAGGGAGTTATTGGACCAATTAGTCTTCCAGTACAATGCATAAACACCTTTTCTTGCCCCAGCGGTGCATTGAAGAATCCAGCAGTTGCACTTAATTTCCTAACTCGTCCTGTTTATAAAGCATTAAAACAAGATCCATATGCTTGGTAGTTTTATTAATGTCAAAACACACCTTTAACCTCTTTCTTGTGTAAAAAGATATAGATATCTTTTTACAAAAAATTAGAATTTGTTACAGCAGAGAAATAAGGTCTGGTATGTTATTGCACAGAGGATGACTATAGATAGTGATGATGTATTACATATTTTGAAAGTGCTAGAAAGAAAGAGTTTGAATATTTTCATCCTATATAAAGATAAATGATGAAACCTACATAATTGATAAAATGTATGTTTAACCTTACTTGAACATTATACTTTGAATATACATATATATATATAATGATATATAGTTGTATATATTTATATATCTAAAACTATCATGTGATACCACATAAATATTCACAAGTTATGTGTTAGTTAAAGTGAATGAAGTATTAGCAACAATACTCACTGATTAACTTATGCAAATATCATTACTATGACAGACTGTATATCTCTGCATTACAATAGAATTTATTATCTTTAGGGTGTGTACTTTTTGATGCAAGGTGACCACAATGACTCACTTATTCTCTTATCTATGTATTTATTCAGTAGCTATTTGTTGAATCTCTATGTTTCAGACATACTCATTCTTTTGGCTGTCTAATTCTGAGAAATTTTCTAACTTATGTGTCTAGGAGGGAAGCCATCCATTTGCTTTTCTCTGTCCCCTGAGAGGTGAAATGTACATACAAGGTCTGCAAATGGTTTTTTGGATATGACTTCTGAGAGGTTCAACCTGTAGGAACAGACTTAAAATTATTAAGTGAAGAATTATTGTAAGAGTGTGCAGAACCGCATTAGTGACTGAGACAACAGCATCAGTGATGGCTTCAAGTTGTGATGACAGCAGGCAAAAGTGACATCTTGGCATGATTTGGGATCTTGTTCTGCTTCCTCAATTTCCCATTTAGGATAGCCTAATTTTCCAAATTTCCTATAAATTTTATAAACAATCTTATATGGCTTGGGAATGCAACCATTTCTACTGGGCTCATAAACAGAGATTAACTTAACTTTCGGAGATGAGTGTTTTCTGAAAGGCCAAAAAATAATCTCTACATTTTATTGGAAGAGATATAAAAAATATTCCACTTGAAATAACTTTATAACTTCCGAGGTCTGTTTTTTGAGATAGGGTTTCTCTGTGTAGCTTTGGCCGTCCTGGGCTAACTTTGTAATCAGGCTGGCCTCAAACTCAGAGTAATCTGCCTACTTCTCCCTCTCTGAGTGCTGGGATTACAGGAGTGAACCACCACAACAGGCTTAATGTACATTCTTACTACATTCCTGGATCATTATAAAACATTTTCATGCTCAATTTGTCTGAGGGTGGTGGTTAGAAAGTTTTAATAGCAGACCATTCATTATGTCACTCTTGTATAAATGTCCTAGGTTGCCATGGCAGTGCCAACATGTGAATATGAAACATATCCGTTTCAGCAGCTTCCCTGCACCTGTATATGTCATCACTTGCTCTTACATGCCCATGGTTCTGATGATTGTTCTGTATACTTACTGAAAAGATGATGAAATAAAGTCATCTTGAACATTCACCATCTCACAGAGCAGTAATAAATAGCATCAAGGTTCTCTGGAATAGCTACAACATCGATATGAACCGTCAGGCGATACAGATAGACTCAGTAACATCAACAGGTGTGAATGAATTTGTTCTCTGAATCTTTGAAATGTCTACATTACCTTCAGGCTGTTATAACAAACTATACATTTTGATTCATAAGCTGGCTATCTAGCAGCCATGGGAAAACCTTTCCAAGTGTTACAGCTTTTGGAGTACTAGTGAATTCATCAATGATAATATTTTGTCTCATCTGCAGAAAGAAACTTGTTGAACCCAGGAGTTATCCTCAGGCAGTAACTACATACCTGGGTAACTCTTGTCTCGCAGGGAACACTCAGTGCTTTGGCTCCTCCGCACCATTAGTTTCCGAATACTTGTTCCCATTGTGTGAACGCTGCTGGAACAACCCCAGAAGCTGGGCTTTTAAATTAATAAAGCTACAATTGCTCAAGCAGAAGCTTATAACTGTGCCAGGTTCTTCACTTTTTATATTTGTAATAACTCCTTGAAAGCCTCTTTTTTTTTAAGTCAATCAGCTTACTCAAATTTAGTCACATTAAACTTCTGGTTATTCATTATTTCTTTTATCTCTTTTCATTTTTACTCTTCTGGTTATTGTCTTTATTATTCAAGATTTAAACTGTGAACAAGAATTAATGCTCCTTTTTGAAATTTCATAACATGAAATGTTTCTTGCCCTTTTCTTATCTTGCATTCAGAGTGTGTGGATTCTACCATCTAGAACAGCATTGATTCACATAGAACACTGTGAATACTGATAACTCTTATCATCTCCAGATATAATAAAATATATCATTTACCTCCAATGATAAAGACCGCCAACTATACAAGTCATTTTAAGCGTATATTTAGAGAGCTTCTCTAAAAATGGCTAGACTTATAGTAAAAATATTTGCAATGTTCCTTCCACATATTACTTCAGTAAAGTTAGGACTGTCAAACTACATACATTCATCTAAAATGCATCTTCTGTCTTCCAGTTGAATTTATACAATACACATTTAGGGACGTCCTATGAGCAGATAGTTTGTCAGCAGCAACAACAAAAATAGATCTTAATGAAGATAGAAACAAAAAAGAGGATCTTTTTTCCTTTTTAATTTTTTTATATGAATTACAGTTTATTCACTTTGTGTCACAGCTGTAGCCCCAACCCCAATTCCCTCCCAATCCCACCCTCTCTCTCTCTTCTTCTCCTATGCCCCTCCCCCAGTCCAATGCTAGGGGAGGTCCTCCTCCCCTTCCTTCTGAACCTATTCTATCAGGTCTCATCAGGACTGGCTGCATTTTCTTCCTCTGTGGACTGGTAAGGCTGCTCCCCCCTCAGGGAGAAGTGAATGAAGATGGAAACAAAAGCAACATACTAATGAGCTAAATCTTGTCTAGAAATCTGAACAAAAACCTTGTCAGAGCATGGCTAATAAATTCTGATGGTGGGGTTCAATCCACTCCTTTTATTGAGTACAACTGTGAAGACCAAAAGATGTCCACAAAATTAACTCTATGAGAATGGAAAACAACAAAAGTAAGCATATTATGAAGGAAAGATTTTCAAAATTGTTATGAAACTCATGCTTCAAACATGGGTCTAAGTCAAGTACCAATAGTCTGCTAGAGGCAAAACACTGGTAGAGATCTGGCAAAATTCTGGGCATAGGAAATGCAAATACTGATGACCTGGGCAGTTTCAGTGATGTTCTTAAAGTGAAGATGAAGATTTGAGCCTTTTGATTTGCATGATTTTGTACAGTTTTCTGAATCAAGAGTGAAGCAACTCATTTTTATATGTCACCTCAGGCTGCTTGCAAGGTGAGTTAAATAACATTTTTTTATTCTTTGAGCATTTCATTCAATCTATCATGATTGTACTCTGCATATGCTTTATTATTGCTTTTGTCTCCTTACATGGTGTAAAGATCAAAGTAAGTTTTAGCATTTTTTCAAACTTATTGATCTTATCTAATATTCTCAAATGTCATCAATTACCCCCTCAAAGAAATCTCCTAATATTAACTCACTAGTAACTGATACAAATGTTGGGAGTTTCAGCACATGAATTTGGGGGTAAATAAAAGTTCATAACAGCAGCAACCTTGACCTGAAGTTTTCACTTTAAGTTCAAAGACCTTATGTGCTTAGTAGTCAGAGAAATGGGGGTTTTATATACAAGTAAGTTAAGCACACATAAGCTTTCCTTCATGTATAGCTTTCACAAAGAATCAGCTGTTTCTCCACCCAAACTGTTCATCACATCTCTTTCAAATAACCTAACATTTTTCTCATACCACACCTTTGATTGAATTATGATACATCCTGGCAGCTAGAAACACAGTGTTTTTTAGTGTTTCTGCGTGGGGCTTTCAAGAGGATACTGACATTTGCATTGGTAGACTGAATACAAAGAATCCACTGGGACTCTGTGAAAAATGGAAACAAGGAAGAACGGGTACTCTAATCTCTTATTCAGAAATAAGCATGTGTCACTCTCTTAAATTTGGAAACCTTCATCCTGGAAGTCTTGGATTTTGGTCCTTCAGACACTGGAACTTACACTAGCTATCCTGTGTATTATTCAGCTCTGTCAACTGTGACTTAATACTTGAGATTGACAACTTCAAAAATAAGTAAAATGTTTGTGGTTTTCAGGACATGATCCTATTGCTTTGGGCCTGTGATAGAACAACAGTGTATCATGGTGGATATGTACAGAAGAGGAAGTTATTTCCCCTTTTATAAGCCAGGAAGCAAAGAAAGGGGGTAGAAGGGTGTGGACCCAGTATCTTCTTCACATTAACACACCTAGTGACCTAATTTCTTTTCACTAGCCACCATGTTCCCTGTAAATGTTCCATCTTTCCAGTAGTCAGGGGCTTGGCATTATACTGTTAACCCAAAGAGATTTATTTCTATCAAAGCTATTGGCCTTCACCCCCTTCTCTAGTATTTAGCCTCTAACTGAATGGCATCAATACCTTTCTGGCTCTTCAGATTTCTTACTGTGTATCAGGAGACCTCTTGCCTTTCATGAGTGTGTCAATGTCCATGAGAAAAAGATTTTCTTACATATCAATGGTTTTTTCACTCTGGAGAATGTTCACCACTACCAACAACCACAGCAATAATAATCTCATCTCTTTCTTCTGTGGTTTCTCATTTATACATGATTTCACAAATCCAGAAGACAACCTGATTCGCATTATCAAAATAAACACTCATCATTTTATTGCATTTAAGAATCAATCGCTAGGATGTTTGAAAATTACATTTTCATGAAGGCCGAGTTTTGCTTAAGAATGTTAGAAAAAGAGTTATTAAGCTTTATAATAGGAAAGTGAAACTATTCCTTATTTCAGTATCATTTAACATAACATAATCAAATAACTAAGAATTTATGTTTATATAATTAGTTAATATCTCAATGTTTTGTGTTGACAAAAATACAGAAAAAAAATAGTGTGGGTGAAATTGTGACTTTAGGTACAAACCAACATTATAGAATCTCCAGTAAACTTTTCAACTCAGTGGCTCAATGACAATAGTGACAGCTTTTGCAATTAGTTTAGGCCCTTTGTTTCTTGAGGCAAATGTAAAATCTACATTCATGTATTCATTTTCCGGTGCAATTGGTACACATCATAAAAACTGTAGTTGAGTTAATTGGTGCATTGGCTGACAGATTCAACAAGGGGGCCAAGCCCTAAGCCATCCAGTTATTGCTTAAACTGCTTTGTTTTAACTGTGCTAGCTGAAATCACTGAAAGGCTGCTCTTCCCCAAGGCTCTGATGAGACACAATGGGAGAACTTTGGTATCTAGGGATATCAGTCTGACACTTTTGATAAGCATCAGGTCCTTACGTATTATGAAAAATAAAAACACATGTTCTACTTGAGGACATTTTATAAACATCAAGCAATGGTGTCGTGCTCAGAAGGATATGTTGCGAAAACTCCCCAGTAACTGAATAAAAAAAGTCAGAGCTGACATTCATTTTTGTCTAATTTTTTTAAAGTTTAATTTAGTATATTCTGACAGTACATCAGGAGAATTTTTGCCTTTCTGAGAAATTTGCCTCCTTTTTTAACATTGATCTTAAAAAGTCCTTCTCATTCACTTAGTGAAAATAAACCTTCAACTCGTTTTTTAAAATGTGAATTGTTTATTCTGATTGATTTTGTTAAATTCGATATATTAGCTTATTATTAATTTCTCATAAGATGTACAATGAATATGTATATTTTCTATATATTGCAGAAGATATATTCAAAATAATATTCATTTAAGTTTTGTGCTTTATGTTTTGTATAAAACTACACATTTGATTAATTTTGTAAATCAAGGATTCATGCTATATTTTATTATAAAAATGACTCCTGAAAGAACAAATGATGATTATTAATAAAACTGGAAACAATAGGGAAGAATAGTTAGTCAATGACTTCTACTTTCTTCAAGCATTTTCAAAGTGATTGACCGTGAAAGGAAGAAAATATTTCCTAAAAGGTACTCAGGATATTTAAGAAAAATGATGGTAAGTCAAAATGAAATGGATTAATCTATGTAAACTAAAGAAGTAATTTATGTTTCAAATATAGGGCATTAACCATTGGGTATAGAATGGACATTTAAAATGCTGTCTTAAGAACTGCACACAGAAGCAAGCCAGTAAGTGTAGCTGTAAATTAACTTTAATTTTATATCCAATACCTTTTAGAATAATTTTATTCTTTTCCTGATTTTTAGATTGATTGCAAAACAAAGCTTTGTAAGGACACTGGCATTTTAAGCTTCTTTGGAGATTTGGGTTTTTGTATCTGGAGCCTGAGATGGTTTTACAGTGGTACCCACAAGGCCCGTTATATAGACCCCAATGCCTTTAGAATGTATTCTACTAATGTGTTTCTGTTTTGATAAGTTTTGGCAAAATAAGATTTTTTTTTGTCTTTTTACATTTATCCATGGCTCAGGTTATTCCACTTCAGCCTTTCCTCAGGCTTTCTTTAATTTTAGGAGATCCTGGACTATTAAAAAAAAAAAAAAAACTTGCTAAATCTGCTTAAGGAACAGCTCAATTTGAGATTGTTTTATTTTATTTTTCTCCATTCTAAATAAACATTTGTGTTTATTATTAATTTTATTTTGTAATGTATGATCTTTAATTGAAGAAGATCCTCCATGTTTCTACTAAATCATGGGATCAGAGAGGATAGAAACCCTATTTTTTAGAAATCCCAATCTTGATCTTAGAGACTTTTTTAAACCCTCATAAAACACAACCTTATCACAGTATCCCCTCCCTCCCATCTTCCCAGCTCCCCTGAACTTCCCCACTACTCCAGATCCACGCCCTTTCCCTTTCAGAAAAGAGCAGGCTTCCGGGAGAACAATAAAATAGGACAAAGAAAGATACAACAGGAGGCTGAACAAGGGAACCCAATAAGAGTGAAAGAATCCCAAGAGTAATCAAGAGTCAGAGAAACATCCACTCCCGCTGAGAGAAGTCCCACAAAACCACCAAGCTAACAGCCTAATGTGAGCACAGAGGTTTGCATGGGAGACCCATGCAGGCCCAGGGCTTGCTGTTTCTGTCTCTGTGAGCCTGTATGAGCCCTGCTTAGTTGATTCAATGGGCCATGTTCTCCTGATGTCTTCATCCCTCTGACTCTCAAAATCTTTCTTTTCCCGCTTTCGTGGTGTTCCACAATCTCCGAAGAAGAGAGCTACCACGTTTAGATTTTCTGCAGAAAGTCTGACTATGGGTCTCTGCATCTGCTCCAATCTATGAGTATAGCAGATCATTAGGAATCTTTTCACTTATTTTATTCTATCATTCTAATTTTTGCAGTTGTGTTTGGCTCTACCCTAGGTTCCTGGCTACCCAGTGTCTGGTTTCTGGCCAATCAACAGTGTGGAGGATGGGTCCCCTCTCCTGGCACCAGCCTAAATGAAACTGAACATAACACGGACATTTCCACAAGTTCTGTGCCACCATTGCCTGAACACATCTTGAATGCCAGACAGGTGAAGGGTTTTGAGGCTGGATTCGTGCCTAGGTTTCTCTTTCCATAGCCTGAAAAGTAGTTTCTTGAGTCAATGAGAGGCTGATTCTAGGACAAGAAGTTGCTACTGGTGGTTTTTAATCTTGTTACATTCCTATATTAGATACTGAACCATTGAAACATGTTCTCTACTGGACATACATTCCAAATAAAGAAAAATTTTTCCTCTTTGTTAAAGTCTACTTTTCAGAAGCTTGTCATAAAGTCCAAAGTCTTTGCTCTGCTTTACAAGATGGTGTCTGTTATATCTGATAACTTCACTGTTCCTCCTTTTCTACTCAGACTACGTTGCTCCGTATTCCAGCTATAATGATACTCCTTTAGTAATCACCTTTAAGTAAAATTTCACTCAGCTGTGACTAGAAGGCCTCAGTTGTATTCCCTTCATAACCTCTTTAGACAAGAGCTGGGTTTGGGATGGCCATCTGACCCCATTAGAATTTGTGTCCATGATACCTTGGCCTCTGAACAGACTTTTCTGGGCGTCTGAAATCCGTAGTCATATAGAAATGAAGCTGGGTATGTGATACTCCCATTATATGTAATGAAAAGTAGACCAAATGTAACAACATTATGCAAGATAGAAAATACCTATTGCATGGGATGAAGAGTAAGAATATTTTGTTCAAGTAAATAACCTACCTATCTAGCTGAGCTCTTACCAAAAAATCCCAATTAAACACATTGTGTCACAAGAATAAAGGACAATAATGCAAATGAGAACTTCTTTGGAAGAAGGAATGTTTCCCTGTCAAAATGAGTGGGCTAAGTGAAGATAATGGAAGATATGGTCAAAGCACAGTATGTAATTTTGAGTGTGTGTGTTTGCATGCCTATGTTTGTGCTCATGTGTGTGTGTGTGTGTGTGTGTGTGCTCAAGAACACAAGGAATAAGAGTAATTAGAATATAATATTAAGATGTTTTCTTCTTTAAAAAGATGTTTTCTTCTGGGAATATCTAAATAATTTAAAAATTTGAATAATCTACTTTAGTGAAAGACTACGATTCATGATTTTATCTGCAAATTTCACTTAAAAACACAGATATTTGTAGGTATATTCCTAAAATACTGTGCAAGACTTTCTGTTTGTGATTTCCAGGTGACAGTAAATGTAAAGCCTTACAGCATATTCCCCTTCCTTTTTTATGACATGGCCTTCTTATTCCTTAACTAATGGGTAATAATTCTAATGAATGTATCAATATGATAACTTCTTACTCTAATTTTAAGACACTGAATTTTGTCTACTTAAATTAGATACATTTGACTAATAAACAGCCTGATTGTTAGTGTTCCAGGCAGGAGCAGTTAACATGAAATCTTAAACCATTTCAAATATATATGAGTGTGTGTGTGTATGTGTGTGTGTATTTGTATTGTTTTCTGAGAAAGCTCATTGTCACCTTCAATTAATTTTCTATCTATAGAACTTAAAAGACAACAGTGGATTTTTTTCCCCTTTCTGTGAATTATTTCCCAGTGTTAAAATATTTGCTCATATTACTTCCTATCCAAATGTATTTAACAATTACATGCATTTTTAATGCCCGCAAATGTTAGGATTAAACCAAAAAAAAGAAAGGAAAAAAGGTCATGAGGTTTTAGGATCTTATAAATATAGAACCTCAGCAAAATTGATTTTTGTAGTTCAAAATGTTTTACCTTATCATTTATTTTTATCGTATGGTTTATATAGTATCTTCAAAAACATAAAATTTACCAGTTTTTCTTAAAACACAAGCATGTGCATAGACTGCACAGACGGATTTTAGATTCCTGTCAGCCAGAAGAGCTTCATTAAGGATCAAATACAAAGAGAGCTGCACATTTAAGCATGAATCCATTTTTCATGTTTATTTCTTGGCAAACATTATAAACCACCCAAAGTGTCAGTTTGGAAGAAAATGCTCCTTAATTAGCATTTGTTTGTTCTAAGCTTTCTGTCATGTTTTGTAATACAGTGAATCTTAAGTCAGAGTTATAGAAATGCATACATATGTAAAATATGCTTTTGTCATTCTTAAATTTTTAGAACCTAGCAGGGCGCCTGGCTTTCTGTAGATGTTTATTGGAGGTGAAAGAAATTAGCTAAAGTGATAACAAATGCCAACTAATTGAGTTCTCATGAACCAAGTTAATTATAGAGTTTATAGCTTTTAACACTATAGTGTGAAACACTTAAGAACCCAATGTGGAAATAACTTGTTTTATTAATGACATGTACAGGAACTAATAGAGGTTTACACAATTTCTATATTCAGCATGTATATTTAGTTACATAAATATCATTAATCAAGGAGAGACATATATTATTAACATTTTCTAGAGGAAAGAAATTACCTTAAAACTTACATTTTTAACTATATTACTTGCCATATGTTTCTGGCATCTTTAAACACACTGATAACTAGCATGGTTGCTTGAATCTGGGAACAGAGCTCTAAAAATAGTTGGTTTTTTGCTGTTTCTATAGTAACAATGAAAATGGCTTCCGACTCCAGCACTGATCCCGCTGTGTTTAATGCTCTTCCTGATTTCCTGTACTGTGTGCTCCCATTTGATTGCAGGAAAAACGACCATTATTTTTCCCATTGTATATTTGAAGTATCATAGTAATGCGATCACGTGTGTAACCGTGTAAATGTTTATTTGATACAGATAAATAAATGTAGTAGTCATTTTCAGTTAACTAAGTTCTATTTTATTAAAACAAACAAACAAACAAACAAAACAAAAAGACCAGGAGAGATTTTCGCATGGTGTGATTTGAACTGTCCTCTGACTCTCCTAACACCCATTTGCTTCAGCATGTGACATTGTGCCAGTAGAAAATGCTTTGTTTTTAATGAGCTGATCACCACTGGCTGTTTGGGAATCCCTCGGAAATTTATTAATTTGGTGCATATCTCTTTGTAACATCTACATCACTCAAGGAAACATTATCCATTATAAAAATACCTTGCTATAACTGGAATTTTTCCAGTGTTGTTGCTGAAGGAATTCTTGATGTTGCCTGTAGAACAGAAGCTTAATAAACGTTGGCTAAACAAACAAACAAACAAAAACAACAAGACCCAATAACACTGAGTGTTTCTTTGGTTTCAGTGTCATTTATATTTGCTGAAACTATTTAATTTTGATATATCCCTGAAAACTCAGTGTAATTGCACTCCAGTGATGGTTGTGTCAGGAAGCACCATGATTCATCAAGTATGTCCTGATTGCTGGGTCTATAACTAGATTAGATTACTTGGCAAGTGAGGATTAAGATATGAGTGGAATTTAAGTCACTATTCAGCTGAGTTTATGCTTTGTTTTACCACATGATGAAAATGCAAATGGAGACAGAAGATGAAGCACTGCATCATGGGTGGGATTATGCTAAGTGGCATGAGTGTAATCATGGAAGAAGCTAGGCATACCAATATTTTGTTTTAGTCTAACTCACTAAATTTCTTTTTATCTGATGCCAGGAATATGTTAATATGGGTCAGTTAATAAGAATTTCAAATAGTTAGGAAAGACTACGGAAACAGTGAATTAGGTGATTGTATTTAATGGATAACTTTGATGACTCCAGGAAATAATGTGCTAATTTGGGTTTAAGACACACATTGATTCACAGAAAAGCAATTTCTGGTATAAAATAAAATGAAAAAAAAAAGTTTGTGTGTGTGTGTGTGTGTGTGTGTGTGTGTATATATATGTTTCTTTAAATTTATCATTCTCTAATGAAAAAATTTATTTGATTTGTTATATATTTTATTGGTAGAGTCAGAACATATTTAATATGCTATTTAATGAGAAATAAATTAATGAATCATAAATATTTCAAATTATTAATTTTATTTATGATTTGCAAGTATTTTTCTTCTACTGAAAGATTTTTATAATATGAATTGTTTCCAAAATGTAGTGTACTATAATTTACCAACTTTTATTGGAGAAATTTAAAATACTATTTTAAAATGTATATTGAGAGTTATATGGTTACATATGGAACTTCTCATTTTTGTACTCAATTATATTGTGTTTCTTGTCTTACTTTAATCAAGACCAGAATAATTCTAAATTATTGAAAACATACATTATATTTAATGTAATGACAACTGCATTTTACTACTGTTAATTTTTTAAGGTCTCTCAATAATTTTTACTCTAGAATATGTGATATTGATGCATTTATTCAGCATGTATTGTATATCCGTGTGTAACATATACATAAATATTTCAAATTGATAATATGCAAATTCTATAACATGTAATTCAAAAAGCAAGCATTATGATATCAGAATATATTTTTCCCAAGCCTGAACCAACCTAAAACCCACTTACTACAAATATTATTCACTTAAAATATTTCATTTACTATCCACTTATAAGTGAGTATATACCATGTGATTCTTTCTGTTTCTGGGATACCTGACTCAGGATGATCTTTTCTAGTTCCCACCATTTGCCTGCAAACTTCATGATTTCCTTGTTTTTTTGTTTTTTTTAATTTTATTTTTATTATTAGTTGCATTTTATTAACTCTGTATCCCAGGTAAATCCTGCTTCCTCATTCCCTCCCAATCCCACCCTCCCTCCCTCATCTCCTCCCTGCCCCTTTCCAAGTCCATTGATAGGGGAGGACCTCCTCCTCTTTCATCTGACCCTGAATTCTCAGGTCTCTTCAGGACTAGCTGCAAAGTCCTCTTCTGTGGCCTAGGCAGGCTGCTCCTCCCTTGCAGGGTGGGGAGGTTAAAGAGCCCATCATTGAGTTCATGTCAGAAATAGTCCCTATTTACCTTACTAGGGTACCCACTTGGATACTGAACTACCATGGGCTTCAGGCAAGCAGAGGTTCTAGATTGTATCCATACATGGTCCTTGGTTAGAGAAACAGTCTCATATAAGACCCCTGTGCCCATATCCTTGTGGCGCTCCTATCCTCTCCAGATCATATTAACTCCCCCTTCTTTCATATGATTCCCTGCCATCTGGTTATGAGTCTCAGTTTCTGCTTTGATACACTGCTAGGTAGAGTATCTCAGAGGCCCTCTGTGGTAGGACCTTTTCCTGTTACTTGTTTTCTCCTACATTCCATTTGTCTTTCTAAGTGAGGGTCCTCTTTTGTTTATCTTCTTTAGGTGTATAGATTTCAGTATGTTTATCATGTCTAAATAAGTGAGTATATATCATGCATGTCTTTCTCCTTCTGGGATACTGAATGGATACAGGAATTGTGGTATTTTTACACAATGGAATACTACTCAGCAATTAAAAATGAGGAAATCATGAAATTTGCAGGCAAATGATGGGATCTAGAAAATATCATTCTGAGTGAGATTTTTTTTTTAATTGCTGAGTAGTATTCTAGTGTGTACCAAATCTCTGCATCCATTCAATATAGGATAAACCTACAAAAATCTGTATACCTAAAGAAGGTGAGCTAGAAGGAAGACCCTGGGTAAAATGATCAATCCTCACTCAGAAAGGCAAACAGTACGGACATTGGAAGATGGAGAAAACAGGAAACAGGACAGGAACCTACAATGAAGGGCCTCTGAAAGATTCTACCCAACATTGTATAAAAGCAGATAATGAGACTCATAAACAAACTGTAGGCAGCGTGCAGGGAATCTTACAAAAGAAGGGGAGATAGAAAGACTTGGAGAGTACAGGAGCTCCACAAGGATAGCAACAGAACCAAAATATCTGGGCCCAGGAGTCTTTTCTGAGACTGATACTCCAACCAAGGACCATTCATGGATATAACCTAGAACCCCTGCTCAGATGTAGCCCATGGCAGCTCAGTATCCAAGTGGGCACCCTAGTAAGGGGAACAGGGACTGTCTCTGTCCTGAACTCAATGGCTACCTCTTTGACCACTTTCCCTGGATGGTGGAGCAGCCTTACCAGGCCACAGAGGTCAATGCAGCCAGTTCTGATGAGACTAGGGGAGGACTCCCCTATCCATGGACATGGAGAGGGCCATAGGAGGAGATTAGGCAGGGAGGGTGGAATTGGGAGGGAGGATGGGAGGGGGTTACAGCTGGGATACAAAGTAAATAAAAATATGATTAATATAAAAATAAAAATTTAATTAAAATATTTCACTTAGAATTTTTAATTTGAAATATTTTTAAATGTTCAGTTTTCAGTAGAAGAGCAAATCCTTGTTTACATTTAAAACTAGAACTTTATCTGATATGTGTTCAAAGGCTAAAAAGAGTTCTCAATGGAAATAAAGAGATAGTACCATTAAAGCTGTTTACTATATTGTCCAGAGGAGTGAGATGGTTTCTTAGCTTGTATTGATTATAAATTAGTTGTGTTATTCCAGTCTAGATGTGTAAGTACATTGGAGACTTTATCAGGGAAATTAAATGAATACAGTGAATGGTGTACAACAGAAATATGATGCAAGTTGTGTGTGTGCGCGCACGCTCATGTGCTAAGGCATGAATACCCAGACTTTTGAAAATAAGAGGTTATTAAACGGAATGCGGTTCTTCCAATAACATTCCTTGGAAAATGCTGTTGTTGCGAAGACAAGTGGATGCTCCCATACAAAGTGCATTTTAACCGCATTTGCAAACGTAGAATTGCAGAGAGGATGCAGGTGTAAGCCAGTTTGGAAGATAGGGCTTATTTACGGTTGCAGACACATGGAATTCTCAAGAATGTCAGAATCATAGGGAGATCCAAGGTACTTGATGACTGCAGCTTCAGTAGCAAATCCATGCAGTAGCCTGAGAAATGTATCAAGCAGAGAACAAGAATGAGGAAACAAACAAAAGAGAGAAGCAGTACACTTACTATTGACAGAGAAAGAAATCATATTACATTTAACCAAGCCAGTTTCTCACCAAATTGATCATTATGTAGCTATAATCTTTACTTCACATCTTTAAATATTGGATTAATTGTGTATCAGATTGAAATCTTAAAAGGCATTATCTTAGCATTTGATAACATTTTGCCATATAACAATTTTGTTGACTTTTTAAGATACCTGAAATTTATCTAACAGTATCATTTGACAAACTTCATGTTAACATTTTTGTTAATGTTATAAACTTTAACTTATCTCTGTCCAAATTTATTTCATGAGTGTTAATTTACTAACTCCTGTTGAACAAAAATTTCACTATCTCTTTATTAATGGAAATCAATATGATTTTCATTTTAATTTTGTCTCCATTAAATGAACAACTACTGAGAACATCCTGGGCTTCCCATTTTTTTCATTTTCTGGAATTCAAAACATACAAAAACTCATATTTTATACTAAAATAATAGCTGTCAAATAAATCAGATAATTATTATTTATTCCCATGGGAAATCAAAGTAAATGTTAATGAGTTGCTGACTTAGCTTTAACAGTAGAGTATGTTGTTCATACACAAGATCCCAGGTTCAATTTTCAGGCTGTGAAAAAAGGTTTTGAAACTGTCAGTGTAGTTAGTCCAAGGCCCATAAATCAAATGAATCCCTAGGATACAGCTGGTCATGACATTTTCTATATTTGTTTCTGTCATATGGTACCAATTGCTTCTAGGTTTTATAATCTCACAATAGCAGACAGGAAGTAGGGAGGGTGAGGACAGAATTACGCTTTCAGGGAAGGTGCTTCTTGAAAGTCTATTTTACATGCTTTCTACACAGAACATTTAGATCAAAAGTTAATCACATGGCCTAAGAACCCATGAAGTCAGCACAATTGTAGTCTTTCATGACAGGAAGTCCTAATGGATGTGTGAATATAAGTTTCTTAACAATCATTGGAAAAATAAGCTGTTATTACTAGGGACACTTTACATTATAGACACAAATTGATTATGTTTTGTCTTGCTTATTTAAAAAATATTTTATTATTATTGTGTATGTGTGGGAGATGGGTACATGCCCACAGCTGTCCTGTTGTAATAGGCTATGTTGAGAGCTGCCTGATGTAAATGTTGGGAATTGAACTTGAGTTCTCTGGGAGATCAAAAAGTTCTGTGAACCACTTAGCCATCCTTCCAGTCCCACAAGATTTCTTTTGATAGAAAAAAAAATATTTACTAAAAGTAATTTATTGAATGTTATAAGAACACACACACTCCATACGGTACAACACAAAACGGAATTAGATTGTTAATTGAAAGTCCTAAGACATCGAGAACTCTATAATAAAAAATTACACTTATGCATTACAAATGCCAACAAGTAAAGAATTAGACCAGACTTTGCTCAAATTCCTATAGTCTCTGAAGTAAGGCTATGTACCCATTGAAAAAAATATCTTGAGAATTATAGAGCAGAGTGAGTAGTGTATAATGGGAATTTGAAGAAAGAAGGCACACCTTCTGTAGAGCTAACTCTGGTTTCACCTGAGAGATGCAGGTCAACTATAAGTTTGGAATAGGTAGGTAATCTATGAAGAGAAACATTTTGATCAGTTAGAGCCGTAAGCAAAATGTGGTACCTATAGGATTGTAGCTAAGGTTTTAATACATACTAAAGATTATAGAACAGTTTCTTACATTTTTCTGTGCCTACAGCTTGCTACTAATTAACCTGCTTACCATTTCTCATGCCTTACTTTCTTTTGTCTTTTGTAATTAAAGTTAGGATATCAGGACTGTTCTCTTATCATTACCCAAACTGAGTAGCATAAGGAAGATTTAATTCTACCTAGCTGCATCTGAAATTATGTTATTTGTGGAATTAAAAGTATTGGTTTTGTTTTTTAAAAGAAGTATGGATATAACCTAAAACCTCTGCTTGAATGTAGCAAATGATAGCTCAATATCCGAGTAAGGGGAAAAGGGACTATTTCTGTCATGAACTCAATGGCTGGCTCTTCACCCCACTCCCCACCCTCCACCCCCTTGCTAGGCCACAGAAGAGAACATTGTATCCAGTCCTGAAGAGACCTGATAAGCTAGAGTTAGATGGAAGGGGAGGAGGTCCTCCCCTATCAGTAGACTTAGAAAGGAGCAGGGAGGAGATGAGGGATGGATGGGGGGATAGGGAGAGAATGAGGGAGGGGGCTAGGGCTGGGATACAAAGTACATAACCTGTGATTAATATAAAATAAAAATGTTAATAAAAATAAAAATAAAAAATAAAAAAGGTCTAAAAATAAATAAATAAATTTTCACAAAAAAGAAGGTTATCTATAAAAATGTTAAAAGTAATAGTAGCCAAATATAAATACTTACTATGTTAGTAGGAATATATGATTAGGTAGATTTTTGGAAAACAGCAAGTAAATTAGAATGTACATGGGACACAAGAGAAAGAATCCATATTTGCTTCATACAAGTCAAGAAGCTTTTACAGAAAAATATGCAGAGATATGATTATATCCCAATTACATTTTAGCTCAATTATTCTGGAAGAATCACAGAGCCTGGATATGATGAAAAAACACTTTGGAAGAAGGAAGGTGATTGGGGTGATAACAAAAATTTCCAACAAGCCAGAAGCCAGAGGCCATGTGCTTTACATGTGAAGGAAAGGAGATGATTGGGTCCATTGCATGTTCAGTGACTTAACCAGATGGTAATGTTATAAACTCTCAACCAAACTTCTGTGCAAGAAAGTTCATGTGAAAATATTTTTGTACATTGTTCTACCATGGTCAAAGAAGGGTGATGTCAATCAAAGAGTAAGCACAGGCAACATCCATGCATTAATTATTTTTCTCCTTGAAATAAAAAAGGACCTAGCAAAAGCAAAGTAAGGAAAAAGGGTTTATTTTGGTTTATGGCTTTAAAAAAGGACACGGTTTTTCAGAGTAAGGAAGGAGTGGTGGAAGCAACTTTAGGAAGCTGACAGTATTTTATCCTTGATCAGGAAGTAGGAGGAGGAAGAAGAGAGCTGCTCAACCTCCTTCCCTGAAGCCACACTTTGTACAGTTTCCACACAGCTTTCATGACCATCAGAGCAGATGGAGACCAAGTGTTCATGAACACTCACATTTAAATCACAATGACTAGTGCATTGTGAGATCAGTGACTTTATTTGAGCCAAGGCAAAAATGACCATTTGGGCAAACATATTTATTACAGCTATTCAGAAGTGCTATGATGGCTTCTGGAAAGTCTGGTTTTATAGATAAAGGACAAGAAGGGAATTGTAGCAAATTGGTTGTTACAATTACATTGAACAAGGCAACTAATGCACCTTGATTGTTCATTGCTTATATGGGCTATAAAGACTTGTGATAAGTGAAAAATAGCCTCTATTAAGGTACTTTTGTATCCCTTGTGTCAGGAGTGAAGGGAGGCTATGTCAGAATGACCTGAATGACAGTGGTCTCATACCCCCTATTTCTCCAGGAATAACAGTACTGTGACCTTTTTTTGGTGATTCTTTATAATATTAGAGTCCTGATTCTACAGCAAGCTCAGCATTTGAGACTTTCTAAGACTGACTCTATGCTTAATTTGTTGTTTAGGTTGTTTTTGTTTTATTTTAGTTTATTCTAATTTGGCTGAAGTAAATTTTTAATTACAACTATATGATTTTTCAAATTTTATGAATCATCCCAGTAACTGGTGAAAGCAAGAAGGATTCTGGTAGCTGAAAATATTTGGTGATAGTTTGTCAAAAGTGCAGACATGGTTGGAAACTCACCGATTTGAGGTTAGTATCTGAAGTTATTTTGATTCACTCTTAATCTGTAAGGTATAGACCAATGTTGAGTACCTAAGCAGTGTACTTTGCATTGCAAAGACCAAAGGGGAGAGAGGCTACTTGAATACTTCAAGTAAGAGAGGACAAAAGACAGAGAGAGAGAGAGAGAGAGAGAGAGAGAGAGATACTAGACTAGTTGATAAGTAAACTGTAAACAATAGAAGACCCAGATGGATGCTCTGCCAAACACTTGAGTTTATGGATACGAGGTTTTCTGGTCCATTTTTGGGTATTTCAGATGTTTATCATCATGGAAGTCTCTTGAACTTTTAGAAGCTTTCTATACTTTGGGCAGTTTCTGCCACACCAAAGTATGTCAGCGACTGTGGAAGAAACATTAAAACTGAACCATATGTGTTAAATTTGCTTTGAAACTCATAAACTCTAAGCATGCTTCAACAAGCTTCCAGAAAATACCATTCATTGTTGATAATAACCTCTGGCAGACATAAGCTGAGAAAATGCAAGCTAGACACGAATAAAATGCTGAGGAAAAGAAACTTAACATAATAGAGAAATAAGAAAGACAGGTGTCTGAGAATAAATCCAAAAATCAAAGAAAATATCATATGGATGTGAAAGGATCAGGCTAGCTTTACAGGTTGCTTTATAAATTCTGTACCCCATGTAAAGTAAATTCTCCTAGCACTTTTGCAGAAAGCAGAAAGAAGAGCCAGTAAATTGAAACAAGACCCCACCCCATTGCAAAGGAATGCGAAAGGTCTCCTCCCCACCTTGGAGGAGTGTCCAAATCCACAGTAGAGAAAACGTTGCCTAGCAACTGGTCCAGAGGTCACAGCTCCCCCACCCACATTGGGGCAGGATCAGATGGATTTGGCGTCTAACATGAACCAATCATTTTAAAAGTCGACTACCCAATCCAGTGTTGCCAAGCCTGCAACCCCTGAGATTCCCGCCCTTCTCCCTTTAAAAACTTCAGCCTTCTGTCTCTCCTTGTTGTCCCTCGCCACTTTTGTGGGGGGCAGTCCCATCACGATGGATCAAATAAAATGTCCTTTTGCTATTGCATTGAACCTTGGTCTCCTGAGTTCTCTTCGCCCCCTAAGGAAGTTAGGGTCCCCCCAATTGGGCCTAACAAATGACAAGGGAGTCTGTTTTAGAAACAGACAAGTTGAGAATATTTGGGGGGGGGGAATAATTTTTAATTATGTAAATTTCCTCACTTTATAAGTTACCTAAGCCATTTTAGGATGAAAATTTTGTAAATAGAATCTATATAAATGACAACTACTGCTTGGAAATGTATATATCCATGAATATAAAAGTGCACATTTGATAAGGATAATAACTTAAAAGAAGGAATAATGTATTTGGGACATAGGTTGAGAACACAGTCCTTCATAGTAGAGAAAACATAGCAGTAGAAACTTCTGAGAGGTGTGGGAGTAGGAGTTTGTGCATATCAGGGCAGATATGGAAATAGGAAAAAAGAAATGCTAACATATACCTGGCTGTCATTTTTTTTCAATTTTTATTCGGTCCAGAATCCCAGCCATAGATTGCAGTGAAGCACATTCAGGATGGGCAGTCTTTCCTTAGCCAAATTCCCCCTAAAATACCCTCTCAGACACAATACCCAAAGTTGTGCCTCTTAGGGGTTTTCAAATCCAAGTTGGATTACTCATCAAAATATGTAAGCAGAGTAAAAGTGTGACTAGCCTTGTTATTTCTCATTCTAGAGTACAGTGTATATTTATACAAAACATTACGCTTTATTCTCAATTCATTATGAATAGAAGATAATAGTTCTCACTGCCTATGTATGTTTTATATCATAATGGAATTTCTCTAATTAATTTTATTAACTTTGAAATGTCTGCACGGTTTCCATTGCTTCAATATGAGGTGATATGTCCATTACTATTTATAAATTTGTAACTTTTAATTTATATTTTGATGTAGTCTTACATCTGTGCACATGTGGATGTCAGGGAACAGCTTGCACTGCGTCATTTCTGTGTTTGTACCATGTGGGCCCTTGGAATTATTGGGACAATCTCTCATGAAGTCACTCTGATCTTAAATTCATTATGTAAGATTCCAATAGAAAATAGATAAATAGATAGATAGATAGATAGATAGATAGATAGATAGATAGATAAATGAGAGGACATTAGGTGAACATTGCTATTAGTGGAATTTATTTATAAATTATGATATGATAATATAGGTCCAGTTGATGTTTTAAATTTATTCTCCTAAATAATTTTTATAAGTAGTTTGCATTAATAGATGTCTGTGTACCATGTATGAGCCTGATGCCATTGGAGACCAGGAGAGGGCGTCAGATTTCCTGGAACTGGAGTTCCAGATGCCTCTGAGCTGCCACGCAGGTGCTGGGAATTAAACCCAGTTCTTCTGGAAGAATAGTCAATGCTCTTAACCTCTCAGCAACTTGTATAGGACCCATATATAATTTAAACACAAATAAAAAACTGAGTTAATAGAGTTTGAATCTTCTCTACCTATCCTAAGTATATCAACAGTAGAATTCTACAGACATTTATACATAGGTTCAAGCTCTGAGACATAACCAGAAAGTCAGTGTTTGTGGAGCACATCAAAACGAGAAGAGTTGTTTTGTGTGGTCTTCCTGCCCTGTTAGAGCTGCCCAGAACTTAGATCATCTTTCTGCAAAGAGGACTAACAATTTTTTTAATGTAGAAAGCCATACCCCTACACAGCATAGATTTAATTTTCTTGGTAATATTTCTTCTTATTCCTAATAATTCACCTTTATATTATATGCGATAAAGTTTTCTTTAATACAGATTTTAATAATAAAATACAGATTTTACTCAACTAAAACCTGAAGTTGTCTATCAGAAAATATATTTTAATGATCAATGGACTGATACATAGAGTAATATTGACAAAGAAGACCCATCATTTCCGTGGATAAACAAGTGTGAACATCAATTGCTCTGTCTGTGCAATTTAACAGTGTCACCAACTTCCTTCTCTTCCCCAATTTCTCCAGCCCCTCTTACATCTGAATCAGGTCCACCCTCTTTCCCTCTTCCCTCTAACCTCCCTCCCCTACTTCTCAGAAAAAGGGTGCCCTACGTCACTACCTACCAACCCCAACACATCAAATCGCAATACGACTGAGGAAATTCTCTTCCTCTGGCACCTGGTGAGGCAGCCCCACCAGGGGAAAGTGATCAAATAGCAGAAAACAGAGTCCTTTTTGGAGTGGCTCCTTGTTTCCCTTACGAGGAAACCCACATGAGGCCCAAGCTGCTCAGCTGCTACATCTGTGTAGGAGGCCTACGTCTAGTCCATGCATGGTCCCTGGTCCCTGGTCATCAGTGTCTGAAAGCCCCTCTGGGCCCTGGTTAGTTGTCTCTGTTGGTCTTCTTGTGCAGTTCCTATCATCTCTAGGTCCTTCTCTCTGTTCCCCAATATTTCCACAAGACTCCCTATGCTTTGACCAATGTTTGACTGTGAGTTTCACCAACTGTTTCCATCCACTGCTGGGTGGAGCATTTCAAAGAAGAGCTATACTAGGCTCCTTTCTACAAGCAGAGCAGAATATTGTTAATAGTGTCAGGGGTTGGCTCTCTCCCATGAAGTGGGCCTCAGGTTGGGCTAGGCATTGGTTGAACATTACCTCAATCTCTGCTCTGTCTTTGTTCTTGTACATCCTGTAGGCAGAGTAAAATTTGGGTAGAAGAAGAGAAACCGTCGGGGAGAGGGGCGACTCTGTGACAAGCTGGAAACATAATACAAATTAGGCTTCTGGGAAAATATGGGACTCCTAGTAGCAGGGGTCATTAATATTGAACTAGACGGGACTTCTAGTAAAGGGAGAGGAACATCATGCCCTCTTATTTATCCAACCTTCCCGCCATTCTTTTCTGCCTTCTTTTGTTTCTTCTTTACTTTTTCTGTTTATGGTATGTGTATAAATGAAAGCTGTGGTATGGCTGCATGTGCATTAGGAAGTCATTGGACAACTACTGTGATTGGTTCTTTACTTCCACCTTGTTCAGGATTGATTTTCTCTCTTTTTTGCCACTTAGTTTATACTAGATGGACGATAAAGTTCAAGGGATTCTCCTGTTTCCACATCCCGTATTACTTTAGGAAATCTAAGACTGCTGTCCTGTACTGTTATGCTTAGTTTATATGGGCTCTGGGGATGCAAAGATCAAAATCTAAGGCATTTGTGTCAAGTATCTTGTCCCTGAGTCAATCCTTCCCGCCTCCCAGCACCAGTTTATTTTTCTTAATTACTCTGAGGCATCTCCAGCTTATTATGCCCTGGATCAGAAGAATGGAGCATGATGTCTGGTTGAAGTGCTCTTATCCTGCTTGGATCAGATTATCTAGGTTCTTCTGTTCTTATCTTTGGTCTCACTCTCCTAGTTCATCTCATATTCATCTTCTGGTCCTGTCTTGGGTAAAAATATCTCCTTCAGACATTCTTTCCAAGTTTACCTGTGAACGCCTGCCCTATTTTTCTCCTCTGACACTGTGACATCACCATGTTGTCACTGAGCAACTCTAAAGTCTGGATTTAGATTCAAACACTTCCTTTGACTGCTGGATCTAATAACAATAGTTTTTTTTCTTTCATAAATTCTTTTTATTAAACTCTTTATTAATTGCACTTCATTCACCTTATATGGCTCTGTAGTTCCCTCCCTCCTCCCATCCCAATCCCTCCCTTCCTCCTCCTTCTGCACCCATATCCCTCCCCAAGACCACTGATAGGGGAGGTCTTCGTTTCCTTCCTTCTGATCCTAGTCTATTAGGTCTCATCAGGACTGGCTGCATTGTCTTCCTCTGTGGCCTGGTAAGGCCGTTTCTCCTTCAGGGGGAGGTGATCAAAAAGCAGGCCAATCAGTTCATGTCAGAGGCAGTCCCTCTTCCCATTACTATGGAACCTGCTTGGACACTGAACTGCCATGGGCTACATCTGTGCAGGGGTCCTAGGTTATCTCCATGCATGGTACTCATGGTACTTGGTTGGACTATCAGTTTCAGGAAAGACCCCTGTGCTCAGATTATTTGATTCTCTTGCTCTCCTTGTGGAATTCCTGTACTCTCCAGATCTTACTATTTCTCACTTCTTTCATAAGATTCCCTGCACTCTGCCCAAGTGTTGGCCATAAGTCTCTGCATCTGCTTTGATAGTCTTCAGAGCAGAGCTTTTCAGAGGTCCTCTGTGGCAGGCTCCTGACTTGTTCCCTGTTTTCTCTTTCTTCTGATGTCCATCCTCTTTGCCCTTCTGGATAGGGATTGGGCATTTTAGCAAGAGTCCTCCTTCTTGATTAGTTTCTTTAGGTGTACAGATTTTAGTAGGTTTATCCTATAGTGTATGTCTGTATGAGTGAGTATATACCGTGTGTTTCTTTCTGCTTCTGGGATAGCTCACCTTCCATAAATTTTTAAGACTAGATTTGGGTAATTATTTATTAGTAGAATTAAATAAGTTCTTGTGGACTACAGAAACTTTACATACAGATATGCACTTTATTGATAAAGTGTACTATGTGATGCCCCTTGGCCTTATGACATCTTTACAAGAGTAGTTGGCCATTTAAAGACCACAAAAATGCACCAGAGAAACACTGAGGATGGATCCAATAGATTTTCTGATATTTCTTTTCACATTTGACTTAAAATCACAGATAACCTGTATTTTACATGGAAGAATATAAATCAGAGTAACTTTGAAGGGTTCTCTATGAAGATGTTTCAGTTTAGATACAGATCATAACATTGAAAGAAAATTATATATTTAAAAATAATTATCTTAGAAGCTTATTTTATGTAAGCTTCTATTTAACTGTAGAAAAATATATTATTCTAGTGATATTTCACAAAAGTCTTTGTTTTAACATTGTATGAAAAAAGCTTTACTTTTACACATATAAAACATTGAACAGATTATTCCATATCTATAGATTTGTTAAATAAAGAAAATGGACTATACTTTAGAAATAATACATAAACTTAATAGCATTGTCTTAGTTAGGGTTAATATTGCTGTGATGAAACACCATGACAAAAGTGATTTGTGGAGGAAAGGGTTTGTTCAGCTTAGGTTTCCAAATCAAAAGTCATCATCAAAGAAAGTCAGGACTGAAATTCAAGCAAGGCTTGATCCTGGAGGCAGGATCTGATACAGAGGTCATAGAAGGGTATTTCTTACTGGCTTTCTCTCCATAGCCTGCTCAGCCTCCTATCTTTCTGAACCCATGGTCCAGGGATGGCACAAACCACAATGGGCAGAGCCATCAGTTCCCATCAATGAATAATTAGGAAAATGGCTTTACAGGCCCATTTACCACCTGATCATATGGAAGCATTTTCTTTTTAAATTTTATTTTATCATTATAATTTATTACAATGGTCTCGTCAGGACTGTTTGTATTGCTTTCCTCTGTGGCCTGGCAAGGCTGCACCCCCCCCCCCCAGTGGGAGGTGATCAGAGAGCCTGCCACTGAGTTGATGCCAGAGAAAGTCCTTACTCCCCTTATAGGAAACCCACTTTTAGACTGACTCTATGGTCTACATCTGAGCTGGGATTTTAGGTCCTCTCCCTGCATGGGCCTTGTTTTGGGCATTCTCTTCAGGGCCCCCAGGGCTTCGATTTTATGGCTCTGTTGGTCTCCTTCAGGTCTTTCTATCTCCCCCTTCTTTCATGAGATTCCCTGCACTCTGCCCAAAGTTTGGCTATGAGTCTCAGTCTAGATCAATCAGTAGAGTCCTTCAGAGGCCCTTTGTGTTAGGCTCCAGTCCTGTTCCCTGTCTTCTCCTGCTTTAGAAGTCTATCGCATTTGCCTTCTGAACGAGGACTGATTTTCTTAATTAAAGGTCCTTCATTTCAGATGACTCCAGTTTTTATCAACATAACATAAAATATCCGTCACAAGCAGTTAGGTTAAGAACAATATAGCACAGCCTTACCATTAAAGATACATTAAATTTTGGGTCCTTCCATTAGAATTAGGCAACTTGTCCAGTAATGTGTCTTGTTAAGTGAGTATGGCATCTCAGGGTTTGTAATATTCATGGTGGAATAACAGACCAGAATTCTGGTCTCTGTGGGAGGATCCACCCATTCTTGGCAACATCATCCACCAAAGGTAGTACTGGGTCACTTAAAACCAAAGGAGCCATGAACAGGAATCAATAAGTAACATCCCCCCAAGTTCCTGCTTTTGTTCATGCTTTCAGGTTTCTGCCTTCATTTCCTGTCCTGACTTCCCTTTTTGACCGACTGTAATCAGAATGTGTAAGTCAGATAAACTCTTTCTCAAGTTACATTTGGCTCATATTTCATCGTGGCAATAGAAATCAAACTGAAAGATGGAGGTGTTGTGATTATTATAACAATATTTGCTTAGAAAAAAAAAGACCCAAATATGGAATAGTAGTTAAATCTTTTAAGCTTGTCTTGTTAAAATTCCTTCACCAGAGTTCATGAAAAGGTCCTGTCGAACTTGATTTTGTTTTGCAAAAAATTTTTTCTTATGCACTATTCTGCAAGGATCTTGCCTCTACTCAAAAACACTACTTCCTGGTCTGTTACCCTCCATGGCCACATGTAAAGTAGGTGATAGGGACTGTGTCCTCTTCGGGGAGACATAGCTGTGGCAGCTGCTTCATGTCAAAGCCTCGTCTAATACCCATGGGTTATTTTAGTAGAGGGTTTTAAGACTCAGCAAACAGTCATAGACTATTTTTAGACCGTACTTGCAGTTTCCTTGGCAATATAATTTCCTAAAAAACTTAGGAAGCATTTTATCTGTTTTCTTCCAGATAGTTTTGTGTGCCAGTAAATACAAATTTGGTCCTAAAATTATTTCCCAAGGATTTTCTATATATTTCTACCAATTTTCTTTCTGATTAATGACAACTCGAGTATTTGCAGAAGAAATATCTTGAAGTAATATTCTTAATTAGATTTTTCCTGCTAAATTGAGTCCATTTAAGGCTTTTGTGCACGTGTGTTGGTGTGACTTTTGGTGCTCTGCTTCCCCTCCCCCCCTCTGCCCACACTTCTCTTGACTCATCATTCAAGGCCCTGAAAGTAAGCTTGTCTAAACTCATAGCACCTTGCTTTATAATAGTTTCCTTCTCTTTCATCTCTTCCTAGCAATCAGTCAATTATGTCATAATTTTTGATGAGTTTTAAAAAGTACTCTTAAAACCTGGATTTTCAAGGTAATACTAAAATTATAGGCTCTGTAATATATCTTACTTTATATTTTCTTAGGTAAAATTTCACCAGATATTTTCATAAGTAACAATGTGGCTCACTAATCTTTTAGATATATTTCTTTCTTTTTAATTTCAGTCCATGATATCATGCTGCCCAACTACTACATCAACAACACATAAACCATCATGTTATTTTTTTTTAAAATAATCTTTGTAAAAGGGAACTTCTGCATTGAAAAGGTTAGACTTCACTGTAGTCAATGACTACAAAATTTCAGTAGTCAAAATCTACAGACAGTCATCTCTCACTTTTGTTTGAAGTGGTTGGGATTTACTGGGTGCCTTCATATGATGTCTCTTTCACATTCTAATACTTCAGGATCACCTGTCTGCAATTTGGCAAATAGTGAAAAAAAGAGAGAGAGAAATGTAAAAGAAAAAAAAACCCCATTGCTATATTAAAGGATCCAGGCTGATCCTACTCAGAAATATTCATTAAATAACTCATAACAGAAAAACAAACACATGCAAATAGACACCTTCTACTGCCACATATTTGTTTAGTTTGAACTACTGGGGGAAATGTGTGATTGTTTGAATGAAAATCACCCTCAGAGGGTCATATCTTTGGCTGCTCATAAGCAGAAAGTGGAAGGATTAGGAGTCTGTATAGAACTGTGGAAGGAGTGTATCACTGGTGTGTACTTCTAGGTCTCAAAAGCCCATGCCACCATTTCTCTTTCTGCCTGCTGCCTGTAGGTCAAGATATAAAGCTCTCAGCTACTCATGTAACACTATTCTTGTTTGTTTAATGATGGACTAGCCCCCTAAAACTGAAAACAAAGCCCCAATCAAAGGCTTTCTTTTATAAGAGCCGTCATGGCTATCCTGTCTCTTCTCTGCAGTAGAACAGTAGCTAAGACAACGTGACACTATTTCATGACATTAAAAACACTAGTAAGGGCAATGTAGTGTGGGTAGGAGAGATTTGAGTGTTCACTTTTAGAAGTGGGAAATCTTTAAAAGACAATTAAGTAGAAATTTTGATTAATCAGTTGTATGTTTAAGGGTCAACTTTAGGAATTCTTTCATATTAGTTATATTAATTTTAAGATACACCAGGAAACTGAAAGTTTGTGACTATATTGGCCCAGATGAATCCACTCAGATATTAATTGTATCTAGGGAGGAAATAAGGGCCAAAGACAGATTTCTAGAAGATTCCAGGATTAGGATGCATCTTAGCAAAAGATACTTTTATGAATTAGAAAGAGAATTGGCAGACTGGTGGATTCTAAATGCAAGCATGAAAATATTTCAAAAGTGTTTTGGAAAGGTAGCTATCATTAAAATTCTTACTTAGAAGAATAGAAACCCACTTTTGATTTCCAGATTCTAAGTGAAAACAAGGCAAGCATGTTGGTGAACGTTTATAATTCTTGTGCTAGGAAGAGGACAAGAGGGCCCCTGAACTTTCTGCCCAGACAGACTAGTTTACTTGCTAAGTTCTAACCCAGTAAAAGAGTGTCTCAAAAACAACTTAAAAGGTAGATAATACTATAGAAACAAAAACCAAGGCTGTCCAATGACCTCCACACAGATACACTCATACCACACATGAACACACAATTGTAAACACATCTGCCCCCATATACTCATACCCACAAGAACACATAAACATACACAAACACAATTGTACACACATCTGCACCTATGCACTCATGCACACATGAACACACACACACATACACAAACACACACACTTGAAGAAAGTTTAAATGAAGGTCATGGGGGAAGGGGCTACCATGGCGATACAAAGTGAATAAATTGTAATAAACAAATAAATACATTTAAAAAAGATATTTACATGCTAACCGTTATAAGGATAAAAACTTTTCTCTTGTTTCAGTAGAATACAACCTGCACCATAACAGGTTTTGCTACTGGCTACATGAAAGAGAAAGAGGCTCATAACACACAGGACAAATACCAGCCAAAATCTAGGGAATGTTTACTGTTTTTTCATATATATGCAATTTAATCTGAGACCATCATAAAAAGATAGGTTCTCACTTTCTTTTTGTTACTTTTTAGAGTACATGCTTTCTCTGGGTTTATAAGACATTTACATACGTTTTGCCTATGTATTTTCTTAAGTTTTTCAAACTGATCAAATTATGTTTTTTTCTCATTTGCAAGAACTTCTAAAATTTCAGATTTATAGTCTCTGTTGATGCTTATGTTCAGCTTATGTTTACATTTTATTTACTTTGCATCTTGTGGAAGAATAAATATATTTGTACAGTTTGAAAAGATGAAGGTCATCTTTATAGTGAATTTGAAAGAGTAGAAGAAGAAATACTCACTTAAGAGGTAGGGTAAAAGGGTTGTGTTAAGGAATTAAGTATGATAGTATGTTTTTGAATGTTCCAGTTGATAGAGGAACCCTGGAGAGAAGAGAAAAAAATAATTCCAGACCAATAAATGGTTGAAAAGTGAAAAGGAGTTTCTTTATTGTTGCAGCCATGCCATCCAGACAGGAAGAAACTCTGGGTCATGGGAGCCTCAGCCACGGCCACATAGCTAAGGAGTGCAAGCAACCAGGAGGACGTGGGAACGCTGGAGGTATGTCTCGTCGCAGGATCAACTTCAACCAGAATCCTCCAGGTTACTTTGGGAAAGCTGGTATGAGGAATTACCACTTAAAGAGGAACCATAGCTTCGGCCCAACCGTCAACCCGGGTGGACATTGCTCAGTGTGCACACGCGGGTTAATGTAACAACAGCAACAGAAAGGAGCTGCTCCCATCATTGATGTCATGTGATCTGGCTACTGCAATGTTCCGAGGAAGGCATAGCTTCCTAAGCAGCCTGTCATTGTGAAGGTCAAATTCTTCAGCATAAGAGCTGGAAAAGATTAGGGGTATTGGAGGGGCCTCTGTCCTGGAGTTTGAAACTACCCAGGGAGATGCACTAAATGCTAACATTTCAAAAGATAGAAAGAAACAGACAAAGAGAAACAAAGAAAGAAAAAAGGGAAAAAAGACTTTTGTACAACCAAGGAAGGATAAAATGAGGAAGAGTATATTCCTAATTTTTTATTAAGTAAATTTGTTCAGTTATATGTATGTATCTAATGCATTCTGATTTCTGTCACTCCACTCAGTTTTAGCTCCATCTCAGCCCTGACAACTATTC
Organism: Pachyuromys duprasi; assembly: GCA_028658305.1. NCBI lineage: Eukaryota > Metazoa > Chordata > Mammalia > Rodentia > Muridae > Pachyuromys > Pachyuromys duprasi. The sequence continues at coordinate 44,237,706 of CM053759.1, read as the reverse complement.
TCTGCACTTTACAATCATTTTCTTACATTCATAAAGTTTTCTTTTGCTCTGCTGATACACCGAGTTTAACACAGACTCAGATAACTACTTAGAGCCAGATGAGTTCAGCAGTGAATACAGAACTGAAGACAATAGCCATTCTTACCTCAGAACCTATCCATAGACAGGAGTTCAGTTGGGAAAGGTAGGTTCCTATTAACCAATTTTATTTAATTAACTTTGCATCGCTATCACAGTTCCCTCCCTCCTTTCCTCCAGGTCCACCCACATTCTTCTTCCTTTTCCACCTCCTCTTTTCCTCAGAAAAGGACAGCCCCATCACCAACCAGCCCAGGCACAACAAGTTACATCAGAACTGAGCACATCCTCTTCCTCTGGGGCCCAACAAGGGAGCCCAGCTAGACAAAAGTGATCCAGAAGCAGACAATATAGCCCATGTAGGATATAGCCCTCCCCCATCTAATTGCTATGGGACCCTCATGGAAACCAAGCTGCCCATCAGCTATATATTTTTATGGGTCCTAGGTCCAGTCCATGCTTGCTCTTTGGTTGGTGGTTCAGGCTTTGTGGGTTCCCATGGTCCTCAGTTACTTGAAATTTTTGGTCTTCTTGTGGAGTTGTCCCCTCTCTATCCCTCTAATCTTATCTCAACACTTACCCAAGATACCTGAGCTCTGCCTAATGTTTGGCTCTGGGTCTGTGCATAATTTCTATGGGCTGTTGGGAAGAGGACAGTTATGCTAGACTTCTGTCTGCAAGCATAGCAGAGTATAATTAATATTGTCAGGGGCTGACTCTCTCCTATAGGGTGAACCTCAAGTTGGGCCAGTCATTGTTTGGCCCTTCCCTCAATCTCTGCTTCATCTTAATCCTGGCACACATTGTTGGCAGGGTAAATTTGGGGTAGAAGGTTTTGTGAGTGGGTTGGTGTTTTCCTCTCTCCACTGTACACTGTCAATAGAACAAAATGACAGCCTTAAAATTGGGAAAAGATCTTCATCAGCCCTACATCTGACAAAGGGCTGATATCCAAAATATAAAGAATTCAAGAAATTAAACACCAATAAATCAAATAATCCAATTAAAAATGGGGTACAGAGCTAACCCTCAGCTGAGTAATCTCTAGCAGCTGAGAAGCACTTAAAGAAATGCTCAACTTTTAGTCATCAGGTAAATGGAAATCAAAACGACTCTGAGATTCCATCTTATACCAGTCAGAATGGTATAACACATGCTAGCAGAATGTGGAGCAAGGGGTCACCCCTCCATTTCTGGTGGGAGTGCAAACTTGTTCAAGCACTGTGGAAATCAATATGGCACTCTCTCATAAAATTGGGAATAGTTTTACCTCAAGACCCAGCTATAATACTTCTGGGTACATACCCAAAAGATGCTCTACCATACCACAAGGATATCTGCTCAAATATGTTCATAGCAGCTTTATTTGTAATAGTAAAAAATTGCAAACTACCTAGATGTCCCTCAAACAGAAAAATGGATAAAGAAAATATGGTGCATTTACACCCATGAACCACTTTGTCATCCATGACTGACCGTTGGCTTGATGGCCAGTCTCCTGCAGGCCTACTAAAGGTAAATTCTGTTGCTGTGAGTTTATGATTGCAGTTTCCATTTCATGACCAGAAGATGACATTTTACTGCTCTTCTCCCTATTTTCTCTCTCTTAATCCTTTCCATTTACTCTTATGAAATGTTTCCTGAACTTTTGTGGGAATTGCATAAATGTTCCGTTTAGAGCTAAGAACCCAGCCATTCTTTTATCTCAGGAGCTTGAGCTGCCATGGGCCTTTGCATTCACAGATATTCACTGAAGAGAAGCTTCTTTAATTAAGGCTGAGAGAAGCATTTGCTTATTCAGATAAAGAGACATTTAGAAGGCAATTTGAGTTCCTGGATTTAGGACAGAAAGTAAAGGTTCTGGGGCCTTCCTCATAGAATACTACATGCAATCAATTTTGAATAGTTAGAGTGGATAATTCAGACAAACAACAACAAGATCAGAGGAACACAAAGAAGACATCACACACCCTTTTCAGGAAAGTTGACAGTATTCTCATGATGCAACTAGATGTGCCTGAGCTTCAGCTGAGGCTTGAGGTCATTCAAGCTTCCGCATAAGCCTTCCTGGCTTTAGTGTGGGCAGATCTGCACTGGACACTGAGCACTGTGTGTGAAGGGAGCTGGCTTATGAAAAAGCTTCGTTTTGTTGGGCTTGAATAGCTTTGGGTTACAGAGTACTGCAGTTCAATCTTGAACTTCACCTGCAGCGGAGAAGCAGAGCCTGAACAATAGATAACAGAGTCTTTCATTGTGCCAGCCTTTAGGAAGTGAAGCTACAAGTGTAAATTGAGCACAGCTGACTCACACATGCTCTAGACAACAGTGTTTCTCCAACTAACTTTGCAGAAAGAGAGCTTTTTAATGTTTAAGCCTCACTTTCATTTTGGACATTTCCATAAAGTAGAACACAAGTTAACTATTTAAAAATTTAATAAAACCTCATACAAGATGAAAGCCTGAACAGTTTTACCATTAGATCAATGTAAATACAAAATATGCTCCAATAAATGTAATCAAAACAACATACAACAGGAGAAAAGTACTAATTGAGGTTCATTATTCATTGAAAACTTTATAAATGATTAATGCGGAGAATAATTTGTATGGTTAGCTCTATATTGCAAAGCAATAAATGCTGTATGTACTCAGTCATACTTGCATCTTTGATTAGACTTTTCAGGTTTCTGTGTTTCAGTGCAGTGAGAGTCAGTAGAGGGTAGAAATGTGAAGAGAGCCATGAGAAGAGTTTTTAAGGAATATTAAGAGATCTAAATACAGACAAATAGCAAGGCACACATGATATAAAAGTAGAGTGGAAGAGTAATTGGGGTGGAAATGTTTATACCGAAGTAAGAGCAGGAGAATGAAGAAAGGACAAGGTTCATCTCTATCTAAGGATTATGAAAAAGCTGCAAAGCTTTGAAAAATAAAAAGGTACACGAAAAACCTATTACTTTATAAGCTAAGTAAAATATAACTTTTTTTTGAAAAAGGAGAAAAACTGTAATTTAACTATGTAGTACTCTATGTGTGGATGGCACTGTTCCCACAAGTCACGGGGTTTTAAACCAAACTCCAGGGTTACGCACAAGAATCTTCCCTGAATATTATGAGCCACGGAGCCTCAATGTCTCACAAAACAATACAGGCTATTGCTATTTGTCTTTGCTATTAATTAGAACTGGGTAGTTATATTCCATTACTGAATATAGCACACACTTTTGATAAAGAACATAGAGAAATCAAGGTAAAATTAGCAAGAAGTTGTCTTTCTGGTGACTCCTGTTCATTTTGCTGTAAGGTATTGTGAAGGGAATCATGGGAGAAAATTATCAGTGGTCTTAACTAGCTATTGATACCATATATTATAAAACATAGACCTGCCAGGCTAATTCTGCTTTCTGGTACAATAGAGGCACGATCCGACATTATCTGTTCCTATTTGAGGCCCACTACACATGTCTACTTGAGTGAAAATAGAGTCAAAAGTCTTTTGTTGAGAGTGTGTGTGTGTAGAGGGATTTTAATACATCAACAAGGTTGCTTCTACCACAATCAAAGACATTCTAGGTCTGTGTGATCTGTCTGGAATGCAGCCACACTGTTATTACACATCGTTGGTCATGAACAGTGAAGGTGAGTTTAGTTTGTAGAAGGAAGCACCCATGTTTGAAAGTGACATCTAATTAAGAGGCAGACAAAGTGAAGAATCAGAGGAAGATGTGACAGAATGAGTCAGAGGTAGGATTTGCCCAACTTTTGACAGCAGAGAGGAAAGAAAATCTACTTGCGAGAGCAGAGTGGGAAAGATAGATGAAGCAGTTTTACTGAGACAGTTTTATAGAGAGTAGAACGCTTTGGAGTTGAGTATTAAAGTGGGCAAATAAAAGGCGCTTTCACAGTGGAAGTAAGGCCTTCTGGATCGACAGCTTCTAAGCTATTGACCAATGATTAGTGATATGTTGGGCAATGTTGCTGGATGCTTTAATGAGTCTAAAAATAATTCTGTCCTTATGAGGATTCAATAAGATAAAGTAAACCAGAATGCACCCAGTGTGAGACACAGAGAAGATTTATATTAAACTCTAAGAAAAATCTTCTAATTAATATGGTGTAATGATTTGTTTTGTTTTTTGTTAAGAATGGTGTTTTTCAGGCTGAGGAGGTGGCTTCTGCCATCTTGGACTAAAGAGATGGACATTTGGTGTCAATTCCCGCAATCAATGCTTCTGGTGCCTACACAGAATGCATGCATGCATGAATGAATGAATGAATGAATGAATGAATGAATGAATGAATGAATGAATGCAATACAATGAAAACAAACAGAACAAAATTCTTTGGCTAGAGAAACCACAGGCTCTACAAGGTATATCTTGCTGAGGTTTGGCAAAATAGATATGCTGTCAAACTTCTTTCTATATATCTATATTTCTATTCATAAACTAGTGCTGCTGTTAGCATTTTTCAGAGAAGCTTCTTTCTGAAGCTGTCAACAGATAAAGAGACTCATCACTAGTCCAGATACTAAGAGCAAGTGTCACTTGGGTGATTAGCCCTAAATGACATCTTGATCATCATTCTTACACCAAGGGGACATCACCGAAAATAAATTAAAAAGACTATGCTACCTAGAGGATGGAGAGGTGTGCCAAAGCAAACACACAAACAACAGACAACAATACAAAACAAAACAAAAAAACAAAAACTGACTTCTAGACTTGATACGGTTGTTACAAGCCTGAACACAGAGCAACTGTGACCACGTTCACAAAAACAAGAACATAAAAGAATGTAGACTAGTTGGAACAAGGTGAATGGAGGTAGGAATTGGATAAAGGAGGATAACGGAGTGAATAAGATCAGAACACAATTGAGTACATGTATAAAAATGTCAAAAATTATAAAAGCATATTATGAGCATTAAAATAGTGGCATGCTGTCGTTTTAAAACTCTGTTCACCAATTTTGCATATGTTTTATATTATTTTAAATTTAAAAATTACATATCAAAAATGTTTTGCTCATATTAAATGCCTGATAGTCTTGTGAGTTTATTTATAAGATATTTATTTATTAGGGGGTAGAAAATAAATCATACTAAAATTAAAAAATATTCTACTCAGTGAATTTCTCTGGTTCTGGTGGTAAGGAATTTTTTCTAAGGTGAAGATAATTTGTTTCCTCTAAATTTTCCTATAACTACCCAAAATACCTAATGTTCCATGGACTATTTGGATTTTAGAGACAACATATTCTTATGGCTATGCTTTGTCATCCTTTTCCTCAGTACTCAACAAACTTACCAGTTTTGAGTGTGGCTTAGCACCACAGTGTCCTCTGATGGGGATCCAGTCTGCTCTGCAAGCTCTCCTTCCCCTAGGGCATATAACCCAGTGGATCCCATGGTGCTTCATCTAGAGAAGCAGAAAGGAATGCTCTTTGTCGCCTACGAAGCCTTTACAGATGTATTGCAGAATGCCTCTATAATTTTCCAGTTCTGTTATCACCCACAGAAAAGTGCTTATATTTTAGAGGGCTCTACTTGGCTACTATCTATGATCACAATTGCAGAAAAGTTTATGTCTATTCTCAAGATATGGAATTCTACACCTGAGAAACATGTCTATATTTCCAAGTGCTTAATCTATCAGCAGCAAAAACTAAATCTGAGACCTCAATATACCATGAGTAATATTAGTGTTCCTTTAACCTAAATTTTGCTTATGGTTTTCTCAACTTTGTATTCTGCTGGTTTAGAAACCCTAATTCCAGAGGAAAGAATATTATCATCATGAGCAGCAATAATTCATTGAATTGAAAGTTTGGACTAAAAGCCTATTTTTGCTACTCATGACTCTGACACAGCTAGATTGCAAAGAAATTTTAGCATTGGCTTGGCTATTTAACCCTGACTACTAGGAAGAAAGTGGACTACTAGTACAAAGTGGAGACAAGGAAGGTTATATCTTCAATTCTGGTGATAGTTCATAGCATCAGTTGTTATTAGCTTACCTGGGGATTAAGGACATTGGGAAAATTACAACAATGAGATGGATGTTGGCATGACTATGAATAGCTCAGACATTTAGAATGAAAGTTTTGGTCAACCCATTGATCAGAGACTTGCTGAGTTGTTTGAATTAGTAATAGAAGTTTGTTTCAAACACCAGCTTTTCCATGTATAAGTTACAGAGATGAAGACTAATTTTCAAGAGTGTATATTTTTTGTTTTGTTAAGAATAATTTTGTACAGACACTTCCTAATAAATATTGATAATATGTACATATGGAAAGCAAGCACACAGTTTTCTTTTCTTTGTATATTCTTTTATGACACTGAGAGTTTTTGCATAATTCATCATGGCCACAAACTCATGGGTCTCTTGTTAGTCGAGATTACAGATGTATACCACCATACATAATAGTATCTTTTCTTTCATTCTCCTCTATTTCTGTATTATTTAAGATAAACCAAAATTATATAAGTATTTATGGAAAAATTTGCATCATTATTTTAAGATTGGGGCTACCAAGAGATTAATAATTATTACTTAGAAACTTCACTTTTTTTTTCAAGAGAGTGATAGACCTATCTTCTTTGCTCTATTACAAGTAGAAATTTTACCTTGTCTGGAAGGTGAGTGAAGCGAAAGCAGATGTATATTAATATTTATTAGAGATGATATTGTACTAGGAACAAGTGAATTATTAGTTTTAACTACGGATAGGGAGGTTCTTCCAGAGAAGGTTGGCATATATGTTGGTGGACTATTTTAGAAAGATCCACCAGCAATGTGTGTGGGTTCCATTTGATTGACTGAGGCCCCAGATATAACATCAACAATAACAAGACAGAAAAAGTCATTTTAGACATTTTGCTTACCGAAAGTCTATTATTGGACTTTTCATAGCCTGTACATTTATAGCTCATTCCCTAACAAATCTCATTCCTATCACATTTTATGTGTCATCTATCTTTTATCTACATATCATTTATCTTAATTTTTAAAAGGTATAGAGTAACAACAAACTCCTTTTAACTTGTTAACTTCTCTCGTAGAGACTGTGTGGGTGATGATAATACTCCTTAAACCAGGGTTATTCTTTTTCTTCCTTCTTCACGTTGTCAACTGTCAAATTACAGAAAAGTTTCACATACAGTGGAAGAATAGATTTCAAAGCAAGATCAGGAAGCAACCTACTTGTATTCATTTTAATTTTTTTAAGATGAAGCAAAATGGTCTCATACTTTCCAAAATGTCAATTTTAATTCCATATTAGAAGTTCTAACAATTTATCTTGCTAATTTATATTCATATTTAAATTATCTTCTTGTGAAAGAAGAGGATTCTGGATTCATTAATTCACTGTTCATGCACTATAATTTCAGAGAACACAAAATTCACAGTATGTTTTTAATTTCAAAAACATTTTTGGAGGGGTTTCCATGGATTTTCCAAATTAAAATTATCACCCATTACATGCAAAATTGTTGATTATAGAATATGGTGTTAACAGTCACCAGAAACTCTGCGCTTTCAAGATTCAAATGAGTCCACCATTTTGGTTGATGCTTCTGAGGTTTAAATCATGTCAATTCTGTCATATTCCTCTAATATCAATACTTTCCGCTACAATAACTCACAACCTTTTCTTGTGAGCCACATGTTCTGCACAACACCTTATCTTCAAGTTAAGCCTAGACCAGCAAAATGTACAAGCATGCAGACCTTCTTATCCTGATATGCTCTGCTTGCCCAGTCGACATCACCACAAAATGAAGCCTCAATAACCTATGCAGTGAGAACCCACATTTCAGGCTTTATTTATAGAAGTTTAACTTAGTAACTGATTACAATAGTGAGGGTTCCTGAACTTCTATAAATTAAACCTAGTAAGAATTGGAAACATTGAATTGCTTGGGAAAAAAAAAGTTGTAAAATGGATTTTGCTCTCAAAAAAGGTTATTGCATATTGGCATAATTAAAATTCTGCTTGGATATTTTTCCGTGTTGAGTTTAACTTTATAAGCATCTTATTTTGAAAGTGCCTTGGAAAGGATTCGTTTGATATTTCATTCTCTGAAACCTCTTTTCCTCAGAGTGTTTGGGGTCTCTGCCATGATTTTAGCAATGCTAAGTACTAGATTTTAGGAAGAGAATTTTTTGAATTCAGGAAGGTTATTGGCTTAATTTTAAATTAGTAAGTGCAGAATTGTTTCACTATTAAATTTTATTTTAATTTTTTCTTTAAAGCTTATTTTAACAATTAATAGCTGTGTATCTGTAGGATTCAATACTATGTACAATCTATGTAATCATTGTACAATGATTTGGTCTGGAGAGTTAATATATACAATATCTAATATACTTATCAACTCTGCCAGGAACATCTGCTCTTCTAGCAATTTACAGCATAAAATACATTTTGTCAATCACATTTATTTTAAATATTATCTTTTCATTAATTTGACAATACACCTGGGAATATAAACTCATAAAAGGATAGTTTATTCTATTACTATTACTGCTTATTATTATTATTATTTACAATTTATTCACTTTGCATCCCAATTGTAGCCTCCTCCGTCATCTACTCCCTGTCCCACCCAGGAAATCAAGTTAATCCAATTAAAAGATGAGGTACAGAGCTAAACAGACAAGTCTCAACAGAGGAATATCAAATGGCAGAGAAACACTTAGAGACATGCTCTGCCATTTGATATTACTCTACAGAAAATTCTCTGTTTAGCTCTGTACCCCATTTTTAATTGGATTACTTGATTTGTGGCTTGTTAACTTCTTGAGTTCTTTATATATACTGGATATTAGCCCTCTGTCAGATGTAGGGTTGGTGAATATCTTTTCCCAGTCTGTAGGCTGTTGTTTTCTTCTAATGACTGTCCTTTGCTTTTTTAATGTTTTATTTATTTTTATTCTTTTAATTTTTATTAATTACACTTTGTTCACTTTGTATCCCCCCATAAACCCCTCCCTCCTCCCCTCCCAATCCTACCTTCCCTCCCCCTTCTCCACACATGCTCCTCCCCAAGTCCACTGATAGGGGAAGTCTTCTTTTCCTTCCTTTTGATCCTAGTCTATCAGCTCTCATGAGGAGTGGTTGCATTGTCTTTCTCTGTGGCCTGGTAAGGCTGCTTATCAGGGTGAGGTGATCATAGAGTAGGCCAATCAGTTCATGTCAGAGGCAATCCCTGTTCCCATTATTATGGAACTCACTTGGATAAAAAAAAAATTGAGCACAGGGGTCTTTCCTGAGACTGATACTCCAACCAAGTACCATGCATGGAGAAAACCTAGAACCCTTGCACAGATGTAGCCCATTGTCATGGGCTACAGTATCCAAAACAGTGTCCTTTGCTTTACAGAAGCTGAAAAGTTTCATGAGGTCCCATTTATTGATTGTTTCTCTTAGAGCCTGTGCTGTTGGTGTTCTGTTCAGGAAGTTGTCTCCTATGCCAATGAGTTCAAGGCTCCTCCCCACTTTTCCTTCTGACAGATTTAGTGTGTCTGATTTTATGTTGAGGTCTTTGATCCACTTGGTGTATGGATCTATTTGCATTTTTCTACATCAGACCTCCAGTTAGACCAACACCAATTGTCTTTTTTTTCCATTGTATGGTTTTGGCTTCTTTGTCAAAAATCAAGTATCCATAGCTGTGTGGGTTTATTCCTGGGTCTTCTATTCAATTCCATTGATCCACCAGCCTGTTTCTATGCTAGCACCATGCCATTTTTGTTACCGTTGCTCTATAGAAGAGCTTGAGATCAGGGATGGAGATACCTCCCGAAGATCTCTTATTGTAGAGGATTGTTTTAGCCATTCTGGTGTCTTGTTACTTCATCTGAAGTTTCCAGTTTTTCTTTCAAGGTCTGTAGAGAATTGTGTTGGTAATTTGATGGGAATTGCATTGAATCTGTAGATTGCTTTTGGTAAGATGGCCATTTTTACTATGTTAATCCTGTCAAGCCATGTGCATGGGAGATCTTTCCATCTTCTGAGATCTTCTATTTCTTTCTTTAGAGACTGGAATTTTTTTTTCATACAAGTCTTTGACTTTCTTGAGTAGAATTACACCAAGGCAATTTATGTTATTTGTGGCTGTTGTGAAGGGTGTTGTTTCCCTAATAGCTTTCTCAGTCCATTGTCTTTTGTATACAGAGGGACCTCTGATTTTTTTTTTTTAGTTAATTTTGTATCCAGCCACTTGCTGAAGGTGTTTATCAACTGAAGGAGTTCCCTGGTAGAATTTTTGGGGTCACTCATATATACTATCATATCATCTGCATTCAGGGATACTTTGACCTCTTCCTTTCCGATTTGTATCCCCTTGATCTCCTTTAATTTCCATATTCCTCTAGTGAGGACTTTAAGAACTATGTGGAAGAGATATGGAGAGAGTGGGTAGCCTTGCCTTGTCCCTGATTTCAGTAGGATTGACTTAATTTTCTCTGTTTAGTTTGATGTTGGATATAGGCTTGCTGTATATTGGCTTTACTAAGTTTAGGTGAGTGCCTTGTATACCTAATTGTCTTTATTATTTTTAGGTATGTGCCTTATATCCCTGACCTTTGCAAACTTTAAACATGAACTTGTGTTGATTTTGTGAAATGCTTTTTCAGCGTCTAAGCAGTTTTTTTTTCTTTTAGCTTACTTATATGGTGGATCACATTGATGGATTTCTACATATCGAACCACCCCTGCATGCCTGGGATGAAGCTTACTTGATCATGCTAGAGGCTGTCTTTGATATGTTCTTGGATTCAGCTTTCAAGTATTTTATTGAGTATTTTTGCATCAATGTTCATTAGAGGAATTGCTCTGAAATTCTCTTTGTTTGTTGGGTCTTTGTGTAGTTTAAATGACTTTGTGTAGTTTAGATGGCTGTGGCCTTATAGAATGAGTTTGGTAATGTTCCTTCTGTTTCTATTTTGCGAAATACTTTAAAGTGTATTAAAGGCCTGGTAGAATTCTGAGCTGAAACCTCAGAATTTTTTTTTTTTTTTTTGGATGGGAGACTTTTGATGACAGCTTCTATTTCCTTAGGAAATATAGGACTTTTTAATTTATTTATGTGATCTTTATCAAATGTAAACTATTGAGAAAATTGTCCGTTTCCTTAAATTTTAAAACTTTTGTTGTATATAAGGTTTTGCAGGAGGACATAATGATTCTTTGGATTTCCTTGGTTTCTCTCTCTTGGCTTGTAGCCATTGTAGCTATCACAGTCCAAAACATTATGTGAAGGGCATATGGCTCTGAAATTTCTCAGCACATGGTAACTAGAAAGCAAAGAATTAAGACATAGGATCTCAGTACTTTTTTAGATCTCCAATGACTTACATACACACCCTGATGTCTTAAATTTCCTCCCTTAAACTATAATATCTCTACCAACAAAGAATATCCATGGACTAGATCTAGGCCCCCAACACATATGTAGCTGGTGGGCAGTTCTTCATGTGGGTCCCTAGCAAGTGAGTAGAGTTGTCTCTGACATGAGCTTTGTGGCTTGCATTTGGATCCCTTTCCCCTAGCTAGGCTTCCTGGTCTGATCTCAGTGTGAGAGGAAGAACTTAGCTCTGCTGTGACTTGATGTGCCCTTGTCTAAGTCTCTGAGGTTATTCAATGAAGAAGTTGAAACTTCCTTCTTAAAGCCTGTGGTTACAAAAAGTTAACTACAAGAAAA
>CM053759.1:44206109-44225415 GCA_028658305.1 Pachyuromys duprasi | reverse complement strand
AAGAAAAGTGGAAATTGAGGGTGGGACATCTCTTTGTCAAGCTGGAGGCCTGTGACAGGGTTGGCCCCTGTGAGGACATGCTTGTGACTTTAGCTAAGCCTCCTAACAAGAGGTAAGGGGACATGAAGACTAATGTGACCACCTCCTAGCCAAGAAGGACTAGTGGAAGAAGGGGAACAGCAACCTGATGACAAAAACTGTAATCCAAAAATTACCCTCCCTACAAGAGGTGCAGGGAAAAAGAGGGAACAAAGATTGAAGGGCAGTCCGAACAATAATTGGCCCAACCTGAGACCCACCCCACAGCAGAGAGCCAGACCCTGACACTAATAATGATACTCTGCTATGCTTTCAGAGAGAAGCCCAACTTGTCTGTCATCTGGGAGGCTCCAGCCAGAAGCAGATGGAAACAGATGCTAGGACTTACAGCTGAGCATGGAGTAGAACTCCAGGGGTCTTGTGGAAGTATTGGGAAAAATAAAAGGACCTGAAGGGGACAGGAACTTCACAAGAAGTCCAGCAGAGAAAATGAACCAAGTCCCATGGGGCTTACAGAGACTGAGACATCAACTAAAGCACATACATGGTCTGGACCTAGGCCCCCTGCACCTATTTGCCTGATGGATGACTTCGTCTTCATATGGATCTCCTGGTGAGGGGAGTTGAGGAGTACTTCTAACATGGACTTTATTGCCTGTTGTTGAGTTACTTTCCCCCTGATAGAATCACCTTGCTTGGCCTCAGGGAAGTAGGATATGCTCAGTTCTGGTGTGTCTTGATACAGGGGAGGAGAGGTTTCTTTTTCTGGGCAGAAATAGAGAGGGGAAGGGGGAGGAGGAAGAGTGGGAGGAGAGGAGAGAGAGGCACCTTTGGGATGTAAAGTAAATAAACTGAAATAATAAAGAAAAGAAAAGTGGAAATTCTTATTAAAATAAAAATATGGTCTTTCTATCTAATCTGTTCATTGAAGACATGCTAGGACAGATAACTTCCTGGAAGAAATTGTGAAGCTCTAGATAAAAGAAAGTTTCTGAAAAAAAAAAAGCATGAATCCAAATCACCTAAAAGGCTCATTTAAACACAATCTTCCAACCACAGAATTTGAGATCTATTGATCATAGAGTGGAGTATAAAGTTTCTATTTCTAGTAACTATATTTTAGAATATTTGCTATTTAACACTGGTCATCAGAGTAAAGGAAAACAAAAACTGTAGTGAAATGCCATTGGCCCTGGCTAGAACAAATAGCGTTAAAAAGAACTCTATGATGAAACATTTGCTATTACAAGAAGCAGGAGAACAGATCACCATTGTTGGTGGGAAGGCCTTGTGACAAATGGTTTTGGACAGCGATTAGGTGATTTCTTATATGAACAGTCACCTCTGAGTGAATTATTATTTACCTTTGAGTCCATAGTGCTCAGTCTAAATGAAATACAGTAAATTTGTACATGGAATGGTGGTTATACAAGGAAGGAATATGTACATACCATAACAAAGCATGTCCTGAGAAGCCTTGTGAATGAATGTAGCCAAAAGAAAAATGTATTGCGTGCTAGCTAGTGTCTTTTTATGACATATGTAATATAAACAAAATAAACCTATGGTGATAGAAAGGAAATGCTGTCTTGACCATTGAGTATCAAATGAATGGAAGGTGATGCATGGGTGAAAAGGTGATCGAAGTGGTTGTAACTTTGGGAAATGATGATAAAATTAAAACCCATGAGTTTTTCTATCAATCAACTTTTTTTCATTATTTCACATCAGACTAATTTCATATATTCTTGGACTATGGGTAGGACTAAAATATTGTGAATCAAATTTGATGATCACTTAATGAACCTGAAAATTCTACTCAGTAGCCAGCAACAGTAAGTTAGTTAAGATGACTTGAAGCCTGATAATGTGCACCTGTGCTCATTGGAGAAACAGGGAACTAGAACAACCATGAGACATAAAAAATATAATTTTAGAGATTATATGAATTTACTTGCCAAAATGATACTACATTTCTTAGGAAGGGTCCATTTCAAAATGAGCTTTCCTTTTCCTCCGTGATAAAGGCCCATGTTTTATATATAATCTGTTAGCTAAATACCCATACACTATGGATGCAGTTAAAAATCACACATGATATTAAAAAAAATACTGTCAAGCACCCCTAAGGCCAAAGACTGGTTAAATCTGTATATTAAAAAGCCCTTTATCTTCAGCAAAGAATAGTACATTGCCAATAAATTTTAGTTTCATGTCTTCATATCCATCAGCTATCAACCCTGTTTCCTATATTCTCTGGAGCCATATATGCTCTCTCTGTGTGACTTGTAATATTCCCTGCTTGGTAATAATTATCCATACAGATGGAGACTGTGGTGGACTCGTCCAATTTCAGCCTATTCCTCCATGGATAGTTATTGAGGTTTTTAACCTGATAGTTTTAGCTTACTAGGCCAACTGTTACAGAGTTCCTTGCTGGCATAGAGCTTATTTCTGTCAGGTAAACGTTTGGAAATAAGCTCTTCAGATAACTGGAAAATTGTAAGCAAATATCTGGAGCATTCTCTTAATATAGTCACTTTTTGTTCTTTCAAAAGAACACATTAATATGGAGTGAAAAGTATCACAGTTATTATGCTGAAACTATGTTTGGAGCATTAAAGGAAAAATATGACTTTTTGTTGTTTTGATTCATTTTTATTTGTTATTGCTTCTAACTCGTATGAGTTCAAACCAGCTTTAAAAAAATCACATGAGAGTGGTCATTAAGCTAAACCATATTTGGAAGAATTGGTTGTGTAGGAATGTAGGTGGATATGCCTAGCCTATTCTTTTTTTTTCTTTGATATCATTTAGGATATTTACACAGTATCTGCATTTAGGAGGGATTTTTTTTTTTTAAATAGCAGCACTGGTACTTAAAGCTTGCCAAATATTCTCCACATCTCTTCATTTCTAAAAAGCTACTTAGCATTCCATCATTCCATTATGTATACAACTTAGATATGTCAAGCAAATTAATGATAATAGACTTCTTTGCTGCACTGTGACTCAGGAGGAGAAATCCCCTACCAAGGTGGAAAAGAAAGTCACTTGTGTTACCTGAAAGCAAGAGGGGGCTGAGTTTGTACACAAAGGAGGTTTTTTAAATTAAATTTTTATTTTTAAATTTTATTTTATATTAATCACAGGTTATGTACTTTGTATCCGAGCCGTAGCCCTCTCCAACATTCCCTCCCAATCCTACCCTCCTCCCTCATCTCCTCCCTGCCCCTTTCCAAGTCCACTGATAGGGGACAACCTCCTCCCCTTCCATCTAACTCTAGCTTATCAGGTCTCGTCAGGACTGGCTGCAAAGTCCTCTTCCCTGGGGGGGGGGGGGTGTCGAAGAGCCAGCCATTGAGTTCATGTCAGAAATAGTCCCTGTTCCCCTTACTAGGGTACCCACTTGGATATTGAGCTAACATTTGCTACATTCAAGCAGGAGTTCTAGGTTATATCCATACATGGTCCTTGGTTGGAGAAACAGTCTCATAGAAGACCCCTGTGCCCTAATATATTTGGTCCTTGAGGAGCTCCTGTCCTCTCCAGGTCATACTAACTCCCCCTTCTTTCGTATGATTCCCTGCACTCTGCCAAAGGGTTGACAAAGGGGATTTTTGAATGTACTGAGTAACTGTGCCAAAATTCAGTCAGTTTTCCTTCCACTGTGGGCACTGCAGTCATTGACATCTCAACACAGTTATATGAATTGACAAGTACACACTCTTAACTTAATGTAAACAGTTGATAAGATTGGGTTAATACTGAGATACAATCTGTTTGGATGACTCCACACCTGCTTAGGAACCAAAAGGCCACAAGGAGTGGAATGAAGCAAGAAGTGGATGTGGCCTCACCATGTGTCCTTTTCTTCATTGTCACTGCCACCTAACACAAATTTGATTTATTCAGGTTTAAATCTGCATTCGCAGCACTATTTACATTGGGAAAATATAATTTGCATGTCACCATCTGTGAAGAAAGATTATTAAACAATAAAGGATTAAGAGATAAACAGCAAAGCCTCCAAGCAATTCCTTGAGTCCAAACTATAAATGCTGCAATTCTGAAAGATTTGTTTAAAGGCTTCCAAACTGATGTGAGGTGCTGAAGCTCTTCTAGAAATACAGAGCAGGATAAAATATGAAAAAAAAATGCATTGTTGTTAGATTACCAAGTATGGTTTAGCATGCTTTTCGATTAATTTGCTTCTTTTTTAACTTTCTGCCATGCTGATTTGATTTCTTTTCTGCACTTTAATAGTGTAATTATTACAAAATTCAATCTTTAATATGGGACAATTTGTACCCTCAATAATGCTTACAAAGAAGTTATATCTCCATTTAACATTTATTCTAAGATAATGATTCTTCTCTGGCTAATACTTTCCAGCAAATATAATATACATTAAGGCCAGTAATTTTGTTTCTTTTCAAATTTCCTTTTCAAACTTAATTCGTCTGCCTAATGATGAGTCTTTAGTTTCAGAAAAGCATTTATTAAAAAAAAGAATATTTCTTTGTATTTAGACATGCATTGAAATATAAGATACCAGCAGTGTAATATCTTAGGGTCACCTCTAACACACCTAGTTGAGCCAAGCTTTACTGGGATATTTCGAGACAGGGCAGAGTGGGGCATATATGGGGTACACAAAAGCTGTTGCTGTGGTTTATGAGGCAAGTGCCAGTAGTTCTAAACACATCCCCAATGTGTTCTCTGAGTAAGTTAAGTAAAACGTCATTTTGTTGTAATGGGAAATTGATTAAAAATCAACACAAAAGAACAAAAGGACTAAAAACCAGCTTGATAGATGATTATACTTATGTGTAGAACATCTCCTTCATTTCTCAAAAATTAAGTCAAGTTTTAACCAATGGGAATTATCTAACAACTTTAAAATGTCAAATCACCGTTGAGTCTCAAACTCATAATGCTCACATGGCTTATTAACATTCTAGAGTGGCCCTGACGTCTGTAAGCTATGAGCTGGAAGACAGTATTAAGCACAGATGTCTCCTACTACTCAATACTAAAACATTCCTATTTTCCAATTGTGGAAAAGACTCATTAAGTAGATGACAGACATACAAAAAAAAAATGTTGCAGAGCCTGAAGTGGTGAAGTGTGACCATGCTAGTATGCTGGTTACACAAACATTTATTAGGGCAATGTAGACAATAGAGACCTTGGGCTCTAGATGAGATTGTCTTGCCTACAAGGCAAATTAAATCAGAAGGATACAACTAACTGAAACAATAAATGATACTTAGGCTTATTATAATTCGAGCATGAAGGGTATGTTTAAAGAAAGGAGTGGTTAATGTGTAATAGTTGATAATGTTACAGGAAGTTTTTTTTTGAAATTGATTTACTTTTTCTTTAAATACAAAATAGAGTACGTATTCCCATTCTGCTAGAAATATTTAAATATATATAAATATATAATAATATATTTATATATATATATATTCTTTAATTTCGGAGAAGGATTTACTGGGCCTCATGGACAAGAGGCAAGCATTATATTGAACTCTATCTCCTGTCTTGTATAACTTCTTTTCAATATATAAATTTTATTTCAATTGCAAAAGCCTACACACCCTAAGACCTGATCCTGGATGCACATGAAGCTCTCTTGGCCATGGACATTTAGGTGCACTTGTGTTTGCCCTGGTGGAGAGCAGTACTTGGCCCAAACCAGCCCTTTTCTGTATACCCAGCGCTACCCTCCCTCGTGTGTCAGGTCATATATGTCAAAATACAGCCTTTAGAATCAGAAGAGAGAGAGCCTAATTGGTTACAGAAAAACTTGACTGCAGAAGGGACTATCTTCCAAGCAGTTTCTTTCGGAAACTGACTTAATTAGTATTACAAATATTATTTACTGTCTCAGCTATCTCATATTGGAGACAGAGGTATTATGTCTAAGTTTAATGTTCTAGAGTTTAAAGAGATCATGGATTTGAGAAAGAACAAAATGGGGTACATGGGAGGGTTTGGACAGAAGAAACAGAAGGAAGAAATGATGTAATTATATTATAATTTCAAAAATAAAGAAATCAGATGATGTGAAATACAGCTTTAAAAATAGCACATAGTGAAAATGTATTATCTTTGTTTTCCATTCTAATAACTAGAACTAGAAAAGTTAAATCCATGCCTTTATTTACATGATTACAAAAAAATCACATAAAATACTGTATCAGTCTTAACAGTTTTATGCTTTATATATTCAGTATTATTTTTAGAAGTATACATACTTGCGTACATACAATGGCCATTTTCCAAGTACTTTCATATAAATGGATATCAAATCATACATCATGTAGAGGTTCTTGTTATGAAGATATAAATAGGGATTCTATAAAACTACATGGAATGACAAGACAACAATGAAAGAACTTATCTTCATAGAGCATGAGATGGAGCACGGTAACAATGAAGGAATGCATGCACATAGTGTATGAGATGGAGCAGGCTGCTCCCTGTGTTCTCAGGATCTAAGAAGCTCATTATTGAAGTATATGAAAGAACATGTGTAACCTTTGAAATGTGCTTTTTTGTTTTGTTTTTTAACGAAATCAAGTTCATTAAACTTTCTATCAAGTAAATATCTGTTAGTGTCATACTACTTTTATCAAAATACAATCCTTAGTCATTATTTAAAATAAACTTGGAATGATAACTTGAAAGAGCATCTGTTCTTAGAGACGATTAAAATGTTGCATATTTGTAATAACATTAGTGACAGACAAGCTGCTATCACATACCTAAACATCTGAAATTTGTCATGAAAACTCTGTTTCTAGAACAACAAATGAAGATCTAATCCACTTAAATTCTACATAGACTGGAATGCAAAGCAGCCATTATTTCTCTGCAGCCCTGCTGTGGTTGTTTAAGGATTGTTAGTGTGCTTCTCACTTCTTGCCTGTGGTTTCAAAATAATGATCGAGAAATTGAGACAGGGTGAGTCTGATAATTATGTCTGGTCAATGAGTTGAACTGTAAAATTATCTTTTGTGTTGACAATAGCCAAAAAGTACTTTCATAGGCATAATCAGTAGCTTAAAAAAACTTCTAGACAAAACATTTCCAGACGTTTAATATTGGACCATAAAACCAAATATGTATATACATAAATATATATACATACTGAGGTTAAAATTGCTTAAATGAACTTCATTCTATCTCAAAATATTCTAAGAACCATATTTATACATCAATATTCTAAGCATATTCTATAGCAGGTTAGTGATCATACACTATTTTGTGATAGGCATGCTATATATTTTGCAGTATTTCCTAATAAACCAGGTAATTTGTGTTTACTATTAAATGACAATGAATATTTCTATATTTTAGTTGGTCAGAAAATTAAATATTATTATTGATCCAGGATTTTTTTTTCATTATGTAGCATTATACAACCTAGACATAAGTGAATGAATTTCTTTTAAGATACAGGCTTTTGTTTATTTTATAAAATTAAAATTATTTTGTCCCTATCTTATTGAGCACAGGGGTCTTTCCTGAGACTGATACTCCAACCAAGTACCATGCATGGAGAAAACCTAGCACCCCGGTACAGATGTAGCCCATGGCAGTTCAGTGTCCAAGTGGGTTCCATAGTAATGGAGACAGGGGCTGCCTCTGACATGAACTGATTGGCCTGCTCTTTGATCACCTTACCCTGATGGGGGAGCAGCCTTACCAGGCTACAGAGGAAGACAATGCAGCCACGCCTGATGAGAGCTGATAGACTAGGATCAGAAGGAAGGAGAGGAAGACCTCCCCTATCAGTTGACTTGTGGAGGGGCATGCGTGGAGAAGGGGGAGGGAAGGTGGGATTAGAAGGGGAGGAGGAAGAGGTGTGGAGGGGGATACAAAGTGAATAAAGTGTAATTAATAAAACATTTTTAGATTACTTTGCCATTTGGTATTTTGGAATGTCCTAGGGACAATTTAAACTACCATTTAGTCAACTATACAATTTAAAGACTTTATGGTTCCATTTTTAAATGTTTTATTTGCTTTTATTTTATGTTCTTTGGTGTTTTGCCTGCATGTATATTTTTATTGTGGTGTCAGAGCTATAAGTCCTTAGAATCAAAAGATAATAAAAAGTAAAATGACATGTTTAATTTTGCAAGCTGCTTGATTATGTTTTTCACTGTTGTGATTGCGCAGTTTAATAATAATCTCTTAATTTTGCTGTTGAATAAGCTAAGACATAGAGATGCTAACTTGTCCAGTTTATTTGGTGAAAGTGATTTGGGAGCAAAAACCTGAATTCTTTTTGTAGACCCCTTTGTTCATGACTGCGCACTGAACAATTTTGCATTTAAGCTTTTTGTATGGGTTATTTAATATTAATTAATGACCATGACAATAAACAGTCATTTACTCATTATTTTACTTTTATGATGAAAAATGTTTGAAACTGAATTCAAGGGGGGTGGGAAGAAAAAAAAACTCTTTACTTTGGCATGCATCTTAGACCAAAACAACTGAACTCGATGTTTGTCGAACTTGGCAAGAATTGGAATCTGACAGAGAGAAATCTCATGCCAGCTTCCATTTGAAATTAAATGTTCTGCCAAAGTTATATGCTATTGAAAATTGGGACTTTACATTAATCTTTCAATACAATATATACCACCAATAAAAATTTTAATTTTAACAGGCACTACTCTGTTATTAGAAAACATATATGCTATGTTCTTCAGTACTAGAATTCCCAAGGAAAGTAATACTTGTAAGTTGAGTTATTTGAAAAGGCATTGGATATCTCATTTATATTTTATGATGTTTTATTACTCTCTTCAGAAGCAGCTTTCTCTTCCCATGTATATTGTTTCAACCCCATTTCCACATTTAAATCTCATTTTACGAGTTTCGACATTATTCTAATTTTCATGTAAATGATTCCAAAATATCTATACATATCATTCTTCTGCATATTCTTGTACAAGTACAATTTCATGTTCTTTTCAATGCAGGTAAAAGTTAAAAAGAATGATGTTCACTTGAACTTTTCATACCCTATTCATGGAAGATTCCTAAAAAATGGGAATTCTCTCTCTCTCTCTCTCTCTCTCTCATCTATTTATTATCAATCTATCTACCTATCATTTATGTAATTGGCAGAGAATTTTATAAATAGAGTAAATTGGTTTTGATTTGAAAGTATTAGAAGCCTAGAAAGTGAGGAAATAATAGTTCCATGTTTTCCTGATATTATCCAATTTTCACAATTAAGGTCTCTAGCTCATGCTGCCATACATTTGTTGATAAAGTTGGGTGTTTAACCTTTGTCCCCTTTACTCAAACCTGCCCACTAATACAGATAATGAAATGAATCATCAATTATCTTTATTCTTCAGCCAACCATGTCAATTTTTAATTAAATTTTAATTTTTCTATATTAACTACAGTTTATTCAATTTGTATCCTAGCTGTAGCCCTCTCTCTCATACCCTCCCAATTCTATCCTCTGTCCCTCATCTCCTCCCATGCCCCTCTCCAAGTCCACTGATAGGGGAGGACCTCCTCCCCTTCCATCTGACCCTAGCTTCTCAGGTCTCATCAGGACTGGCTGCACTGTCCTCCACTGTGGCCTGGCAAGGCTGCTCTCCCCTCGGGGAGGGGGGTATCAAAGAGTCTGCCACTGAGTTCATTTTTTTTATTTTTTATTATTAATTACATTTTATTAACTGTATCCCAGGTGAATCCTACTCCCTCATTCCCTCCCATACTGAGTTCATTTTTGATCCCCTCAATAATTCCTGATTTCTTTTCTTTTCAATTTCTACTCCTTTTCTACTTTTTAATCACAACCTCTCTTTGAACAGCCTTTATTTTTCTGAATAATATGTTAATGTCTTTTAAGATTGAACATAAATGTTCATATCAAATATGCTGTATTTTCTGTATTTTTCTGGCCTTGGTAAAACTTTTAGCCCAAGTCTTCATTGTGCCCAACCTGTAACCCACATATGCACCCCAGGAAAGCTGTAAGTAAGGCCCAATACCAGATAATAAATTTATTCAAAACATTATGAGATTCTTATTGCTAGTTTTTGATCACTCAGTTGTGAGGCATGAACCCTGTAAATGATGACAATATGATGCAATAGAGAAAATTAAACATTCCTGACAGTTATATTTATTACGAAGATTCAACTTGCTGTAATGATGTGACTGTAGTTTACCCAGAATGGAAATCTAGCTCACAGATTACTTCATACACGATAGGTATTCAGTATGAATTTGCTGAATAAATAAATGTACAAATATATCCCTTCTTTTCCTATTCTTTGCTGTATGTGCCCTTGGGATTTCCTCTGGCTGTCCTTAGCAGGTGAGAGTGTCAAAACCTTATATAAATTTCTGTAAAAAAGTAAAGATTTTGAAAGAATGTATTATATTGCATTAATGACTACTTCAAAATTTGCCATTGTGTTGCAATAATAGAATTCCCATGGATGTACAATTAGGAGACTAGTAGGGTTATTTTGAGTTTAAATTTCTAGAAATTAAAAAGCATCTGAAACATCTGCATCTTGGCCAGTGCTTCAACTTATGTCAGAGCATGATAGAGAACAGAAATGGAAAATGGCAACATGAAAGATGAGGACAAGAACCCACACTTACATCCTCATGTCTGCTTTCCCCCTTTGCTGTTAGTCCCTTCTTAGCTCTCCACCCTGTTGACATGTCTCTGTCCATTAGTTTCACTTTTAAAGGTGTTTCATCTCTGCACAGCACCACAGTGAAAAACAGAGGCATAAAACCGCGTACACTCAAGAAGGAAGCATTAAACAAACATAGTCCAAAGCACAGTTACACAGCTTCAAAGATTTTCAAACACTATTTCATTTTCCAAATTTGTCCCATAACTTATGTACAATTAGTAATGCCAGTTTCCAATAGGAGCAAATATGAACAAAGTTTTTGAAACCCTATGAAACTCTCAGCTAGCTAAAAAAATGCACATCCAATAGCAGGCTGAAAAGCATATAGTTATATTATTTTAAAATCCTCCTGTATTGTGTTTCTATAACCGAAATCATGGTTGTTGATATAATTTAGATGAAACAAAATACTAAAAAGCTATTATCAATAAAGCTTGGGTCTTCAGTGAGTACAATGCTTGTCTAGGATCGTGAAGGTCTAGACATCATCCCAGAAGCACCTGAAACTTTGTCTGTTAGGTTCTGATACTTCCAAATACAGAGGCAGATAGGAGAATCAACAGTGCAAATATACCATTCTCATTACCTACTGCTTTGAAAATTCAAGGCACGGATGAGATATATAAGACCTTGTTTAAGAAAGAAAGAGAGAGAGTGAACCGAAGGCACAGACAAACTGGCAGATACACACACACAGAAAGGGTGAAAAAAGGAAAGACTACTTTAAAAGTTAACAATGATAAGGTAATTTATACATATCTTATGATCAATTTTAAGGCCATGAGACAAGACAGTATTTGAATGCATTATTTGTTCAACCATGCTCTTCCCTCATTAGCTTTTGTGATTCTCGTGAATTTTCCTTGTAGATATAGACTTGATGGTTTTAAGTTCCTCTCTCCTCAACACTTTTTTTAAAGTTAAACTATTAAAAGTGAGAGAAAAGAAGCTGCTGAAAGCATGCAGTTGGAATCTGTGGCAGTTTTAACTTTCTATTTTTGTCTTTTCTGAGTTTCAGCGGCTCTTCCTTCCTCTCTTGATGGTTTGAAAGATTGCTTTTTAAGCTAGCTGTATCACCGCAGTGTATAATAAAACATGTTTGCAGTACTTTTATGACAACAGAATCTCTTCCGTGCTTTTCTGGCATTAGCAGCCAAGACCATTACAAGGCAAGCCTGGGAGAAAAGGTAAAGATGACAAAGGTGATAAACGCCTACTTGGGGAATGGGGGAGACACACGGCCAGGCCAATTCCACTCATTTATATTGACTGAGGCAGGCCTAGGGACTAAACTGGCTAGAAGAAATATGTGGTCAGTGGGATGAAGTACAGGTAGGACACTTTACTCTTCATCATGAAAATCTGCACGTGGTGTCCAGGAAGACTCCCGTAGTCTGCTGATGGATTGTTGTGACATTATCTTGCGAAGATAATTACCATAACTCTGAAATTCATGTTTATAGTAATTCCTGCAATAAGCTCAGGTCAGAGTTGCCACCTAGGTCAAATAAAAATATGTGATACCAAATTAAATTTAATTTCAGATAAAAAATTGTGTGTTCTTTGTAATAATTCATGCCCTGTGGACTACATATACTAAAAAAAATATTTTGTTCTTTTAAGTTTAACTGGAGGGACCTCAGTTTATATAGAATAGCTACCATTTTCTATGAGTATGAACAAAGCAGAACAGAGTAAAAGAGAAATGATTTGTAATCCACTTAAGTGCTCAAATTTCAGTTTTGGATATAATATTTTAGGGGTTGGCATATTTTCTGTTTTGTTCACAAATAAAAAGCAATAGTTTTTTTCTTTATTTCCATATGAACTATCTATTTAATGTTCCAAACAGATTGTCCAAAGTGAATCACTAGTTACATTAGTTATATAAAATTCAGCATACCCAGCCCTACCAAAATGCCATTTTTTCAAGAAGCATTTCTAACTTGACAATACAATCAACTCTCCTCAGAAAGTTACTGATGCACTGTGTAGTGTTTACTAAGATTTACCTCTTAAGTGTTTTGTCAAGGCATGGAGGTTGTTTCGAGACAGGGTTTCTCAGAGTAGCTTTGGCTGTTCTGAACTTGCTTCGTAGCGCAGGCTGGCCTCAAATTCACAGCGATCCACCTGCCTCTGCCTCACTGAGTTCTGGAATTAAAGGAGTGTGCCTCCATGTCCAGCTACCTCTTAAATCTTAAAACAATTGTTTTACTTTGGAATTTTGAATCAACAAAGACAATTAATATGTCATGACTGTAGAACTGGAAACTAGCTAAAACATTCTGACAATTTAAGAGCTGTTGTTGCAATATGCTTTTACCTTTATCCAGCTAGTAATATGCAACAAAATAAAATAAACCAACAAAGTGATAGTAATGATACCTAAAATATTAATTTTGATACACTATGGAAATAGCCTCTAAATTACATTTCCTAAATTGGTGTTATCTTATATATGAACTATATAGCATGTTCCACCTTTCTGTAACCATTCATTGGGAAATACATAAATATGAATAAAAATAGAGCTCATTCACAACTAAAAGATATCTATGTTATTGACTGTGAACAATAATAAGTTTGGGTCATATCAACCAACCTAACCTCAAAGTACATCATTCTGGAATCTTTTCTTTCTAGGCATTGGCTTTAGGTATATTTTTGTGATACTTAAAAGCACGTGTTAAAAACTGAGAAACAATATTGGCCAATAGGCAATGCAGAACTTTATGCATTATATAGGGGTCCTGCCCAGGCACCTTGATATAGGACATTTAGTTCCTTAACCTCCAATCACTTTTCCATTATCTTCTTCAAGTATTGAACCACCTAGGTATCTCATTGCAGATAGTTTCAAACAGGTATCAAGTCTACTGTGTTCTTGGCTCCAATATTCATACCTCCTTGGAAGTTTGTCTTTCTTTGAAGACCATGGCTTCTCTACTTCATTTCCCAAATAATCTTCTTGCAGCTAGATTGATAATATTACCTTCATAAGTACCTTCATTGATCAACCTTCCCCAACAGTTTCATGTTACCTGATTCTTTGTCAGAAACCAGTGTTCTGTGTATGACTTGTACTCACTTTTTAATATAACTGAACAATACTCGTGCTAATGAAATATTTGGGGAAGACATCAACAGGAAAAAATCATCATATTCTTCCTGAGCCAACTTGTTTATTCTTTTTTTAAAAAAACAATATTCACTTAAAATCGTTGTAGCCCTACCCATCTTCCCCTCCTAGTCCCAGCCTCCCTTCCTCCCACCTACCCGAGATCATCAAGATGCACCAGGAATGAGCATATCCTCTTCCCCTGTCTTCTTGCAAGGAAGTCCCACCAAGGAGAAGTGATCAAAAAGCTGCCAAATGACTCCCTATCCAATGCAGTCCCCACTTTACTTACTAGAGGATTCATATAAAGCCTAAGCTGCCCATCTGCTATGTCTTTGTAGTGAGCTTAAGTCCAGTTCATGCATGGTCCTTGGTTGATGCGTCAGTCTCAACACACCTCTCTGGGTTCTGGCTAGTTGGCTCTGTTGGTCTTCTTGTGGAGCTTATATCACCTCCAGGTCCTTTTGGTTTTCTTCCCATTTTTCCACAAGACTACCTATGTATTGCTAAATCTTTGACTGTAACTCTCAGCATCTGTTTGGGGGTACTGCTCGGTAGAGACACTCAAAGGACAAGTCTGACAGGCCACTGTCTGCAAGCTTAGCAGAGTATCTTTCATAGTGTCAGAGGTTGGCACTCTCCCATAGGGAAGGTCTTTAGGTGGGATAGGCATTGGTTGGGAATTTCTTCAGTATCTGCTCTGTCTTTATTCCTGTACATCTTGTAGGCACGGTAAATTTTTGGTCAATATTTTTGTAGATGGGTTGTAGTTTTACTTACTCTACTAGGAGACTAGTCTTGTTAGAGGGTATACTCTTCAGTCTCTATGAGCTCTGCTAGTAGGTATCTCTGCTTGAGTCCCCCTCATATGCTCCCAGGAGCCTACCCTGACTTAGGTCTCAGCTTGTCACAGAAATACCCCAATCCTCAGCTTCTCTTTCTCTACAGACCTTCTGTCCGTCACTCTTGTTCTCCCCAGGTCTGATGTTCACCTTCTTAACTCTCTGTGCCTCATCTCCTACCTTGCTCCATCTCTTCATTTATTATCTCTGTCTAATCTATCTCCCCTTGCAAGTGAGATTTATGCATCCTCCCATGGATTCCTCATGTTACTTATGCTCTTTGGGTCTATGCCTGGTGGTATGCTTATCCTTTACTATATGGCTAAAATCCACTTATAAGTGAATACATGACAAGGGTTTCTTTCTGGATCTGGGTCTAGGATTGGTGAAGATTTTTCCCAATCTGTAAACTGTCATTTCATTCTACTGATAGTGTCCTTTACCTTACAGATGCTTTTCAGTTTCAAAAGGTCTCATTTATTAATTGTTGACCTTAGAGCGTGAGCTGTTGGTGTTCTTTCAGGAAGTTGTCTCCTCTGGCAATGAGTTGTGGCTCTTTCCCACTTTCTCTTCTAATAGTATTAGTGGATCTGGTGTTATATTGAGGTCTTTGATCCACTTGGATTTTGTGCAGGAGATGCATATGGATCTATTTTCATTTTCCTACATGTAGATATCTAGTTATTTCAGTATCATTTGTTAAAGATGCTGTCTTTTATCATTGTATATTATTGGCTCCTTTGTAAAAAAAACCAAGTAATCATAGGTATTTGGGTTTATTTCTGGGTTTTTTATTTGATTCCATTGATAAACCATTTTATTTTTATGCCAGTACCATAAAGTTTTTATTACTACTGCTCAGTAGTTTAGCTTGAAGTCAGGAACGAAAATGCCTCCAGAAATTCTTTTCTTGTGTATTATTGTTTTAGCTATTCTGCATTTTTTCCATATGAAGTTTGGAATTATTCTTTCAAGATCTGTAAAGAACTGTTGGCATTTTGATGGACAGTGCATGGAATCTGTAGACTGATTTTGATAAGATGGCCATTTTTACTATGTAAATCCTACTGTTCCATGAGCATGGGGCATCTTTCCATCTTCTGATACCTTCTTCAATTTCTTTCTTCAGAGACTTGAAGTTCTTGACATAGAGTTCATTCACTTGCTTGGTTAGATTTACACCAAGATACTTTATATTATTTGTGACTAGTGTGAAGGGAGTAGTTTCCCTAATTTCATTCTCAGTCCATTTGTTGTTTGAATACAGGCGGGTTACTGAATTGTTTTTTACTTAATCTTCTACCCAACTGCTTTCCTAAAGCTGTTTATCAGCTATAAGAGTTATGTGGTGGAATTTTTGGGGACATTTAAGTATACTATCATATCATCTGCACATAGTGACAGTGTGACTTCTTCATTCCCAATTTGTTTTCCCTTGATTTCCTTTATTTGTCTTATTACTCTAGCTAGAAATTCAAATAGTATATCAAAGAGATATGGAGACAATGGGCAGTCTTGTCTTCTCCCTGATTTCAGCGAAATTGCTTTGAGTTTCTCTCCAATTAATTTGATGTAGGGAATTAGCTTGCTTTATATATCCTTTATGATGTTTAGGATGAGTTTTATATCCCTGAGCTCTTCAAGCCTTTCATCATGAGGAGTTGTTGGATTTTTCAAAGGATTTTTCTGCATCTAATGAAATGATCATGTATTTTTTTTAATTTGAGTTTGTTTTTATGGTGGATTATGTTGATGGATTTTCATTTGTTGAACCATGCTTATATTCTTGGGATGAAGCCTACTGGGTCATACTGGATGACATATTTCATGTGTTTTTAGATTTGGTTTGCAAGCATTTTATTGAGTGTTTTTTGCATTAGTGTTCATAAGGGAAAGTGGTCTGTAGTTCTCTTTATTGGGTCTTTATGTGGTTTAGGTATCCTGGTTACTGTGGCCTCATAGAATGAGTCTGGCAATGTTCCTTCTATTTCTATACTGTGGAATAGGTTGAAGAATATTGATATTAGCTCTTCTTTGAAAGTGTGGTAGAATTCTGTGATGATACCACCTGAACCTGGACTTTTTCTTTTCTTTTCTTTTCTTTTCTTTTCTTTCATTCTTTCTTTCCTTCTTTCTTTCCTTAGGGTTTGTAAGACTGTTTAAACTGTTTACCTGATCTAGATGTAGGTTTGGTAAGTGAAATCTAGCCAGAAAATTGTCTATTTATTGAGATTTTCTGATTTTGTGGAATACAGGCTTTTGAAGTAAGACAATGATTTTTTTTATTTCCTCATTGTCTGTTGTTATGTCCCCCTTTTCATTACTGATTTTGTTAAATTCTCCCTTCGACTTTTAGTTACATTGGCTAATGGTTTGTCTATTTTGTTGATATTCTCGGAGAAGCAGATCTTGGTTTCATTGATTCTTTGTATTGTTCTCTTTGTTTCCAGTTTTTTTATTTCAGCCTTGAGTTTGATCATTTTCTATCATCTACTCCTCCCTGGTGTATTCGTTTCCTTCTGTTTTAGAGATTTCAGGTGTGCTGCTAAGTTAGTAGTATGCAATGTCTCCAATTTTTTTTGAAAGCTCATAGTGTTATGAACCTTCCTCACAGTACTGCTTTCATTGTGTCCATAAGTTTGGGTATGCTGTGCCTTCATTTTCATTAAATATTAGAAATTCTTTTTTTCTTCCCTGTCACAGAGTAGGGAGTTGTTCAGTTTCCATGAGTTTGTAAGCTTTCTGTTGTTGTTATTGTTGACTTCTAGCTTTAATCTATCATGGTCTGATAAGATGCAGGGGATTGTTTCAGTTTCTTATATCTTTTGAGGCTTGCGTTGTGACCAAGTATACAGTCAGTTTTGGAGAAGGTTCCATAACGAGCTGAGAAGAAGGTGGTCTGTGTTTGGGTGAAATGTTCTGTAGATATTTGTTTGGTCCATTTGATTCATAACCTCTGTTAGTTTCTTTATTTCCCCATTTAGTTTCTGTCTTGATGATATGCCCATTGGAGAGAGTGGGGTGTTAAAATCTTCCATTATTAATGTGTAGGGTTCGATGTGTGATTTAAGCTTTAGTGATGTTTCTTTTATGAATGGGGGCGCCCTTGCATTGGGGCATAGGTATTCGGAATTGACACTTCTTGGAGGATTTTTCTTTTGATGAGTATGAAAAGTCTTTCCCCATCCCTTTTGATTAATTTTGGATGAAAGTCTAATTTATTAACTATTAGAATGGCTGTTCTACCTTGCTTTTGGGGTCTGATTGCTTGGAAAACTTTTTCCAGCCCTTTATCTGAGGTAATGTCGACCTTTATTGCTGATATGTGTTTCTTGTATACAGCAGAGTAATGGGGCTAGTTTTCATATCCATTCTATTAACGTGTGTCTTTTTCTTGGGGAGTTGATGTCATTGATGTTGATCAATGACCAGATATTGTCACTTCCTCTTATTTTGATGTTGGTGATGGTAGAGTGTGAATGTGTGTGATTCCCTTCTTTTGGTTTTGAAAATGTGGACTTATTTATTATCTGTGTTTTTCTGGGTGTACTTGGCCTCCTTGGGTTATAGTTTTCCTTTAGTATCTTCTGTAGGGTGGATTTGTGGATAGGTTGTATTTAAATTTGTTTTTGTGGTAGAATATCTTGTTTTCTCTCTCAATAGTGATTAAAAGTTTTTCTGGTTATAGTAGTCAGGGCTGACATCTATGGTCTCTTAGTGTCTGTAAGATATCTGTCCACAACATTCTGGCTTGTAGAATTTCTGATGAGAAATCAAGTGTAATTCTGAAATGTTTGCCTTTGTATGTGACTCAGTCCTTTTCTCTTGCAGCTTTTAATATTATCCCTTTGTTTTTCACCTTTAATACTTTGATTACTATGTGGAGGAGTTATTTTCTTTTCTGGTAAAATGTATTTGGTATTCTGTAAGCTTCATGTATGTTTATAGGCTTCACTTTCTTTAGGTTGGGGAAGTTTTCTTCTCTGATTGTGTTGAAAATATTTTCTGGGCCTTGGACCTGGGACTCTTCTTCTTTTATTCCTATTATTCGTGGGTTTTTTTTCATAGTGTTCCAGGTTTCTGGATGTTCTGTGTTAGGAGCTTTTTAGATTTAACATTTTCCTTGACTGATGCATCGATTTTTTTTTTTCATTTGTATTCTCTACCCTTGAGATTCTCTCTTCCATGTCTTGTATTCTGTTGCTGATGCTTGTGTCTGTAGTTCCTTTCCTCTTTCCTAGGTTTTCCATTTCCAGGATTGTCTTGGATTTTTATTGATTCTAGCTCCATTTTTAGGTTCTGAACAGTTTTATTCATTTTCTTCTATTTCATTGTAGTTTTCTGTATTTCTTTAATTTCTTTAAAGGATTTATTCATATCTTTCATTTGTCTGATTGTATTTTCCTACACTACTTTGAGAGCTTTATTTCCCATTTTCCTCCTTTAATGCCTCTAGCATTTTCATAATCTCAGATTTAAAAACTTTTTCTTGCACTTTGGGTGTGATAGTATATCCAGAGTTGTGGTACGACTGCTGGTTTCCTGTGGTATCATGTTGGCCTGAGTTGTGTTGCTTGTGTTCTTGTGCCACCCACTAGCCATCT
>CM053759.1:44161886-44205609 GCA_028658305.1 Pachyuromys duprasi | reverse complement strand
TAGGTACAAGATAGAGAGATTGAAGAAAGAAAAGGACAAATACAAGATTTCATGAAATATAATTAATTAGGAACTTACTGATAATAGACTGTCTGAGGCAATAGCAAGGCAGATGAACCTCTAAATCCTTAGCAAGAAGAAGCAATGTATATGCTAAGGCAGATAAATGAGACCCAAGGCCCGAGTGAGTGGGATAAGGCTCTAGAGTGATAATATGTCAAGTATCAGAAGACACTGCAACATTGATTTTTGGCACAAACACATGATTGACATCTAATAACTTTGTCATGTAGAGTGTGGAATGCATGGCAGGATTAGCTGGTAGGCAAGACAGCAATTGTAACCCAAATGATCATCGCCATGCAAGTTAGATATGTACAACTGCCTACAGATCAGTGGGATTAATATTGTGAAAAGCAATTTTCATATTCACTGCAATCCCCATCAAAATTTATATGGAAACACACACTGCCAAAACAACAACAACAACAAACAGGATAGTTAAAACAATACTGAATAAATAAATAAATTTCTGGAGTTATCACCATCCCAGATTTCAAGTTTTATTATGGAGCTGTTGTAATTAAAAAACCAATAGCATCTTTTGACATAAAAAGATATGTTGATCAGTGGAATCAAATTGAGAACCTAGACATAAATCTAGACACCTATAGACATCTGATTTTTGAAAAAGAAGCTAAAAATACACACTGGAGAAGTCATATTCAACAAATTGCACTGATCATTCTTTGTGGCAGTATTACAGAAGAATGGAAATAGATATATATCTATCACCCTGTATAAAACTCAACTTTAAATAGAACAAGGACTTTAATATAAGACCTGATACAATTTACCTACTATGAAAAATGGAAAGTATTAAAAATTGTTTTTGAAAAATGATGTAAAAGAATGCATTGCTCACCGATTTAAAGCTATTATATTCATTTTATCAGTAAAGTATAATAAATTATACTTCCTATTGAAAGGTATTTAAAGGCAAAATTACTGATCTTTATCAAATAAAAGCATAAATAAAGCCTTTGTTAATCACCATCTATGTTAACTTTTATGTGATTAACATTTTTAGATTTCACATATGAATGAGATCATGTCATATTTCTCTTCCAAAGTCTGCCATAATTCAATTAACATAAAATGTTTATGACCAACTGCACAGCTTCAAATGGCAGTATAATTCTTTCTTATTGTTAAATATTATTCTATCATATGTATATATCATATTTGCCAGTCCATTTATTAGCTGAAATCATTTATGTTGTTTCTGTTTCTTGGCTCTTCTTAACAGTGGTGCAGTACACATGGCTCTGGAAATGCTCTATGACATATTCGCTGCCCTCTTTAAGATCACAAGGCACTTCCCTTCTCTTCTCTCCTTTCTTTTCCAGCTTGGAGAGGAGTGTTGAGCCAGAGCAGCTAAGTTGAACCGGCCAACCAGAATTCAGAAAGAAAAAAAAGGCTGTGTTTATTCAGCAGTAAATCTCAGAGGTGGAAAACATTCTAGACTTTTGTTAGCTGAATGAGGCTGGAAGCTGAAGCCTTTAAGGTCTGGGTTTGGAGAAGAATGTTGTAAAGAGGTTAGAAGCTTGTAGGCCTAGCTAGGGAAAGTTAAAACTGCTCCGGATTCATCCCAAGCCAAATGTTTGTAAAGCTTGGGTATGGCTTTCTTACCCTCTCTTCTAAGGAAATAAAAACATTTACAAGTGTGTGTGCATGTATGTACTTGTGGGTCCCTAGGGAGGTCAAAAGTGTATCAGGTGCACAGTAGTTAGAGTTACAGACCAGTGTGACTCACCTTACGTAGCTGGCTCCTCTCTGCTTCTCATTGAACTGCTCTGCTTGGAAAAGCTGTCCCGGAACTCCACAAACTGAACCTGTGTGACCTCAACTGCACTCAACTGAACTGTGCCAAACTGCAGCAAACTGTACTGTACTGAACTCTACTGTCTCCACAAACCTTTACTCTCTCTCTCTCTCTCTGCACTGCTCTTAAGTGTTCTCTCTTTCCTGCCTGTGTTCATGAAAGTTGCACACATCCTGCCTCTCTATTCTGTCAAATCTTTCTCTCACTAGTCACTTTGTCTGTCCCTCAATTAAACATTATTGTTTGGGCTTAAAGGCGTGTACTAAGATCCAGCCAGAGTGATTAAAGGTGTATCTCATCTATGATCCAGCCAGAAGAATTGAAGATGTGTATTCCAGCCAGAGGAATTAATAAGGGTATGTCTGTATTCCAGACAGGTCACACAGATCTAGGTCTTTGAATGTGATCGTTTGCCAAAACTACTCTGTTGCTGGATTAAAATTCCTCTACACACACACATAAACACAAATTAATAAGCAATATGAAAATAAATGTATGAATTCTTTAATCCAGTTTGGGTTTCTGTTTGTTTTCTGCTAAGAAATAATGTGGTTGTTTTTTTTAAGGAGGATAAATAATATTCCCATTAGTATTTATTGAAAAATGTTCTTAGAGAATTTCTTCAAAATCAGCTTTATATCTATGTGTTTATTATACTTCTGCTCCACTGATTATGTAATCTGTTTTTCTGCTAATAAAATGATGGTTTGTAACTAAATTATTGTAGCTTACTTTGGACTTAGGTGTTATAACGTATCCTGTTTTTCGGATTCATACTAATTTATATTAACTTCAGGGCGTTCCCAGTGCCGTGAAGAATGCTGTTGGTATTTAACAGGAACTGCTCTGAATCTGCAGATGACCTTCGGAAATCCTGACATTCTGATAGCATCACTCCTTCATGAGCATCTTTGCATTTCTCAAAAATGGGAAAATCTCTAATTTTTCTCATCAATATAAGAATTTTCCTTGTAGAGATTTTTACATCATTGTTTCATTTTATTCATATTTTATTTTGTAGTTGGTGTATCTTGGTTTATATTCAATTTTACTATTTCAAGCAGTTCTCTTGGCATAGGGCATTGCTACTGATTTTATATGTTAGCTTTGTTTCATACAATCTTGCTAAACTTTTTATTAGTTCTAATACTTTTAATAATTGTTGTTTTACATCTAAAGCAATAACATATATAAAAAGTGGTAGTTTGGCTTTTTGTCTTCAAAATAGAACACACATCTAACTTTTTTAACCTAATTATCCTAGCTAAAATTGTCACTAATATGTTAATAAGCAGTAAAAATGGGTGTAGAAATTGATAATTTGCATTAAAAAATAAAAAACAAAATATGAGTTGAATAGAAGAGGTAGTAGCACAAAGATTTGGGAACCTCACCCATGTTAGAACAGACATATAGATAATACGATATTATCCAGGAATTATTTACTAACAGAGTAAAATAGTGATGGTACCCGAGAAGAAAGTAGCAAATGGAATGAAAATTAACCACATCTTCTCTATAGTTTCCTTCTTATTCACATAACTTAAAATGTATAAACTTCTGTTTATAGAAAGATGCAAATTTGAAATAAGTAAAAAAATACAATTGCTACCATTGAAAGAATATATGTGTACATGTGTGCTGATACTCTATAGACACTGGCATTGGTATTTGACCAAAATGCACTATGGATTCTCACCTTATTAGTGAGAGAAGTGAGTTTATTGAGGTAAATTTGACTTGCCTAACATCATTTGATAACACCTAACACATCAAGTTTTCCAGCCAAGTCTGAGTTCAAAACACATTCTCTATATATTATCAGTTGCTTTTTAAAAATTATCTCTTCTCATGTACACACTTTATCAATCAAAATTTTATGATTCCTATCTCAGATTAGTTCAGCAAGCATTTCTTGAACACCTATCTTCCTATAAAGCAAAGGACTTTAATCAAAACTTGTAAGAATAGACCCATGGATTGAATAATTTCCTCAGATTTATAGTATGCAGAAACTATTATTTTTGTTAAAGTCATGATTCTCTACATAAATTGTAGCTACACATGGTAAACTACTCTCAAATATCAACATGTTATCAAAAATTAAGTAAAGCAGTATTACAGACATGAAACTATGTACAGAATTTTAAACACATGCAATCACCCAGATTTAGGCAAAAAAAAAAATAAGCAAAACCCAAAATAATCTTTGTCTAGATTTTTTATTGCCAGAAGTTGAAAACAAATAATCATATGAGTGTTTATTTTTATGGAGTCTTCCTGCTGCTATCTGAGTTGTTTCAGAAAAAATGAAAAATTTTGATGAGCGATACAGGTTAGACTTGCTTTCAGAAATATACATGTAGATTCACACAAGCAATGACATTTTTGATGTTTTTAAAACTATTTAGTTATTTATTTAATGTAAATAACTGTTAAGACTGCATGCATCTATGTGCAGCATGTATGTGTACCATGCTCATGCCTCATACCTATGGAGGTCAGAAAGGGCACCAAATACAGTTGCAAATGACTGAGCCACCGTGTGGGTTCTGTAAACAGAATCTGTATCTTCTGAAGGAGTACCAAGTACTCTTTAGCCTTTAAGCTACATCTCCAGTCCTGCTGTTTATTTATTAATGTATTTTACAGTCACAATCTACATTCCATAGTTCAGAAAGCGTATTTACATTTAAATAGTGTTGATGCAATTATGTTTCTGCAACATTAGACTGATAGATTTAAACAATTATTTTCAGAAACATTCATGTCTGAAGCATATTCTTGGCAAAGAGATGTAAATAAATACTTTGTTGGATTATTTTTAGTTGAAATGTGTTTTTAGTAAAATGATGACAATTTGTTTCTCTTCTAAAATATTTATGATAAAACAGCAACATTAACTAACACTACTTCAAATAGAGTTTTCAGGATTAAAACTTACACATAATATTAAAATCAAATGCTAAAGGTTGAAAAGCATGCCACAATGAAAGTAATGACAAAATGTAACAGAACAACTAAAACCAATAAATAAGGGGTTCATCTATCGGTAGAGTTATTTTTCATTAATTAATTAATTATGATTTATTCACTTTGCTTTTTTTTCTTTTTATTTTTTATTATTAGTTAGATTTTATTAACTCTGTATCCCAGGTGAATCCCACTCCCTCATTCCCTCCGAATCTCACCCTCCCTTCCTCAGCTACTCCCTGCCCCTTTCCAAGTCCACTAATAGGGAAGGACCTCCTCCCCTTTCATCTGACCCTGGATTATCAGGACTCTTCAGGACTGGCTGCAAAGTCCACTTCTGTGGCCTAGGAGGGTTGCTCCTCTGTTGCAGGGTGGGGAGGTCAAAGAGGCCACCATTGAGTTAATGTCAGAAAGAGTCCCTTTTTCCCTTACTAGGGTACCCACTTGGATACTGAGCTACCATGGGCTACAGGCAAGCAGAGGTTCTAGGTTCTATCCACCCATGGTCTTGGTTGGAGAAACAGTCTCATATATGACCTCTGTGCCCAGATATATTTGGTACTTGTGGAGCTCCTATCCTCTCCAGATCATATTAACTCCCCTTTCTTTCATGTAATTTCTTGCTATCTGCCAAAGGCTTAGTTATGAGTCTCAGTTTCTGCTTTGATACACTGCTAAGTAGAGTCTTTCAGAGGGCCTCTGTGGTAGGACCCTGTCCTGTTATTTGTTTTCTCCTACATCCCATTTGTCTGTCTTAGTGAGGATTGATCATCTTACCCAGGGTCCTATTTTTTGTTTATCTTCTTTAGGTGTGTAGATTTCAGTATGTTTATCATATCTTATAGGTCTAAATAAGTGAGTATATATCATATGTGTCTTTCTCCTTCTGGGAGACCTCACTCAGAATGATATTTTCTAGATCCCACAATTTGCCTACAAATTTCATGATTTCCTCCTTTTTACTTGCTGAGTAGTATTCCATTGTGTAAAAATACCACAATTTCTGTATCCATTCCTCAGTTGATGGACATCTGGATTGTTTCTAGGTTCTGGTTATTACAAATAAAGCTGGTTGAGCAAATGTCCTTGATGTGTACTTGAGCGTCTTTTGGATATATGCCCAGGCATGGTATAGCTGGATCTTGAGGAAGTGCTATTCCTAGTTGTCTGAGAAAGACTTCCAAAGTGCTTGTACCAGTTTACATTCTCACCAGCAAAGGAGGAGGGTAACCTTTTCTCCACAACCTCTCCAGCATGTGTTGTCACTTGAGGCTTTGATCTTAGCCATTTTCATGGGTGTAAGGTGAAATGTCAGTGTCCTTTTGATTTGTATCTCTATGAGGCTAAGGATGTTGAGCATCTTTTTAAGTGTTTCTCTGCCATTCTATATTCCTCTACAGAGAATTCTCTGTTTAGCTGTGTAGCCTATTTTTACTTGGATTGTTATCCTGTACAACAACAGATCATCTGGAGGTATCTCCATCCCTGACCTCAAGCTCTACTACAGAGCAATAGTAATAAAAATCACATGGTATTGGTATAGAAACAAAAAGGAGGACCAATGCAACTGAATAGAAGACCCAGAAATAAACCTGTACACCTATGAGTACTTGATTTTTACAAAGAAGCCAGAACCATTCAATGGAAAAGAGACAGCATCTTCAACAAATGGTGCTGGTCCAACTGGAGTCTACATGCAGAAAAATGAAAATAGATTCATATTTATCACCCTGCACAAAACTAAAGTCCAAGTCGATCAAAGACTTCAACATACCACCAGATACTCTAAATCAGTTAGAAAAAAATGTGGGGAAGAGCCTAGAACTCATTGGCACAGGAGACAACTTACTAAACAGAACACCAACAGCACAGGCTCTAAGAGAAACAATCAATAAATGGGACCTCATGAAACTGAAAAGCTTCTGTAAAGCAAAAGACACTGTTGTCAGAACAAAACGACAGCCTTCAGACTGGGAAAGGATCTTCACCAACCCTATATCTGACAGAGCGCTGATATGCAGGGTGTATAAAGAACTAAAGAAGTTAAAAAGCAACAAATCAAGCAATCCCATTTATTCACTTTGTATCCTGGCTGTAGGTGCCTCCCTCGTCTCCTTCCAGCACCACCCCTTTCTTCTCTCCCTATGCCCCTTCCCTAGTCCACTGACACAGGAGGACTGCCTCCTTTTCTATCTGACCCTCCTATCAGGTTTCATCAGGGCTGGCTGCATCATCTCCCTCTGTGGCCTGGCAGGGCTTCACCCTTCAGGGGGTGGTGAATAAAGCCTGCCACTGAGTTCATGGTAGAGACAGATCCTGCTCCCCTTACTATTGAACCCACTTTGAAACTGAACAGCTTATGGGCTTCCTCTGAGCAGAAGGACTAGGTCCTCTTCATTCATGGACCTTGGTTGGAGTATCAGTCCCTGTAGGCCCCATGGGCCAGGTTTTTCCACTCTGCTGGTCTCCTTGTAGAGTTCCTGTCCCCTCCAGGTATTTCTATCTCCCTTTTCTTTCATAAGGATTCCTGCACTCTCTACAAAGTTTGTGTATGAGACTCAGTATCTCCTTCCATACACTGATGGGTAGAGTCTTTCAGAGGCCCCCTGTGGAAGGCTCCTGTCCTATCCTTGTCTTCTCTTACTTTCAACTAGAAAGAGTTGTTTAAGGTCTGCTTTTTATTCACTATTAACTAATCTTTTGAATTGTTTCAAGTGACAGTATTAAGACAACACAATGCTAAAAGTGTGTTAACTTTCTTGTGCAGTTAGCAGAACTCTTTGTTATATTCTCAGAGCTGAGATAATCCTTCCCATAACTGCTTAAACCCACGTCAAAATGTCAACAGAAGTGAGATTTTTTTTTTCTGTAATCAAAATCTTATATAAATGTTAAACAAGAGCATTAAGCTTGCTAAGACAAAGCTACCAGACTCCTGGGAAATTTTTTCTTGAGAAAAACATAAATTATTACAGTTGTTTTATCTCCAACATGATTTTATTACAAACTCTTGGAGAAGTGAGCAGACACTCCTCTAGGTCATCAGTACTGAGCTCAACCAGATCCTACAAGAGAAGTAAAACATATCTGTTTTCAGTTCTT
Organism: Pachyuromys duprasi; assembly: GCA_028658305.1. Lineage (NCBI taxonomy): Eukaryota > Metazoa > Chordata > Mammalia > Rodentia > Muridae > Pachyuromys > Pachyuromys duprasi. The sequence continues at coordinate 44,197,649 of CM053759.1, read as the reverse complement.
GATTTCTGATGAGCAAAGTGAGCTCCTCACACATTTTCCATGTTAACCAGTTAGCAGTCATAGGGTTTGCAAGTATTTTCTCCTGTTTTATAGGTTGTCTTTTTATTATTTTGATTGTTTTCTTTCCTGTGCTTTTCAGTTTGATGTAGCTTAGCTACACTTGTTCATTTGTGTTCCTGTTGCTGTGTTTTATTGAGAAACATTTGAGGGGTAGTATAAAAACCTATTGCAGTTGAAACCTATTAAAACATATGAAGACAATACTAATAATATCTCCGAATAATGGGAGAACCAAAATCCCACTTGGTATCTCTTGTCGCTAAACAAAGTTTCTAGTTATATCCAATTGAGTTGTTGTACAAATAGATCCCATGGAAGTAATCCAGGCTGTTTCCAAGATAATAGTAGCTCTCCACAACTGACAGCAAGGTCTCTTTGTTGAAGATAATATCCACAGAACTACTTGAACATGGAGGAGAAACTTCACCTCCATGTTCAAGAACCTTTGGTACAAGAAGGTACATTGCAGCTCACCAAAATAGAAATGTAAATAAGGACCCTGCCATAATCCCTTTGGCCAATAATGTTTTCTTTTCTGCAAAATATGCTGGGTCAATGATGGTAGAAAACTTGTGCAAGTAACCAACCAACATTTGATTTGACTTGAGGTCCACTCCATAAGACGGAACTATACCCCTTACTGCTTCAGTGACCAAAAAGCAGAGACCTAGAGTGAAACAAAATACTTCTGGTCTTTAAAAGAAATTAGTAGTGATAAAATGACTCCTAATTTTTTTTTAAAGTAAAGATAAAGTGACTCCTAAAGATATTCTTCTATACTCGTAGGTCAATGCCTTATTCAGTTAACAGAAAAACAAAAAACAAAACAAAACAAAAAAACCATTCCTCTTTTAACAGATTGGAGAAAATATAGATGCCCACAGCCAGACATTACACAAAGAGAAACCTTGAAACTCATAGCTCTACATGGTACATCTCTGCCCAATACTTCTCATAGTGCAAGAAACCCGGCAGAAAGAGAAACAGAAAAAGTGTAGGAGCCAGAGGTGATGGATGAGACCAGGAAAATAAGTCCCTCTAAAGCAATGGAGCAACGTTCACATAAACCAGAGACTGAAACAGTAAGCAAAGCAAGAGCTACACAGGTGTGAACTGGGTTCTCTGCATGTATATTATAGCTTTCAATTTAGTGTTTTTATGAGAACTATGAGTGTATAAACAATGGGTCTCTGATTCTTATATCTTCTCTTGTGTTCTTTTTATTCTATTGGTTTGGATTGTCCAACTTCAATGTGATTGTTTTTGCTTTATCTTATTGTAATTTATATTGTAGTTATTATCTCTTAAAAGCCTGTCCTTATCTAATGAGAGACAGGAAGGAAATGGATTTTTATCAGAGGAGAAGGGAAGTAGAACTAGAAGGAATATGGGGAATGGAAATTTTGATCAGGATACATTGTATAAAAATAATCTATTTTCAATAGAGGAAACAATTAAAATGCATAAAGAGCTAGAGGAAGATAAAGTCAAACAGATTATGGCCATCAGTAAAGAAATACAGGAAGTTGTAGCCAAATAATTTGTGGCATTTAGAGAGGAAATACTTAAATCACTGAAAGAAATAAAAGAAACAAAGGATTGTTCAAACAAACAGCTGAAGGAATTGAAAGAAAAACAGGAAAATACCTGCAGGCAGGTGAAGGAAATCAACAAAACAGATCAAGATCTGAAGACAGAATTAGAAAAATTAAAGAAAACACAAATGGAGGAAATTGTGGAGAGAAAGATCTGAGGGAAGAAAACAGGAACTACAGAGGTAAGCATAACCAATAGACTACAAAAGATGTAAAAAAAAGAATCTCAGGTGTGGAAAATACAATGGAAGAAATCAATGTATCTGTCAAAGAAAATGTTAAATCTAAAAAATTCCTGACACAGGTCATCCAAGAAATCCAAGACAGCATGAAAAGACAAAACCTAAGAATAATAGGAATAGAGGAAAAAGAAGATTCCCTCCTCCAAGGCCCAGAAAATATTTTCAACAAAATCAGAGAAGAATTTTTCCCCAACTTAAAGGAGAGGCCTATCGGAGTAGAAGAGGACTACAGAACACCCAATAAATTAGACCAAAAAATAAAATCCTCCCACCACATAATAATCAAAAGAGTAAGTATACAGAACAAAGAAAAAATACTAAAAGCTGCAAGGCAAAAAGGCCAAGTAACATATAATGGCAAACCTGTCAGGATCACACCTGACTTCTCAATAGACGATGAAAGCCAGAAGGGCCCGGACAGATATCATGCAGACCCTAAGAGAACACAGATGTCAGCCCAGGCTACTATACCCAGCAAAACTTTCAGCCCTCATAGCCAGAAAAAACAAGATATCCAATGACAAAAACAAATTTCAACAATACTTATCCACAAATCCAGTGTTACAGAAGACACTAGAAGGAAAAATACAACTGAAGAAAACTAACTACTTTCAAGAAAATACAGTAAATAATTAACCTCACTATAGTAAAACAAAAAGTAACCAAGCACACAAACTTACTACCACAGCCAACATCAAAATCAAAGGATCTAATAGCCTCTGGTCATTAATCTTTCTCAACATCAATGGACTCAATTCTCCAATAAAGACACAGACTAACAGAATGGATTCGAACAAGACCCAGCAATCTGTTGCATACAAGAAACACACCTAATTCACAAAGATAGACATTACCTGAGGGTAAAGGACTGGAAGACAGTTTTCCAAAAAAAAAAAAGTACCCAAGGAGCAAGCAAGCAGGAGTAGCCATTCTAATATCTGATAAAATAGACTTTCAACCAAAATCAATAAAAAGATATGGGGAAGGACACTACATACCCATCAAGGGAACACTCCACCAGGAAGACATCACAATCCTGAACATCTATGCCCCAAATACAAGGACACCACATTTGTAAAAGAAACATTAATAAAACTTAAACCACACATAGATTCCCCACACAATAATAGTGGGAGACTTCAACACCCACTCTCAACAAAGGACAGGTCAACAAAACAGAAATTAAACAAAGAAACAATGTCTCTAACAGAGGTCATGAATCAAATGGACCTAACAGACATCTACAGAATCTTACACCCAAACACAAAAGAATTTACCTTCTTTTGAGCACCTCATAGAACCTTCTCCAAAACAGACCATATGCTTGGTCACAGAGCAGCGAGCCTCAACATATACAAGAATATCGAAATAATCCTTTGTATTCTATCTGATCATCATGGACTAAAGCTGGACCTTAACAACAACAGAAATAGCAAAAAGTCTACACACACACATGGAAACTGAACAACTTACTACTAAATGACATCTGGGTCAGGGAAGAAATAAAGAATGAAATTAAAGTCTTCCTAGAATTCAATGAAAATAAAAACACAATATACCCAAACTTATGGGACACAATGAAAACAGTGCTAAGAGGAAAGTTCATTGCACTAAGTGCCTTCAAGAAGAAATTCGAGGCATCTCATTCAAGCAATTTAATGTCTCACCTAAAAGCCCTAGAAAAAAAAGAAACAGACACACCAAACAGGAGTAGACAGCTGAAAATAATGAAACTCGAGGCTGAAATCAATAAATTAGAAACAAATAAAACAATTCAAAGAATCAATGAAATCAAGAGCTGGTTCTTTGAGAAAGTCAACAAGACAGACACTTAGCCAAACTAACTAAAAGGCATAGAGACACTAACCAAATTAACAAATTCAGAAATGAAAAGGGGTGCATAAAAACAGACTCTGAGGAAATCTGAACAATCATTAGGACTTATTTCAAAATCTATATGCCACAAAATTTGAAAATCTAAATGAAATCTAAATCTAAATGAAATGGACAATTTTCTCGATCGATTCCACTTACCAAAGCTGAATTAAGACCAGGTAAATTAATTAATTAGTCCTAAAACTTCTAAGGAAATAAAAGAGGTCATCAAAAGTCTCCCAAACAAACAAATAAAAAGAAAAGCCGGGATCAGATGGTTTCAGTGAAGAATTCTAGCAGACCTTCAAAGAAGAGCTGACTCCAATTGTTTTCAAACTATTCCACAGAATAGAAACAGAAGGAAGCCATAGTCACCTTGGTGCCTAAACCTCACAAAGACCCAACAATGAAAGAGAATTTCAGGCCAATCTCCCTTATGAACATTAATGCAAAAATACTCAACAAAATACTTTCAAACCGAATACAAGAACATATCAAATATATCATTCACTGTGCCCAAATAGGCTTCATCCCAGGCACGGAGGAGTGGTTCAATATAAGGAAATCCATCAATGTGATCCACCATATTAACAAACTGAAGGGGAAAAAAAACTACATGATCAACTCCTTAGATGCTGTAAAAGCATTGTTTAAAGTATTGGAGAGAACAAGGCTCATACCTAAACATAGTAAAGGCAATATATAGCAAGCCTATAGCCAACATCAATCTAAATGGAGAGAAACTGAGAGCAACCCCAATGAAATCAGGGACAAAGCAAGGCTGCCCACTCTCTCCATATCTCTTCAAGATATTTACGAAAGTCCTTGCTAGAGCAATAAGACAATTGAAGGAGATCAAGGGGATACAAATTAGAAAGGAAGAAGTCAACATATCATTATTTGCAGATGATATGATGGTATGGCTAAGTGACCCCAAAAATTTTACCAGGCAACTCCTACCTATGATAAACAACTTCAGCAAAATGGCTAGATACAAAATTAACTCAAAAAAAAATCAGTAGCCCTCCTGTATACAAAAGACAAAAGAGCTGAGAAAGAAATTAGGGAAACAACACTCTTCACAATTGCCACAAAAGACATAAAATACCTTGATGTGACCCTAACCAAGCAAGTCAAAGACTTGTATGAGAAAAAAAAATTTCAAATCTCTGAAGAAAGAATTAGAATAAGATGTCAGAAGATAGAAAGATTTCCCATGCTCATGGCTTGGCAGGACTAACACAGTAAAAATGGCCATCTTACCAAAAGCAATCTACAGATTCAATGCAATTCCCATCAACAATTATTCCCAATACAATTATTTACAGACCTTGAAAGAAAAATTTTCAACTTCATATGGAATAACAAAAAATCCAGAATTGCTAAAACAATCCTCTACAATAAAAGATCTTCAGGAGGTATCTCCATCCCTGATCTCAAGCTGTACTATAGAGCAACATTAATAAAAGAATGCATGGTACTGGCATAGAAACAGAATGGTGTATCAATGGAAATGAATAGAAGACCCAGAAATAAATCCACACACCTACAGGTACTTGATGTTTGACAAAGAAGCCAAAACCATTGAATGGAAAAAAGATAGCATCTTCAACAAATGGTGCTGGTCCAACTGGATGTGTACATGTAGAAAAATGCAAATATATCCATGCTTATCACCCTGTACGAAACTAAAGTCCAAATGGATCAAAGACCTCAACATAAAACCAGGCACATTAAATCAGTTAGAAGAAAAAGTGGGGAAGAGCCTTGAACTCATTGACACAGGAGACAAATTTCTGAATAGAACACCATCAGCACAGGCTATAAGAGCAACAATCAATAAATGGGACCTCATGAAACTGAAAAGCTTCTGTAAAGCAAAGGACACTGTCATCAGAACAAAACGACAGCCTACAGACTGGGAAAAGATATTCACCAACCCTTTATCTGACAGAGGGCTAAAATAAACAATATATAAATAAGTAAAGAAGTTGAAAAGCAATAAATCAAGCAATCCAATTAAAAAATGGGGAACATAATGAAACAGAGAATTCTTGATAGAGGAATATCGAATGGCACAGAAACACTTAAAGAAATGGTCAAAATCATTAGCCATCAGGGAAATGCAAATCTAAACCACCCTGAGATTTTACCTTATGCCTATCAGAATGGCCAAATCAAAAACTCAAGTGACAACACATGCTGGAGAGGTTGTGGAGAAAGGGGAATGCTCCTCCAATGCTGGTGGAATGTAAACTTGTACAAGCACTCTGGAAGTCAATCTGGTGCTTTCTCACCCAATTAGGAATAGCACTTCTTCAAGTTTCAGCTATACCACTCCTAGGTATATATCCAAAAGAGACTAAAGTACACAATAAGGACATTTGCTCAACCATGTTTGTAGCAGCTTTATTTGTATTAGCCAGAATCTGGAAACAACTCAGATGCCCCTCAACTGAAGAATGCATACAGAAACTGTGGTATGTCTACACATTGGAATATTACTCAGCAATAAAAAACAAGGAAATCATGAAATTTGCAGGTAAATGGTGGGAACTGGAAAAGACCATCCTGAGTGAGCTATCCCAGAAGCAGAAAGACACACATGGTATATACTCACTCATATAGACATATAAAATAGGATAAACCTACTAAAATCTATACACCTAAAGAAACTAATCAAGAGGGAGGACTCTGGCTCTAATGCTCAATTTCCATCCAGAACAGCAAAAAGGATGGACATCAGAAGAAGGAGAAAACAGGGAACAAGGTAGGAGCCTGCCCCAGAGGGCCTCTGAAAGGCTCTGCCCTGCAGACTATCAAAGCAGATGCTGAGACTTATACCCAACCTTTGGGCAGAGTGCAGGAAATCTTATGAAAGAGGTGGGAAATAGTAAGATATGGAGAAGACAGGAGCTCCACAAGGAGAGCAACAGAACAAAAAATTCTGAGCACAGGGGTCTTTCCCAAGACTGATACTCCAACCAAGTACCATGCATGGAGAAAACCTTGAACCCCTGCACAAATGTAGCCCATGGCAGTTCAGTGTCCAAGTGGGTTCTATCGTAATGAGAACATGGACTGCCTCTGACATAAACTGATTCGCCTGCACTTTGACAACCTCACCCTGAAGGGGGAGCAGCCTTACCAGGCCACGGAGAAAGACAATGCAGCCACTCCTGATGAGACCTAATATACTAGGATCAGAAGGAAGAAAAAGAAGACCTCCCCTGTCAGTGGACTTTGGGAGAGGCATGTGTGATGAAGGGGGAGGAAGGAAGGGTTTGGGAGGGGAGGAGGGAGGGCGCTACAGGGGGGGATACAAAGTCAATAAGGTGTAATTAATAAAAAAGTAAGAAAATAATCTGTTTTCAATAAAAGAAAAAGCACTGCATGTTATTCTAAACAAAATAAGCTGGATAATAAACACTAAATCATGCCAGACCTTAACTATAAGTGTACCTTAACTAATTGAAGCAAAAAGTAAGATGGTGGTAGCCAGCAGCTAGCGGTAAGCTGGGGGTTATTAGGTGTTTGGTTAAGGAATATAAGGTTTAATTTTGAATAAGTTGGTGGTGTTAATGTATATCACGATGGCTAATGAACACAGCATTACACTATAAGTAATTGAAAAGAAGATAAGTATTCTCATCACACACAGGTAACTAAGGTAATAGTTCTGTAATTTGGTTAGGGTAACCATTTCCAGATGCATATCCTTATAATATAATCACATTCTACACTAGGGAATTTATATCCATTTTATTCATTAATTGTGCTTCAATAAACCTGGCAGAAGGAAAAGGGAAGAGTTCTTGCCTGGAGCTGAAAATTACTACACAGATTTGTGGAACACTTTCTATAAACCGTTTGATCTTTCTTTATCTTAGCTTCTTTGTTGTTAAAATTATGAGAACATTGACCTTATCTTGCACAGCATTTGGGAGGAATCACTAATAATTCATAGCAAAGTTCTCAAAACTGTGGAGTGCTTAAATCACAGGCAGAGATAAAAATATATATTCATATATACATACACATATATAAATATACATGTATTTATAATTATGTGATGTATATAGTAATGACATATAATATGTATGATGATATGATACATATGATAGTAATATATGTGTGTGTATATACATATATGACCGTATTTTTACTTACAAAGTTTTGAATGAATAGTAAAAGAATTCTAGAAAACTGTCTTGTTTCTTTAAGATGCTTTTATCTCTTAAAAAGCAAAAATCTCAAATGGTTGAAAGAGTGAGGCTTAACTCTTTCACACAAGAGGTTGTCTGAGGTAAGAGGCTTTGTCCGCTTTGTGACTCAGTAACATCATTGCAGACAGGGTTCTGTGTATCCTATCTGCTTCTACACATTCTCATTCAGAACAAGACTGTCTTTTTTGATCATGTGGAAAGAGGACAAAACTGAGCAGAAAAAAACTGTTGCTTTTATACTTTGAATTTTATCATTTCATAAACGCTCAGAGATATTTCTGAGGCCTTTCTTTCCTTCAGTCCTTTTGTATCTATTTGTTCATTTGTTAATTGATCACTTACAAAACAGGAAATGATTGATTTTTTTTAGGGTTTTTTTTTGAGGGGGAAGGGGGTACTTAATCAGGTAACTCCGTATTGGACATATCTTTCTTCCCTCATTCCTTGGAATCCCACTCTCCCTCCCTCATCTCCTCCCATGCCCCTCCAAGTCCATCGATATGGGAGGTCCTCCTTCCCCTTCATCTGACCCTAGCCTATCAGGTCTCATCAGGACTGGGTGTGTTGTCTTCCTCTGTGGCCTAGCAAGGCTGCTCCCCCATTAGGGGGAGGTGAACCTACAACCCCTGCACAGATGGCAGCTCAGTCTCCAAGTATGTTCCCTAACAATGGAAACAGGGACTGTCTCTGTTATGAACTCAGTGGCTGGCTCTTTAATCACCTCTTTTATTCTTCATCTCTGCTTTTTCAGGGCATTATTGGAGTCCTAACTCCTGGCCGCATATGGTTTCTTCTCCAAGCTAACCCATCCTTGCTTCCTCCTTCTGCCTGTCTATCTCTCTTTTTTAGGGTTTTTATGAGTCAAATAGATAACTAAATTTTTAGAGGTCAGGTCTAGAAAAGCCAAGGCCAGTTCCAATAAAAAGCACTGGCCCGTGATAAGCACCCAATGATGGCAATTCAATTGTGTTGGTTTTATATCCTCTGCGGTTGATTAAAATACAATACAATGATCTTAAAAATCCTGTCTTCCCCATAGCTGGCATACAAAGTAAATAAACTTTAATCAAGACAAAAATAAATAAATAAATAAATAAATAAATAAATAAATAAATAAGAAAAAAGTTCTGTCTTCCCTTGATTACACAAAATAATACAGAGATTGGGGATTTTGTTGTCTAAAGATGTGTTCTGTATCATTTTATTATTCCAATACCTGGTTTACTTTTCCAAAAACTCTGTTTCCATTTGCCATCACAACATAAGTATTAAAGGAAATGGTCCTAATTACCTTTCCTATGCTTAAACTGCTTCAGTCCATCTTAAGTCATGTTATTGTAAGTAGTGTGATATGCATATGCAAGTGAATTTTATGTTTTGACCTCTTAATTTTATGAACTTTAATAGTGGGTGGTTTCTGTAATATCATGTATCTATTTATCTCTGATCTTAAATTTCTTTATTCATAGTTCCATAATTTGCTTCCGCATTGCAATATTCTATCTTCAGACTTTCACTCCATTGATCTGCTCTAACAGCTGCACATGTTTCCATTTTAATTTGCTTCGCTTTCATTCACCATTTATTCTGGCCCATAGTTTTCTATAACAGTTACCTATTGACAATGTTTTCTTACTATGATACGTATATTTTGCTTGTTGTGCTTCAGTTTGAAAGAGGAAGAAGAAGCATTGGGATAAGTATAAAAGTATAAAAATAAGAAATAATAGCCTACTGATTCATGCTATACATCTGTAAGACATGTGGACTATGAAATATCAAATTCTTCCCTCAAGCATGCTTTACCATCTCAACTGATGCCCTAAAAAGAAGATTGCCAAGTATTTTCATCTTTTCAGAAACCAACCTCATTTATTATCTGCTTTTTCTTCACATATCAATTTTATTTCAACTATCTCTTTTGCATGTGAGTATGCATGAAATGTTTTTATATATTTGAGAACAATCTGTAGACAGCATTATACCCAAAGCAAAGTGATATAGTCTTTTGACTACAGTATTGTCTCATTAATTTGAGTTTTCAAATATTTGAAGGCAGAAATATTTAAGGCAGTTTTTATTTTGTTTATTTAAAAAGAAGTCTGTTTTATTTCTTCAGTATTTTTCTTGCTCTAATTAATGTCTATTTATATTTAGTTGTTTTATGTAATCATATACTAATGACCAGAATTTGTTTTGAGTTAGGGGGCCTCTCTCTCTCTTCCTCTACTGACCTACCTATCATCTATTGACTTATTGTCTTGAAATATTATGACTTGATTTTATTCCATATACATTTGATGCGTAGCTCATCATCTCTTTAAGCATATTTCAAAGAAATTTCACTTTAGCCATTTTTTCTGCTGCCTCCTTGGTGACATCTTTCAACCTGTGGTCTTTATACTTCATAAAACCATACTTGTCAATATAAATTAAACCTAATTCTAAAAGAACTCAACAAGATGTAACAAAATGAAGATTTGCTGGATTTTTTCATAACATAATAAACTTATTTGTCAGTAAGAGATAAATAAAATCTACACTATAGTCCTGTCTCACCCATTCTTAATCTTAACAAGAAAACAAACAATTTAACAAGGCTGCTTAGGGTGCAAACAAATAAGGGACCCTTGAATAACAGTAATATATTAATAAAAACATTCCATAGTGACAGTATTAATTAATTAATCATCAAACCAATAAAGTTACAGCTACTTTATGATGCAGCTATCTTGTATCTGAGTTTAGAGGCCCCCAAATCAAAGTCTGCTTGCTACAGTATATAATGCACTTTCTCCCTAATCTACTCATATACATTTAATTAGTTTTTCCTATGTTTATTTTCTTAGAAATGTCTTATCTGGGAAATAACTTATAGTACATGTTAGGGTCACAGATATATTTGAGAATTAAAGACACGCTTCTAGTGGCTACCTAGTTTCCAATTTGCAAGGAAGAAGATCTCAAATAAGACATGGTAGATATTTTATTTCTATAAGCTGCTATACTCTTTTAATTTTTTAAACAATTTTTATTAATTACAGTTTATTCACTTTTTATCCTAGCCATAACCCCCTTCCCCCTCCTTTCTCAATCCCACCCTCCCTCCCTTTATTCTCCTATGTCCCTCCCCCATTCCAATGATAAGGTGCATCCTCCTCCCCTTCCATCTTACCCTAGTCTATCAGGTCTCATCAAGACTGGCTTCTTTGTTTTTCTCTGAGGACTGGTAGGGCTGCTCCCCCTCAGGTGGAGGTGATCAAAGAGCCAGCCCATGCATGGCCCTTGTTTGGAGTATCAGTCTCAGAAAGGACCCCTGTGTCCAGATTTTTGGGTTCTGTTGCTCTCCTTGTGGAGCTCCTGTTCCCTCCGGGTTTTTCTGTCTCCCCCTTCTTTCATAAGATTTTCTGCACTCTGCCCAAAGATTTGGCAATGAATCTTGCTACTATAGTCTTAACAATAAATTGTAATGAACATTATTAGTTGAGAAAAGAGAGGGAACTAGTCTCCAGAAAACCCTCTTTTGAGCACTTTAAAAACAGAGACACTAAACACAAACTATGCATGAGGCTGAATGCTCAAAAGAAGCTAAAACTCTTGCTTTTGGAAAACTCTCATTTTGATAAATTGACAATAAGATGCGTTGAGCCTCAACTTGTCCTTACTTTCTTCTCTGCTGTCCCTAATGACAACAGGAACTTGGGCCTCGGTGGGCATTTTATTTGGTAGCTTATGAGCAGCTTGTACACAGAGACAACAGCTTCCTGAGGGTCAGTTTCCCTGGACAACTCTACCAACTGTTCTGTCAGTCTCACTTGGGCAGTCAAGTATCCTCAGATTAATAGATTCCTAGCAAGCAAAACTTTATTATCATTATTTTCTTTTTAGCAGTTTTTCAATATATGATCAAGGGTTAGCCTAGAACTCACTCTACTGACAAGATTGACCTCATGTTTACAGAGACTAGCTGATGTCTGCCTCCTGAATGCTGGCATTAGAGGCATGGCCATCACAGTCATTGTGTTTTCAGTTTTTTTTTTTATTCTACCTGCTTAAATCTTCAGTGTTCAAAATGCTCCTACATCTATGAAAATTCAGTTTCTAAATTAATATGCAAATTTAGTGATACCTTTACAGTCTCACTACTACTGAATTTTTCTTTTTTCATCCTAAAATGTGGTAGTCCTTTTCCATATAATTCTTTTTACACTTTGAGACATCCAACTAAACTTTTCTCTCCTAACATCATGTGCCTTGATTTTAAAAGTACTAAGTCTGTCTACTGGAGCATGAATAGCCTCTCAGGGACCATGTTCCTGAAAGAAACGGAACCTCCCTTCTCTAGCAGCTGCCATCTGCCAATGGGTCCTCAGCTAAGGGTGGAAATCATTAACTTTTCAGAAAGGAAGACGTCAAAATATTACTATTAACAGATGATATGATAGTATAGGTAATGACCCCAAAAATTTTACCAGAGAACTCCTACAGCTGATACAAACATTCAGCAAAGTGTCTGCACACAAAAGCAACTTTAAAAAAAAAATCAGAAACCATACTGTAGACAAAAGACAAAATTGATGAGAAAGAAATTAGGGAAACAACAGCCTTCACAATAGCCACATATAACATAAAGTACCTTGGTTTGACTCTAACCAAGCAAGTGAAAGACTTGTATGAAAAAACCTTGAAAAAGAAATCAGAAGACGGAAAGATCTCCCTTGCTTATGGATGGGTAGGATTAACATAGTAAAAATGGCCATTCTGCCAAAAGCAATCTACAGATTCAATGCAATTTTCATCAAAATATGAACACAATTCTTTACAGACCTTGAAAGAACCATTCTTAATTTCATATGGAAAAATAAAAACCCAGATTTGCTAAAAAAAAAAACCCTATGCAATAAAAGATCTTCTAGAGGTATCTCCATCCCTGATCTCAAGCTGTACTATAGAGCAACAGTAATAAAAACAACATGGCATTGGCATAGAAACTGACTGGTGGATCAATGGAATCAAATAGAAGACCCAGAAATAAATCCCCTACCTATGAACTTGATTTTTGACAAAGGAGCCAAAACCATACAATGGAAAAAAAGACAGCGTCTTCAACAAATGGTACTTGTCTAACTGGATGTCTATATGTAGTAAAATGTAACTAGATCCATATTTATCACCCTGTACATAACTAAAGTTCAAGTGGAATCAAAGACCTCAACATAAAATCAGACACACTTAAACTTGTTAGAAGAAAAATTGGGGAAGAGCCTTGACCTCATTGTCACAGGAGGTAACTTCCTGAACAGAACACCAACAACACAAGCTTTAAGATCAACAATCAAAGATGGAACATCTTCCCTAGGGTCTTCTTTGTTGTTTAATTTCTTTAGGACTATAGATTTTAGTATGTTTATCCTGTATTACATGTCTAATAACTTAAAGCCCCTGCTCAGATGTAGCCTAAAGACTCATTCTCTAAGTTGGTTAGGGAGTAGGTATGATAATCTGGCAGGAACTCAGTGGCAGGCCCTCTGATCACCTCCCCAATGGGGGTCCAACCTTGCCAAGCCATAGATGAAGATAATGAAGCCAGCCTTGATGAAATATGATAGGCTAGGATCAGACAGAAGGGGAGAAGGAACTCCTCTATCAGTGGTTTATGGAAGGGGTATAGGGGGAAAAGAGGGAGGGAGGGTAGGATTGGGAGAAAACAAGAGAGGGGGCCATAGCCAGGATACAGAGTGAATGAATTATAATAAATAATAAATAATTTTTTTAAAAAATCAAGAACAAATAAATGGGACCTCTTGAATCTGAAAAGCTTCTATAAAGCAAAGGACACTGTCAACAGAACAAAACAACACCCTACAAACTGGGAAAAGATCTTCATAAACCCTATATCTGACACAGGGCTAATATGTAGAAGATATAAAGAACTGAAAAGTTAAACATCAACAAACCAAGTAATCCAGTTAAACATGGTGTACAGAGCTAGATGGAGACTTTTCAATGAGAATATGAGATATGAGAACATCAAATGGCATAGAAACACTTATAAATGCTCAATATACTTAGTCATCAGGGAAAGGCAAATCAAAATAACCCTGAAATTCTACCTTACACCCAACAGAATGGCTGAAATCAAAAGCTCAAGTGACAGCACATGCTAGAGAGGATGTGGAGAAAGGGGAACCCTCCTTCATTGCTGGTGGGAATGTAAACTTTTACAACCACTTTAGAATCAATCTGGTGCTTTCTCAGACCATTAGGAATAGTGCTTCCTCAAGACCCAGCTATACCACTCCTAGGCATATATCCAAAATATGCTCAAGTATACTACAAGGACATTTGCTCAACCATGTTCATAGTAGCTTTATTCATAATAGCCTGAATCTGGAAACAACCCAGATTCCCCTCAGTTGAGGAATGGATACAGAAATTGTGGAACATGTACACAATGGACTCAGCAATTAAAAACAAAGAAAACATGAAATTTGCAGGCAAATGGATGGAACTAGAAAAGATCATCCTGAATGAGGTATCCCAGAAGAAGAAAGACCCACATGGTATATACTCACTTATAAGCAGAGATTAGACATATAATATAGAATAAACAAACTAAAATCTATAGTCCTAATGAAGCTAAATAATATGTAGGACCCTAGGGAAGATGCTTAATACTTATTCAGAAGGGCAATCAGGATAGACATTGGAAGAAGGAGAAGACAATGAACAGGACAGGGACTTTACACAGGGGGCCTGTGAAATACTCTACTCATCAGGGTACCAAAAGAGATGCTGAGATTCATAGCCAAACTTTGGTAAAGCACAGGGAATCTTATGGAAGGGGGAGATATAAAAACCTGGAGGGGACAGGAGCTCCAAAATGAGACCAACAGAGCCAAAAAAGAAAAAAGAAATCTGGGCCCAGGGGATCCTGCAGAGTCTGATGAATCAACCAAGGACCATGCATGAAGAGGACCTAGACCCACCTGCTCAGATGTAGCCTATGGGCAGCTCATCTCTACGGGGTTTCGTAGTGGGCAGAGTAGGGGCAGTCTCTGGCAATTACTTGGTTACCTGCTCTTTGATCACCTCCCTCAGTGTGGTGGCCTTACTAGGTGAGAGAGGATCCAGACATTCTTGGTGAGACCTGATAGGCAAAGGTTAGATAGTAAGGAAGGAAGACCTCCCCTATCAATGGACTAGGGGAGGGGAATAGGGGGAAATGTGGGAGAGATGGTGGGATTGGGAAGAGACAATGGAGGGTGTCACAGCCTGGATACAAATTGGATAAATTATAATAAAAGATAATAATAAAAAAAGAAGAAAATCACAATACTAGCTATGAATCAGGGTTGCGCAAGAAACTTTGAAAATATTACAGATTATTGCTATTGAACTAGATTGACTTCCAGAGGTGTAAGGTAAGTCTCTATTGATACATATACCTCAGCAATAGGCCTCAGAGTCTCCTAAGCTAGGACTAATATGAATGCCGGCTTCCCAAGAACTAGCTTTTACAGTACCAGGTTGGATCATGCAATCTTCCAAAAAAGCAAAGGAAACATCAATCCTACCCATCTACAATGCCCATGAACCCCAATAATAGCTGGATGCAAGATAACACAATTCCAAAATACATTGTAAATATTTGTCCTTATACCACAGATAAGTGTAGTCCTCACCTTTCTTCAGGGCACTGTCCCTTTGGAACAGACAGACACCAATACAGAAAGCCACACAACTAAAATGCAGAGTTGTAAAATTCAGTCCCAATAGATACTTCTCCAAAACAACCCCATACCTAAGGCTCAAGAAACAT
Source organism: Pachyuromys duprasi (assembly GCA_028658305.1). Taxonomy (NCBI): domain Eukaryota; kingdom Metazoa; phylum Chordata; class Mammalia; order Rodentia; family Muridae; genus Pachyuromys; species Pachyuromys duprasi. The sequence goes on along the minus strand of CM053759.1, from coordinate 44,181,829 downwards.
TTCATAAATAGGCTTGGAAATATTGTAAGGGTTAGAGAACCACAGAGATTTCTGTGAAGCCGTGTCTCTTAGTAATGTCAGAAAATATACCCATCAAGTCTTACCCACACAGCTGCCTAAACATGAGCTGAACAAGCACAACAATAGGCAGAACAAAGTAGCTGTAGGAAAGCCAATGTGGCCCCAAACCTACACAAAGAACTATGGGCAACCAAGGAATGGTGAGAGCAGGAGAAATAGTCTTCTCCAGGAAAAAGCACATATATGGTTGTCCTGTACCAAATAGCCAACCCTAAAGAAATATATAAAAGTAACACTTTCAGACTGAGAGATTGTTTAGGAACATGTATGTAATGTGCAAATATGCTTGTTACAATTAATGAAAAAGAGGGCATGTATTAGAAAGAGAGAATGTGGTATATTGGAGGGTTTGGAGGGGGAGAGAAGTGAGGAAATGATGTAATTATAGTATAATCTCCAAGATAAAAGAAATTATTTTTTAAAACTATGGGGATGATCAAAACTGGGCTATCATTCCTAATGAGAAATCAAAATAGTAAAAAGAGTAACTTAGTTTAAAATGGGTTACCTTATATCCAAATAATCAATAATCATAATTGAACCAAAAGGACAGAAATAGTTGTCACTGTATGACACATATAAAGAAAGGTAAATTAAGATATGATTAACATTGTAGTGATCAAGACGGAGGCAACCAAGTTCATGTCAGAGACTGTCTCTTCTCCCCCTACTTGGGAACCTACATGGAGGTGGAGCTGTCTATGCCCTACATCTGAACATGGAGTCTAGGTTCTCTCTATGTATGGTCTTTGGTTGATGCATCAGTCTCTGCAGTCCCCCTTGGCCCTGCTTTTTTGGTCTCCTTGTGTGGCTCTTGCCCCTTCAAGGTCCTTTTATATCCCCCCCTTTTCCATAAGACTTCCTGCTCTGTCCCAAGTTTGACTGTGAGTCTCTGCATGTGCTTCAATCTCCGATCCCCTGCATTGTTAATCTACAGTGTTTGTGTCTAAGTGTGAGACCATTTCCTTCTGAAAAGTCATCCAAATGAGCTGCTCAGAGACCTCCCAGAACATTAAACTGTTTTTATTTCATTAAGAATTTTTTAAACACAGATCTATATTTTCCATTTTTAAATTTTTCTTGTTTGTTTGTTTGTTTGTTTCAACATATTTGCTCATTGTAGTGGTATCTGGAGCCTCTGGGTATCTTCCAATTATTTTTTCTAAGTAGTATACTTAAATATTTTCAGATACTTCTCTCATGTAATCTTCACTATTTTACTGTGCTTTGAAGATGTCAGTTTTTGGACTTTTCCTAGTTAAATATAATCTCATGTTTATTTAATAGGTTATTTAATAGATGTTTTGAATACTATATTTGAGAATATGTGTTCAGGGACTTATAGATTTCCATAGTGTTCCTGTGTTTGCTGGTTGTTTTTTTATGTTAGTGCTTATTGATGGTTTTTCTCCATGGATTTATGTTTGGGAGTGAAGTTAACTGCAATAATAACTGTGATAGTTTGACAAAGGTTTCTGTGTTAGCTGCAGAAGACATTGTACTCCTCTCATGTGCCCTGAGTCTTACTGGCAAGAGTATTAAGCTTGGATGGTTGATTAGCATGAGTCTGTCTTCAGTGGCAGATGCTACTATTCAGTGTCAGCTGTCTCCTGTTATGAGATATCTGGAAGGAAATTTCAAAGAGAATCACAACTCAGCAAGAATCCTTTGGAGATGACAGCAAACTTCTTCCACATAAATTGATGTTCAAACAGGCCTGCTCTCAGTTGGATACTGTGACATCAATAGAGTCTTAAGATGTCTTCCCTGCTGAGTGTTCCCTAGTTCTAGGCCTTAGTGTTTTACTAGCTAATATTCTGGAGCAACACCTCACCTACCACATATTCTACCGCATAGTATGAAATTATTGAAAACATAGTTGAACTTAACACACTACTGTTTCTTAGAGATAATGGCATATTCATCATTGTATCATGAAGACTATTTTTATTGTGCTGTGGCCTATCTAATTACTCTTCCACCAACTCTCATGACTAGTAATAATTTAAATATTTCTTCAATTTTTGCCTCTTTCAGAATTATATGTCATCATATGTAATAGTTTCAACTTTTTAATTTTAGTGATATACAATTCAGATTCCACAGTGAGTTTGATTTTTTAACATTTCACTTTTCCCCACTGTATATTATTGAATTGTCCAAGTGTACCACAGATTGTTTACCCATCTCCTCAAGAAAACCCTTCCTGTCCTCAAGATTCAGCAACATAGGAATTTATACCCATGTATATATTGTGTGTGTTTATAAATACTCAGCTCATTTCAGATAAATATTGAAGAGTACAAGTGACAGGTCAATCTATGCTTAGTTTGGTGAAAACTTCTAAAATTTATTTTCATAGAGACTATACTCCTTTTTTATTCCTACCATCAGTTGATGCCAGCCCCTTTAGCTTTTTACTCATTAGCATTTGCTATCATCAGTGGATGAGAAACATTATAACACTTATTTAGCACAATTGCTCTGCTGCTTCAATACAAAAATCTTCTAATGGACATACAATATTGAAATTGTTTTTTTTTATGTTTGGGTGAACTATAAATCTTCTAGTGAGGTATTTAGACCTGTTGGCTATTTTTCAAACATCATTTCTTACATTTCTTAAGGATATTGTCAATACAAGACTATGTTCCAAAACATGATGGTAAACTCCTAATTCTTAAAACATGCAGACATTACATACTTGAGTCATAAACCTTGGAGAAATCAAGCTGGCACTCACTTAGAAATGTTATCACTCCTTGTTAGCTTCCACACTGCTGGAAGATGGTGATAGAAGTTCTGAGGAAATGTAATCCTCAGTCTCATTTCATCTATGTATTCTGCATGATATAGTGTAACTGGCCTGATAAGGCCCACTACAATAAGGCTTATGTTTATTCATGCAATATGAGTCTGGAAAAATTTTTAAAAATATGTTCTCAGTATGTAGCTTCATTTTTAAAAATTCTTTCAAGAATGCATTATTTAGAACAGAAAGCTTTAGTTATAATTAGCTCTATCAAGTTTCGATGTCACACATTTAACTGTTAGTAATATGTTAGAGAAAACATTGTCAAGGCCAAGATTACTTCAACTACTCTGTCCTTGTTTAAGATGTCTATAGTTCTGCTTTCTATACCTAAACTTTAAATGTATTTTGAGATAATTTTAGTTAAAAGTATAATAATTGTACCTAAAATAATTTTTTGGTGGGGGGAAGGTCATTGCTAAGATGTGGAGAAAATTAATAAAATGGAAAAAAATAAAGGATGACAATTCTAGAGGACTTTAAAGCCATTAATTATGAATAGCATGAAGGCATTAGTCAATGGCAGCTGTGAAATTTGTAAAAGGTTGTTGGATTTCAGGTATTTTAAATTTAGAGTCAATAAGCTTTTATGGAGAAAATATATGAGATCTGGATAATGAGAACACCAATAAAACCAAGATTCCAGGCCTGAGCAACTACATGAATAATTGGGCCATTTTTTAAAATATAGAGTAGTTGGCAAGCAGTGTTGGGAGTGTTGTCATAGAAATAAAGACCAATTTTGATATATCATTGTTAAAATTTTTATTTAAGAATCCAATTGGAAATACCAAGTGCCAAATGAGCTGTATGAAATTAGAGCTTAGGAAATATGTCAGGAGGAAAATATAAAGACTGAAAATAACTGCCTGTAGGTGATGTTTAAGGCTTTAGGATAAAGAAAAAAATACCCAGAGAATAGAGAAAAAAACAAAAGAGCTCTTGGTTGCCTGGTACATGACAACATTTTTAGGGTAACTAGGAAGGGTGATCTACCAAAGTGTATTTAGGGATAATGTTGGTTAGGAGATGTAAAGATGTTTTCAAACAGATTTAGTGTGTCCAGTGTCATGTTGAGGTCTGTGATCCACTTGGACTTTACTTTTAGGCAGGGTGATAAATATGGATATTTTTGCATTTTTCTAGATGTAGACATCCAGTTAGACCAGGACCATTTGTTGAAGATGCTTTCTTTCATCCATTGTTTGGTTTTGGCTTCTCTGTCAAAATTCAACTATATGTAGGTGTGTGGATTTGTTTTGGGGACTTCTATTCAATCTCATTGATCCACCAATCTGTTTTTATGTCAGTTGCATGCAGGTTTTATTACTATTGTTCTGTAGTACATCTTGAGATCAGAGATGGAGATACCTCCAGATAATCTGTTGTTATACAGCATTGTTTTAGCGATTCTGGGTTTTTCTGTTTCTCCATCTGAAGTTCTTTCAAGGTCTGTAAAAATTGTGTTGGTATTTTGATGGGAATTGCATTTAATCTGTAGATTGCTTTTGGCAGGACAGAAATTCTCCTATGTTAATCCTACCAATCCATGTGCATGGGAGAGCGACATACTAAATCAGTTAGAAGAAAAAGTGAGAAAGAGCCTTGAACTCATTGGCATAGGAGACAACTTCCTGAGCAGAAAACCAAAAATCAGTAAATGGGACCTCATGAAACAGAAAAGCTTCTGCAAAGCAAAGGACACTTTCATCAGAACAAAATGACAGCCTATAGACTGGGAAAGGATCTTCACCAAACCTATATCTGACAGAGGATTAATATCCAGAATATATAAAGAACTCAAGAAGTTAAAGAGCAACAAATCAAGTAATCCAATTAAAAATGGGGTACACGCTAAACGGGGAATTCTCAATAGAGGAATATATACTGGCAGAAATGCTCAAAATTCATAGTCATCAGGGAAATGCAAATCAAAACAACCCTGATGCCTATCAAAATGTCAAAGATCAAAAGCCCAAATGACAACACGTACTGGAGAGCATGTGGAGAAAGGGGAAGCCTCCTCCATTGATGGTGGGAATGTAAACTTGTACAACCACTTTGGAAATAAATCTGGCACTTTCTCAGAAAATTAGATCCAAGATCCAGCTATACCACTCCTAGGTATATATCCAAAATATGCTCAAGTATAAAACAAGGACATTTGTTCAACCAGGTTCATAGCAGCTTTATTCGTAATAGGCAGAACCTAGAAACTCAGATGTCTCTCAATGGAGGAATGGATGCAGAAATGATGGTACATTTACATAATTAAAAACAAAGAAATCATGAAATTTGCAGGCAAATGGTGGGATCCAGAAAAGATCATCCTGAGTGAGGTATCCCAGAAGCAGAAAGACACACTTATAAGTGGAGGCTAAACATATAATATAGGATAAACTACTAAAATCTGTACACCTGAAGAAGCTAAGCAAGAATGAGGACCCTGGGTAAGAGAATCAATCCTCACTGGGAAAGGGAGATGGGACAGACATCAGAAGAGTGAGAAAACTGGGAACAGGACAGGAGCCTACCACAGAGGGCTCTGAATGACTCTACCCAGCAGGATATCAAAGCAGATGCTGAGACTCATAGCAAAATTTGGGCAGAGTACAGGGAATCTTATGAAAGACCTGAAAGGAAGAGGAGCTCCACAAGGAGAGCAACAGAACCAAAAAATCTGGACCAAGGGGTCTTTTCTGAGTCTGATATTCCAACCAAGGACCATGCTTGAAGATAACCTAGAACTTTGCTCTGATGTAGCCCATGACAGCTCAGTGTCCAAGTGGGTACCCTAGTAAAGGTAACAGGGACTGTCTCTGACATGAACTCAGTGGTTGGCTCTTTGATTACCTCCCCCTGACGGGGGAGTAGCCTTGTCAGGCCACAGAAGAAGACAATACAGCCAATACTGATGAGACCCGATAGACTAGGATCAGATGGAAGGGGAGGAGAACCTCCCCAATCAGTGGACTCTGGGAGGAACATAGAAGGAGGTAGGGAAGAGGAGTGGAATTGTGAGTGGATGAGGGAGGAGACTACAGCTGGTATACAAAATGAATACATTGTAATTATTAAATAAATAAGTAAATAATAAAAATGTGTTTGCAAGCAGAGCATTCAAAGAACAAAAACAAACAAACAAACAAACAACAATTATAACAACAAAAACTGAGCCCTGGAAGTCCTGCAGAGACTGATACCCCAATCAAGAACAATGTATGGAGAGGAATTAAAACCCTGGCTCAGATGTAGCTTATAGACTCAGTATCCAAGTGGGGTCCCTAACAAGAGGAAGAGGGGCTTTCTCTGGCATGAACTCAATGACAGGCTCTCTGATCACCTCTGGTGGGGGGTGCAGCCTTACCAGGCCATAGAGGACGACAATGTAACCAGTCCTGTTTAGACCTGATAGGTTAGGGTCAAATAGAAGGGAAGAAGGACCTCCCCTATCAGTGGACTAGGGGAGGGACATAGGGACCTAAGAGAGACGGAGAGTGGGGTTGGGATAAAATGAGGGAGGGAGCCACAGCCGGGATACAAATTGAATAAGTTGTAATAAATAATAACAAAAAAAGTTTTAAAAAGTATGAAATTTTGTTGGATATTCAGAAAAACTTAATGAGAAACAAAAATTAGATTTAGAGCCATGCTAGTCATGTTAGTGATTTTCATGAATAGAAATAAGACAGAAAGGGATGAAAACCTGCTTGTGATAGATTAAAAATCTCATGGTTGGTAAGCATTATATACCAACAGGTCATTAGCAATGCTCTAGGCATAGGACAGGAATGGGAAATAGTCCTAGTAGGGAAAATAATGAGGTTTACTATTTCTATTGATAATGTTGAGGCAATCTAATATGTTTGTTAACATAAACACGCTCATATGTTAATAACTCATAAAGTAAAAATCACAGACTATTTCCTTTGTTTTCATCGCCACTATTCTCACAAAATTTATATTCTCACAAAACTTATTTTACTCAAACATCAATATTTGAATTTTTTGGCTATTCCATCAAATAGTGAGATTGAGCTTTTGTAGATCAAAATAAACATCAGCTATTCCGTGATCTTGGCAATAAATTACAATGCTTGATCCTTAGTGGTACTTTTTACGTATATTATTATTTGTTGATAGAAGCATGGGGAAATAGCCATTGATACATTTTTTACACTTAACACTCTAAATATTTTAATCCTGTCCTTAAATAAAGATGTACCTGTCACATGGTGCTGTCTCTGAAGAGTACTATACACAGAGGACAGGTCCTAACACAAGGTTATTAGATATGGCCTACTTTCTTCTCCACCATTCAAAGCAGTGACATATGAAACTCAGGACCAGAGGAAAAGTATTTTCATGTTGATTTTTTCATTCTCATTCCTATTCTGGCCTTCATACCATTTTATTTTGATTATTAGGGGAGTATCTAAGAATATTAGATTAATGGGTAATCAAGAGCACATCAGGAATTTTAATTCATGAAGGCATCTTTAAATTCCAAAGGTCTTGCACAAATATCCTTGCTGTACACTTGAGCATATTTTGGATATATACCTAGGAGTGGTATAGCTGGATCTTGAGGAAGCACTATTCCTCATTGTCTAAGAAAGCGCCAGATTGATTTCCAAAGTGGTTGTACAAGTTTACATTCCCACCAGCAATGGAGGATGGTTCCCCTTTCTCCACATCCTCTCCAGTATGTGTTGTCATTTGATTTTTTTTTATCTTAGCCATTCTGATAGGTGTAAGGTGAAATCTCTGGGTCATTTTGATTTGCATTTCCCTGATGACAAAGGATGTTGAGCATTTCTTTAAATGTTTCTCTGCCATTCAATATTCCTATATTGAGAATTTTCTCTTTAGCTCTGTACCCCATTTTTTAATTGGAGTACTTGATTTGTTGCTTTTTAACATCTTTACTTCTTTATATATTCTGGATATTAGCCCTCTGTCAGATGTAGGGTTGGTGAAGTTCCTTTCCCAGTCTGTAGGTTGCTGTTTTGTTCTGACAACAATGTCTTGCTTTACAGAAGCTTTTCTGTTTTATGAGGTTCCATTTATTGATTGTTGATATTAGAGACTGTGCTGTTGGTTCTGTTCAGGAAGTTGTCTCCTGTTTTACTTGTAATAGCCAGAATCTGGAAACAACCTAGATGTCCTTCAACTGAGGAATGGATACAGAAATTATTGTACATTAACACAATGGAATACTGCTCAGCAATTAAAAACAAGAAATTCATGTAATTTGTAAGCAAATGGTAGGACCTAGAAAAGATCATCCTGATTGAGGTATCCCAAAAGCAGAAAGACACACATACTAACTCATTAGTGGACATTAAACATATAGTATAGGATAAATATACTAAAATCTGCACACCTAAAAAAAGCTAAGCAAGGAGGAGGACCCTGCCTAAGATGCTTAATCCTCACTCAGAAAGGCAAGCGGGATGGACATAGGAAGAGGGAGAAAACAAGCAAAAGGACAGGATCTGCCACAGAAGCCATTGAAAGACTGCCCAGCAGGGTATCAGAGCAGATGCTGTGACTCACAGCCAAACTTTGGGCAGAGTGCAGGGAATCTTATGGAAGAAAGGGGAGATAGGAAGACCTAGAGGGGACAGGAGCTCCACAAGGAGAGCAAATGATCCAAAAAATCTGGGCCCAGAGGTCTTTTCTGAGACCGATACTCCAACCAAGGACCATATTGAGATAACCTAGAACTCCTGCAGAGATGTAGCCCATAACAGCTCAGTCTCCAAATTGGTTCCTTAGTAAGTGAAATAGGGACTGTCTCTGACATGAACTCAGTGGCTGGCTCTTTGACCACTGCCCCCTGATGGGGAAGTAGCCCTACTAGGCCATAGAGGAAGAAAATGCAACCAGTCCTGATGAGCTTGATAGGCTAGGGTCAGAGAAAAATGGAGGAGGACCTCCTCTATCAGTGGACTTGGGGAGGGGTATGGAAGGAGTTGAGGGAGAACTGAGGGAGGGGGCTACAGCGGGGATACAAAGTGAATAAAGTGTAATTAATAAAAAATTATTTTTATGAACTAAAGTGTATCCCCCCATAAGCCTCTCCCTCCTCCCCTCCCAATCCCACCTTCCTTTCCCCTTCTCCACACATGCCTCTCCCCATAAACCTACTAAAATCTGTACACCTAAAGAAACTGATCAAGAGGGGGGACTCTGGCTAAAATGCTCAATCCCCAGCCAGAAAGTCAAAGCAGATTGATATCAGAAGAAGAAAACAGGAAACAAGCTAGGAGCCTGTCACAGAGGGCCCCTGAAAGGTTCTGCCCTGCACAATATCACAGCAGATGCTGAGACTACGGCCAACTGTTGGGCAGAGTGCATGGAATCTTATGAAAGATGTGGGAAATAGTAAGATAGGGAGAGGACAGGAGCTCCACAAGGAGAGAGCAACAGAACCAAAAATTCTGAGCACAGGGGTCTTTTCTGAGACTGATACTCCAACCAAGTACCATGCATGGAGAAAACCTAGAACCCCTGCACAGATGAAGCCCATGGCAGTTCAGTATCCAAGTGGGTTCCACAGTAATGGGGACAGGCACTGCCTCTGACATGAACTGGTTGGCCTGCTCTTTGATCACCTCACCCTGATAGGGGAGCAGCCTTACCAGGCCACAGAAAAAGACAATGCAACCGCTCCTGATGAGAGATGATAGACTAGGATCAGAAGGAAGAAAAGTAAGACCTCCCCTATCAGTGGACTTGGGGAGGGCCATGTGTGGAGAAAAAAAATATTTTTAAATAAGGAAAAAAATTCCAAAGGTATTAAGTAGGATCCAGTTAGAATTCTGAAATGTTCCAACCCTAGGCAAACACTCCTCTTTAACATGTTGTGCCAGCAAAAGCACACAGTATTCACCACTAGAAAGCAGAAAATTGGTCAGTAGAGACCATATCATCCTTATTTATCTTCCCCGTGCCTATTATGGTGCATGATAATGGTAGGTAATGAGAAAGTTCATTGATTTATCAATTTTAAGGGACTATATAATCCATTTCTGCCTTAAGACAATATGCAAGTTCTAAACATCCATAATTACTACATGAAAAGTACTATATCTTGTCCTCTTTTTATTCCATTATTGAACTGTTTAAGTTCTTTCTCAAAATTTTATAAACATAATTACAGAAATAATTTTTCTCATGTTTGCTTATCTAAGATCATGTAAATATTCAATTTCATAATGCACCACTCTGTAAGTATGATTACCCACAAAGGATCATTGTGATATAATAGAAAAATTCTTAGGTATGAAAGTACTAATGTTAAACGATTAGCATTCCAAATTAATTTTTACAAATAAATTGTTTTAAAATATGCAAACATTTTAAAATGTTTAATATATGGCAATTTTTTTGAATTACATCTTAATTTTTGAGAAAATAATATAACCGCATCATTTTCTCCTTTCCTTTTCTCTTTGTAAATCCTGTCATATACCCCTTCTTGAGCTCTTTCAAATTCATAGCCTTCTATTTCATTAATTGTTGTTATATACATATATATTCCAATACACATAAATACAACTTGTTCAGTCTGTATAATATTATGAGGTTGAGTACACAAGCTGACCAGCTGCGAATAGGGTGTGTATGCTAGAATTACCTCATTATGCTTGCCAAAAGCTCTTGTCGGTAGAAAATAAGAAAACTCTAAACATCACATAAAACTTCGCGTATGTATTATAACTAATTGGTAAATGATTTTGAGACTGTTTTAATTGTTAACTAAAGTCTAACTGTTACAAAATTGTTTTCTTTCTAAACAAACGCATGCGTACTTTAAATGGTATATTCAATTTTATTTTTACTATTCGTAAATGAAAAAAGTAGTTCAGTTCTCAGTATTATCCTATTTGTAATTCTTGATGTATCACTAATAATTCTGGTATCAAAATATTGGAGATTTGCCAAAGTACATAATATCATAAAATCACAAAAGTTCCTATCTCAAGAATTGACCTAGAATTCATATTTATTAACTTGACTAACTGTTCTTGAGAGTGTTAATATAATAATTGTTTAATATTTAGACTTTAAATTAACATACTTCAAAAGTGCTTTGCAAATCTTTGAGAACAGTACATTGTTGTTTGTAAAGCCAGAGTAATTTGTAACAATGGTACATACACAGGACCACATTTGGGGGCATAAAATGTCATTTTTATGTGTCGTTTATCATTCATCAAGATACTGATGAAATTCCGAAGCTTTCCTGAATAAACACATCATACAGAGTCATCTAACTTACCGAACCAACCAAAGTAACCTTACATTAGGCAAAGATATGTTCTTTACATATTTTTTATTCTCTTCATGTTCATACTATATTCATCTCTTTCGATCCCTGCTAAAATTTGGTTGCATTTTATTTCAAACTCATTAGAATGATTTCACTGTTTCATAACTGAAATAATGGAGCAGTTCTTATGCATCTTTTCAGATATTTTTGGGATACAGCTTACTTCTTGAAAACTTGATCAAGTCTCTTGCTGGAGCTATTTCTTCTGGTTCTGCTTATTCTCTGTTGTTTTCTAACCAATACTTGTTTATTTCCCTAGGTCAGTTTATATTCCATTTCCTATTAAAAGCTTTCACGATGAATACAGGTCACTGCCATAGCTCTCTGTTCTAAAAATTTATATTATTTATTTATATAAAACTTGAGAGACACTTCTTCTATTGCCAAGTATACTTTGAAAAAATTTTATATCTCTTCTCTCTAGGTAAGTTAAAATGTTGAAAATATCCGCAGGCTTTTTCAGGTGCATGCTTATGTGTGTTAGACAAAGGAAAATATAGAGTATTTACTGGTAAATATTTGTTGAAATAACCCAAAGGCATTTTCCTAACAAATTATTAATATACAATCTGTAGTTTCAACATTATCTATTTATCATTTCCTTGTATGCTTTATAAATTCACAAAAGACAAAATGTGAAAGATACACACTAGTTAGTGGCATGGTGGCTGACATTGAACTGCGATAATTTATTTATGCTTAGACAATCTAAGGAAGCATAATCATTTTCAATAGTATTTATAGCTCAGATCTTCATGTGCCTTCAAAGGATGCAAGAGTTGTGCATATGTCGGTAAGCATCACCTTAGCTGTGCAGAATAATTTCCCTGACTGTCATTTGCTGTGTTAGTTCTGGGAGGCTTTGAAACACACTGTAAAGGAATTGGTCTAATTCATGTGCCCTTAACTATGTGACAAATCTTCTGTTGCTAACAGGGAACGTAAACAGGCACAAAGTGTTTGAGGAACAAAATTTCACTCAAAAAGCCTAAACTTCATTTTATAATTAGCACCTTTTAACATAGTATATTAATTTTTAAATTACAAATGTTATTCACCACTTAGTAACATATTGAGATAACTACCTCGCTGCTTTTTTTTTTTTCACTTTAGGCCAGTGGCAACAAGAAAATGTACATAAAACAACTGGACCCCTCTTCTAGTAAATAAAATGACATAAAAATTCATGGCCTCTGATAGGCGTCAGTGATGCAGGAAACGTACTCCCTGTGAAATCAAATACATCCTGCTGTAAATTATTTAGATAATTGCTTTTACATCACTTTCTCTACTATCTAAGACCTGGCAATGACCACTTTAATCTGTTTTTCTTAAAAACAGTCTTATAACTAGCTTTCACTTTTGTTTGATCAGCAGAAGGATCTCCAAATATTTTAAATTTAATCAAGTTTTTTTCCTCAACACATGATCTTCACAGTATCCTTGAGCCTGCAAAATTTACCTAATACCATTTTTTTTATTAATTACAGTTTATTTACTTTGTATCCCAGTTGTAGCCCCCTCCCTCATGCTCTCCCAATCCCACCTTTCCTCCCGGTCTCCTCCCTGCCCCTCTCTAAGTCCACTGATAGGGGAGGTCCTTCTCCCCTTCCATCTGACCTTAGATTATTAGGTCTCATCAGGACTGGCTGCAATGTCCTCCTCTGTGGCCTAGCAAGCCTGCTCCTAGGAGAAAACAAGAAACAGGACAGGAGCCTCCCATAGAGGGCCTCTGAAAGACTCTACCCAGCAGAGTATCAAAGCAGATGCTGAGACTCATAACCAAACCTTGGACAGAGTGCAGGGAATCATATGAAAGAAGGGGGAGTTACTAAGACCTGGAGAGGACAGGAGCTCTACAAGGACCAAATATATCTGGGTACAGGGGTCTTTTCTGAGATTGTTTCTCCAACCAAGGACCATGCATGGATATATCCTAAAAACCCTGCTCAGACTTTAGATGGCACCTAATATCATTTTTAATGGCACTCAAAATAAGCTTTATGATTTAACTCTTCAGGCACTATCCTCACGATTTTCCTATTATTTTAGCAAAGACCTTGTTAAACGACAATTCCTAGATGTAAATAACAAACAGATTTATATTCCTGAGCCTCTTTCTCCTGTTTACTAGGTTCATACAGAGCTTTAGCTCAATACTTAATCCAAGAAACACATTTGTCACTTTTTCTTTGTTTGTTTGCTTTGATTATTTGTTTTGTTTTTGTTTTTGCCTATCAGTGTTCTCTGGTTAAAGTGATCAGATACGACACTGCAGTCACATTTTGCCAGAGGTATAATGTTTAATATAATGGCAGAATGTATCTACATGTTCTTGTCTGTTAACCTGCTCTGCACAACTGATAATTCAGGACCACAATTTTATATTTTCTCTCTTACAGTTTAACATTTCTTGTTAAACCGATATGCCTCATGTATGACATGAAAAGGTGCAGGCCTAGATTTTCCATGAAACCTGCTTTATTCAAGGTTCCTAAACACTTCTACCTCACCTCTTCCCACTGAGAGAGGTGTGGGAGAAAGGAGGTTATCAGATAAAGGTGGTTGTAGTCCTTTTTAGAAGTAGTACTTTGGGATAAGTCCACTCTTTCTTATCCAGATACCAGCAGTTTAGTCCAAAGCCCAACACCAAGCAGCAACTCAAATCAGCACGATTCATAAGATCAGGACAAGTCAGTGAAAGCAGCAAGACTCTCTACTGCCCTGAGAAGGTCTCTGGAACTTTTCTCCCTGAGCAGTCAAGTGTCAAAGCACAAAGCACAGCTATGTCAATCCAAAAGGCAATGTCTCACTGTTCATGGACTTCTATATATCTCCTCTCTTCAGAGTCCACTCATGAATGTTTTCAGCTGGCCAACGTCATGCCCCTCATACAAGAGAGCTCACAGCAAAACATCACATGTCCTCTCACAGGACAGCTTCTAACAAAATGTTACATGACTCAACTGAGTCTTAAAAGAAACCATTCAAGTAAGAAAACATTCAAGTAAGAAAGGAAACTGAGTAATTGTAAATAGCAAATGTATGGCTTTAAGGAACAAGAATGAAATTAAAATCTAAGAGTGCTCTAATTCTTAAATTGTGATTTTTATACCTTTTTATGTATAAAGAGACTAGAGCCTCAGTAGTTTGTAACAATTCTAAAACAGAAAAAACTCTTGTATAAGGAGAAAATATGAGGGAATGAGTGAGGGGGCTACAGCTAGAATACAAAGTGAATAAACTGTAATTAACGTAAAAACATAAATAATAAAAATATAGCAGGTTTTCTTTGTTCATTCTCTTACTTCAGAACGTACTGAGTGGGTCTTGAATACAAGCAGAAAGAGGTTAGTTACTCCCATGACATTTAAGCCACTATTAAATCAGAGGACATGGCTTTCCAGACCAGTTGGCATTGTAGCTCACAGCTGGCTAAGACTGATGATTACTTCTCCTCTGGCTGCCTGCACAGTAACTTCCAGTGCTATCAGCCAAGCCAGTAAGAATGAAGCTTCCTGGTCACTTCCCGCTTGATTTCTTCATCATCTGTGACTTAAGAATGTGGTGTCTACAGCAATAACTTCAACTTCTGGGAGAAAAAAAAAGCATTAGCAATTGACTTTAATGTTTAGGAGTCTATGGGACCACATGGTCAACAACTTCAAAATAAGAAATCTCTTTCCTTCACTGTTGATTTGTGGTGTCTAGCTGGGCATTGTTGCTCTAGCACAGGCTACCTTCACTTTTACTCTTTGCTTATATGTGTATAAAAGGGTTTTCAAAGCGTCAACAGGGCCAGGTGTAGTGCTACAGAGGTGGTGCACAGGCAGGTAGAACTCTGAGTTTGAGGCCAACCTGGTCTACAGAGTGAGTTCTAGGATATCCATGAAGTATATACTTAGAAATCATATCTCAAAAAGACCCCTCCTCCACACACATACAAAATAGAAGCATCTCCAGTAGTAGTTTTCCACATAACATGTGAAAGGGCTTTCAGTGTTACTATCTTTCCCTATATTCCCTCCTCTTGCTGGCCCCATAGACCATAATCCTAATTTAACCCTTGTTCTGTTATTCTACTTTAATTGATTATTCCAATAATTCTTAAAGCATATTCCTGCATACTTGTTTGTTATATAAATTGAACTCTATAACATAGTCTGTTAAGAATATCAGTGGGGAGGTCCTCCTCCCCTTCCATCTGACCCTGGGTCTCATTAGGACTGGCTGCATTGTCCTCTTCTGTGGCCTGATAAAGCTGCTCCTCCCTCGGGAGGGGGTGGTTAAAGAGCCAGCCACTGAGTTCATGTCAGAGACGGTCCCTAGAGTTAGAAAGAGGCATGGGGGGAGACAAAGGAGGTAAGGTAGGATTGGGAGGGAATGGGGGAGGAGGCAAAAGCTGGGATGCAAAGAGAATAAAATGTAATTAATGTAAAAAATTAAAAAAAGAGATGGAAAAAAGAATATCAGTGAGAAGATGCTTAATGCTCATTCAGAAGGGCAAACAGAAGACAGGGAACAGGACAGGAGCCTTCCACAGGGGGCCTCTGAAAGACTCTATCCACCAGGGTATCAAAGCAGATGCTGAAACTCATGGCCAAACTTTGGGCAGAATGCAAGGAATCTTATGGAAGTTGGGGGTGGGGGACAGTAGAAAGACCTGGAGGGGAAAGGAGCTTTTGAGCCATGTATTTAGAAGGAGGGGAAAGGAGCTCTACAAAGGGACCAACAGAGCCAAAAAACCTGGGCACAGGGGGGCCTGCAGGGACCGATTCTTTAAACAAGGACCTTGCATGGAGAAGACCTAGATCCCTATTTAGATGTAGCCTGTGGGCTGCTCAGTTTCCAAGGGAGTTCCCTAGTAAGGGAAGTGAGATCTGGGTTCACTGGAATGCACTCAGTGGCTGATCACCTGCCCATTGGGGGAGCAGCCTTGCCAGGCCACAGAGGAAGACAATGCAAGCAGTCCTGATGAGACCTGATAGGCTAGGGTCAGATAGAATTGGAGGAGGATATTCTCTGTCATCAGACTAGGAGCAGGGCTAATTGGAAGGAGAAGAGGGAGGGAGCTACAGCAGGGATATAAAGCGAATAAGTTATAATTAATAATAAATAAATAAAAATTTACAAAGAATGTCAGTGGATTTTTCTGATAGCAGTCCATGCTCAATCACCTATAAATCTTGAAAGTAACAACAGAATGTTAAGTATATGTGATAAAAAAAATTAGTGTCATATGCTTCCAAGCAAAGTTTAACTTCCTATAATTTGTACTTATTTCATGCTGGGCATCAATAGAATGCCATTTGTGTCTATTATTTATATATTATTTCCTGGAGCATTCTTTTTCCTCAGGAAGCTTTACAAATTTCTCTGCTCCTTTCTTGTTATGTGATTTTTGTCTTCTATTTCTCTATTTTTAAGATTTACTATTCTGCTTAGAGGTAAAAACATATTTTCTTGCTTTGGACAGAAAATGTTTAAATAGACAACAGATGAAAAATATGAAGACTAAGACTACATATCAGAAACTAAAACCTTACTTTCTGGTACACAGAGTATCTGAGTATTTTTCTCTTTAACGTAAGATACTCTGATGCCAAAATCTGAGTCCCACCCACCAAATTATTTATAAGCCAGATGCCGCTGCTCTTCTACTAAGTTTGTTTTTTCTTCTTATTTCATTACAGCTTCAGAAATACAAATGTCTGTCTTGAGTGCTGGGTCTTCATGGACAAGTAAGTCAGAGATAATGCCCTGTGGGCAGGAGGAGCCAGGCCCAGGCAAAGAGAAGAAAGGAGAATGACACTGTTAGCATTCACATCCATTGCTGGCATGATGTTTAAAGCAGCTTTTTGGGTAATGATAGTGAGTTATTCAAATTATTTTCTTAAATATTAACATTAATACTTCTTAGTTTTGAGAAGGTAATTGAACATTCTTGTTCTAAAATACTTTGAAACTTTGTGGAGCACAGAAATAACACTAATCCTAAATTATGTATAATAGATGAATCCCACATCCAGAATGGTTCGATGCACTCCTGCATGCATTGTTGAACATAGAACTTATTTATAAAGCTGCTGATAGTGTTGTTAATAGTTGACTAAAGATATAACCCTCAATGGGCTTGTCCCCTACTAACTGGAAGGAGCATTGCTCAAGATAACAACTATCTTATGGTGAGTGATTCGTGATTAATCATCCTGATGGATGCTTTGCCTCCACTGAATGAAACCCTGGATATCTGTCTTGATTTAAGAGTTCCCACACTTTAATCTGTGCTGGATAGTTTTATGTTAACTTGACACAGGTGGAGTTATCTGTGAAGAGAGGGAACCTCAATTAAGAAAATGCCTCCATAAGATCGGGCTCCCAGTTTGGATGAGACCAGATAAGCTAGGGTCAGATGGAAGGGAAGGAGGAGCTCCCTTATCCATGGACATGCAGAGGGGCATAGGAGTAGATGAAAAAGGGAGGTAGAGGTTGGAAGGAGAGGAGGGAGGGGGCTACATCTGGGATACAAAGTGAATAAACTGCAATTAATATAAAAATAAAAATTTAATTAAAAATTGGGCTGTAAGAAAGCTTATGGGGAGTTTTCTTAATTAGTTATTGAAGGGGAATGCCACAGTTATTGTGAGTGCTGCCTTGCCTGGGCTAGTGGTCCTGGGCTCAAGGTGAACAAGCCATGGGAAGCAAGCCACTGAGCAGCACCCCTCCATGGCCTCTGGATCAGCTCTTGCCTCCATGTTTCTTCTCTGAGTTCTTGTCCTGGCTTCCTTCAGGGATGGACTACCATGAGGAAGTATAAGCCAAAGAAACCCTTTATTCTTTAACTTGCTTTTCATCATGGTATTTCACAGAAATAAACACCCTAACTAAGACACAGCCTAACTCTTGATCTTTTTGTAACGTATATCAATTTTTCATTTTTCCAGAATATTGTATCGTATTGTACTCTAATTTTTATGCAAACAATGCTTCCATTTTACTCTTTGCGCTAGTTCAATTTTTATTCAAATATATCACTTCGATACTTTGTGTATATTTATGTTGCTTTACTTATCTATTAATATTTTATTATAATTTTATTAACACACTGGGATTTTAAAATGTACCTGGAAAATTTTTGATAACTCAATTCAACCTATATTCAATAATATATTTCATTTAAAAAAGATTTAAACTGTTAGCAAGTATTTTGTGTCTTATGCACAAATCATTTGCAAAACAAAGTTTTATTTCCAATTATTTATATTTCGTTTTTTCCTCTTAGCTGCCTGTGGTTGGTGTTACTATTTTTCTCATAATTTTAATTATGAAGCCCTGCTTTTGAATTATTATTAGTGGTTGTCAGGATTAGACCTTTAATAACTGGATCTAAACAGTGTTTTCTTTGGTTGTGCCAAATGCTTATGAGGAACTATAACTTGATACCACATTGAAATAGCTTTCACTTCGAGCACTAATGAGCTATAGTCTTAAGTTGATTTCTTACTTTACTCCAGAGTTAGTACAATATTTTTTGTTTAAAAAAATGCACAGAAGCAACACATTCTTATTTTACCCAGAACAAGAACTATTTGATGGATCTGGCAGGGATAGGAGTGGGAAGGACTCCCGGCTCGCCACTGGGAGCTTGACTATGCTCTATCCAGTGAGCATATGAGCAAAACAATTTGGACTTAGTATTTTTCCTTTCTTCTTCTTCTTCTTCTTTTTTTTTTTTTTTTGGAGGGAGGTCAAAAACATTGTGGGGCAGCTGTGCTGGGAAGATTGAGAAGCGGATGTGATTGAGATGTGTTATATCAAACTCCCAAATAACTGCTAAACATTATGTTGAGGGGGGAACTGTGTGGTCCTTTTTGTTTTATTTTGTTTATTTACTTTGTTTCCTTTTGTTTTATAGATTTTTGAGACAGGGTTTCTCTGTGCAGCCAGAGCTGTCTTTGACTTGTTTTATAAAAGAAGCTGACGTCAAACTCAAGGAGCTCTGACTACCTCTGCCTCCCAGAGTGTGGAGATTACAGGTGTACACCACTGCACATAGCCTATCCTTCTTCCTTCCTTCCTTCCTTCCTTCCTTCCTTCCTTCCTTCCTTCCTTCCTTCCTTCCTTCCTCCCTTCCTCCCGTCCTTCTTTCTTCTCTCTCTCTTTACTGTCATTTTCTTCTTTTATTGAAAATATTTTTTACGCATAATATATCCTGAGAACCATTCACTCTATCTCTACCTTTCCAGTTCTCCTTATGTCACCTTCCTTTTCTGTCTCTTATTAGTGACCAAACAGGCTTCTAAGGAACATATGTATATAATGTATATTATATTAATTGTATTATATATGTATATAATATATGTTATTATATTAATTGTATTATATTATATTTTATTGTATTACGTTAATTATATTATATTACATAACAACCTAATATAATAAAGCAAAACTAACGCAGAATAAACAAGACCATCTAGCTCGGGCGACACCACCTACTATGGGCTGGGCCCTCCCACATTAATCACTAATTGCGAAAATACTTCTCAGGCTTGCCCAGGGGCCACTCTTTTTTTAAAAATTTATTTATTTTTATATCAATCACAGGTTAGGTACTTTGAATCCCAGGCGTAGCCCCCTCCCTCATTCCCTTCCACCCTCCCTCTCCCTCCCTCATGTCCCTCCTCCCTGCCCCCTCCAAGTCCACCAACA
>CM053759.1:44148659-44161386 GCA_028658305.1 Pachyuromys duprasi | reverse complement strand
TGGTGTAGGGCTGAAGACCCTATTCAGGGAAACAGGGACTGTTTCAGTCATGATCTTGATGGCTGACTCTTTGACCCTCCCCCATATAAGCCGGGGAGTGACAGACTGGCTAGATCCCAGGGGAGGACTTTGCAGCCAGCCCTGAGGAGACAGGATAAGCTGGGGTTGGATGGAAGGGAAGGAGGTCCTCCCCTGTTGGAGGACTTGGAGGGGGCAGGGCAGAAGGAGATGAGGGAGGGAGTGGGAGGGTAGGAGGGAATGGGGGTGGGGGCTACGCCTGGGATTCAAAGTACCTAACCTGTGATTGAGATAAAAATAAATAAAATAAAATAAAATAAAATAAAATAACTAGAATAATAAAATGTTAGGAACTATGTGTCTTTGTTTGTGTGTGGAATGAAGCAAAATACGTTCAGTGTTTTAAAGTTTGAGAATTTTATATATGAATAAACAGTTTGATCAAATACATCCACTGCCTCCCCTCCAACTTCTTCCATACTAAGAGACCACTTTCCTCTCCCAATTTCCTGTGCTCTTTTTTTCTTCACTTAGTTCATTTTTATCAAGTTGACTATGTGTATCTATGTAAATAAATTACGTGAAACCAGTGACCACAGATATCAGAAACCACCCAGTTTCCTCAGAGTTGGAGTTATAGATGTTAGTGAGTTATCATGTACATGTTGAGAACTGAACTCAAGTCCTCTACAAGAGCAACAAGTGCTCTTAACATCTAACTTATCTCTTTGGACCCTCCTGTAGGTTCTTTTTTTTTTTTAATACCCACTGAGTCCACTTAGTGATGACAGAACGTTCATGCATATAAGTTTATCTAGTGGAACATGAGCAGCCTATCAGCAACCAGATCTGACGACAACTGGCAAACCCTCGCCCAGCATCTATTAGCAAACACCTCAGATAAGTGTCCTTTCTACATCCATGATGTATTTGCTTGGCATTGTCTTATGTGGGTATTATGCATGCAATCATTGTTTCTAGGACTTCATGGGTATAATGGCCCTATCATACACAGAAACCACATTTCCCAGATGTTCTCTAATACCTCTATTCATTATAATATTTCTATATTTTTTTACTTAAAGAGAAAACGTAGCACAGATACAATTACTACATCCATTAATGTATTAATCCTTGGATGGGAAAACAAAGAACCCAATTACTATGGGTATAGGGACCCTGAGAAATTTACTTTTGTATTGCCAGCAAGGAGCATTGGTCCAACGATTATTGACTAAATTTCAATTAACATACTGTTATGTTGAGAGTAGTGACAGGAATCTAACAAGAATAAAAAATGAGCATATGGCAGGAAACAATGTACAGAGAAATGACACTTTAGTCTTTTGATGATGTGCTAAGAACTCACAGAGGCTCTGGACAACCAGTTTTAAAATTTGAAGGGAAATTTTGGAGACATTTGATTATGCAGTGGTAGATAACACTGGCTATAAAACAAATAGTTACACCATGGAAATTGGAAATTAAATCCAGGATCATGTTTCCAAAATGTAAAAGTTTTAAGCATTTGCCAAGATGATTAACATTTGGCTGTTGCAACATTATACAATTAGGCAAAAATGCTTAACTGGAATTTAGCATTTATTCTTTTTATTCCTGATAACCACTCCTTTAATTTAGCATGAACAGTATCGCTATTTTGTTGTAAGCAGGTCTTTAACAAGTCTCTTGTAAAAGAAATGCACTCTATTGATTATTTATTGTAACATGTAAGTAATTATGGTTGTTTTAAAGAGAATCTTTCCCAGAGGCTCATATATTTGATTATTCTAATGTCAGTTGTTAAAATTCTTTGTGAAGAATTTGGAGGTATGCCCTTGATGGAAGAAGTAAGAGGGATGGGCTTTAAGGCTTCGAAAGACTCCTATCATTCCCTATGTCTCCCTCTCTGCCTTGTCCTTTCAGATCAATATGAGTTCTTAGCTGTTGCTGCTGCTATGACTTTCGTGTAACATAATGGAGTCTAATTCCCCATAGGCTAATCACTTTATTTTATAAGTTTCCTTGGTCATGGTGTTTTTCATAGCAATACAAAAGATACAAAGAGTAGACTATTGCTATGAGAGGTCTGACCAGGTTTTTGTGTTTTTGTCAGTTTTGGGAATGGGGTGTAAAAGACTTTGGGACTTTGGACTAGAAAAACCATTGAATACTACAAACAGGATTAATGGGCTACCCTCACTTATAAAATAGCAGTACTGAGAGTAAAGTGGATTATAGAGGCCAACCTCCATAGGAATTAGAGGAAAACACTATAAGCAATGAGGCTAAAGACTATTGTGATATTTTGGCAAAGAATATGGCTTATTTCTGCCATTGTCCAAAATATCTTGCTGGGGCTATATTGAAAACTACTGGACTGATTTCTTTGGTAGAGGAGATTTCAAGACAATCTAATAATAACTCTATTGCTGGGTATTAGTAATCATTTTTATTTAGCTCTACAATGCAAAAGAACAATCAGAGTAAAAAGAAATAGAAAATAGAAAGCACAGGGAAACGTAATATTGGAGCCCAGATTTGTGCTGAAAATGTTGAGAGGAGTAAAGAGAGGTGTGATCTGAAGTGGAATAAAAGGAAGCATGCCCTAAAGTCAAGACCCCAGCCAGCTAAGCTTCCAACTTGTTACAAGACAGGGCCTGAAGAATGTTCTGCTCCTAAAAGCACCAACAAAGTCAAACCTCTGCAAGAGTAACTCAAAAGGGACAAAGTTTGAATAAAATTTTCAGTGTAGTCTATGTGGTACTGG
This sequence comes from Pachyuromys duprasi, assembly GCA_028658305.1. Classification (NCBI taxonomy): domain Eukaryota; kingdom Metazoa; phylum Chordata; class Mammalia; order Rodentia; family Muridae; genus Pachyuromys; species Pachyuromys duprasi. Next base: position 44,158,598 of record CM053759.1, on the reverse strand, counting down.
TTTTAGAGTCATGATGGATACATGAATAAACCAATTTAGAAATCCTCCATGGCTAATGGGAGATGTTGAAATCAGGCATGTGGCAAGTAGTGCCTGAGGTAGAGGTCCTGAGAAGCCTCAAGTTTTAAAAGTAAAACCTGCACACATGTAACCCATAACAGTTCAGTGTCCAAGTGGGTTCCATAGAAATTGGGACAGGGACTGTCTCTGACGTGAACTGATTGGCCTGCTCTTTGATCACCTCTCCCTGAGGGGGAAGCAGCCTTACCAGGCCACAGAGGAAGACAATGCAGCCACTCCTGATGAGACCTGATAGACTAGGACCAGAAGGAAGGGGAGGAAGACCTCCCCTATCAGTGGACTTGGGGAGGGGCATGGGTGGAGAAAAGGGAGGAAAGGAGGGATTGGAAGGGGAGGAAGGAGGGCGCTACAGGGGGTATAAAATTGAATAAATTGTAACTAATAAAAATTAAAGTTAAAAAAAAGCAAAACCTGGAATGCAATGGACTGAGGACCCCATGATTTTGGAGATATCAGAGCCATTAGATATCCACAAATGAAAGTGGCAGACAGGGAATGGAACCAGCCCCACAGAGAAAATTGTGTTTCAGGAAGCCTAGGTAGAAGGGGAAAGTCATAAAAGATCTCTGACAACAGACATGGAACTATACTATTTGGAGTTTGACCTGAGGAGATCATTCTTGGTCTTGAACGGTATTTCTTCCCTATGCCCCATTCTTCCCATTTAGAATGTTAATGCATATTGTTGTCAAGGCCAAGGAGGACCCTAACTTTCTGAGGGGTATGAAGAGAACTCAGGAGACCGATCATTGATGCAATAGCAAGAGGTTTTATTTGAGCCATTGCGAGAAGTGGCTGCCCCCCCCCCCTCCACACACACACACACACACACACACACATAACCTACCAGGAACAGCAAGGAGAGACAGAAGTCTGAGGTTGTTAAAGGAAGGAGCATGGGAATCTTGGGACGTTGCAAAGTTGGCAACACTGGGTTGGGTAGTTGACTTTTTAAATGATTGGTTTATTTTAGGCCAAGTCTATCTGATCCTGCCCCGGTGTGGGTGGGGGAGCTGAGAAGGCTGGACCGGTTGCTAGGCAATGTTATCTCTACTGCGGATCTGGACACTCCTCCACAGCAAGGAAGAGACCTTTCCCCTGTTCCTTTGCAATGGGGTGTGGTCTTGTTTCAATTCACCAGCTCCTCCTCCTGCTTTCTGTAAAAGAGCTGGGAGAAATCAGTTTAACATGGCGTATAGAATTTATAAAAGAACCTGTAGAGTTAGCCTGTTTCTTTCATTATATGTTGGAAATGATTTGATTTCTTTTTAATCTTACAGGAGGCTACACTTGAGTATCAGAAGAGACTTTGAAGTTTCAGCTTTAAACTGTGTTCAGGCTGTGGAAGAATATGAACACCTTTGGCATTTGATTAACTGCATTTCATATTACGATATAGACATTAACTTATGAAAGCCAGGGTGTAAGAGGTAGTTGTTTGAATGAGATAGCCACCATAGGCTCATATATTTAAAGATTTGCTCCCTACTTGGTGGAAATGTTTGAAAAGAATTAGGAGGGATGATCTAGTTTGAGAAAGTATGTCACTGGGGGTATGTTTTGAGGTGTCAACGTTTCTGTCTTTCACAGTGTTCTAATGCTTTGTGTTTGTGGACTGAGATGTGCCTTCTCAACTGATTTTGCTATCATGTCTTTGTTCTGCCATCATGGAGTCTAACCCTCTGACACCGTAAGAAAATTAAACAATTTCCTTTATAATGTTCCCGTGTCATGTTGTTTTGTCACTTCAATAGAAAAGTAACTAAGGCAGTAATGGAGATATGAAATTTCCCAGTGTTGTATAATTGATGCACATACTTTTCTGCAATAGTTCTAGGGAAAGCATGATGAGAAGTACAGCACTATAATTATTTTAATTCAAATAAATATATTATATTTTTAAATACAGATTATAAATAGAGTATTTGATAATTACTTGAGGACAAAGTTTCAAGCTATAAGCATATTAAGTATAGCCTAATGCATCATGAAAAAAACCTAATGTAATGTTTTTAAATATAGCGCTGGAGTATGTTATTTGACATACTGATAAGCTTCCTAAAAATAAACAGATATCATTAATAGGTGCTAGGTTGTTTTATTTGTTTGTTTCCTTCTTTCCCCAAGTGTTCATGTAATCAAAATGATCTCAGAGCGTTTTAAAAATCATGAGGTTCAGAAAATCAATGTCACTTGGTTTTTAATTTTATTTAGCCTTAGGAATACATGGTATATTTTTCACATTGGATAAGGATTATTTCCCAAAATTTAGAATTATAGATTGTAGTGTTTGAAGCATCAAACTGTGTTCTCAAGTTTCTTATAATTACTAGTAAGGTAATAGATTGGTACTAAACATGAAGGACTCTGCAACATATTTACCTTGTTTAAAGCAAGTTGGTTGACCATTTATTTATTGCTAGAACGTGAATAGTTAAATATTACTTTCCAAGTAGCATTTATGTTTATCATTTTAAATCCTATAACAGAAATATATTTCTGTTATATTTCTAATATATATTTTCACTAAACTTACTAATATAACTATATGGGGTTGCAGAAATTGTCTTCATGTAGCATTCACTAAATATTGCAATATAACAGGACACATATTTTCTGTAAATGGTTCCAATCACAAAACATTTAAAATGAAGTTCCAATTTCAGTTAGCTTGATTCAGTCTTTATTGATAATATCATATGTATGGGACAATGATAGTCAGTAGTTACTCTTTTGCTAAATGATGCTGTCAACTTATTCCCATCAATGTAATGACCTGAGTTGAATTTGACATCATTCTTTATGTTTTCTCCTCCATGTTATAAGATGCTATTTAAAACCGACTGAGATATAATCAATCAATGAAATGAAAAGCTATTTTTTTTCAGCTCAGCTCTTACCTTTTCTCCAGGCAGGTGCGTGTGTTCAGTCTGCAAAAGGTAGGTTTTCTTTCTCTGACAGTATTTTTTTTTATATATTTTAACCAGTGAAGAGTTGATTAAAACCTACACTTCAGCTAGAATGTTGTTTTATACATAACACTTGAACAAAAGGGCACAAGCTATACAAATTTAGTAATAAAAAGCAAAAATAAGAAAACACTGTTCTTATTAGTTTATATTTACTATACATAGTGGGTTTCATTACTTTTTTAATCATGCATATAATATACTTTGGTCATATTAAAACTTTTCTTTTTAATTAAATTTTATTTTTTATATTAATTACAGTTTATTTATTTTGAATCCGTGCTGTAGCCCCTTCCCTCATTCCCTCCCAATCTCACACTCCCTCCCTCTTCTCCTCCTATGCCCCTCCCCCAGTCCACTGATAAGGAGGTCCTCCTCTCCTTCTGTCTGACTGTAGCTTATCTGGCCTGGTTGCAATGTCTTCTTCTGTGGCCTAGCAAGGCTACTCCTCCCTTGGAGTGGGGGGAGGGGAGAGAGTCAAAGAGCCAGCCACTGAGTTCATGTCACAGACAATCCCTATTACTAGGGAACCCACTTGGAGACTGAGCTGCCATGGGCTATATCTGAGCAGGGGTTCTAGGTTATATCCATGCATGGTTCTTGGTTAGAGAATCTGTCTCAGACTAGCCCTTGTGCCCAGATATATTTGGTTCTTGTGGAGCTCCTGTCTTCTCCAGGTCTTACTAACTCCCCCCTCTTTCATATGATTCCCTGTACTCTGCCCAAGGTTTGAATCAAAAAATTTCTTTTTAATGACAGTGATTTATAATAGGGAATTGATGAGTGGTTATTGACAAGAACAGAGGACTTTACCATTCACTACATTACTGAAGAAAAAAATCTATCTACCAGCATCTATGTATATAAACACTCAAGTGGTGGTACTCAAACCCTCCAGCACTTGAAATCCTTTTAGCCTTCCTCTAGACATGTTTCTTAAGTCTTGTGGGAGTAGGGAAGTAATACATACATTAAGTTTATCTAAATTACTGTGTTGATGCCCATACATTAAAGCTGCCCTCAGGTCTGGCCAGAAAATATTCTTTTTGCAGAGGGAACTGAAGAGGTTCATTACTGCTCAGCATTCACTATTTTAATAAAGATTTCTATGTAGATAGAACTATAAATATATAAATGGGATTCCTCATCCATCTTAGATGAGATCAACTTCAAAGATTAACTTTTCAAAAGCCACCAGGATAGCGAGAGTGGTTTTTAGCCACACATGCAAAGTAACTGAGGCGACAGAAAACTGCCAAGTATTTTTCTTTCTCTTCTAATATTATAAAATCCTAAACATTTATCTTCTACCTTTTTAACTTTCTTCATACTCTTCCTATGCCAACCTATGTTTTATTTAGAAAAAGAAATGGTTCCCAGGGACTAGTCATATATAATACAAAAAGAAATGCTGAAGAAAATATTCTGTTAAAATATTCAAGAACAAAGAATACCCACAAACATCTAATATTTCTGAAATCAGGATCTATAGTCTAGTTTGGAGCTAATAAAATTGAATCGGGGAAATGAGCCCAAATATTTACAAATGGTGGTCAGACACCAGTGGGAATTCTCACAGCCCCAAACTCCCTATGCTTGTAGCCTCCTTGGAGATGCTCTCTATAACCTTCAACATCTGTGCATCTGACATGGATGTCTCTTGAAGATGAATTTTGCAGCTCTCCTTTCCAGCATCAGTGTTTTATCCTTTTTCTTTTTGATTTTTGATTCTCGCTTCTTTTGTTGTTTAAACTGAAGGTTTGAGTATTGATGACTTTCATCCTTAGCATCATGCTCATTTCAGTGATCTCCTTATCTTTTGTTCACAGTCTCTAGGTTCTGTATACAGTATCTCTAGTGTATTCCTTTCTTTACTCATGTAACTTTTCTAATTTTAATTTTTTACATATTTGCTAACTATAAAAATGACTAAAGCAAAATAAATATTTTATATCAACTTTGGGTTTCTGAAATGTATTTATTTTGTATATTAGAAATGAATTACTATATAGAATAATGTGGGTAATATAGGTCATTAATCACACTGTATACATCAAAACATTAGAAAGTATGTAATTTTATACTTCCATTCTTAGTATAATGAGATCTGTTCCTGTTTATATTTTTAGACCAGAAATTGTTTTTGTTACATCATTTTTTCTTTTTTTTAAATACTGTAAGTGTAGTGTTGTGAGTATAGTAATACAAACTTAAATATGTTCTCTTTATTCTTGAAAGGTAGCCTAGGTTATATAAGACATCCTTAAAAGTACATAAGAAAGGAAGGAACAAAGGAATGAAGGAAAGAACGAAGAAAGATAGGAAGACAAGCATATTCTTTCCACATAGTATTTTACTTCTTAATTTGTCCTGTATTTATTATTTGTCTTTAATTTATCTGTATTTTCTCTCTATGTACATGAATGTGTGGTATCTCTGTGTGTTTGTGCCCAACACAGGTTTTGGAGATAGAAGACAACCCCAATATTTGTCCATATTCCATTGTTTTACCACTACATAGGCCCAGATATCTCATCTATGAGCTTGTTGGAATTCTGGTGTCTTTGTTCTCAGTTTCCCTGTGTGACCAAACTACGGTTCCTAGCTTTATATTGGTTCTGCATGTTCAAACTTAGGTGCCCACACTTGCGTAGCAATGCTTTTCGCCCCTGAGCCGTTTCTCTGGCTCTCCCTTCTTTCTTTGAACAGGAAAGTTTCACATATTTATATGAATTGTGATTGGTATTTCATAAACATTTAAAGAAATCATAATATTTCATGGGACCTTTAAAATCTCTTTCACTTATTTCTTCATTCTTAGCATTTTCTGTTTTGTGTAAGTATGTTATTTCTAAGTTTTATAGTGTAAAATTTCTCATAGTACATTCCAGTCAGCTCCTTGGCTTTCTTATTTAGTTACATTTTACCTTCTTGCTGAACAACTATTATCCTTTCAAATATGCATAAAATTTAGATGCTATCTCAACAACTCAAAATTGAATAAGTAAATATTAAAAATAAATCACAGTCCTTTAATGCTGAAAATATACCACATTTTTACGAGTTCATATTTCATTCATCATTATTTCATTGAGTTTCATAATTAATATTTATTTTGTTTGTGTTATTTAGTGTTCTTTTGTTTTCAGAGATGCTTTTGACTCACTCTGCAACCCAAACCAGTCTTGTATTTGAAGACTGCCTGCCTTGCTTTCCTGAGCAGCTGGGGCTTTAGAACTCTGCCACCAGACCTAGCTCAAAAGTTTCATTCCTCAGCATTCCATCCTCTCAGTGGTTTTCTTTTCACTGAAGTTCTTTCTTCAAAGCTGTCTTCAATGAGTGATAACATCAATTTTATTATTAATTCCATTCCAAAATATTTGAAGTAACCATCACACATGCAGGAAACATCTATTAAACTGCTTTTATGAAACTACTTTGAATATAAACTAGTAGGTACTATTGGAAGGACCTAATACATTAAAAATACTTTGTGGAAAATTTATGTTAAATTTTTCTTTGGAGAAGCCTAATGCTATTTTGCTTTACTTATAGATTCGTGCCTGGCTTGGCTGTCATAAGAGAAGCTTCCTCCCTCAGCAGACAATTTGAAGAGAGTAAGAGCTCTTGGAAGACTCGGCCCTACATGCAATGTCTTCATCAAATCCCTCTTCTTAGGGCTCAGGAAATCCTGTGGAAGAGGAAGCAGAAACAGTGTAAGAGCCAGAGGGGATGGAGGACACCAAGAAAACAAGTCCCCATAAACCAGCATGATCAAAGTCCATATGAGCTCACAAGAGACTGAAGCAGCATTCACAGGGTCTGCACCAGGTCCTTGTCTGATACTTGATGCATTCCACTTTGGTGTTTTTATGGGATTCTTGTGAGAATCAATGAAGCTCAGATTCCTGGGCTTTGGGGGGGGGGGTCCTTCTGTGATCTTATCACCTTTGAAGTGATAATTTTTGGTTTATTTTACTGTATTTTATTTTGTTCTCTTTTTTAAAAAATAAATGAATAAAAACTCATACCCCTTTGGTAAAAGTAAACAACCTGTCATTTATACCTGCTAGGGGAGAGAAAATCTAGTTTTCCACAATGGAGTTACACTGGGTGTATCAACCTCCCTAGGGCAGGCCTCAAGTTCAGGTGCAGTTGACCAACATATAATGGTCTTTACGGGTTTTGTGTGTATGTGCTTTTATTTGGTTATATCTTGGTGTTTCTGTTTGGTGTGTGTGTGTGTGTGTGTGTGTGTGTGTGTGTGTGTGTGGTATATTGTTTTGTTTCCTTTTGGTGGGTTTTAGGTTTTTTTGTGCTTTTATTTTTTTCTGAGAAAAACCTTAAAGTTGGATGTTTAGGGATGGAGAGATTATCTGGAAAGACTTGGGGGAGCAAAAAAATATGATTTAAATATTCTTAAACTTAGAAATTGTTTTAAACACTAAAATAAAAGATTGCATATATAAGTTTTCAGTAATAAAGGACTAGGTTAAAAGTTCCCAACAACTGGAGAACTTCATATTATGAGTTGAAGTGAAACTAATTATAGAACATTTCTATGTGGAAAGGATAAATATTTGTCTAGGAAAATTGACTTACATTTCTATTTATCTTTGTACAAAAACTTCATCAGAACATACTAAATTGTTATTCATGATATACTTCAAACATTAACAACATTCAAATTGTTGATGGCATCAAAGTGGCAATACTATTTTCTATTATTAAATTGTTGTAATCAGGCTTGTAGCTTTTAATTGCTCACTCACCAATGCAAAAGATATTTGAAGAGCTACATTGCCCGATTTACTTTGTAATTTTAATTAATCACATTGTCATTTAAATTAAATCAGCTCTTGTTATTTTAGATGCTTTAGCACCAGTACAAGCTAGATTTTGTTAGCCTGACACAGTATTTTTTACTAGACGTCATCAATTTCAATATAAAAGAGGAGAAAATGACAGGGTATCCTAAATAATATAAACATGTTAAAAATACTGGAGTATTTTAAAATGTTATGTTCATGATATAAAAATAACACTTTGAATTGGAGCTATAATAATGATCTCAGTATGATAGTTTACTTTTTATGTATGTTTTCACTAGATGACATTCTTATAATTTCAGTAACTTAATGTAGTCTTTGAAGTGATGTGTATTATATATGTAAATTTTATTTATAAGCATTTTTCATTATAAAAAGAAAAACATTAAGGTGCTTATTATGAAAATACGAATTTCTGTAATTTTCCATTTCCTGTTCATTAAACTACTGTTTAGCTATGTCTTTCCTTTTGGTAATGACAGTTTTTTTAATATTTCATACGAGTTTTATGATTGGTATTTACTCTGTGAGTTTCTTTGTACTATTACCCTGAAAAAAATAAGTATTGAGGGGGATATAGTTGTTCAATGTCTCTTTTGCAGCCTAATTTAATTTCCCTAATATCCTTGATTCAGAGTAGTCTAGAATTTTTTCTATATGTGTGTTGAAAACTTTGGATTAAATAAATTAAATTTTCTTGGCCCAGTTTCCACATATGTTTTGGCATCCTGAGTTTTAAGTTCAGATTTCCAAAACATTTCCCTGTCTTGGAGAAGCTCATTTTTACAATACTGGCATCCCTGCGATTCAATGGATGACTTTACGGGATCCTTTCTTTGCACTAATGGAATATAGCTATGACAGAGGAATTAAAGAAAGGATTGGTACACCATAAACTGATCTAAATTAACCCTGTTTCTTCATTCCCCAAAGAATAGCTTATCCACACATAAAAAGCTCCTAATGACTACAGAAATTATTTTTTTCAGTAAATCCTAGAGATCATAAAGAGTTTATGAGATCCTTGATGGTACAAAATAAAATTTTCCCGACATAGTCTTCTGGCAGCCATTATGAAACGCTATTCATCTGTCACCTCCGCCCCAAGAATAGCATCACATTGTTTCTTTTATGTCCAATTCCAGTTTCACCAGAAGGAAAATACATTTTTTTAATTCTCCTTTCCACTCCCTGTCCCTGCCCCCTAACAACCTTTGGTACTACTGCCTGCCCTTCTAGCTGCTAAAGATTGTTATTGTTTTCCTATTTTTTCCCCTACTGAATATGCAGCAGTCTTTTCTGGAGGAAGGTACAAACCCTCTGGCACATTGCTTGTGAAGGTGGCTCTTCATTCATTTTGAATTATATTGTCTCTTAAGTATTATTTTTGGTAGCAGCTTGTTTCCTGAGACATAACTTCCTCTAAGTTTGCTTATTGTGATAGCATACTTGTCTATCGTGACAAGTTTCTGTTAGAGTATTTTATCCTGAGTCAGTGCCCACAAATTCCTAGCATACATGCAACATGTTTAGTAAATTAAGTTAATTCTTGTATTCCCACCATTTATATTGTGATCACTACGCACTGATAAAACTATGTGAAATTGGGGATAGGGCTTGAATTCATAGGTGCTCCATGACACTGTTAAGTGCTACAGTTAGTCTTTCTTATGGAAGAAGAGGGAGATAGAAAGTCCTAGAGGAGACAGGAACTCCACAAGGAGAACAACAGAGGCAAAATACCTGGGCCCGGGGGACCAGCAGAGACTGATGCTCCCACTAAGGACCATGCATGAGGAAGACCTGTTCAAAGGAAGTCAATTGCCAGCTCAGTCTCCAAGTGGGTTCCCTAGTAAGGAGCACAGGGACTGTCTCTGACATGAACTCAGTGGCTGGCTCTTTGATGACCTCCACCTGAGGGGGAGCAGCCTTACCAGGCCACAGCAAAAAAGACAATGCACCCAGTCCTGATGAGGCCTGATAGAGGGTCAGACAGAAGGGGAAGAAGTCCTCCCTTATCAAGGGACTAGGGAAAGGGCACGGGCGCAGGGCGGCGGGGG
>CM053759.1:44100668-44148559 GCA_028658305.1 Pachyuromys duprasi | reverse complement strand
CTGCAGAGGGGATACAAACTGAATAAATTATAATAAATAATCATGTAAATAAAATTAAAATTTAAAAAATGATTGAGCCTCTCAGGCTTTTCCCAGCCCATCAGCTATCTATTGTTTTCCATGTTCAGCTTATGTTTAGGCTCTCATGATGGCTAGACTCTATGGGTGTAGGTTCTGATCTTCTTAAGATATACAAAGTTGGGGGCTGGAGGAGGGATGGCTCAGTGGTTAAGAGCACTGTCTGCTCTTCCAAAGGTCATGAGTTCAATTCCCAGCAACCACATGGTGGCTCACAACCATCTATAATGTGAACTGATTCCCTCTTCTGGATAAAACACTCATATACATAAAATAAATAAATAAAAGACATACAAAGTTTCAGCAAATTCTTTGATTTTTTTGGCTTTTAAAATCCTTTGTACCCTGCTTCCCTCAGCAATGATCCCTGAGCCTCAGGCGAGGGAGTTGTTTTGTAGATGTATCTATATCATATTTATATAGGCTTCACAGCTCAACATTTTGATTTGTTTTAATGATTTTTTACTAAATACTCAGTATCTGATGTTACCATTGTTCAAAATAGATCTGTTTAACGTGCAAGAGAGAACAACTGAATTTTAAAGAGAACAAGTGATCCAGAGATGTGTTTACAGATACCACATTGCTATTTATTTTAGAGACACTGTTTGCTGCTTATGAAGAGTTTCAGATAAAAATATTTACAATTTCATAAACACACTTAAAATAGTTGTCCATTTGACAATGATATTTGTATTTGACATACATTTCTATACTATTTCAAAAGGAAACAAAATACCAAAATAGCCTTAAAACAACATCAGAGGTTAATAATCAAATTTTATGTAAGGCATACTTTTTTGTATTTTTTGTATTTTTATTTTTATTAATTACAGTTTATTCACTTTGCATCCCCCCTGTAACTCCCTCCCTCTTCACCTCCCAAAACTACCCTTCCTCTCCCTTCTCCACCCAAGCCCCTTCCCAAGTCCACTGATAGGGGAGGTCTTCCTTTCCTTCCTTCTGATCCTAGTCTATCAGCTCTCATCAGGAGTGGCTGCACTGTCTTCCTCTGTGGCCTGGGAAGGCTGCTCTCCTGCCAGGGGGAGGTGATCAAACAGCAGGCCAATCAGTTCATGTCAGAGGCAGTCCCTGTTCCCATTACTATGGAACCCACTTGGACACTGAACTGCCATAAAAAATAGGTAAGATAATATGGTGGCTTTAGTGTTTACTTATTCTTAAAATTAACAGTGCCAGGTGTGGTGGCATAAGACTGTAATGCTACCACTTGGGGAAACAGAGGCAGGTGGATTTCTGTGAGTTTTAAGCAAGTCCAGGACAGCCAGAGCTACACAAGAAACCCTGTCTCAAAAAAAATGTTCGCTTAATTTCATTTACTCAATATCATTTTTGATGTTACATTTTAATGAATTTTTAAAGTATTCCATTTAGCTCTGAATATGGCAAATTAAGTATAGTTCATAGCACTTAAAGAAAATGGAGGGATCACCAAGTTTAGATATTTAGAATCAATTAACCTACAGGAATGTTCATTTTCACAAACAAAATAAAGAAATCAGATTGTTGAAAAGGAAACAGAATCCGAAATCACTTCACAATATTTGCTTAATTGGAGTGATATTCTCTTGTTAAATTCTGAACTTTAGTTTTGCTGAATTCTTAACACCAGGAAGGCTAGAATATTTCAAAGGTTTCGTTTGTCATAGTTAATTAAAGCATCATGAAGTTGATATAATTATGAAAACTAAAAAGTCATAATGTCTTAGTTACTCAGAACATCTTCAATAATATTCATACTAATTAAATTTTTCAGTAAAAACTACTTGATTACCAAATCATCTTAGTTATACGTCCGATTTTTAACACGACCTTTCCTTTATGTGTGAACGTTCCCTCTGCCATACATTCTCTGTATCCAGAGTCAGCTTTGATCATTTTAACACAAATCTTCATCCACACAGAAAATTTACTCTAATTCTGAATTCTGACTTCAGTGGATGATGAACTGAGATGAATATCCGTTACAATTTCCTTTTATATTTCTTGGCTCTAAGGACAAGGTTATTTAAAGCATGGAGGACTGGGAATAGCTTCCCCAATGGCACCTTGATTTTATGTTTCAGTGATATTAAGTTCTGAGTGAAAGCTAGACCTCTCACCATATTCTCTGTGTGGAATGCTGAGACCGGGAAAGCAGGGAAATATGCCTGCATGGGTTTGGCAAAGCTTCAACTTTTCTCACTTAAATAAATCTGCCATTTCACTCAGTAAAACAGATGTTTTCAAGACTTGAGATCTTGATGTGGTTTTTCAACAGGGACATTCACAATTTGATCTCTACCCTGTATGTCTTTCTATATGTTCTTTAATTGTAAGTACATTTCAATAATGATATGCCATGTTTTGATATTTGATGATACTCAGTAAAAATATGAAATTGCTGAATATGTTTACAGTTATATAATCGTTCCTTGATTTGGGCAAAATTAGTTACCATCCTGTATTATGTCACTCTATACCTGAATGCACCCTTTCAGAAACACTGTGGAAAAATCCTAAAGGTACAAGGGAAAATTGTCATTTTTATTTTTTTCTACTACTCTACCTCTATTAAATTTGAATAAATAAATAAATATATTTTTCATGCTATTTCTGGTTTTTCTAAATATGTTTAACCAATTCTATCAGATTCAAAGTGTTTAAAATATATTTAATTTATAAGACACACATCAGGCATTGGCAAACATTTTAACACATGTCAAGTAATATGCAGCAATTTGACATCAATTCCTCAATCTATGGGTCATACGTTAATTTTTGTAAAATGTAGGCTAGCCATTGATAATAGATAAACTTCATTGCCAAAGTACCCTTTGATAAGAGATTTGGGAATTCTGGTGTCACGCACACATAAAGCAAGCTGCACCTTTTCAGTAGTTTTCCCACAAATTTGATGTCAGGTTATATTTTACTCTTTTCCCCAATCCCTCCTAATAAATTAGAGTTTTATTGTTGTGAAGAGATACCATGACCACAGCAAATCTTATAAGGGACATTTAATTGGTCTGTTTTACCGTTACAGAGGCTTAGTGTATTATTGTCATGACAGGAAACACGGCAGCATGCAGGTAGACATGGTGCTGGAGAAGCTGAAAGTTTTACATCTTGAACTACAGGGAGCAAGGAGGGGACTGGATTTGTTTCACACTAGGTGTAGCTTGAGCATTTAAGACCTTAAAGGCCACCTCCACAATGACACTTTCTTTTTATATATAATTTTTATTTATTTTAAATTAATCACAGGTTATTTACTTTGGATCCCAGCCGTAGCCCCCTCCCTCATTCCCTACCAATCCCACCTTCCCTCCTTCATCTCCTCCCTGCTTCTTTCCAAGTCCACTGACTGGAGAGGTCCTCCTCCCCTCCCACTTGACCCTAGCTTATTAGGTCTCATCAGGACTGCCTGCAAAGTCCTCCTCTGTGGCCTAGCAAGGTTACTCCCGGGGGGGGGGGGGGGGGAGGGCGTGGTCAAAGAGCTAGCCATTGAGTTCATACCACAAATTGTCCCTGTTCCCTTTACTAGGGTACCCAGTTGGATACTGAGCTATCATGGGCTACATCTGAGCAGGAGTTCTAGGTTATATCCATACATGGTCCTTGGTTGGATAAACAGTCTCATGAAAGACCCCTGTGCCCTGCTATATTTGGTCCTTGCGGAGCTCCTGTCCTATCCAGGTCATACTAACTCCTCCTTCTTTCTTTGATTCCCTATACTCTGCCCAAAGTTTGTTTATGAGTCTCTGTATCTGCTTTGATACACTGCTAGGTAGTCTTTCAGGAGCCCTCTATAGTAGGCTCCTGTCCTGTTCCCTGTTTTTTCCCTCCTCTGATGTCCATCCCATTTGCCTTTCTGAGTGAGGATTGATCATCTAATTCAAGGTCCTCCTTCTTGATTAGCTTCCTTAGGTGTACAGATTTTAATATGTTTATCCTATCTTATAGGTCTAGTACCCACTTATAAGTGAGTATATACTGTGTTTGTCTTTCTGCTCCTGGGATACCTCACTCAGGATGATCTTGTCTACATCCTACCATTTGCCTGATATTTTCATGATTTACTCGTTTTTAATTGCTGAGTAGTATTCCATTGTGTAAAAGTACCACAATTTCTGTATCCTTTCCTCAACTGAGGGATATCTGAGTTGTTTCCAGGTTCTGGCTATTATGAATAAAGCTGCCACAAACATGGTTGATCAAATCTCCTTGTGCACTTGAGAATCTTTTGGATATATGCCTAAGAGTAGTATAGCTAGGTCTTGAGGAATTCCTATTCCTAATTGTCTAAGAAAGCACCAAGTTGATTTCCAGAGTGGTTGTACAAGTTTGCATTCCCACCAGCAATGGAGGGGGGTTCCCCTTTCTCCACAAACTCTCCAGCATGTGTTGTCACTTGAGTTTTTGATCTTAGCCATTCTGACAGGTGTAAGATGAAATCTCAGGGTCTTTTTGATTTGTATTTCTCTGATGGCTAAGTACCTTGAGCATCTCTTTAAGTGTTTCTCTGCCATTCTATATTCCTCTACAGAGAATTCTCTGTTTAGCTCTGTACCCCATTTTTTAATTGGATTGCTTGATTTATTGATATTTGACTTCTTGAGTTCTTTATATATTCTGGATATCAGCCCTCTGTCAGATACAGGGTTGGTGAAGATCCTTTCCCAGTCTGTAGGCTGTCATTTTGTTCTAATGACAGTGTCTTTTGCTTTACAGAAGCTTTTCAGTTTCACGAGGTCCCATTTATTGATTGTTGCTCTTAGAGACTGTTGGTATTCTGTTCAGGAAGTTGTCTCCTGTGCCAATGAGTTCTAGGCTCTTCCCCACTTTTTCTTCTAATCGATTTAGTGTGTCTGGTTTTATGTTGAGGTCTTTGATCCACTTGGACTTTAGTTTTGTTCAGGGTGATAAATATGGATCTATTTTTATTTTTCCGCATACAGATATCCAGTTGGACCAGCACCATTTGTTGAAGATGCTGTCTTTTTTCCATTGAATGTTTTGGCTTCTTTGTCAAAAATTGAAGTACTCATAGGTGTGTGGGTTTATTTCTGAGTCTTCTATTCAGTTCCATTGATCCTCCTTTCTGTTTCTATGCCAATACCATGCAGTTTTTATTATTATTGCTCTGTACTACAGCTTGAGATCAGGGATGGAGATACCTCCAGATGATATGTTGTTTTACAGGATTGTTTTGGAAATTAGTTATTTTTTCTCCATATGAAATTGATAATTTTTCTTTCAAGTTCTGTGAATAATTGTGTTGGTATTTTGATAGGAATTGCATTGAATCTGTAGATTGCTTTTGGAAAATGGCCATTTTCACTATGTTACTCCTACTGATCCATGAGCACGGGAGATATTTCCATCTTCTGATATCTTGTTCAATTTCTTTCTTCAGAGATTTGAAGCTTTTTTCAAACAGGTCTTTCACCTGCTTGGTTAAAGTCACCCCAAGGTACTTTATGTTATTAGTGGCTATGGTGAAAAGTCTTGTTTCCCTGATTCCTTTCTTGGCCCTTTGGTCTTGGGTATACCGGAGGGCTTCTGATTTTTTTTTTTTTAGCTGAGTTCTCTCTTTTTTTTACTTCTTTTTTATTTTTATTTTATATTAATCACAGGTTATTTATTTTGTATCCCAGCCGTTGCACCCGCCTCCCTCATCTCCACCCTGCCCCTTTCCAAGTCTACTGATAGGGGAGGACCTCCTCTCCTTCCATCTACCCTAGCATATCAGGTCTCTTCAGGACTGGCTGCAATGTCCTCTTCTGTGGCCTAGCAAGGTTGCTCCTCCTTCGAGGGGTGGAGGGGAGTGTCGAAGAGCCAGCCATTGAGTTCATGTCAGAAGTAGTTTCTGTTCTCCTTACTAGGGTACCCACTTAGATACTGAGCTACCATGGGCTATGTCCAAGCAGGGGTTCTAGGTTATATCCATACATGGTTCTCGGTTTGAGAAACAGTATCATAGAAGACCCCTACACCCTGATATATTTGGTCCTTGTGGAGCTCCTGTCCTTTTCAAGTCTTACTGACTCCCTCTTCTTTCATGTGATTCCCTTGACTCTGCAGAATTTTTTTGAGTTAATTTTGTATCCAGCCACTTTGCTGAAGGTGTTTACCAGCTGAAGGCTCTGGTTGAATTTTTCGGGTCACTCATGTATACTATCATATCATCTGCGAGTAGTGAAACTTTGACCTCTTCCTTTCTGATTTGAATCCCCATGATCTCCTTTACTATGACACACTTTTCTAACAAGGTCACACCTCCTCCAATAAGACAACACCTCCTAATAGTGCCAATTTTCAATTTTCAATATTTCAAGATAAGCTTTTCTAAAAAGTACACCTTATAATATTTTTCTGAGATATATATGTAGAAATTTTTATAATTCAATAGAATAATAAAATATTTATTCCTTATAAACAATAATGAGTTTTTAGGTTTGTTTCAATAGATTTTTCATTATTAAAATTAAAATCCCATATACTTCAAATTTCAAACCAGATTTAAAAAATCAAACTTACCTTGTAAAAAGACCTTTTAAATTTTATATAATGCTTCTAAAAATTGCCTGAGGACAAATCTAAACAACTTGTTTTTTAAAAGCAGAGTGAAGAAATTGTGTTTTACACTGCTGTTAAAATAAAAACTTAGCAAGATGCAGAAAAGTATAAAATTTCTAACATTAGCTAAAACAACATCCAAAAGTATGTACATGTACCATCCCACTTACATAGTTTAAAATGCAGAACAACAATACACATTACATAAGTTGGTATGGAAGTCATGCATAGTAATTTTCTCAGAGTGAGGAAAAAGTAACTGAGAAGAGAGCATTGAAATATGTCTATAATTTTTGAAGCACAAAATGGCAATGCTTTCAAACTGATTTTCAGTTTTGAGAACTATACAGATATCTCACTGTCTCTGTATGTCCTCTCCTCATGTACTGTTGAGACAATTTTAAGATTAAGGGAAATATAATTAAAATAATTTCCTAAACCTATATTTGAAAATAATTACCCATACATGTTTTAATGTTTCTTCAATCACGTTCATCAGTATAATCACAAAATTAAAAATATATATAGGTGCAGCACATTTCCTGATATGCAGCCCACAGTGGAGTCTCGCACAGTTATTGTATGCTGCTGTGACTGCAATACTGAAGAAAAATAATCAAAAGGGGAACATTTGTTTTGGTTCCATATTTCATACAGCTTCTGTACATCATCATGGAGAAGGTATCACAGAAGGCTTGGTGAAGGGAGGTGGGTGCATTTGCCAACATTGCTCGAGTCACTGAGGATTTGAGTAGAGACAGACAGGAAATGGAGCTGTCCTCTCCTTCGAATTTTAACGCATAATAACCTGCGTTGGCCACTCAGAATTGATATCCTAAAGGTTCTGCAGACCCCTTTAATAGCATTACCCGGTGCACAACACACATTCAGAGCACTAACCTGCAGTAGTATTTCAGATACAAATCACTTCAAACTCTTAATTCTCTTATGCTTACCATGAAGAAGGACACCAGCTTCAATCTAAAATTTTATTGTGTTATTATAATTTTATTTTCTTCATTCTAGATATTTAATGATCACTGGCCAGCTAGTTCACTAAATGCTCTCATGAGAGGTCAGCTATTTGTGTGTTTTGGCTTAGGGTTTGTTTTTAATGTGGCTAAAAATGCAAAAGAGTAGTAGTAATTGGGTCAGTTGCTACATCTACAATGCAACACACTACACCTAAGGTTCAGAGAACATTGTGGGAGAGAAGGTGGAAAGACTATGAGAGTCGAAGGACCAGGACTCCTGATACTAGGTGGTATCTTCTAGACATAACAGGGAAGCAGGACCTGTGAAATCAACAGTGCGATCACTTAAGCTCGACCCTGATAATGACAACAGCATGAGGTACCAATGGAGAAGGGGAAAGTTTACAAATACCCATCCTTAGATAAAAAGCTGAGGGCCTTGGTATTCTCTTGGGACAAGTTCCTGATAGATTGTTAAATCCCAAGTGGCCAGACATAAATCCAAGTATATTCTAGTGACACTAAATGGACAAGAGGGAGAGAGAAAGAGAAAGTAAAACATACATAAAAGTTATACAAGCAGAAGTCATGAATTTGAGAGTGAGTGGGAGACTCCACAAAATAGCTGGGGAAAGAGGGAGAAGGATGGGAAATATGTAAATGTTTGCACCCTTTTATGAAATTCTCAAAAAAAAATTTAAAAACCTCAAATCTCTTCTTAATGCAGAAACCTCCGTAAAAGTAGCTGAGAGAAAATCTAATATTCACTTCATTATTGAGTGTTTAACCAGAATGTGATTTATGTTCCAGGTAATCCACTTAACTTACTTCGCAGGCAGAACAAAATTATTTTCAGTAATGAGCAAGTGTCATCCACTTTGGTTTGGAAAGGGTTACTAGTCTTTTGGGTAAGGCCCCCAATCAGCCCCCATCTATGATACATGGTCTATTTCAAAATTAGTAGCAGGAATGAGTAACCATCTGTGTTTGCTAGTACATACTATCCAGGTGTAGGGAGGAATAATTCCACATTTGGTAATGGGCAGGAGGTACCATTATCTGTTGAAGTGAAGTACCTGTGCATCATGTTAGACTGCTATCCTACCTAATAGGCAAGGAGCTAGCTAGTTTAAGTTACTGTTATAGTTTAAGGGAATACTTTTTCTAGTCCTTGCCTTAAAACACTTTTGATAAATGACTTATTCAGACTCAAAAATATTTATTGAAATTAATGTTAAAGTATATTGATATTTATTAAAATGAATAAAAAATGCACATATGCTGGTCCTCCTCCCATGCGTCCAGCCTGTGGGTGAGGACAGGGGTCCAGGCCAAGGTAGTGAGAAGCAAGAAGTCATCACACAGACACCAGGTGTCTGGTGAATGCAATTGGAAGGCGAGCTGATACAGACTCCTTTACTCAAGAAAAGAGAGCAGGTCATATAGCTTTGGGCAACCAATCAGTTTCCTAAACACCATCTCCAAGCCTGTCATTGGTTCTTCATCTCTGGGCAGACCCTCCATCATAAGGTAAGGTCACCAGGTCACCTACTTTCTGCCCACACATCTACTTCTGTAGTCGCGTCAGCAAAAGTTGTCCTAGGCAGCTTTCCTTTCCTAGGAATGCCCACACACATATATTTCAAAGAGACAAAGTACTTGCAATTTCATTCTCTACCAAAAGAAGAAATACCTCCACCCTTTCTTTCAATGTTTGCTTATTTACTTTACTGATCTGTATTTACGCTAAGAATTCCTTTCGATTTGGATGTGCTAATTGCTCCTTATATTTAGACTAAAACCATGCATCCTGTCAGAAATAACAAAAATAATTTTGTTTTTTTCACGTTGTCTAATCATTTGACTCATGATTTCATTTGTGTGGTTAACCTAAGCAATTAACCAGGAAAGTGTGCCCCTGACTGCCCTCACTTTAAAGTTGCTTCTCTAAACTTTTTAAAAATCAATATCATTGTTATAAAAGGGTACTTGGAAGAATGGTAAGTGAAAGCATTCTGACTGAGTTTAAGGCACACTCTCTAGGAGGGAGCTCTACCCAGGACTGTAAGCCACATCTGGGGCCACCATCTGCCCCAGGAAGAGAGCCTATTACTGTTATTTGCTAAATGGACACAGCATTGACTATATATGTTTTTTTCTTTATGCTCCCTGATTGGTACAGCTCTCATCTCTCATCTGAAAAGCTTTTCACTGCAGCAGAGGCAGACAAATACAGACCTCACTTCTAGTTAAAGTGCGGAGAGTACGTTCATGTGCAGTGTTCAGTCTCAAAGACTTTTGTATCACCCCTGCTTCAAAAGTCTTGAGAATGATCTTTGAAGAGGGGTTATAATGTTTGCAAGAGGTGAGAAAATATTGTGACAAAATAGTATTCTATGTATTCTGTGTGTATCGGAGCCACTGCACCCATGAATTTAACAGCAGTTGCAATTGCGTACCCCAAGCCTGCACATAAAGAGCAAGCCATAAACATTCAAGCATGCTTCAGGGAGGAGCACATGAGCCCCACCCTTTAGAGCAAGATAGTGGAAGAAATGGCTTTTGTGGTAGGGAGAGTGTGTTTTCTTCAGGGGTCTCCTGATACATTGGATAGCTTTATACAAAAGAGCATACCAGTAGTTCTAACTATATTTGTTTGTTTGTTTGTTCTGTGCCTTTGTGTTTTATTGTTTTGTTTTATTATAATATTTTATTTTTATTAATTACAGTTTATTCCTTTCGTATCCCATCTATAGCTCTCTCCCTCTTCCCCTCCCAATCCCACACTCCTTCCCTTTTCTCAACCCACGCCCCTCCCCCATGCCTTTGGTTTTTTTGAGAAATGATTTCTCTGTGTAGCCCTGGCTGTCCTGAAACTGGCTCCACAGACTTCAAACTCAGACATCTGCTTGCTTCTGCACCCCACATGCTGGAATCAGAGGTGTGCACCGCCACACACAACCCAGGCATATCTAATTATAGTAAGTGATTAGGAAGAGAAGAAAAAGATAAAAAGGAAAATGAGAGAGATGAATGATGAAGAATAGAAGTTCTGAAAGCTGGAGAAATAGTACAGCTTTTAACGTTACTTGCGGAGGACCAAATGTCAATTTGCCCACACCAAAGCTCAAAAACATTTGTAATTTCAGTTTCTTTTGACTTGCCACTCTCATCTAGCTGCCAGACAGGCAGACACCAGACAGGCAGACACCAGACAGGCAGGTGGTACACATACATATCTTCAGGCAAATAATCATGTCCATAAATTTTTAAATAAATAACTCTTTAAACAAAAGCAAATATAAAATCAAAAGGAGAAATTGGAAGAAATAGAGAAAGGTTGAGATGGGAGGGTTATATGAACAACAACAACAAAAAAAGTATAGTCAAATGTTTTGTATACACACATAATAGCTCAAAAATAAAGTAAAAGAATTTTAATCTTTTTTGATTTTGTGTTTATTTATTACAAATTATTCACTTTTTGTCCCAGCTGTAGCCCCTTCCCTTGTGTCCTCCCAGCTCTACCCTCCCCCCCTCTTCTCCGCCTATGCCCTTCCCTAGGCCACTGATAGGGGAAGACTTCCTCCCCTTCTATCTGACTCTAGCCTCTCAGGTCTCATCATCCTCTGCTGTCTGGTAAGTCTCCTCTCCACTGCAGGGGAAGGTAATCAAAGAACCAACCAATTTGTGTGTGTGTGTGTGTGTGTGTGTGAAAAGGAATATTGTTGCTCATCTGAATACTTTAAATGTATTCAGAAATTTTTTTCAATTAACAGAATGTTCTAGAATTCTAGTTTTATTCCATAGAATATAACCATTCACATGTCTATGTATTTGGTCCTCAATTACTGATTTTGTTTGAATAATAGAAGTTTCCAATTTGCTTGTTTTTCTCATTTTATCCAAATGTTATTGGATTGTTTCTTTTGGAATAGTATAAGACAATGTTCCAAGTTCACATTGTCCTTTACTGCCTTAAAGCTAGAACCACCCACTTCTCCCAGATGCCTCTTAGTTTTAAGAGAGAATTGCTTACAGAAGCTGATAACTGGGTACTAAATTTGTTGGCATATTACCATTCTTGTTTTTCACCAACACATCAAGAAGTTGTTCGACACACGGAACAATAGATTTTTCCTATAAACATCAATTTTGAAAAAAAAAAATAATTCACACTCTCAAGCCTAATTCAACTTCAGTAAAAGGTGCATTTTCATCTCCATTTCTGCATTTAAAACTTTGATTGTGATTAATTGTATCCTTTTCTTCTTTATCAACCCAATTATATGATAAGACTTTCTTCATTTAGCAAACTCTCCAATCAATACTACGACCAGCTACATGTTCTCCTTCAGTTCCTTATCGTGAAAAACCCTTATTCAGTCTGGATCACTGTCAACCTTCTTTTGCTCGTCCTCAAAGCTATATCAAGTGTAAAAGCAAGCGCTCGGCTGTTGCTTTCAATGGTCCTTTCGCATTAACTCAGGGTCCTAAACCATTTTCACCAATTGAAATTCTTACCTTCCCAAGAAAATTAAATTCAAATAGTAAGAAAAGGTTAATTCTTCTTTACAATACATTAATGGCATACACACACACATACAGGTACACTGATTATTTTGACATTTTGATGTACAAGAATCTTCAAACTTCATCAAAATGAAATTTTAAGTAGTTTCACTAGGAAGACTTAAAAACTCAGATGTAGCCAATGTCAGCTCAGTATCCAAGTGGGTTACCCTAGTAAGGGGAACATGGACTGTCTCTGACATGAACTCAGTGGCTGGCTCTTTGATCTTCTCCCTCCCCCACCCCTCC
Source organism: Pachyuromys duprasi (assembly GCA_028658305.1). NCBI lineage: Eukaryota > Metazoa > Chordata > Mammalia > Rodentia > Muridae > Pachyuromys > Pachyuromys duprasi. Next base: position 44,136,104 of record CM053759.1, on the reverse strand, counting down.
AAGGGAGGAGCAGCCTTGCTAGGCACAGAGGAAGATAATGCAGCCAGCCCTGATGAGACCTGATAAGCTAGGGTCAGATGGATGGGGAGGAGGACCTCCCTTATCAGTGGACTTAGAGAGGGGCAGGGAGGAGATGAGGGAAGGAAGGGGGGATAGAGAGGGAATGCGGGAGGGGGCTACAGTTGGGATACAAAGTAAATAAACTCTAATTAATATAAAAAGTAAAATTTGGAAAAAACCCTCAATATTTGGCAACGTTCAGAAGGATGGTCTATTAAAGAGAAGTGCTAGATACAGGAGAAGCTCATTGAATACTCAACACTTAGAGCTTTTACTGGAGAATAGCCTGAGAAAATCTCTATTTGGAACATATAAGATTCCTGACACTCACATGAAAAACAGTTGTTCAGAATGAAATCATCTTGTTTGCACATACCATTCCGCTACAGTAAGCTACCCATCATTCTGGGAATGAAAGAAACTTCTGTGCTCAAGATCCAAATTTCAGTTAAAGACTGATCTTGAAAAATAGTTTGAAAGTAGCCTTAGAACACAATGGTGGATCAATGGAATCAAAATTAAGACCCAGAAATAAAACCACACTCATATGGATACTTGATTTTTCACAAAGAAGCCAAGACCGTACAATGGAAAAAAGACAGCATCTTCAAAAATGATGCTGGTCTAATTGGATGTCTACATGTAGAAAAATGAAAATATATCCATATTTATCACCCTGCACAAAACTAAAGTCCAAATGAGTCAAAGGCTTCAACATACAACCAGACACACTAAATCTCTTAGAAGAAAAAGTGAGGAAGATCCTTGAACTCATTGGCACTTGAACTTGAATTGTTGAACTTGAACTTCTTGAACAGAACACCAACAGAACAGGTTCTAATATCAACAATCAATAAATGGGACCTCATGAAACTGAAAAGCTCTGTAAAGCAAAGGACACTGTCATCAGAACAAAACAATAGCCTACAGACTGGGAAAGGATGTTCACCAATCTTACATCTGACAGAGGGCTACTATCCAGAATATATAAAGAACTCAAGAAGTTAAAAAACAACAAATCTATCCCATTTGACTTTCTGAATGAGGGTTGAGTGTCTTACCCAGGGTCCTCCTTCTTGCTTAGTTTCCTTAGGTGTACAGATTTTTGTATGATTATCCTGTATTATGTGTCTAATATCCACTTACAAGTGAGAAAGCACCATGTATGTCTTTCTGCTTCTGGGATTCCTCACTCAGGCTGAGCTTTTCTAGTTCCCACAATTTGCCTGCAAATTTCAAGATTTCCTTCTTTTTGATTACTGGGTAGTATTCTACTGTGTAAATGCACCACAATTTTTGTGCCCATTAATCAATTGAGAGACATCTTGGTTTTTTTTTTCTCCAGATTCTGGCTATTATGAATAAAGCTGCTACGAAAAATGGTTGAATAAACTGTAATAAATGAAAAAATTAAAGCAACAAATCAAGTAATCCAATTTAAAATGGGGTACAGAGCTAAAGAGAGAATTCTCAATAGGGAAATATCAAATAGCAGGGAAACACTTAAAGAAATGCTCAATATCCTTGGTCATCAGGGAAATGCAAATCAAAACAACCCTGAGATTTCACCTTACACCCATCAGAATGGCTAAGATCAAAGACTCAATTGACAAAACATGCTGGAGAGGATGTGGAGAAAGGAGAACCTTCCTCCATTGTGGTGAGAATGTAAAGTTGTAAACAACCACTCTGGAAATCAATCTGGTGCTTTCTCAGACAATTAGGAATAATGCTTGCTCAAGATCCAGTTATACCACTCCTAGGATATATCCAAAAGATGCTCAAGTATACAACAAGGGCATTTGCTCAACCATGTTTGTAGCAGATTGATTTGTAATATCCAGAACCGGGAAACAGCCCAGATGTCCCTCAACTGAGAAATGGATACAGAAATTTTACATTTGCAGAATGGAATACTACTTAGCAATTTAAAAACAAGGAAATAATGAAATTTGTAGGCAAAGGGTGGGAACTAGAAAAGCTCATCCTGTATGAGGTATCCCAGCAGCAGAAAGACACACATGGTATATATTCACTTATAAGTGTATATTAGACATATAATATAGGATAAATATACTAAAATCTGTACACCTTTAGGAAGCTAAGCAAAAAGGAGGACCATGGGTAAGGTTATCAATCGTCACTCAGAAAGGCAAACAGGATGGACATAGGAAGAGGGAGAAAACAGGGAACAGGACAGCAATAGATCCTGGAAAGTCTGATTGTCTCATTTCTAGAGTACAGCTATCCTTGAAAAAGAATCTAGGTCACTCTCAGCAATGACTGGAAAAATGTTAACAGTATAACTCATAGTTATTTTATCAAGGTTCTTTGTCTGGGGAGCCTGTATATCCCTTCATTCAAAATGTTCTGGTTCTGCAAACTGGATGAAATCTGGTAATTGGTAAATAGGCTTAGATTCCCTCCTACTGTGATCCAATGTACACTTGTTTTCATTTGTTTTAGAATTTTCAACTTACACACATCACAAAATAATGCAGTAGGATTCTTATCTATCCCATACTTGATCGATTAGCCATTACCAAAGGTCCTATTGAGTTATGCCACCATAAAAATCACTTTGCCTGTTCTATTATATCTTAGGCCATGAGCATTGCTTTGTCTATGCTGCCCATTATAATTATGATCACTTTGCCCTTGGGAACTCAGTACTGCCACTTGGCCTCTGCTACCTGGGACCTAATTCCTTTGCATTTATCATCAAACTGAGCAGCAGCATCTCCAAACCTAACAAACATTGCTTTGTGTATGCTGCCCACTAAAAAAGCTAAGACCACCTTGGTTTTGGTTATTCAGTGCTGTTATTTGGCTCCTGGTATTTCTGGCCATTATGACTAGAGCAGTAATGAACGTGGTTAAAAAAAGTTTCTCTGTGGCAGTATGAATCATCCTTTGGGTGTAATCCCAAGGATTGCATAACTAGATTTTGTGCTAGAAAAATTCACAGCTTCCTGAGGAACTACCCCACAGGTATCCATAGTGAGTACGCAATTTGCACTTCTACCAGCAATGAATGAGTGTTTCTCCTTACTCCACAACCTTACCTGCATGAGCTGTCAAACTGTTTTATTAATCTCGGTCATTCTGACTAATACAAGATAAAGTTGCAAATTGGTTTTGTTTTTCATTTCTCTGATGATTAAGGATGTTGAAGATTTCTTTAAGTGCTTCTTAGCCATTTGAGTTTCCTTTACTGAGAAAAATCTCTGTTTAGATTTGTACTTCATTTACAATCGGGTTATTTGTATTCTTGACCTCTTGTTTCTTTTATGATGTGTAGTTGGTAAAATTCTTTTCTGATTCGGTAGCCTGACACTAGATCTGAATGTTTCTGGGGTTTGTTTGTTTTGTTTTTGTCATTGAGGAGCTTCTCAGTTACATTGAGCTCCTACTTACTAATTTTTGTTCTTACTTCATGAACTGTTGGTTTTCTGTTTAGAAAGTCTTTTCTCATACCAAACAAGTTCAAGAGTATTTTCCATTTTCTCTTTTACCAGGCTCAGTGTGTGCCATCTTATATTGAGCACTTTGACTGAACTGTAATTGGGATTTGCGCAGGGTGATGAGTGTGGATCTCTTTGGATTTTCCCACGTATATTTCCATGGTTTGATCAGCACCATTTCTATGGGTGTACTTTCTTTGCCAGTGTGTATTTCTGGCTTCCATAGGTATGTAAACTTATTTCTGAGTGTTCCATTCTATTTCATTTTTCTTCCTTTTTTAAAATAGTTTGGATATTCTTTCACTCTTTTTGTAGGCCATTATTATATATTTTAATCTACTGGTTATATAAAATCATAACAATAATACTACTACTTTAAGAATACAATTGCCGCAAACATAATCAAGGTTATCATTTACTATGGAGGAAAGATTCCCTAAGGTTTTACAATTATCAATGGTATTTAGCCTCTCTAATGTAGATGATGAAGTGAGAACAAAGATGAGAAAACTTAGACGTTCAGATTCATATACTTAACAAATACTGAAACCACAATATAAACTTTGGAAGTCCTGAATTTTAAAAGCTGCTATTAAATTTTATAATTCTTGTCTTTATTATTATTATTTATTACAATTTATTCACTTTCTATCCCTGCTGTAGCCCCCTCCCTCATCTCCTCCTGGTTCCACCCTCCCTCTCTCATCCCTCCTAGTTCACTGATAGTAGAAGTCCTCCTCCCCTACTATCTAACCTTAGCCTATCAGGTCTCATCAAGACTGTCTGGATCCTCTTTCTCTGGTGCCTAGTTGGGCTACCTTACCAGGGTGAGTTGATCAAAGAGCCAGCCACTGAGTCCATGTCAGAAACAGTCCCTGTTCCCCTTAGTAGGGAACCCACATGGAGAGTGAGCTGCCCATGGGCTACATCTGAGCAGGGTTTCTAGGTCCTCTCCATGCATTGTCCTTGGTTAATTTATCAGTCTCTCCAGGACCTCCAGATCCCAGATGTCTTGGCTCTGTTCATCTCCTATGGAGTTCCTGTCCTGCACTCTGCCCGTAGTTTGGCTATGTGTCTCATCATCTGCTTTGATACCCCGATGGGCTGAGTCTTCCAGAGACCCCTGTGGAAGGCTCCTGTCCTAATCCCTTTCTTCTCTCACTTCTAATGTCTATCCTGTTTGCCCTTCTAAATGAGGATTAAACCTCTTCCCCAGAGTCATCCTTTTTGTTTAACTTTAGACCTATAGATTTTATTATGTTTATCCTATATTATATGTCTAATATCCATTTATAAGTGAGTATATACCGTGCATGTTTCTCTGCTTCTGGAATAACTCACTCAGGGTGATCTTTTCTAGTTCCATCCATTTGCCTGCAAATTTCATCAATTCCTTGTTTTTAACTGCTGAGTAGTATTCTGTTGTGTGAATGTACCATAATTTCTGTCTTCATTCATTAGTTGAGGGACATCTAGGTTGTTTCCAGATTCTGACTATTATGAATAAATGTATAATCCAATTTAAATAAAATGAGGTATAGAGCTAAACAAAAAGTTCCCAACAGAGGAATATCACATAGCAGAGAAACACTTAAAGAAATGTTCAATGTCCTGGTCATCCTGAAAATGCAAATCAGAATGACCCTGAGATTCCACCTTATACCCATCAGAATGGCTATGATCAAAAACTCAAGGGACAACATATACTGGAGAGGTTGTGCAGAAAGGAGAAGCCTACTCCATTGCTGGTGGGATTGTAAACTTGTACAACGACTTTGAAATCAACCTGGCTCTTTCTCAGGGAATTAAGAACAGTGCTACCTCAAGATCCAGCTATACCACCCCTGGGCATATATCAGAAAGATGTTCAAGCATACAACAAGGATATTTGCTCATCTATGTTAATAGCTTTATTCTTTCTACATTTTTAATTAATTCAGATGGAATTTTTGAATATATTTAATTTTCTCAAAGAATCAGCTCTTTTTTCTTAAGTTTTTATTTTATTGATTTTAGCCTGAGTTTGTTTCTTTCTGTCTATTTTTTGGGGGAAGGGAGGGTGATATTTCTTCTTTTTGTTCTGGATCTATCAGGTGTGCTTTTAGTTTATTAATATGACATGTCTCCATTTTTTTATGTGGGCACTTAGTAATAAAACATTTTCTCTTAATACTGCCTTCATTGTGTACCATACAATTGGGTATGTTGTGTTTTCATATTCATTATATAGTAGCAAGTCTTTAATTTTTTTATTTCTCTTTTGGCCCTTTTTCATTCAGCATAGAGTTCAGTTTCTGTGACTTTTAAAGATTTCTTTTATTGATACCCAGCTTTAATCTGTGGTTGTCTGATATAATGCAAGGAGTTATTTCAATGTGTTGTTTTTAAATTTTATGCATAATCTGTCAGTCAATAATTATTGGGTCCAGCATTTGAACTCTTTCTGCGTTCTCTAACCTTCACGATTGTGCCATTATTTTCCCTACCTCCTGAAAATCATTAAAGTTTCATTCTGAATACACTAAATATATATGTATTTTTTTTTAGTTTTATTTTGTTGGTCCCACAGCTTTCATATAAACCAAGGACCTAATTCCAGTGATATGTGTCCTATTTACCTTCATGTACACTAACAAGGTATAATTTTAAAAGACTCTATGTTAGGCTTAGATTTTTTTCTTTTGTATGCACAATGCCATAAATGTTATTTAAGAAAATATTAACAAATGTGGTGGTTTGAATGGAAATGCCCCCCCTTCTGCATTGGATGGGGTATTTGAATACTTGTTCCCCAGTTGGTAGTGTTGTTTGGATATGGGTCTCTGAGGAGGCAGCTTTGCTGGAGAAAGCATAAGCGGATTTAGAGAGGGGCAAGGAGGAAATGAGGGAGATTGGGATGCGGAGGGGAAGAGGAAAGGGGCTACAGCTGGGACACAAAGTAAATAAACTCTAATAAATATGAAAAATAAAAAAATCTGAGATTTAAAAAAAGAAAAAACAAATAAATAAAAAGAGTTTGTATCATATCTCCACTTTCAGTTTGTGCTCTCTGTTTCCTGTGATGTGATCTTAGCTTTCTGCTCTGATCACCTGCTGTCAAAACTTCACCACATTGGGTACTTTCTCTTTTGATCTGTAAAGCACAATAAATTCTTCTTTAAGTCACTTTTGGCCATAGTATTTTGTCACAGAAACAAAGAGAATAAAATAGATAAGAATAATAGAATGATAGCAAATTCTCCATTCTGAGTGGCCAAATTGCTAATTCACTTAACAACCATAATAAAGCTATTGATATAAGCCAGGCATTATATTCTTTCTATAAAAGTCATTTTCTAGTAACAATCAATATGTTAAGTACTGTGATATATGCTTCCATGTAGGTAAATCCCCACATTATAAATTAGAAAATTGAGGGGACCTATGCAGAGCCAAATATCTCCCAATATCAGAGCAGTAGAAATGAGATCTAAAATGAGGGACATAGTTTATGGAGTAAGGGCGAAGACCCTTCACACTGTGCAAGTTATGTGATCTGGAAATAAATGTTCTTTTTATTGACATGTCAGATTTAGTATTGTATAAAAATGTGAAAAGTAATAAGGCTTTTTCTAAAAATAGTATCTTAATAAATTTAGAATTTATTTGGTGTTTAAATTTTGTTAAATACAAATAACATCACAAACAAAACAGACTGTAGCAGGCTTAATTCCATAGTTGTTAGTAATATCCCCATAAAATGCCTCTATCAAAACCCAATAAGCTTATATGTAAAAGAAATTAAATGTTCCTTTTGTTTATTCTATAGTGAACATTTAAAAAATCAATTTAACCAGAAATATTTATAGGACAATAAGTCAGGTTTAAACTCTAGAGGAAAAGACTTCCAAAGCCCTGGCAACAAAGAAACCAAAGTGAAAATATTAAAACTGTGTTTGAAGGAAGAGGAAAAGCCAGTTGCAATGTGAAAATATCCAGATATGCTAATTATGTTTTTCTAGCTGTGCAGCCACCTAGCACATCCATACAAATGGAAGTCATAAGAAGAGCACCAAATCAAATTGTGATTGACTTTAAACATAGGAGTCAGGCATACTATAATTTTCTCTGTAAACACAATTTGAACAACACAGCAGAGATAACATAAATCCATTCCAATAACACTACTTTATAATGTACAGTGCTACATCCTCTAATGAAGTTTCTGGAGCGACATAATTATGTCTTAAAGTTGTCAGTGATTATCTGTTTTCATACAAACTCACAATACATAGATAGAACATGGCCTACATTAAGGGAAAAGCTGTCCTTATAAAACTGTGGGGTTTTTTTCTGTTTTAAGTTTATTTATTTTTTATTAATTACAATTTATTCACTTTGTAGCCCTGCTGTAGCCCCCTCCCTTGTCCCCTCCCTAGCCCACCCTCCTTCTGTCTTCTGCTCCCATTCCTCTCCCCAAGTTCACTGATAAGGGAGGTCCTCCTCCCCTTCCATCTGACCACAGCCTATGGCAGCTCAGTGTCCAAGTGGGTTCCCTACTAAGGGGAACAGGGACTGTCTCTGACATGAACTCAATGTCTGTCTCTTTGATCACCTCCCCCTGATAGGGGAACAACCTTACCAGGCCACAGAGGAAGACAATCAGCCAGTCCTGAAGAACTGTTTTTTAAATCCTTCTTTTTGTTATGTTTCTTTTGTCGTTTGTTTGTTATACATATTTTTTCTGCAGTTTTGATAAAGAGAAGTGTTTTAAATTATTTGCACTAAATTTTAGAGTATTCTTGGACATATATGTATATATTTTAGATCAAGCCTCAAGTTTATTTATTACTTTCTTTTATTTTATGACTACTTTCCCAAACAGAGCTTTGTTAACTTAGACAGTCATACGTTAAGGAAGCTGATTAGATAATTAGGCAAAGTCATAAAGGTCTGAGATATAATTATGGTCTAAAGCCTGTTTCTTTTTTTTTTTTTAAAGAGCATCAGGGTTTCCACATGACAACTGAATACTGCAATACAAAGAAGATGGGGCTAATAAAATGTGAATATACATTTAACATGTCTGTAAGTGATCCGTAGGAGAATGGAGCATTAGTTCTTTTACTATAAGGAGTGGAGAGGCCACAGATATTTTTAGCCATTCTGGTTCAAGCCTCATTATCAAATTGGTGTAAAAGAATTTTAAAAGTGTCATGAGAAGATAAGTTTAACCCTTATTCTATATTTATTATGTGATACTGTAAGAATGAACAACAAAATCAGACATATCTCTATTCTTTTATATCAAATTTAAAGTATTAAATATGAAACAAATAGCAGAATGAGATAGTCACTTTGAACATGTACACTATGAGTCATAATATAGTTGTGTATATTGAATTACAAACCATTTCCGTAAGCTCATTAAATCTTAAATTTAAAATGGTTACCTGTATAAGAAACTTTTGGCTTGATTTTCTGTGATTGTAGAGTGAGAGCAAATGATATTCATGCAGATTTAAGGACATTTATAGCAGAAGGCTCTATTATTTCATTTTCTCAAATCATACGTCCTGTACTCACGTTGAAGTAATACTTCTCATGAGATAACACTTTTTTTTTAGGTACCCTTTCATGATTGTCATTGCTTCTTGTTTAAGAAGAATTTTGTTTACTTTGCACATAAATGAAAACACAAATGCCAGACAGAGGTCAGCTTGAGGAGTTCACTAAAAATATTACAATTCATCCTTTCTACTTTCCAATAGACTACTCTCTGCCACATTATCGAAACCATAATGACCCATAATTTATATTAAAAATAAATATTGTGTTTACAAGTTTTAAAATTAAATATCTGATAATGCATATAAGACTTTGTTATAGAATAATTGAAAACAATGATTTATAAGGCATTTATAAATAGTATAGCAATAACTTGGTGCTATCATTCATCTAATTCTTGTAAAAGATATTTGTTTTCTTGGATATAATGATCATAGAAAGCAAATTTTGCATGGCCTAGATGATATTTTCTTAGTATATGCCCCTTTTACATTACATTTCTTTTACTGAAAAAATATTTTAAAGCAACAGGATTATGTTTACCTAATGTCATATCATCTGAATGGACAAGAGGACAAAACTTATGAATGTTTTTGATGCAAAATTAATTGTATTCATGGGATACCATGGAATGTTAAACAAACAACAACAAAATAAAAACAGCCAAAGATCAAGTGTAAGAAACACATATAGATAGACTATAAGAGCCAGAGGGAATGAACGGATAACACCAAGAAAACGAGGCCTTCAAGACACTACTGAACTGAGAGAGACTGTGGCTGGCTGCATCCACTCAGCCTGCACTAAGCCAGATGGGGAAGTGAAGTGGACTCCAACGCTTCATCCCCAACCCAGAAGAGATCTGCAACTGATAACTGCTTTAATTATCATTTTTATACCCATCCTACTAGGAAGCAGGCAATCAGTTTCATTAGCTACAACTTAGATCTTGTTGCTTACCCATTACTTGTCTCTTCTTTTCTCCCTGCCTCTGTTAACTACTGCCATCTCAATTTTAAGAGTTCAGATAACTGAGATTCCACACGTAAGTGAACTCTTTTGACCTATGTCTTTCTTTCCTGGCTTGTTTCACTTAACATAAAAACCTGCCAGGGTATCATTTAAAAAAAATAAGTAATTTTCTTTTAAAGTGGTATTCAATCAAATCTATATAAAAAGTTTATTGAATATATTATAAATATGAGATTACAGCCACAGATTTTAATATAGCAGATTGGACTGTGAAAAATATATGAATTAAATTTGTCTTATTTTTAATACATTTTGCTTAAGCAGATTAATAATATATTGGATCTTAAAAAGGAGAAATAAATTATAACTTTAAATAAGTCATATATTGTTATATTTTCATTTATTTTTAAATTTTCCCTAAAATACAATATTCATACTTTTGGGAGATTAAAAGTATAAACTCAAATAAATTTTACTAATACTTTATCACTTATTAAGAATGGTCGACTAGAGAATATTGTTTCATAGTGTTTATTAACATTATTTTTTGATAATATAATAAGGTATAACATAGTTCTTAAGAAAGAAAACTGAAGCATTTACATAATAATAATTAATGCTTCTCAGATTTATACTTAAACTACAATAAAGAGTATATATAAGTAAAAATTAGTTATGATAGTAAAAAAATAACAGTTTAGCTCTCAATTTTTTCTCCATGCATCTTTTCCCATGGCCTTGAAGACTTTCATGGAAAAATGTTAACTCTTTCATGTACAGGAAAATTTTCTTAATAAAATATATAGAATTTAAGTAAATAGCATTAAATGTAAAAGTCTTGTCTTTAAGTATACAACACATTCTGAATGTCATATGTAATGTGCAATCTATAATATAGAATTCTCAAAAACATATGGTCTTAGCTGATGTTCCACAAATAAGCTCATAAAGAAGAAATAAAATCAAATAAAACTTCAAATACTATTTACAATGTAAGAAACACTATTTAATAAACTCAGGGATTGAGCAAAATAGTTTTATTCGCAGAACAGATGCAATATCAGCCCACGAGGGCACCTGGGTCTATTTATAGAAAGGCTAAAACCACACAAGTAAGTTTTCTGGATGCATATTCATCCTGCCAGATTGACCTAGAATATTATGTAAAATTTCTTGTCAAATTACTTATGAATTGTGAACACACATGCATTTCATATGGAAATATAGTCTTGGAAGACATCAGCAAAATCTCTGATTTTATTAGAGACAGAAAGGTTAGGACATGAAATAAAACATAAGAATTACAACCAATATTTAACATTTCATGACTTCAAAGCTACTTGTTTACTGGAATATTATACATTTGATAGTTTTCTTTTTTATTTCAGACATCCTGGGCCATGTTTTTAATTTAATTACCTGTTCTAAATTCATAGTAAAGTTAAAGTTAAAAATGAAAAGCTTATTTTCTCCAGGTTAGAGTTTTGGACAGGGATTTTAAAAGTGAAATTGAAAAATATCATCTAGCTAAGACTTCAAGTAATATGTTGAAGAGATATTGAGACAATGGGCAGCCTTGCCTTGTCCCTGATTTCAGTGGGATTGGTTTGTTTCTCTCCATTGGGTTTGATGTTGGCTATAGGCTTGTTGTATATTGCCTTTACTATCTTTAGGTATGTGCCTTGTATCCCTAATCTCTCCAAGACTTTAAACATGAATGGGTGTTGGATTTTGTCAAATGCTTATTCGGCATCTAGGGAGATGATCATGTGGTTTTTCTCCTTCAGTTTGTTTATGTGGTGGATTACATTGATGGATTTCCATATGTTGAACAACCCTTGCATGCCTGGGATGAAGCCTACTTGGTCATGGTGGATGGAATCTTTTATATGTTCTTGGATTCAGTTTGCCAGTATTTTATTATTTTTGCATCAATGTTCATAAGAGAGATAGGTCTGAAGTTCTCTTTTTTTGTTGGGTCTTTGGTTTTGGTATCAAGGTGTCTGTGACTTCAAGCAGATGCTGAGACTCATAACCAAACCTTGGGCACAGTGCAGTGAATCATATGAAAGAATGGAGAGGACAGGAGCTCCACAAAGACCAAATATATCTGGCACAGGAGTCTTTTTCTGAGACTGATTCTCCAACCAAAGACCATGCATGGATATAACCTAGAACTCCTGCTCAGATCAGTCTCTAAGTGGGTTCCTGAGTAAGGGAAACAGGGACTGTTTCTGACATAAACTCAGTGGCTGGCTCTTTGACCTCCCCACCTCCGAGGAAGGAGCAGCCTTGCTAGGCCACAAAGTAGAACATTGCAGCCATTCCTGAAGAGACCTGATATGCTAAGGTCAGCTGGAAGGGGAGAAGGACCTTCCCTGTCAGTGGATTTAGAGAGGGGCAGGGAAGAGATGAGGTAGGGAGGGTAGGATTGGGAGGGAATGAGGGAGGAGGTTACAGCTAGGATACAAAGTAAATAAATTGTAATTAATATAAAAATAAAAATTTTAATAAAAAATCATACGTAGAATTATTACTGTAATTTATAATCCATATCATAAAATATGTAGAAATAAGGTAATACTATGTTGTTAATAGCTGGAAACAAATGAAAATTGCCTGAAATGTTAAGACCTATTATGAACTCTAGGGCAAATACATGTTTAAGAACTTCAAAGAATACACTATTTTGTAAATACTATATAAATTAGTGTTGTTAAATAGAGAGAAAATAAAGGCATTCCAACTGTAGAGGAACCTCAAACCTCATTCCTTTGAGATACTTACTTATACTAGTGACAGGAATAAATATATTGTACATAAAGTTCATACTGAAATATGAATAAACACATTTACTTTTTATTCTGCTTTGCAAGTACTTTAAAGAAAGGATAGGTACTGTAGGCTTCATGGACGCTACATGATTGAACTATATGATAAACTTGAGATTCTGGCTTCAGAATTGGCTCTTTTTAAAAACTCATTATTTTGTTTACTTTTAAGTTGTGTGTGTGAGAGAGACAGACAGACAAACAGAGAGTTGTAGGGCCTGTGAAGGACAGAAGATAACATTAGATTGCTTAAAGCTACAGTTATAGACTATTGAGAGTTGGGAGAAAAGGGTACTGGGAATTGAACTCTGGTCCCCTGTAAGAGCAGTACATGCTCTTAACCACTGAGCACCTCTTCAGCCCCTACAATCTGCTTTTAATCACTATGATGCACTGCTTTAAAACACAGAAAATCAAATCAGTATCTTAAGTAGTAGCCACACGTATAATTGTGAATTAATAAGCTAGTAAATGAAGCAAGTGCCCACTGTACCCCTTGAAGAATACCAAATATGCTAAGTTTCTAGCTTCAGATACAGTTGCTCTATAGATGTTCATAACATATTTTTAATTATAGAACTGTTTCAATCTGCTTCATAGGTAAGTAAAAAAAGAACCTGAAGACTTATGAAAAAGACAAGAAACATGAAAAATAGATGGCGTTTTAACTTCCTATTATGTGCATTTAGTGTCTTTGGTTTTAACTAAGAATGTAGAGATTCTTCAAATTATTTTGCCTTATTGGCTTGATTGTGGTAATAAATAGAAATTGGAAATGAGCACAGGGAAAACAAAAAGTAACCAAATCCATCCATTAAGGGATGGATCCATTATTCAGCAATTATTGTGTGAATAACATTAACTGGTTCCTTACCTCAGCATGCTGATAATATTTCTGGATAAATAACATTGATAACAATTTATTTTTAAAAGTAGAAAAGCTCTGTTTTTGGTAGAGGAGGTGGTATACGCTTCTAATTTAGGGCTGATTATTCAACCATCCCCTCTCCTCAGTTGACAAGAGTCTTCCTCTTCACTGATTTATATTGCAAAGCACAACTTCTCTGATTAAGACTGGGGGTAGCTATAGGTCTCAGCCTCTGCTTCGAACCTTGATCAGTAGTGACTTTCAGAGGCCATCTGTGGTAGGCTCCTGACCTACCACCCTGTCTTCTCCTGCTTCCAGTATCTATCGCGTTCCTTTTGAATGAGGATTGAGCATCTTCCCTAGAGTCTCCCTTGTTGTTTAGCTTCTTTAGGAGTGTATATGTCAGTACATTTATCCTATATTATATGGGGCCCTGCACAGAATGATACCTCAGCCAGTACAATGCATGGAGAGGTCATAAAAACCAAGCTCAGATGTAGTCAATAGACTCAGTATCCATGTGGGTTCCCTAATAAGGGGAGCAGGGGCTTTCTCTGGCTTGAACTCAGTGACAGACTCTCTGATCCCTCCCCCTGGTGATGGTGGTGAGGATGCAGCCTTTCCAGGCCACAGAGGAAGACAATGTAGCCAGTCCTGAAGAGACCTGAAAGGCTAGGGTCAAATAGAAGGGAGGAGGACCTCTCCTATCGGTGGACTAGTGGAAGGGCATAGGGGAAGAAGAGGGAAGGAAAGCAGCATTAGGACGAGATGAGGAAGGGGGTCATAGGATACAAACTGAATCAATTAAAATAAGTGATAATTAAAAAAAGAATGGGGTAACATTTGGCTAAGGTTATAAAAGCAGGTAGTTAGAAGGCAATGTAAAAAAATAAAAGATCACCACTAGGACCTGGGATTTCCTTGGACAAATAATTTGAAATTTTAAAAATTAATCTTTGGAAGGGCATGAGGGCACTTGCTTTTATTATCAGCATTCAGGAGGCAGAGGCTGTGGTATTTTTGTGAGTTTTGGACCATGCTCATCTTTATAGAAAGCTCCATGACCGGTTAGACTACATAGAGAGACCTGGATTTCTTTTAAAATTATTTTATATCATTGCTCAGATTATGTTTGAGGGACATAATCGCCCAAGTCTAGGGAACTTCAACCCTAGATTCCTCAAATATGAGGACAGCAAGATTTGGCTTGCTCCCTAATCCCACACCATCAACTCTAGTAAGAAGTTATTGCCCTGACAGTTATCGGGCTTCACTCCTTGTTTGTTCTTATAAGTTTTTCCCCAGAACCCTAGAGTCCCTGAATATGCATATGAAGCATCTTTCAACAACCTCTGCCCTGATCAATGGTACAAGGTCACACAAACCTTGCCCAAGAGACCCTGGCCATCTCCCCAGGCACATAAATAACCGTCCCCCAACCCAAAATAAACTGAACCAGTTCTCCAAAACTGTTCTCAATGGTTTTTCTTGCCTGAACACTGAGCACTCACTGCCAAATAAGAGCCTGCACTGCATTTACCCACACTGGCTAAGCTTCCCTCCTTCCAGTCCAGCTCTGTGCCCAATGGACCTGGCTACCCAAAGGGGAAAACCTACAATGTCAACTGATTAAACCATAAGAGAAGAATTGAAGAGTTTTTTACATTCAGATGTTTACATGCACAAAAACACTCACAAGCATACACTCACACACACACACTTGTACACACACAAATACATGTATGAATGTAACAACGATCATAAATTTGAATGAAAGCAAGCAGAGGTATATGGAAGGGTTTGAAAAAAAGAAAAGGGAGAAATTATGCAAATATATTCTAATCTCAAAAAAATAAAAGAAGTAACAAAATTTTAGAGCAATTTCTTTTAAAAGGGTGATTCATGAACTCCAATGTGACTGTGAACTCTGGAATTATGCACATATAGAAATAGTTGCATTGAAATTTCCTTTTGCTTCCTTTTAGGTAAAATGATATAAAGGAGATTTATTCACCATGATGATGCTGGGGAATGTGACAAAGAAATCAACTGACTTCTCAAGCCTACTAAAATCCAATTTAGTAGGCCCTGATGTGAGATGTGAGGTTTAGGTTACATCAGTGGCTAAGGAGCACCAGTCGAATTAGGGTCAAGTCTGTCATTGTCTTTTCTTTAGTTTGTCTTTCACAGATCTCTACAACTAGTCAGGATGTTGTCATATCTTTTTTTGTCTCCCATAATTTTTATATCCAATACTTTATGTTTATATTTGAAAACTTCATGCATAAGTTATGCATCTAAATTATTCCTACCCTCTCCTCTCCCTACAACTTCTCCATTACCCCTTCACAAAAACGTGATCTTTTCTTTAGTTATTATTGTTACAATCAAACACAGAAATAGGTAGACAAATATGCACACATAAACACACACACACATTCACCTTTTTTTGCACACAACCTACTGGTCAATTTCTCTTTTTATGTTTACGTGTCCCAGGGTACTATCATTTGGAGCGCCATTACAGGAATTCTTCCTTTGAAGACAGTGCTTCTGTCAATAGTCATTGACAGCCTACAGCTCTTCATTCAGGAGGGGAAACATGAAATGTCCTCTCTGTTCCTGCTTGTCAATTGCTGTTATCATTGTTCTCGTCTTCAAGCAACCATACTTTTGAGGTTTCATGGGTGCATTTTCCTTGTCAGGTGTATGGTGTCATGGTCTTCTGTCTTCTATAATCTTTTTGTTCCAAGCCTCTGAGATTTTTTTCCTGAATTTTAGTTATATGGGTCATGTTGCAGATGTAATCAATTGATATTAGATTCTCTATTATCTTTGCACAGCTATAGATTTATATGTTGCTATTAGAATAAGTAGCATACAGTTAGAAATTATATTGGCTTAGAAAAATGCCAACAGAAGGCACTATTTGGTTCTATGAACTCTCTAGCCATTGGAATTGTCTATATTTACAGTATCAGGCATGAATTCCCTACAACTGAGTGAACTTTAGTTCCAATGTAACATCTGTTTGTTACCTCATAAGTAAAAAAAAAAAAAAAGCCACTATTGTCCCATTGTAGATAATTTGCTGTCCAGTCGTTGCTGTAGTTCACAGACTTTACAACTTGGGAGGACTAAAGATTTCTTCCCTGTACTGGCAACTTGATTTTCTTTCTGCTTTTGTTGTTGTTATTGTTGTTTTGTTTTCTTTTTCTCAGGATGGGATTTCTTAATGTAACATCCCTGTCTATCTTGGAACTTAGTTTATACACCAAACAGGACTAGAACTCACAGAGATCTGATTGTCTCTGTCTTCTGAGTACTGGGTTAAAAGTGTAAGCCTTCCTCAAGGGTGGGGGTAGTCAAAGAGCCTATCAGTGGACTTGGAGAGGGCCATGGGAGGGTGTGAGGGAGGATATTACAGCTGGGATACAAACAAATAAAATGTAAGTAATGTAAAAAAATAAAATTTTAATTAAAAATTATAAGCCTTATGACTGGCAGCTTGAAGAACACCTCTATTCTATGATACTATGAGTACCAGTCCTAAGAGGAAAAATTTTGGGGTTCGTTATAGTTTGATTTTTCATTTGTATTTGATGTTCATGATGTCTTCAGAAATGGGACATCTTTATGATCTGGATGTCAATTAAGAGCATTAGCAATAGGCTATATTATTTCTGGAGATTTCTAGCTGAATGTTCAGCTAAGAGTTTACATCTTGGGAAAACATTCAAGTTCCTTTCACATTTTACTTAGTATATGTCATTTATCAAAATAGAAATGTAATCATTTTGTCAATAGATATCTCTCTTTCTCTATCATTGTTCCTCTGTCTCTCTGTTTCTCTGTTACTCTTCTTCATACCCCCCCACACACTATATATATATATATATATATATATATACATATATATATATGCAGGAATATATTAAATATATTTTACTTTGAAGTTTCCATTTTCTTTTCTGCTGTTTAACACATTGCAATGTCTTGGGAGTCAAAGATCTTTGTATTTTTCTATTTGGACAAAAGCCAAACTTATAATTTTGTTTATAAGAATAGAGCAGTAAATAATTTTTAAAATGAAATACATTAGAAGAAATGAAGTCATTATCAACCTGCTGAATAAGGAAGCAATTCATATTATCTGGGACCACAAAGGTCTTTAGAAACAATGAATAACAAGCCTAATTGCCACTGAAGTCATTAGAAAACACATTAGTATGTTTACTTGGGCTTACTTAACAACAAAATACAATAACAGGGAGATTTATGTGTAATGAGGGATTCCCATTTATATACAGTATGACTCTCTGTTCCAGATCCATTATGCCTCCTTTGTTCTTCAAAGGTGAATCTCAGTTGCTGTATCTAAATTTAAACTCTAGAATGAGTTTCACATACCACTGTACCTTTGCTTAGAAAAAGCACTATAGACTAGTGCCAAATTTCAGTTAGTGACTGAGAAGTTTCATGGATGTTTTCCTGTTCTAGAGAGGCGAGTTAAATAAGAATTCTGCTGCTATTTATTGCTAGTATCAACACAATCCATCAAACATTTTCTTATTATTAGAATTATGCTGAGTAGTTTATATAGACTAATTCAGCAAATCATTTTATAAAGAGTAATAAAGGTTGTGATTGACACTTCTACTTTTCAATTAAGCAAACATAAGCCAAAACACTTGGTTGCTATTCTATACATCTCAGACACAAATACTGCTCTCCAACCACATAATGGCATTCACAGTAATTGCGCTATCTCTTCAAGTCATTTAGATCTCCCCTTAATTATCTCCTCCACTAAGAAATATGTCTTGACCATGCATTATAAACACAATTTCTCTGGTCACAACTTACTACAGACTTGCATGGTTTTTAGTTTTTATCACATCGACTTACCTGTAATTATTTTGCCAATTTGTTACAGTGACAACGATCTGGCACACTTGGCTCTCACAGTTTCACAGTTGGCTAGGATAGTAGATGCAATGTATAGTACTTACTCTGTAAAGTCAACACTGAGTAATCGAATAAAAAATTTTGCTCCTGATCACCCCAAATGTTAGTGATTGCTAGTTAGTTAGCTCTATACCTTATATGTTCAATATACTTCAGCTACCATTCCCATGGACCCAGTTGCCCTTATGTGGTCTCCTCGGTGTAACCTGTCAAAGAGCGAAATAATTTCTACCATCCTAATTTTTAAATTTTTCTTTGTTTTAACTTTAAGTATAACTAAGTAAGTTCCTCCTTCCCTATCGTTCTTTTCCCATGATACCCTACTTCCTTTCTATTCTTTTTTTGTTTAATATTTATCATTGCTATGTCTGGATGAATAAATATGCTTTTATATGCACCTATATATGACAATCTAATAAGTCCATTTAGGGTGTCTTGTTTGTGTAAGCTTTACATATTACTGTTTGGTATTGATAAATAATTCTGGTCTTCATGCATTAAGAAGATTAACTCTTCCTCTCTAAGTAACTGTTCATTATCATTCATTTTGTAGGGTGGAACAGCATAAAATATCTGGCATGTTAGCATGGCAGCATGGCATCTGGTTTTGTCCTTGTTCACATCTTATGTATGTAGCCAGTGTTGCTGTTTCATAGAGTCACACTTCTAGGAAACACACTGGCACAGCAGACTTCCTGACCCATGGGTTCTTACCATCTTTTTGTCCTTTCTTTTAAGATATTCCCTTAGACTTAGGCTGAGGAGTTGTGTAAACAATGTATCAACTGGATCTGTGCTCCTCACAGTGAGTTGTTCTGTGAATTTTATCCAGTTCTGGCTTTTTGTAATGGTCTCCATCTGCTACCAAAAGAAGATTATTTGACAAAACGTGAGAAATATATTGTGGGTACCATCCCAGTTTTAATTTTTTTTAAATCCTATATGTCTCATCTTGTCTCAGGAATAATTTCTGACTCTCTTTTTTCATATCACTGTATTGTTAATTAAAAAGTTATATAAATTCATTTTTTCAGATATGCTGTGGTTACTTCTGTTACCACAGGATCCACTTCCTACTGCTTGAGTTTCTGCATTAATGCTCTAATGTTCCCTTTTCAACTCAGTTCTTGATTCTGCAATAAAAACATAAAATTCTCACATTATTACAATAATTTTAGCATTGCTTATTACTTTTTCAGTATGTAAAATTTGTTCCTCCTCCTCTGTATCCATCTTTTCACACTCCCTATCACATAGCAAGTAAGAGATGAAAAGCAGCAGCTGATAGCATATGGGTTCCTGATAGAAACCACTCCACTTCTTAAATATGTGATTTGGATAAAGTACATAATCCCTTTGGTCTAAGTGAATGTGACTGTGACAGAGGAAAAGGTGTAATGATTTTGCTAATTGGATAGATTGGGTAGTGCTGATTCACATACTGGGTAATAATGTAGACTACAAAATCAGGATATTCCTTTTGTAAATACACATTTTTCATGTTTTAGGACCCTGCTTTTAATTTTATGTGTTCACATAGTTTTCTACTGTGAACTTTAATGTGTTCCAATTTCAACAACAAATATCACTTAATGAAGTTATGTTGTGATTTACGTTATTGTTTTAGTAAAGGCATTATCACTTTGGAAGAGATTTTGCCTACAACCAAATAAAAAATTGGATGGTTCTCGGGAGAGTCTTACAATCCCATGTAAATTACTCTATCAGAAATCACCTGACACAGAGGTTTATTACAGCTCATTTCATATTTTTGTACCTCCAACCACTTAAGTTCATTGATCTTGGAGACTATGCCTTGGTTCCGTGTGTCAATATTTCAAAGAAGGTTCTTTGTGACAAGAAAGCATTCTATCAACTATCTTCTCAACATAATCTAAAATGGAGTTTAGTTTAATATATGGGACCATTGTTATAAAAGTAAATTCTCTAGGAAGGCAAGACTTTTTGAAATTGTCTTTCATTCCCACTGAGTTCATGTGGGGCTCTACCAGATGTAGAAGTGGTCGCCATGGAAAATGTCAATCTTCATTCACCCATATTCACTTCAAGATTCAATTACAACAAAGGGAATTTTGTGTATCAATACTCTAGACAGGAGGAAAATAGAAGCATAATATATGATTTAACTTTTACCCTGGAAATTGTGTCTTTCTGACACAGATTTTTATTCTTTTATTTTTTATCTATTTTCTTTTTGTAATTGATTTAATTTTATTTTATGTGCATTTGTATAAGGGTGTCAAGACTTCTTGGAACTGGAGTTACAGATAGTTGTAAGCTGCCACGTGGGTGCTATGAATTGAACCCAGGACCTTTGGAAGAGCAGACAGTGCTCTTAACCACTGAGCCATCTCTCCAGCCCCAAATTTTTATTCTTAATTTAGACATTTTCATAATCTTAATCTTTACTTGAAATCATAAAAAAGTTCTACTGAAAAATTGATAAGACCCAAAACTATGCTGACATATGATTATTATGCTTTGAAATTATTGGCTTTTTGAGAAATCATTATAAGCTGTGGTGTTCTGCATTGGGTGAGGTAGAGATTGATAGCTAGATGATAGATATATAGAGAGATGGAGAGAGAGACTTGCAGGGCATGTGAAATTATATTAAAAAATCTAATCATTAATGTGTGGCATTAATGTGTGGTATACCTTTTGAAAAGACAATACATGATGCCATGTGCAATGGTTTATTAATCCAAAAGAAAATACTTTGCTACAATGAGGTTTTTCTAGTTTATTTGAATTATTTTTGGTTCAGTGACCTCATTGTATTTTATAATCAAAAAGCAAAACACTATTTTCAACAAAAATCATTATTTGCTTAATGTTAGGCCCAATATTGATTTTGTGGATGAAAAGAGGTACATGTTTATAGTTAAAGTTTAATATATCCTTCACCCTTCTATTCCTTTCTTTTTAAAGCAAAATCAATATTAATCGTTGTCAGTCAGCTATATCTTCCATCTGACACATTTACTATCATTCTTTATACTTTCATTGATAATTTTCCTATAATTTTTTTATTAATTCAAATATTTCATACATTCAATCTGCCACAAACATGACTCATGTTGAATTCAGTATTGAGTATAAAGTTAGAATTGTGAAAAAGATGATATAATCCATGAAGGTTTGTGATATATAAATGAATGAGAAGATGAGTTCTAGATACATATTTAAATAATCAACCATAATGACAATCTGAATTTAAAAAGTAAAATGAATAAAATTTGAAACAAAGCGGGCTATGGTGACTAATAAGGTGAGAAAGCTTGAATTTTACATCAGAGGTAAGTATTACTGTTGAAGTCCTCATCTTCATCTACTGTCTTTCAGATCTCAATGATGCAAGACATTCTTGTTTTCTGTAGTACCTTTTGATTATTATATATATGATAAAGAATGAATCTTTATATTGTATTTAATGGTAATCTCTTCATGTAATGCTGTGCCAGATTCGTGAGACCCCAAAAGACCACCAGGAGTCAAGCTATTGTGATCTTTTTATTACAAGCTAGCTTGGGCCCATACCCTCACTGCCAGAACAGTTGAGAACAAAAAGCCTCCTACTCAGGTAAGGCAGGTAATTTAAAGAGTCCAGTCCCTCCCAGAACACTCAAAGCAGGGAGATTCCTGCCTGGAAGCGTCTATTGGTCAAAACACAAAAGGGGTTGTTGCATTTTGAACTGATTGGCTATAAGAAGGCCCCCAAACCATTAATGGTCTGGCTTCCCTTCTTTGGCTGTTCTAAGGAAGAAGGGCAGTTTCTTAGCAACAGTATCTCTAGTGGGCAGGAAAGAATGCAGTAAGGCTGGTTCCCTCCCAGCCCCTACCCTGAGGTGGCTGGATATGTCTCCATCTGGCTGGTCTTCACTCAGGCTTGTGCTTTAAACTTTAAATTAATACCCAAAATTCTTTGGTCTCTCAGTAACATATTCTATAAACTGTATTTGATAATTTTGTCCCTCAAAGTTGAAATAGAGCATTCAATACAGCATTTTAAATATTTTCTCTGCAGTCATAAGTGGAGTTTATTGGAATTAGAGAATTCTATTCCCACATAACTCAAGAGCAATAATAAGATACTATTTTCTCAATTAAATTCTCCTTTATTTTTATAACAATATGACTTCAAATATCACCCATAACCATGTATACCAGTAATATTTGGACAGAATTATTTAAAAGGCTACAGACAAAAAAACCTATGACTTTGCAAGATATATTCTTCCTGCATTGTCTGTTTAAATTTAATAGTTTGCATTCCTGAGTGGTCTGAACATTGTGTGAATCAAGTCTGGTTTATAACAACAGAATTAATTTAAATATAGAGCATCTCTTGAACCCATAAACCATTTCATTAACGACTTCTAAATAACAGTTAGATTAGCAGGCCAACACTTAATTACTGGCTCTGTTTTAATCAGGCAGGCAATTCTAACACAAACTGACAAGGCATTTATTTAGGAAGCTACTTACTTTAAACAGTCACTGACAGTTTCAAAGATTTTCTTTTAAACCTATGAAATGTGTGTTAGGGATGAAAAACAAGCAACAGATCTGAATAATTATTTTAAACATCGTTTCTGTTATTTTTCAAATGAAAATCTCCATTATAGTTTTTAAGATGTTTCAGATAATGATTAAAATAATTATTGTATAACCTTCTTTCTGAAAGAAATTCAGCTGCTTATGGGTATAAAAAAAGTGACACTGAATTCAGAAATTGCCACAACCAAGATCAAGGCCTTTCTTATTTTAATTTTTATTTTATTTTTATTACAGTTTATTCACTTTGTATCCCAGTTGTAGCCCCCTCCCCCACCTCCTCCCAATCACACCCTCCCTCCCTCTTCTTCTCCTATGCCCCTCCCCCAGTCCAATCATAGGGGAAGTCCTCCTCCCCTTCCATCTGACCTTTATTTACCTTCTTGCAAGTGGATTACTAGTTTGCTGCATCCTGTGGTGGTTTGAATAAGAAAGGTCCTCATTTGAATGCTTACTTACTTGGGAGTCACACTCTGACAATGATTAGGAGAGAAGGCCTAGAAATTGGTGGAAGTGTGTCTCCAGGGCAGGGTGGTGGGGTGAGGAGTGGTGTGAGTGGATGTGTGCAATGAGGTTTCAAAAGCCTGTGCTAGGCCCAGTCTCTGTCTCTGTCTCTGTCTCTCTCTCTGCCTTTGTCTCTGTCTCTGTCTCTGTCTCTGCCTCTGGATAAAGATGTAACTTTCAACTACTCCAGGCCTGCCATGATTGTTGTAATATTTAAAGATATGTTGCCCCCGAGCATATAGAAGGGAGAAGGAGAGAGAGAGAGAGGAAGCCAAGGAAGTGACAGAGTGAGCAGGAGAAAGTGGCAGGTGGGTTATATTGCTGGTGCAGGTGATGATGAAGGACACAGGTGGTAACCACAGAATGTTGTCAAGACTCTAAAGACCCCCAAGGGCAGGCCAGCTGAATTGCCTGAATGTATAACTAGTGAATAGTGAATTAGATTTCAGAATCTATAATCAAGCTCCCAATAAAATGCTTTCTCTTAAAAGAATTGTCTTGGTCAAGGTGTCTCTTTGGAGAAACAGAAGTAACTAAAGCAGAAGTTGGTATCAGGAGTGTAGCACTGTTGCCACAGGAATGACCATGACATTGTTTAGAGGTATGTGGTATTAGGACTTTGGACTAGAAAAGTATTTGGTGGTTTAAGCTGAGTTTAACAAGTCATGTTATCAGGAGCAGGAATACAGTGCTGAGGGCAATTTGAACTGTTGTAGCCTGGTAAGGGCCTTCGAGACCATTCTTGTGATAAATATTTTTGGCAAAGAATGTGGCTCTTTTTTCCCCGTGTCCTAAAAATCTGCCTGAGAGTAAGTTGAAAAGTTTTGGGTTAGTGACAATTCAAGACAGCCTTCTGTTGACTGCATCCTGTGGTTATTAGTAGTTAATCTTAGTCATATCTATAATGAATAGGAGCAAGTGGATCAAGCAGAAATCTTTAAAAAATGTGCAGTTAGGCGAAAAAGAGCACTAGGAAATATAATGTTGGAGCCAAGTCCAGTGTTCAAGGAGATACAAAGTTTGTTTAAATGGAATAAAGGGAGTGGAAATGGCAGAGCAAGATCCCATACAGCTGCGCTTCCAGTTTTTGAAAAGAAATTAAAGAAAAGCTTAAGCAGTAAAGAAAACTATCAAAAACCAAATGTATTTGAAGGAGGTGATCGAGTTCCAGCCAACTTGGCAGCTTAGGCCATGTGGTTCTGGCTTTAGGGTCAAAGATTACAAGAAAGAGGCTGCGAAATCTTCCTCCATGGCTAAGGAAGGCAGCTGAGGCCAGACTTGTGTCAGGTGTTCCCATATAGAAGCCCAGAGAGGCCACTGTATGAAACCATGAGGGTGAAGTGTGGATTGTGCCCCAAAATGTTAACATAGACTAGTTCCGGTATACCTGACAAGGAAAGCTGTGGAGCAGGTGGGGAGCCAAGAGAGAAAAGTATACAATGCTGAAAGGAGTTGAAGATCTAATGAATCCTTTGACATTAGACATAGAGAGGAAAAATTTAGTTTGTCTTGCTGGGTTTTAGACTTACTTTGGTCCAATATTTTGTCACTATACTCCATTTCTTCCTTTTTGAAATGGCAATGTGTATTATATGTCATTGTATGGTAGAAGTATGTGATTTTGATTTTGATTTTTACAGAGGATTACAATTAAAAGAATGCCATGAATTTCAGAAGAGACTTTAAACTTTGGACTTATAAATTTTTTTAAATGTAATTTATTTATTTTTATATCAATCGCAGGTTAGGTACTTTGCATCCCAGGCATAGCCCCTCCCTCATTCCCTCCCACTCTCCCTTTCCCTCCCTCATCTCCTCCCCGCCCCCTCCAAGTCCACTGATGGGGGAGGACCTCCTCCCCTTCCATCCAACCCCAAGATCATCTTGTCTCCTCAGGGCTGGCTGCAATGTCCTCCCCTGGGATCTAGCCAGGCTGTTACTCCCTGGCGTGTATGGGGGAGGGTCAAAGAGCCAGCCATCGAGTTCATGACAGAAACAGTCCCTGTTCCCCTTACTAGGGTCTTCAGTTGGACACTGAGCCGTGTTGAAACTGCAAAAGGCTGTGAGGAGGTTGAAAACTGTACTAAATGTCTTATACACTATGATACAGCCATAAGTCCATAAGTCTATAAGGGCAAGGGAGAAGAATGTGGTGAGTTGAATAAGAATGACCTCATAGGCTTATGTGATTGAATACTTGGTCATCTGGGATTTCCACTGTTTGAAAGCATTATTGGAGTAGGTGTTCCTTGTAGGAGAAAGTGTGCCACCAGGAATGGTCTTTGAGGTTTCAAAAGCCCTTTCCAGACTCAGTCTCTCTCTCTCTTTGCCTCAGGTTCAGAATTGAGCTCTTAACTACCTCTGCAGTGCTCTGCTTGCCTGTATTGCACTGTGTTCCTTGCCATGAGAATAATGAACTAAACCTTCAAACTGTAGGCACTCCCCAATTAAGAGTTACCTTTGGTCATAGTGTCTCTTCAGAGAAATGAAACAGTAACTAAGACACTCAATGAGCTCAGTTTCTGAGGCAGGAACCACACTAGACAAAGACCAGAGAAATGGTTAAAAAAAGGAATGTTAATAATAGATGTATTGCTATGATGATGACATATCACATGACATCCTTTTCCTTCCTATGAATAAACATGACAGGATGCCAAATTATAGCTCGCTGGATATTCCAGTTATATAATTTGAATTTCTGGAATAATTGCCTAAATATCTGGCCAAAGTAAACTTATTAACAAATAACAGGATTTGACTATATCATGTAATGTATGCTTTACTCTTCCACAAATAAGATATTTTCACAGATTAATAGCAGGCTCTGAAATTTTTATGTAATATTTTCTAATCATGGTTAGATAGTTTACAGATACTATCTCATCAAAGAACATTAGGAAATACAATACATGTTTGTAAAATGAATGAAATTGTGTGTGTTGCTGTTATTTCAGACAGTTATTCTCTGTTTTGAGCAAAGTTTATCGTTTTACGATTTGCCTTCCAAAGTGGGACTCCAGATTCATTAGCACAACCTATTCAGTTAGCAGAAATTAGTAACATTTTCTACTTCTTCAAAGATCTCCCAGGCATGAGGCTGTATTTAAAGCCACCTCTCTGAGCCATCCCCCTGGGAAGGACCACTGTCAAAGGGAGAATATGTTCTGTTGGACTTTTACAGAAGTAGTGAAACTTCATGTGTTGAATTACTCATTAATTCCAGTGGTGATTTCTATGGGTTTCAGACCTCAGAAAATAGCTGTTTGTAAGCTGACAATGTAATTTCAAGCTTACTTCTCTCATTCCCATGAAGATAATGTGAGCTGCGTCATATTTGATGTCATTTTATGCTTCAGAGTGTATTTGATTGTGTAACATGAACATTCCGGAGTGAAATCAACAGATATTTTATAGGTAATCAAAAGTGCATGTAGGGTAAGATATGAATGATAGCAATAAGTCAGGAAGTCTTCTCCTTTACTCTATGTTTGTATCTTTTGTGCTGGTGTGTGTGTGAAGTGGACAAACAGGGGGGCACCATGCTACACATCTGGAAGGCCAGATGCTCAATGCTTTGTGATGATCCTGCTTTAATGTAGCCTTGTCAGACCGCAGCATTTCTCTTCATTTTGTCATACGTCATTGCACCAGGGGTTGAGCAAGTATCCAGCTCATTTTTTATTTCTGAACTAATAAATGATGGCCTTAAATGACGCAAAATGGAAAATGTCTTGCAATGACATCATGTCCCTCAGCATCCTGGTTGCAAGTAGCTCTGTGGGTATAGGAGTAACTCACCTTGAACCTAAATTACAAACATAGTTATTAATATTATCTCCTATATTAATGATATTTCCTGATGATTTTATTATTATCATGATAACACTGCCTGAGTACATTAAAAGTTGAATGATGAGTGTACACCACAGGGTAATAAGGAGGAAACTGTAGGAAATTTTAAAACAATAATAAAACTGAATGGATTTCTTCTACCTTTTGTTATCACCATATGATGGCATTTCTACATATTGTCGGTGTGTAAAATATTTTAATAGACTGTACTCTAACCATTTTACTTGCTGTTATTGTTTTAATATAGTCTATATTTAGTTTAGATTTACTTCCTCCTCATGAATTTTCCTTAATAAACGTTTTAATGTGTATGGAGGCACATTAACACTGTTATGAATTTTTAGCCACTTCACTTTTACACCATTCTATATCTATTCATTTTAAAAGAAAGTTTATAATAGTCTGATATTGTTAGAAACCTTTTGGGATCTCCTCACTGTATCCCACTGTCAGGAAATAATGGTTTCATGTAAAACTTGAAATAAAATTTTAAGCAATTATGTGTATGCATAGTTGACAATTAATGTGCATTTTTTTTCATTTTTCCTTATGCTTTTATTGACTGTTCAAAGAGCCATCTCCAGTCACTCTGCAGTAAGAATGCCCTGGTCAGACGGAAAAATGAAGACAGATTTATGGCTGTTTCCATCCTACAGACTGCGGCTTCCTCTCCATAAAATGTATTCATGGGATATTTCCTTCTTCGAAGGCTAAAGGGCTCATCAAGGGCAGTCTAAAGCAGCATAAACTCTGGATGGCACCTTCACTGATATGGGTATTGCAGGTGAGGGCAGACTCGCCATTCTTGTAGAGTTCGTGTGCCAAGTACAAGTCAGGCATAGTTCTTTCAATGACATTGTCTATGTGGATCCAGAAAATTTCCCCACCCATCTACCTATTTATACAGAGACAATTATGTGCATTTTAATGATCATTCCTCAGAACAATTTCACTACATGGACAAGTGTGGTTAAAAAAAATTATCTGACTAAGTATGCAGTATTCTATTTGACCTGCTATTCACATTCTTTTATTTCAACTTTCTTCTTCAAAATTTCCCTTAATTCATACTAACTCAACACCCTCTTTAAGACAGACACTGGATATTCAAATTTCAGTGATTGTTTTCATATATACTACTATTTAGAAAATGTTACACTTCAGCAGCATTGCTTAGCTCAGGGCTGATGCTCCTGATAAAATGTCCCCTATCTTTCTATTCACATCAGTGTGAATACTCATTGCATGGTACCATGAATTTTTATACAGCATTATTTTTAATCAATTTTTGAATCAAATATATGTTCTTATAGTTATTCCCTTGTATGTATCAACTGTTTATCTCTACCTTTTCTCATTCTTCTGTTAAAGAGAGATCAGTTTCACAGGAATGTCCCACCTACCCTCATGACCTCACTTGCTCAAGAAGCTCTGTATGATGCAGGTGACTCCTGAATGATGACCACCCTGAACTTAGCGGTTTCCCATATCCCTAAAGTGTATAATAACACTCTTCCAAGATGAAATTCCCCCTCAGCTGACTTTCAAACCCCCCCTTTGAATCTTCTTTTGTGAAGTGGAAATACCTCACATGTGAGGGGTGTGACTTTGTCCAGCTCAGAACATTCCTGGGTGAACTTTGAGCAGAAGACATATTTAGAGACCCATTAGAGTGAGACATTGACCTTTGGATCGATGTCACTGTGTGATCTTCATGCTTTGACATTTAACTTCACAGAGGGAAACATTCCAGAGAGCTTCTTTGGGCAATGTAACTGGGTCTTGCAGCTTTTTCTGACTTCAGGTTGCTGTTTTGTGTTGGCCTTTTGACTGTACTGCTGGTGTCCTGATGACTGAGCCTGGTAACTCACTAATGACCCATGTACCCTAATCAGCAAAGAGTAGATAAAAGGTGACTACAGCCCTTTTCCCTACTAATCTCCTGTCTAAGGTTGAGGGGAAAGAGGGGGTGGTGGAAGGGAGGTAAAGGTGCTTAAGAACTCTAAGTAAAGTAGGTCTGGTGAAAAATCTAAGCCTATACTTTTGACATGAAGATTACCCTTAGTTCTTTGAAAAAATTGTAGTTACATTCCATGACTCCAGCCCATTATCTTTCTACTTTCTTGCATCTGCTGCTGTGTATTGGCCTCCCTTGAGGTTAGTGCTGCTGCATGAGCACTAAATCATTTCCCTCCCAACAGTCCGGTTAATCCGATACCTTTCCCATCTCAGTTATGTATTATATCTGACCTCTTGGCTGAGTCATGACCATCACTGTCTCTTATTTATAGAAAGGATGCATGAATGTATCAGTTTTCATATGGGATTGAATTGCGTACTGGCTGCTCATGTCAGTTACAGAAAGTGATGTGTTGTGGTATGGTGTAGTAGTTTGAATTAGAAATGCCTCTCATAAGCTCATGTATTTAAACACTTGGTCCACAATTGGCTTTCTTAGGGTCCAGAGTACTCTGAAAGAATGACCCCAGACTAAAGTAGCATACAAGCAACAAAAGGCCTTTATTCTGCAGATTCACAATATGGTGGTGGCTGCAATGGGAGCTCAAAAGTCCCCTTTAGAGCTGGAGGGATGGCTCAGACGTTAAGAGCACTGGCTGTTCTTCCAAAGGTCCTGAGTTCAACTCCCAGCAACCACATGGTGGTTCACAACCATCTATAATGGCATCTGGTGCCTTCTGCTGGCACGCAGCCTCACATGCAGGCAGAACATTATATACATTTTTTAAAAAGTCCCTTTTAAAGCCCAGAAAAGGAAATTCCTATTGTGACTTTGTAACCTCGATTGGAATTGATTCGTGCCCAAGGAGGCTACTTGATTCTGGTCAAGACTTATGTACTTTTCAAACTGGTAGTTAAGCAACCTTATCTTCTCCAATCCAGAGGTCTTGGCTGTTTCTGATTGGTAGCCCTTTTTCTGTGTGTTTTCTTGTAACTCTTAGGCCTGTTGTATCTAGCAAGATAATGAAGCCCATCATGAAATTGGTCATGCTTACTTAGCCAGGATCTCTCAGTTTTTCTCTTTGGGGAAGTCATAGAATTTTTGTAGATGAAGTTGTGCTGGAGGAAGTTTTTCACTGGGGGAAGGTTTTGATGGTTTGTATCCCTACTCCACTTCCTGTTCTTGTTCTCTGCTTCCTCTCTGTGTTTGAAATGTGGTCTCTTAGCTTCCTGATTTGGTCATGTACTGCTGTACCTCCCTCCCTGTTATGGACCTTCCCTCTGGAACCATAAGCAACATCAGCTCTCTTTTTCTGTAAGGCACTTTTGATTGGAGTTTTATAGCAGCAATAAAATGTAACTGATGCACATGGTATTTGTGTGTAATGGATATGAACCCTTTTGTTCAATTTTAATAAATTTATAAATTAATAATGCATATTAAAATGAAGATACAATAAAAATATTTGTTAGAGTTTGTTGCTTGGGGATTAATGACCTGGAAATTTCTCCTTTTAGTATATACTCAGTCTTTTGCAAAGATATTTTAATTGAAGTTGGTTAAATCACAGATGAAGAATCTATGAGTACAAAGAGCTAATTAAATAATTCCCAACTTCATAAAATTTAAAGATAATTTTTTTGAATTCAAATAATCTATTTTCTTCTGTCTAACATCCAATTTCTCAGTCTTACTAATATCAAATCACCTTATTAATGTTCTTCAGTGTTGTTATTTTCATATTTTAACTCATTCAATTAATATTCATATCTACTACTTACTACTCAAATAACTATTGCAAATAGAAACCAGTGAGTTTTGTAATAAGTTTCTTAGTAGGTAGTTTCTAGCTGTCGTCTCTCTTGATCTTTCATAAGGAATTAGCATTTCTTGTTCCAGACAATTTCTTTACCTGGCCCTAGGAAAATATTCCATTTCTTGCTCTAGGTTATCTGAAAAAGCATTTTGTCTAAGCTGCTATTTTTTACCAATATCAAAATTTCACATTCAGTGGAGAATTTAGACCTAGTAACCCTTCTTTTTTTTTTGCAATGTTATCATCTGTTCTTTCTATAATATCTGTTCTCTCTATAATATCATCATTCTGTAAAAAGTCACCTTACTAAGAATTCATAGATTGTATCTTCAATTGGAAAAGTACTATCGTTTCCAGTATCAACAAGTCATTTCATATCTCTGCATGGGTATTGAATAGAATAGACAGTTGTATATCTAGCCATATCTAAAATCTTGACATTTTATATTAAAACCTATTGTTATTTCAACAATCTCCATATCAATAAATTATAATCTCACACAATGGAGCATTGAAGCTACAAACACTTAGTAGTTTTACATTTTTGAAAGTCCACACCTTCAAATAGAAATCCCTCTGAGTTATACCTCAGAATCACTCCCATTATTATTTTACATGTGTGTGTGTTATACACATAAATGAGTGTGCAGTTTTTCATGCAAACCTATGTACATATATTGGGTACCTTTCTCTATTGCTTTGTTCTTTATTGCCTTGAGCCACAGTTTTTCACTGAACTAGAAATATGTCTTTTCCTTTAGAGTGGAGTTGTAATGGTCTCTCTGTCTCTGCATCCTATGTCCAGTGCTTAAGTTACATTCATGTATAGCTGCCTGATGTGTAAATAGATTCTGGGGATTTAGTCTCAGGTTATCCTGCTTCTGGAGAGCAAATATTATTATCTACTCATCTATCCCTACAATCCTTACCCTCATCTTTTGAAATTCCCTTTCCCAAAACTTTTCTCTCTGTTTTTTATTATTCTTCTTACCCATAGTCTAGTATGATATTAATATAGGAGATAAAGGCTATTGTTTTGAAACATGTATTAAAATCAGACCACTGACATGTTCGAAACCTTAGTGAGCTCTCATTGCACTGATGGAAAACGCCCTATGTTTTCCCTGAATAATAAAATGTCTCCTAGTGAATGTTTTTATTTCTTGTTACTCCCTCTACATCATTACTTCTCTCGTAAGCATATGTAAAACTCCAGAATGCTACTGTATTTCAGAAATAGTAATGTGCCATCTTCTTTTTTTTTTTGCCACATCTATCAGTCTTTCCACCAAGGTTGCTTTGTGATCACTGTTATATAACTGTGTGGTTTACATGTGCATGATTTTATTTTTATCTTATTTGCTCTAAAAGGATCTGTAGGATTTTAGACTGGCTTTACTAAAAAAATAAGATTGTAACATATGACGAGGTTATTATAAATAGACACCAACAAAGAATGTCAGTGGGTGCACTTGTGCATGTGGATAGGTTTTCAATGAAAATTACTATGGTGTAAAAAGTGCCTTGAAATTTTGAATGTTCAAGTTACATATCTTTGTGTAGATACTTATACTACTTGAAACTGAATTTTAATCACTTTGAAATTCTATGGCATAATTTATGGTTTATTGCTATATATCCTCAATTCCTTGTTTAATTTTCAGGTAGTTTTCTTGGACTTTGTCATCTGTATTTTGTGCAGTGTTGTCCTTAGAATGAAATGCTTAGCCTAATGATCCCAGCACACCTTGAGAAAATGCTGTACACACAAAGTCGCTTTTCCTACAAGCCTACTCTAAGGATATGTGGTCTTTAACATGCCTGTAATTCCTACCCAGCTAAAGTAAGGGAGTCGTCTTTGCAGTGAATATATAGAGACATGACCTCTGCTAGACACAGCTGTACTGATTTTCTTCTCCGCTGACTCTGAGAGTAAGAAAGAGAAAGAAATCATTGTCTACAATCACATGATAAATAACTTCTGTTTTTGAAGATTCTTTTGCACTACACTGACTATTCTGTAAGAAATTGTTATGGTACATTGCTCCCTTGATATCACATTCAACAGCCTAAGATTCTAGCATTATAAGCGATTCTGGGATTCTAAAAGCATTTTTCAGCCACTGAATTGTATGTCACATAACTTGTTTGCTTAATGAGAAACAGGTGGCTCATTTTCAATTGCTACCATTTATTCTTTTGACATAACTTGTTTTCCTTACTTTTTCATGGCTCTTTAATTTTCTTATTATAATATTGCTACATCTTAAGGTATAACTAGAAATTTCAAGAATGCTTTAACATTGTTGTACATCTGTAATATAATAAATTTAACGCCACTGAGATTTTCCCAAGGTGAAAAAGAAATGAATAGAGGCAGACAATTCATATGCAATAGCTACCAGATTAACGTGGTGCCAAAGAAGTTTCTTAAAGATGATTGTTTTAAACCAAAAATTAGAAGGAGAATATGACTTGTAACTAAATCTTTGTTACAAATTGGTGTGAAAACTACTGTGCTTTATATTTGTATAAGTACACTAAGAAAATTAAGTAACAGGCAATGCCTCTATAAAGATAAATTGAAGGTGTAAAATAGCAAATTTACAATGAATAGTCACAATCAAACCATAATTCAGCTTAGTAGGTGGAATATGCCTCTTAATAAATAAATCATGAAATTTCCCTAAAATGATGAAAATAAAACAAATTTTACATATTAGTTGTTTGGATGAACATAATTTCATATGAAAATTAATAGGGAGCAGAAATCACATCATACCAATGTAATTGCTTATTTTTTTTCAATAAACTATTTTTTTCTAATAAACTTTCGTGGCTCTTGCGATAATGGCAATATCTTACATAAGTCTTCAAAAAATAGCTATCATTTATCTAGAAAAACTCATTTAAGTCTTTGCCTGCTGACATAAACAAAATTTATAATCAGCATCCAGTACCAACAGTTTGTATATAATAGATTCACAATGACTTTAGGTTATTTATTGTTACATTTGATTACTTTAATTTCTGAAAAATTCATTAAAATCAGATGAGTTCACACCATATTTTATGTAAAGAAAAAGAATGGGTTGTCATTATTTTATATTTTCAGTACAATATTCTAAAGAAATTAAAATGCCAAATTATATGCACTTTTAGTGCCTTGGTGTGGTGTGGTATGAGTGTGTGTGTGTGCATTTTATTCATTCATTTTATATTTTAACTTTTTAAAAAATTCAATATTGACTTTAAGTTTGTTTTCTGACAATGTGAACCAACAATAACAAATACCTGAAGATAGTGACAAGGGTATTGACAAATTATTAAGTAATTGAATTGAATTATACTTTGAGATCAAATCTTTCACCAGGCTTTAAAGAAAATTACTTATCAAATGATACTCTTGGTAAGATCTTAACTTTTTGACCAAGAAAAGTTTATATGGCAATGGATATAGAACCTTTGAACAGCTTTTCATTGTTCATCTTTCAGATGTTTCAGAATACAGAATAATTTTCATTTGGGTACAAACAGATACATATATACCTTAATACATCACATGATATCACCCAGAGCACTGACACTAATAATAAATGTGTCTCATGATGCTACATCACAGTTTGCAGGAGATCAAATTCTAATGGAGGAAAATCATCCAATATTGTCAGGTACATGGAAGCTGATAGAAGTTCATGTCCAGTGCAGAAATGTGGACAGAGACACCCCTTAAGCAGAAAAGCCAGGTGAGTTGTAAATATTAGTGAAATAAACACAAATTTACTAGACACACAGTATTTATTGGTGTAAATACTTTTTCAATGAAACATGAATTTTTAAAGGAATCTGCTAAGCAAGATCTCATGTAAAATGTATCATCAAAATTTATTCTCACATATATTACATCCCAGCCACAGTTCCCCCTCCTCTCCTGCCATTCCTGCTTCCTTTCCTCCCCAATGCTTTTCCCCCTCCCTCTAAGCCCCCATTTGCTACTCTATTTCTTTTTTTTT
>CM053759.1:44078132-44100168 GCA_028658305.1 Pachyuromys duprasi | reverse complement strand
CAGGATAAGGGGGGGTTGGATGGAAGGGAAGGAGGTCCTCCTGGGTTGGTGGACTTGGAGGGGGAAGGGAGTAGGGAGATGTGAGAGGGAGTGGGAGGGTAGGAGGGACTGAGGGAGGGGGCTACGCCTGGGATTCAAAGTACCTAACCTGTGATTGAGATAAAAATAAATAAATTTAAAAATAAATAAATAAATAAATAAGGTGGTTAGAGACCACAGGGGGGAAAAAAAAAGAAACATATAATCTTTTAAACTAAATGCTAAAAGAGTTGGTTGGCAGTTAAGAGCATTTGTAATTCTCCCAGAGGATGAGTTGAGTTCCTGGCACCTATGTAGTGGCCGACAAAACCTTTTTCGTGGGGCTTTCTGGCCCTATCTGTTTTAGGATAAATACAAACAAGCAAGCATGCATTTTTAAACATTGTGTCCTTGATAACACCTAGAAACTAAAACCTTTTCAATGGAGATTACTACTGTTGGTTTATTCCCTCACAGGAGAACATGAGCAGTGGGACCTGGAGGAAGTTGAGTTTGGGAAGCTAATCTGTGGAGAGAAGGCTTCCTTGGGAACTCCAGTTGACTCCATGACTCTAGGCAGTTTTTTCTGTTTGTATACCCCAGATTTGATCTTACTCTTACTTGGTTTCTCAAACATACCACTCTATCTCTCCCAGTGAATGATATAGGTTCTAGATTTGTCGGTGTTTGTGATCTATTTGCTCTTTCTGTCTGTCGGCTACTTTCTACTAAAGCTTTTGCTTCTGCATACTAAATACATAATAAACTCACTTGTTTGAAACAGAAGTCTGGCTGTTATTGTAGACTGCAAAGAAGAGAAAGGTCTTTTGGGTAATATACAACTGATTAATATTTGGACATAGGAAAATGAGAAAATGGTGGCATACTGTTTGTATTGAGAAAGTCTGATATGGTCAGGTGATTACTTAACATCCTTAAAAAAAGCAAACAAAAAGTCAAGCAAACAAAAATATCACAGGACTAATGTGTTTTCTTCTTTCTTAATAAAAAGAATTGAGTTGAATAAACTGAAAATAATATTTTTATGAAAAGTATAATTCTTCAGCTAAGAATTTACTATAACTATTGCCTTTTAACTTTAAATCTGCAGGAAATCAGAAAAGTGGGAACAAACCACCTGTTAATTGAGCTGGTGTGCTTTAGTGTCTCATATCTATAGTGCTTAATAAGCCATCACAGTGTTTTCATTAGCTGCTGAGCCGCCATCATGTTAGACAGAGTGCCTGAAGCATCCCTGAAGCCCTGATGGGGATGAAGATTTGCACAGCCACATCTCTAGGAGGATAATACTTTGGGCCAGCCACACTTTATCAGACTGCTTCTTATGTAGTAAGTATTGTAAGTATCACATTTTTGGAAAACTTTCTCATATACATCCAGACATACATATACAGTAATACATATAATATACATATACACATATGTATGTATACACACACGCACATATGTATACACACAAATGCACACACATGTGTGTTTGTGTGTGGATGTGTGAATGTCGAGTTGTGCCTCCTACCTATGAAAGTCTGAGGGCATATTGAGGGAGATGTTTCTCTCTTTTTACTATGTGGATCCTGGTGATTGAATTCAGATCGTGATCTAAAACTACTGGAAATAAGGAATACAACTTAAATTACTGAAGGAGGTAAAGCTCACATTATATTTTTTAAAAAATTTAAACTTTTTTAGAGTATAAAATATGCGAGTACTGAATTCACATAATTTCTACCCCTCTGTCTTCCCTCCCAACTCTTCCTTCCTCCCTTATTCCTAAATTATTGGTCTCTTCTTTCTTAACACACACACACACACACACACACACAGAGGGAGAAGGGGGGGAGACCTTTGGCTCTACCCTTGTGATAACCGATTTACCTTCTCTTTGCAGCCTCTAAATGCCTTTCGCTCTTCATCTAGGTTGTGCCTTGTAAGATTTTCTTTATGTTCCTCAAAGGGCCAATCAGTTGTCATTGTGAAGATCATATTTAGGCAACCATATCATTGAGATTTTATGGGTGTAGCTTTCTTGTCATATATATAGAAGATGATAGTTCACAGCCGAAACTAGATCTCTGACTCTTACACAATGTTTCTAAATGGTTTTCTGCAGTGTTTTCTGCACATTAAATATAGGAGTTGTGTTGTAGATATAAAAATTGGGGCTGAATATTTTATGGTAATTTTTAACTGTACTTTGGCCAGTTGTATATTTGTGTAACTGTTTCCATTTGTGGCAATTTTTTTTTTACTTTGTTGAGGGGCAAGAGCTATGCTTATCTGTGGGTAAAAGTAGCTAGAATGTAATTATGAAATGTATTGATTTAGCAAAGTGGAAGTATTTTTTCATGGTCTGTGATGCCATTATCCATAAATAGGTTAGGTTTACAGTGCCAGACATGAATTCGCTCTTTTTGAGCCATCCATAAATCCAATTAGATGGCTTTTGGTTAACTCCAAAATATAAGTGCCACTATTGTACTCTTGGGGATATCATGCTGTGCCGTTCATTGCTGATGTTCATAGCTTCTGCAGCTTGAAGTACTATCGATTGCTTTTCTCCCTTGACATGTTGTATAACATCATCAGACACTGTGAGAGCTAATCCTTAGGGAGGAGACTTCAGGTCAGTTCCACCTGTATTCCTCCAAGTCCTATATTCTGAAGTGTATCGTGTCTTTTGCAATAAGGTCTTACCTTCCAATCTGGGAAACCACCATGGAGGTTTAAATATTCTTAACAATGTGTTGTTCATTTCTGTCACTTGTAGCTATATCTCTTGGCAATATGCATGCTATTTTATTTTAGCACATAAATTCTCAAGGTGAAAGAATGTAAAAAATATTTTAGTAGTTACTATTTTTGGTTCATTTAGAAACATAATGCAATGGTATGTATGATAAAATTTAGTTTTAATTAAATATTAAAATTCCAAAACATTAAAAATTGTGAAAAATAAATGAAATATTACAGACCATGGAAATATTTTATGCAAATTATACAATGAACATCCTACAATATATAAGAACCTCTAACAATTAAAATAAAAGGCTGAGGTGACGAGTGAGCAGATTATGGTCTCTTTATACAAAGCCTAATGACCTGATTTTGATGAACTGTGAAAGGACAGAAGTGAATCCCTCCATTGTCCTGTGACCACCACACACATGCCATGCCATGTGTGTGTATGTGCACACACACTGTACATACATTTACTATTTAAGTAATTAAAATATATTTTAAATTACAAAACAAAATAAAGGATACACCATTTTAATCATGTACATTAAATTATGACTGACATATTAATGGAAATGTGTTCAATTTTACAATTAACTAAAGTAGGTTTAATGAATTTAATGCACATTTTACTGTTAAATCAACAATTAGAAGTAACAGAATTTGAAGAAATCATCTTTGACTATAAAAGTGAGAAATAGTCTACTCTCTTGATAGAAATGCATATTAATCCAAACATTCTATTAATTATTGTAATAAAATGTGTAGCAAAACAACAAACCCAAGTAAATAAATGCCAGAGACATAAAATTATAACTATAATATAGTGTATACATGGGCTTTTCCCACCAGAATCACAGTTGTAATCACATTATTAAACTCTTTACATATGGATTGTTGACTAAATAAGTTATAAATATGGAGGGCTGTTAAACATCTATGAAAACTATGTGAAACTTTATATTTGCGAATTCGAAAATAAGAATGAAATGTTATATCCAAATGTATTAAACAAATGTATGAAAGAGTCTAGTTAATATATAAAGACTCATAAACAAAGTCCTTGAAAATTATTTTATGGAATTACGTATTCAGGGATGATGATTACTTTTTTATACTTTCAGGTGTTTCTGGGATTTCTTTTTATGTTTTCACTTCTCTCTTATACACTCAAGAAAAGGTATTTCTTTCAATTATAAACCTATTGAAAGAATAAATCTTTGGATTTTCACAGCAGGTGTTAAAATGTTTTCTATCATGTTTCAGGTACTACTTCCAAATCAAATGCCCTGGAACAAAATAAATCACATGGTATTTCCTAAAAAAAGAAATTAAAAAAAAAAAGACAAAGCCTGTTACAGTGACTCAATATTTGAAATGATATAATCAGAAGAACCAAGTTAAAACTATATCAAAAAAATAATTTGAAAGAATATCGTCAGTATATTGGTTTCAACTGTATGTATTCACACAAGAGTGATAATCTTCACGCAAGAACTTGAAAAGCAGTCAAAGAACTTTCTAGATTTATTAGAACAGAGGGAAATAACAGTTGATGTGGTTTGGATTGGTTTGCTACTAGAAGCTGTTACATGATAAATTTGAATTGAAAAATATTCTTTGACTAGAAACAAAGTCATATAGGTTAATGTCTTCTATCCTAAGAAAAATCTGCTCTGATAAATGTCCAGTTGCTGGCAAACATTTACTCCTTTCTTTCACCTTTGGGTGGTTAGGTAGCTGCCTTCCTTTTGTCTCTTGAGCATGTGCGTCACATCATTCCCCTTGCCTGTATTCAGTGATACTGTTCTATTATCCAGAGAACTAAGCACGCCCATCACACCTCTCCACTGTCTGAGTATCTGTGGCATCTTAACCGAGCCCCAAGACATTCCCTTCATTCTTTCATGTAGTTACCAACAATTTTCTCATTCTTATCTTCAGTTGCCTTACTATATTATTGATGAAATATATTCAACTTAGAGTAGTTGTTAAAATTTAGAAAACGTGTGGTAGGTTCTTGTTTTATGTTAATTCATCCTCATGTGAGGGGAAAAATTATTGTACACATTTATGAAATGTTTCTAAACCTGGTAAGATGTTGCATGGACAGTTCACTGCAAAAGAAATAATGTGTTGTTTTCAGACAACAACTTTACAAATTTTAGTTTGGCTATGATATACCTATGTGATTTTATAGGTGATTCTTGCCTCATTTTTAATATATATGTGTATATATATCATATACAATATAGAGATGTGTGCATTGTTATAATGTTAACTGATTATTTGCTAGAATGAAGAATGCATAATTTTCTGTTGCATCACAGGGTATATGGTAGATAATGAATAAATGCATAAAGTTTCAATCTCTCCACTTAAATCCTCGCAAATATTATACCTCAAGAAGGAGCAGTGCATGTTTGAGCTGTATTGAACTTGAGGAAAACATATGGCTAATGAAAAGGAAGCAGCACAGAATCTTGAGTGTTGCAAGTTACAATAATGTGCTTTGCAAATAAGTTGTTTGTATGAAACAATGTAAATAACTATCACACAATTTTCACATGCAGATATTATGGACACAGGCAAAATATGCGTATTTAGAAAATAAGTTTTAATATTCATATTGAATCCTACATCAAAGCTATCAATTTTTTTGGCTAAATATTAGCCAAACTTTTTTAAAAGTTTAAGTATTTTAATTTTACTGTCACATTTCAGTGACTTATAGTATCTGAATATATAACACCAAAGGACCTAATTAATTTGTCTTAAGAGGATGGTATGAATATTTGAATTTAACTTGATGAGGATGTTTATTGAAAATTATAGCAACATATAAGACACATTTTCAGAGCCTGCTCATCATCAAGTGGAGACCAATTAAGCAGCTTCCCAGTCTAGTCACTTGGCATTCTCCCATGTGCCCGCAGGGAATAATCTACTTCTGGTATTATGTGAATATCACTGAAAATTTGAGGCTGGAAGTAATTATAGAAGGATGAATTTTAATACTGAAGATCAAATAAAAGAAGAACATTTTACCTGTGACATTAGGTAG
Source organism: Pachyuromys duprasi (assembly GCA_028658305.1). Classification (NCBI taxonomy): domain Eukaryota; kingdom Metazoa; phylum Chordata; class Mammalia; order Rodentia; family Muridae; genus Pachyuromys; species Pachyuromys duprasi. Next base: position 44,094,329 of record CM053759.1, on the reverse strand, counting down.
CACACACATAAAAATCCTTTTATAGATAACTATTATTTTATAATATTTCAGACATTTTATGCTATGTTTGCCTGCTGACATGATGATCGATTTAATTGCAAGTTATTTCAAATAACATTGAGTTAACATATTTCATGACAAATATGTTCTTTTCATTAATTATTTTTTATTTGTCTACAGATATGTCCATTTTTAAAAACAAATGAAGAGAAATATCAAAAATAAATTGCATTAAGGAAAGTAAAAAGAAAATTATTAGTTACTAATTATTAATTAGATCTTATCTTGGATAACTAAACTATATTATAAACTACCAGAATATAATAAGATTATATTAGTAATTATTTTCAAAGCATCAGTAGTGAATTTGCTTAATTTTCACAATTGAAGAACACATTAAGCTCTATAATCTATGCTCTAAACAGTAAAATTAAAATAAATTCATAAGAAAAATATATACACATACTTGTCATATTATTTTGGATTGTTAAAGTTGTGTGAAAAACTCCCAGATTACAGTGTAATACATAATAAATTTTATTCTATAAAAATATTAGGTTAACTCATTAAATTATAACAATATAATATTATTACTTGAAGTCAAGCAATTAGAATGTTTTCACCATATCAAAACATAAAAAATATTATTGCTTTAAGACTTTAAAACTGTGTCCATTATATGTGCTAATTAAATATTTTATTTATTAGCAATAATCTCAAAGTTCTACATGTGCAAACACACTTATATTACAGAGCTGTAATAAATTCAAAATAGGTATAGATACATCTGAGAAAGTTCCATTGTTGTCAGGGACCACTTGACACAAATTCTTGGCACATATTCTTACTGAGTATCAATAAAATTCTATGCCATGTGAGTGCATTAAACATTTGTGTGTTATATTTTGAAAGAATATGGTTTTCATGTTGGAGCTTGTTCAGGAAAGCATAGGTTATTCTCACAGCTCTTCCTCCTTCTTCTGCCTGCCCTACAGGCAGAAGACTTACAGGTATGTGACACCATGCCTAGAAACCCGCTTTTATTATATTTGGTCACGTTATGTATTTTGCTATATGAATGAATAATAGACTAGCACAAATTTTGTAGCTTCTGAAGGTTGTTGCAAATGGTATTTTCAGTTCTGATATAACATAGAATAAGAATTTAGTTCTATATTTTAGAGTAGATTCTGATTTTGTATTTGTTTACAGCAAATCATCATATAAATATGGAAATAAAAATAGAAAGGAAAGTAGATATTTAATAGCCAATACACTTGAATCAAGTGAAGAGTCAATAAGATTTACAACAGAAAATTTGATTTGTAAAATTTTCATTATATATATGCAAGTAAATTTATAACTGATTTCATGTTTTCACATTTAAAAAATAGCATTGGATGTAACTGTTATGTTATTTTATGCTATGCATTATAACATAATTTAAGTAATTATATTACTTTCTATATTTACTATCATGCTTTATTTTAGTTATGACTTTAAGAACAAGAGAAATGTGTCAGGTCATAGAATCAAATAAATTGCTCATTTTAAAAGTAGTTAAATTTTGGAATCATAAAATGTCGGGTGTGGATGTGCATGCCTTTAATCCCAGCACTCAGGGAGGAAGAAGAAGGCAGATCTCTGTGAGGCCAGCCTGGTCTACAAAGCAAGTCTAGGACAGCCAAAGCTACACAGAGAAACCCTGTCTCTAAAACCAAACCAAACAAAACAAACAAACAAACAAAAATTTGATTCATGAAAAATGCAAATTTTAGATAAAATCTTATATTAAATTTATGTCCATGTTGCTTAGTTTTAGAAATTGTAATAAAATGATCATGCAATAAAAAGTTTTGGTGAATATATGCAATAAAAGGTATTAATGAATTAAAATGCTTCCTTTAAAAAATACAGTGCATGTGTTGGCAGTTAGTTCACCAGTGAATGTCTGACATAGGACTAATTTGACTGAAACATTTACTGAAAATAATTTTTCAAAAAGTAGGAAAATTATTGTAAGATAATACACTAAAATGGGTAAGCCCTGAGACTATTAGCTTGACACAGTTTTAAAATAATAGAGAGTAATGTGATTGGGAAAATGAGAAAAATTGGAACGTTTTTGGAAAGAGAAAGAAAGGAGGAAGAAGGGTAAAATAACGTTAAGATTGTCTGAAAAGCCATAAATAATCATATTATTAACTATCAAAAAATCTTACGATATAAGTCATTTAATGTATAAATATGCTTTTATAATTTAAATGAAAACTTATCATTTGGGCTGGCAATATTCTCTAATAAAACAAAGACCTAACAAAAGACCCACTACCAGGCAAGAAAAATAACTCATTTGAGATACTGGTCTGGGTTTTCCAAGAGATTGACAAAGCAGATAGGCTATCAGTATTCTTGGTTGCATCCTAGAAACAGAAGCCAAGAACCTTTTGCTGAAGACACCATACCCTTCAAAAACAGAGAGCAAGAGTCTCCTGATTTGGTAATGTTATGAATGTCTCCTTCTTGAGAACCAGAATCCTGGTACCAGAAGGTACAATGCAAACTTCCAAAAGAGATCAGCAACCAACACTCTTCCCAATCTATAATGCCTCTGGAATGCCACAATAACCAGCATACCAGGGCAATCTTAAGGTTGAAGCAGTGTTATGTATACCATGGCAGCAAAAAACAGCTTTCTAATTAGACTTATGACCTACTCAACAAAACAGAAATCTTGACTGTTATGGGAAAATCATCCAAGGTAGTGAAGACTTGTATCTTACAGAACCTATAACTGCCACTTTACTGTACCACCATTATCTCTAACCATATTCTAAATATTTATCTTGTACCAAGAGATAAGCATAGTCCTCAGGCCTCATTGATGGAATTTTTTTAAAGATAAAGTCTATTACAAAGCAAACAAAAAAACAAAAAAACATGATTAACACCTCTTTGGAGTCGAGTTCCAATGGATACATCTATGACAACCTCCTATGCCTAAGGCTTAGGAAACATTGTAGAAGAGGACACAAAACAGTTTTAAGAGCCAGGGGATCAAGGGGTTTGCTGTGAGAATGTGTCTTCTACCAGTGTCAGAAGCCACACACACAAAAACTCACCAACATGACTGTCTAAACACGAGCTGAATAAGAACAAGAGACCTGCCAAAGTATATGGGTGAAAATCTACGAGGTCTCATTCCTACACAAATAACTACAGGAAAGTAGGGAATGCTGAGGATGTAGAAATACCTTTCTCCAGTGACGAGAACACCAATTGGTTATATGATACCAGAAGCCAGTTATGAAAACATATGTACAGTAGCATTATTAGAATGAACAAGTTTATAAATATAAATGTGTATGTGTGTACATATATGATGCAAAAATGACTAATGAAAAAAGTGGCCATGAATTTGAAGACAGCAAGAAGTTATACACAGTAGGTTTGGAGGGAGGGAATAGAAGTGAGTATCATCTAATAATAATCTAAAAATTAAATAAAAATAAAAATACTTAAAATAAAATATTTATACAATTAAATATCAAGAAATTTTAGGAATAAGAGGAGGAGCTAGCTAGGACAATACTAATTAGATAATGGGTGACTAAAGCTGAAATATGTAATTCATTCGCTATCAGAGTTGTCAACTGTTTCTTTCATCTTCTTTGTCCATTTTCTTTAAGCGACAGTACATAGTTCCTTAGATGTACCCCATTGCCTTCTTATCTTTAACACTATGCAAGAAGAATTAATTTATCTTGTATCATATTTTAGTATACATTATAGCAAGTAATCCACTGCATTATTAATTTTAAATGAGCATAGATACTACATATCACTACAGTAGAAATCATTCAATAAGATTTAAAGGACATATGAAATGAAACCTAATTATGGCATTTTTGTTTAGAACTCCTCTGTTGTTAGTCTTTTAGCCATATGCTCACTTACTGATTTTTGTAAATGTCTGCTTTTAGTTAAATCTTTCAGTTCTTTATATATGACCCATTATAATTATAGGATTGAATTTTAAGCTTGGGGTAATAGTTTGAATATGAAATGCCTTTTGTAGACTCATGTGTTGAACCCATGATTACTAGCTGATTGCGTTACTCTGGAAGGTTTTGGATCTGTAAGGAGATAGAGCCTGGCTGTTGGAGGTGGATAGCTTGAAGGAGCCTTTTAGGGTTTGTTTGTTTGTTTGTTTATTATAATTTATTCACTTTGTATCCCAGCTGTAGCCTCCTCCCTCATCCCCTCCCAATCTCATCATCTCTCCCTCTTTTCTGCCCATACCCCTTCCCAAGTCCACTGATAAGGGAGGTACTCCTCCCTTTCCATCTAATCCTAGCCTATCAGGTCTCATCAGGACTGGCAATATTGTCTTCCTCTGTAGCCTGGTAAGGCTGCCTATCCCCACCCTTCTCAGGGGAAGGTGATCAAAGAGCCAGCCACTGAGTTCATGTCAGAGACAGCCACTTGGACACTGGGCTGCCATAGGCTATATCTATACAGGGGTTCTAGGTTATCTCCATGAATGGTCCTTTGTTGGAGTATCAGTCTCAGAAATAAAACCATGTGCCCAGATCTTTTGGCTCTTTTGCTCTCCTTGTGGAGCTCCTGCCCCCTCCAGGTATTTCTATCACCCCTTCTTTCATAAGATTCCCTGAACTCTGCCCAAAGTTAGGCTATGAGTCTCAGCATATGTTTTGACACACTGCTGGGTAAAGTCTTTCAGAGGCCCTCTGTGTTTCACCTTATACCCATCAAAATGGCTAAGATTGAAAACTCAAGTGACAACACATGCTGCAGAGGATATGGAGGAGAACCCTACTCCATTGCTGGTGGGAATGTAAACTTTTACAACCAATTTGGAAATCAATCTGATGCTTTCTCAGAAAATTAGGAATAGTGCTTCCTCAAGATCCAGCTATACCACTCCTAGCCATATATCCAATATATGCTCAGGTATACAACAAAGACATTTTCTCAGCCATGTTGATAGCAGCTTTATTCTTAATAGCTAGAATCTGGAAACAACCCAGATGTCCCTCAAGGGAGGAATAGATACAGAAATTGTGGTGACTCACACCATGGAATAATACTCAGGTATTAAAAACAAGGAAATCATGAAATATGCAAGCAAATGGTGAGAACTAGAAAAGATCATCCTGAGTGAGGTATCCCATGAGCAGAAAGACACACACAGTGTATACTCACCCATAAGTGGATATTAGCCATATAATATAGGATAAACATACTAAAATCTGTATATCTATAAAGAAGCTAAGTAAGAAGGAAGATCCTGGGTAAGATGTTCAATCCTCTTTCAGAAAGGTGCACAGAATAGGCATTGAAAGAGGGAGAAAACAGGGATCAGGACAGGAGCCTTTTAAGTTTTACAATCCAACCCCTCTCCCTGAACAGACTCCTCTTCCTGAATGCAGTTGCAGTGTGATGAGTAGGCCTTCTCCTGATGCATCCATGCATTCTGTCATTTTTACAATATTGCCTCTGTAATGATGCAATGATACCTACAAACTGTAAGTCAGTTAAATGCATTTGTGGGGGGGGCAGGTTTGGTCAGAGCATTGAGAAAAGTAACTTATACATAAAATTGGTGTAAAAAGTGGGGTAATTTCTGGGAAAACCATAACTCTGTAGTTCTTAAGCCATTGGAATTATTGCATGGGAGAATGTGGAATAGTTTCCATCTATGTGCTAAAGGTCCAAAATCCTGTAAGCAGACTAAATAGGCCATTCTGCTGATACTATGGAACCTCAAAATGCCAAAATAAATGTGGTCAGTGGAGGCCCAGTTCATAGTGCTTGGAGGAGAATAGTGCTGGATAAGGAAATGTTTGGTAAAGAATCTAGCCGCATTTTGCCTGAGTCCTGACAACCTGAGTAAAGATGAATTCAAACATCAGGTCTGATTTGGTTGGCAGAAGCTCAAGGTAAGGCACTATACAGGCTGCATTATGGTTATCATTAATATTCATTAATCAAATATCTAAATTATGGGAGAGCAATAAGTGAACAAAAAAGGAAACAAAAATACATGATATCTGAAGAGGAAGAGTATGGGAGCAAGTTAAACATTGCAACAAAAGTACATATCCTAATAAAATTCAGTTGTCAGAGAGAATCTTCAGTTCAGAAAGAGAGTAGGAAAGGTGCCCTGGACTCAGGGCCTCACTTACAAAAGGTTTCAATTTGTAAGAACGGAAATTTTTTTTATTGGCCAGTATTACTTTATTTTATTTTTTTTATTAAGAATGGAAATTTGAGATTACATTGTGATGGTGGTAGGGGTTGTCACCGAAGGCTTGTATGCCCCTCTTTCTCAACTCTGAGCTTTCAGGCATCCAAACAATTGCAAAAGTAGCTTCCTTGCGCTTTATAAGAGCACAGATCCCAGACTTCCACATGGTTTCTGGACACTGAACACTGGACACAGCATGGACAACAGACATGTTCTCCAGAGTCAACCCCCCATCCCTCCCCCCGCCAAAAAAAAGCAAAAACAAACAAAAAGACAGGGAGCCATCAAAGCCATAAAAGAGAACTCCTTTTGTTACTATTTACTTACTTAATCACTTTACAATCTATCTCAGACCCCTCCCTCTCCTCCCGTCCCTACCCTCACTTCCCTTTCTTCTCAGAGAAGGGTACCCCAGGTGTACTAACCCACCCGGACACCTCAAGTCACAAAAGAACTAAGCATATCCTCTCCCACTCAGGCCTGACCAGGCAAGCCAGCTAGGGGAAGGGGATCCAGTGGCAGGCAACAGACTCAGAGACACCTCCTACTTCGCTGTTAGGGGGCCTGTATGTTGACCAAGCTGTACATCTGCATCACATGTGTGAAGGTTCTCGGCACAGCCCATGCAAGCTCTTTGGTTGGTGATTCGGTCTCAGTGTGGGCCCAGATTATTTTACTGTAGATCTTGTTGTGGTGTTCTTGGCTCCTCGGAGCCTCTCTATCCTTTCTCTTAGTCTTCCCTCTAACTCCCAAGCTCATCCTATTGTTTGGCTGTGGGTCTGTGCATCTATTTGTATCAGCTGCTGGATGAAGCTGCTCCAAAGACAATTATGCTAGGCACCTGTCTGCAAGCGTAGCAGAGTATCATTAAGAGTAACACATGTTGGCTCTCTTCCATGGGGTGGGTCTCAAGCTGGGGCAGTCAGTGATTTGCCATTTCCTCAATCTCTGCTCCATATTTATCCATACACTTTTTGTTGGCAAGACAAACTTGGGTTAAAGGTTTTATGAATGGGTTGGTGTCCCCCTCCCTCCACTGGAAGTCTTACCTGGCTACCTCAGGCTTCTTAACCCCAACTGCTAGAAATCTCAGCAAGGGTCATCCCAACAGACTTCCTGGAGTCTGCCCAGTCCCAGAGATGCTCTGCCACTGATTTCCTTTCTCTCTCCTGATCCTTTCTGGAATGTCAATTTTTATTTCCTCCTTTAGGTTAGAGTCATGCATCCTCCCTTTTGGCCCTTCTTGGCATCTTTGAGTCCAAGGATTGTAGTATGGTTATCCTACCCTTTATGGCTAAAGAGCCACTTATACATGAGTAAGTATCATGCATGTCTTTCTGGGTCTGGGTTACCTCACTCAGGATGATCTTTCCTAGTTCTATCCATTTGTCTGCAAATTACATGATGTCTTTCTCTCTTTCTTTTAATAGCTGAGTGTTATTCTATTGTGGAGTTGTATCACGTTTTCTCTATCCATTCTTTAGTTGAAGGATATCTGGGCTGTTTTCAGTTTCTGGTTATCAAGAGTAAAGCTTCTATGAAAATAGTTGAGCAAGTGTTCTTGTGATATGGTAGAATATCTTTGGGGTATATGCCCAGGAGTGGTTTACCTGAGTCTTCAGGTAGATCTATATCTGAAAAACCTCCAGAATGATTTCCACAGTGGTTATACAAGTTTGTACTCCCACCAGCAGTGGAGGAGTATACCCCTCTCTTCATGTCTTTGCCAGCATGTGCTGTTATTTGAGTTTTTGATCTTAGCTATTCTGACTGACTTAAGATGGAATTTAAATCATTTTATATGCATTTTTCCTGATGACTAAGGAAGTTGAATATTTCTTTAAGTGGTTCTCAGACATTAGAAATTCCTGTGTTGAGAATTCTCTGCTTAGCTCTGTATATCATTTTTAATTGGGTTATTTCATTGGTTAATGTTTAGTTTCTTGGGTTCTTTATGTAAAGATATTAGATATTTTGGATATTAGCTGTCTGTCATATGTAGGGTGGCTGAAGAACTTTTCCCAGTCTGTAGGCTGCTATTTTGTCTTATTGACAGTGTCCTTTGCCTTGCAGAAGTTTTATTAATTTTTGATCTTAGTGCCTGAGCTATTGGTGTTTTGTTCAGGAAGTTATGTCCTGTGCCAATGAATTCAAGACTATTTCCTGCTTCCTCTTCTATTAGCTTTAGGGTAGCTGGTTTTATTTTGAGGTCTTCAATCCACTCAAACTTGCATTTTGTGCAAGGTGATAAATGGATCTATTTGTATTCTTCTACCTACATGTAGGTATCCAGTTAGACCCTGAATGTACCAAGGGTAGGGGGTAGACCTGGGAGGATTGGGAAGTGAGTGTGATTGAGGTGAGTGATGTGAAATTTCTAGGTATCAATAAAAATGTTATGTTAAAAGCCAAATTTATTTCAAAGGAGAAAGCATGAACTCTTGTTTGAAAACATCTATTTGTGACAACCTTGAGTAAGCTTATTGATGTCACTTGTCAATGTTTTCTCAATTCTCATATTTTAATCTTGTTGTATCCACTATTGTGATTTTGGATATTACTACTTTAATTGTTTTTAGACTCCCAATGCCATACAATTCTTATATTGATATTTACTGAACTGATAAATGTTTTGATATCTTTTCTGTTATTAGAATTATTTACCTTACTGTGATGCAATGCTCAAGTGAAAGAAAAAAATGTTTTTGAAATGATGCAACTCACTGAAGCTTTGGATGCTCTTTTAAAAGTTTAGTTAATACCTAAAATATTCTTAAATTGCTGTGCAGTAACCATTTCTTCTAAACGGAACCATTCCCCTCTAGAGATAAGAGGAAAGTTAGAAACATAAAAGGCATAGAACTGGAATATTAGTCACAGGTTTTAGGAAACTTCTGAAACTTACATGACTAAAACTTTCCTTCTTTCCAAGGAGGATATAAGTAGAATATTTGCTGGTAGAGCTTGGTGCATGCTGTGCAGAAACTCTAGGGAGGCTGCTATCAGGAGTCATCACTCATGCAATGGTATGTTTGTGTGTATGTGTGTGTGATGTAGTTGCTTTCATTCAACCATGTCCCCATAAATACTTTCTTAACAATACTCTAAATAATGCCCCAAAACTTATTAGTTTCTTTTTTTAATTTTTATTTTTTTAATATTAATCACAGGTTATTTACTTTGTATCACAGCCATAGACCCTCCCTCATTCCCTACCAATCCCACCCTCTCTCATCTCCTCCATGTCCCTTTCCAAGTCCACTGCTAGGGGAGGTACTCCCCCCCTTCCATCTAACCCTAGCTTATCAGGTATCTTCAGCACTGGCTGCAATGTCCTTCTCTGTGGCCTGGCAAGGTTGTTCTTCCCTCAGGGTGAGGAGCAGATACATGAGCCAGTCATTGAGTTCATGTCAGAAATGGTTCCTGTTCGCCTTACTAGGGTATCACTTGGGTATTGAGCTACCATTTGCTACATACCAGCAGGGGTTCTAGGTTATAACCATACATGGTCCTTGGTTGGAGAGACAGTCTCATAAAAGACCCCTGTGCCCTGATCTATTTGGACCTTGCAGAGCTCCTGACCTCTCCAGGTCATACTAACTCCCCCTTCTTTCATATGATTCCCTGTACTCTGCCAAAGGGTTGGTTATGATTCTTAAGCTTTGCTTTGATACCCTGCTAGGAAGAGTCTTTCCGAAGCCCTCTGTGGTAGGTTCTTGTCCTGTTACTTGTTTTCTCCTACATCCAATGTCCATCCAATTTGACTTTCTAAGTGAGGATTAATCCTCTTACCCCAGGTCCTCTTTCTTGTTTATCTTCTTTCGGTGTATATATTTCAGTATGTTTATCCTATCTTATAGGTCTATATAAGTGAGTATATACCATGTGTATCTTCTGCTTTTGGGATACCTCACTCGGGATGATCGTTTCCAGGTCCCACCATTTGCCTGCAAATTTCATGATTTCCTCCTTTTTAATTGCTGAGTAGTATTCCATTGTGTAAACGTACCACAATTTCTGTATCCATTCCTCGACTGTGGGACATCTGGGTTGTTTCCAGGTTCTGGCTATTACAAATAAAGCTGCTATGAACATAGTTGAGCAAATGTCCTTGTTGTGCAGGGTCCTCTTTCTTGTTTATCTTCTTTAGGTGCACATATTTTAGTATATTTTTCCTATCTTATAGGACTATATAAGTGAGAATATGCCTAGGAGTGGTATAGCTGGATCATGAGGAAGCAGTATTCCTAATTGTCTGAGAAAGCGCCAGATTGATTTCCAAAGTAGTTGTACAAGTTTACATTTCCACCAGCCATGAAGGAGGGTTCCCAATTCTCCACAACCTCTCCAGCATTTGTTGTTACTTGAGTTTTTAGTCTTTGCCATTCTGACAGGTGTAAAGTGAAATCTCAGGGCCGTTTTGATTTGCATCTCTCTAATGGCTAAGGACATTGAGCATCTTTTTAGGTATTTCTTTGCCATTCTATATTCCTCTATTGTGTATTTGAGTTTATACATGGATTTTAAAATATTTCATAGATTTTATGCATTCTTATACCTGTACGTACATTTTAACTTGTCAACAATTATTTGCATTGTGTACAAGGCTTAGAAGAAAGAGATAGAGAAGGGAAAGAAATTGGAAAACAGAGGACAGAGTGGTTAGATTAAAATCAATTGTCAAATCTGTGAAATTAACCTATGAATTAGTCTTAGCTGATTCATTCATAGCTGAAAGGAACAGGCTAGCTTTACAGGTTGCTTTATAAATTCTGTACCCCATGTTAAAGTAAATTCTCCTAGCACTTTTGCAGAAAGCAGGAAGAAGAGCTGGTGAATTGAAACAGGATCCCACCCCATTGCAAAGGAATGGGAAAGGTCTCCTCCCCACCTTGGAGGAGTGTCCAGATCTGAAGTAGAGAAAAACGTTGCCTAGGAACCGGTCCAGAGGTCACAGCTCCCCCACCCACATTGGGGCAGGATCAGATGGACTTGGCGTCTAAAATGAACCAATCATTTTAAAAGTCAACTACCCAATCCAGTGTTGCCAAGCCTGCAACCTCTGAGATTCCTGCCCTTCTCCCTTTAAAAACTTCAGCCTTCTGTCTCTCCTGGCTGTCCCTCGCCGCTTTTGTGGGGGGCAGTCCCATCGCGATGGCTCAAACAAAACTTCCTCTTGCTATTGTAAGGATACTCGGACTCCTGAGTTCTCTTCACCCCTCAGGAAGTTAGTATCCCCCCCCAATTGGGCCTAACAATAGCTACTTACCATTCTTTGCTTTTAACTTTTGCCCATAAGCATAAGCTCATCATCATTTCTTTTTCATTCCCACCATTTAAGACTGGTGTCAATTATGTCATTGAAAACTATCTTGTACTTCAAAGATTTTTTGAAAAGAAAAAAAAACCAATTGCACTAACATTATATTTAATAATTCTCTTAAAATAAATGCGAATATTTTTTTCCAAAAAATATTTGGAAAAATTTGGAAAATATTTTTTGCAATTATTTTCCGAAAAAGAAAACATCATTTCTTTTGTAAAGTCAGAAAAGATATAAAATGAGTAAGAGCCTAGATCAAATAGTTTAAAATGGGTTTTATTTGCTAGGAAACCAAATACTTTATATTAATGGTTTAATAATAAAATTATCATAGAAGAATAAGAAAAGCATTCTATTACACTAAAACCATCACCAGAAATCTTTTTGTTCTTAGTTGCAATCATTGAAAGTAGAGCTTGTTTTGTAAATGTTAAATTATCCACGTATGTCAAATAGGTGAATCAAAAGAAATATCTTGAAATGGTTTATTTTATTTTTCTTGCATCTTTCCATTTGTTTTTCTTAACTTATGGTTCCTTGAAAAATCTCAGAAATGTGATCATTAAATTATATTGGCTATTGTGTGAATTTGGGTGATTCAGCACTGTAAGAGGTCCTCAGACATTTAAGGTTTTCAGAAAGAACTTGAAGCATTGCTATTTTATATAGCAAAAAAAAGGGCAATATCTTAATCAAATAAATAATTCTTCATATCATCTCAATTATTCATTGATGGGTTTTAACAGTTAAAAAATGGTCTTCAGGTGTCAAGGTACATATTTGTGTGAATTCTTGTTGTTATTGTTAGTGTTATTGAGGTATAAACATCACAGCTCTCAGATACAGGAAAAGATTCTTATCCATTAAAGTGAAGAATAAACCATTTCCTCCATTCTGTGAATTTTTTTCAGTAGAGCAGTTAGACCTAAAATCCCAGAATTTAGTAAGTATAACTGATCTGCATTTCTATTAGTTATTTTGTAATGCTTCCTGATTTTGTCACCAGTATTTTAGGACAAAAGCTGTTCCTGCCTCCATGTATCCCAACAGACAAGTGATAAAACACCTCAAGAAACACAACCTTAGGATACAAAGGGTTGATTTAACTCATTTGTTGTTAAAGCTTGAAGCCTCTTGTCATATCAAATCTATAGTGAATAATGAACACATGCATTCTTGTTATTGCTCATCTCACTAACTCCCTATAGTCCAGAATTTCTTGCCCATGAACTGGTTCTGTTTGCTGTGGACTAGATAGTCTAAGATCAGTTAATGTAACCAGACCAGTTCTCTCACAGGCATGACCACAAGGTAATGTTATCTAGCTAATTTCTCACTGAGAGTTTCTAGGTAACAATTACTAGCCGGCACAAGTGATCAGAGAAAAGAGATTTTATCAATTGGTTATATTGAAAAGATAAGATTAGGGGATTAGATGGTGCCAAATTTACCTTCAAAGAGCTTATAATGACTTTGAATTTGTATAGAAAAGATACAGAAAGACATGGTTTGTACAAACATAGCTCACAGAACAAGTAGTTTGATCAGGCCAGTAGTCTGATTGATCGATCATTTTCTCCCTTTTGACTCTACACAAAGGGATCTGGAGAAGTTGTTATTATCAGAATCATTGAGAGGATTGAGTGTTTTCTTGTGTAATCATTATTTTTCTGCTCTTGATTGCAGCCTTAATCTGAAATGTCATTGTCTTCATTGGGCTGTGACCAAAGTATAGGATCAACTCTTATAAAATTCTTGCTGTTGCTTGTGTATAATATTGGTTGCTTGTCATAAAGACATTGATGGATCAGTCCTGTCATTCTTAGAATACAAAGTAAGTACAGGGGAGAGTGATTCAGGAGAGAAATATTAAAGGGCAACAGTAAATCCAGGGACTAATGCCCCTTCTAATATTTCTAGAACAAAAAATGGTGTGCTAATTAGCTTGATTGTTTCTGTAATTAAATGGCTATCCCAACGTGTTTTGCTCTATGTTCGCACCGTCCCAGCAGCACATTTTCACACTGAAGCTCTTGGATTTCTTAGTTGTTGTTTGCATAAGTAATGTAAGCATGCTTGTGCATTATCATACGTGCATCGTAAGTAAATGCTGTGTTTGTATGTAGGTACAGCAAGCGAGTAGAGGTCGGAGGCAATAAAGGCAAGCAACTTTAGGTGGCAGTCTTTACTATCTACCTTATTTGAAGCAGGGTCTTTCTATAGTACTGCATACCTAGGTGAACTGTTCCACAAATTTCTGGAGATGCTACTGCATCTGCCTCTCTAATCTCATTATAGCAGAACTGGGATTACAAATGCATGCTACCACATTGGCCTTGTGCATTCTGAGCATTTGAATTCAGGTCTTCATACTTACATGGGGAGCACTTCACTATCTTCTACCCCATAATTAATTTTTAAAGCAGTTTTAGTGGAAATAAATTTGATATGAAGGTCAAATTATTTGATGAGGCAACAAACATTTCAGAAAGCCAAATCCCTCCCTGAGATCATTCTAATGGCAGAAAAATATGGCAGTGCTTAATCTGTTTTAAATGGAAAACTAATTCATGGCAACACTAATTCCTAAAAAGCTAATTCATGAACACACAGCATTAAGAGTAACAGAAGACAATACGAATACCAATCAAGAAATAAAAGCCAAGGAACTGAGAAGTTTAAGGATTAGATAGTATTTTTTAGAGTATGAAGACTTTCATTGAACCTGGAAGGCAACCTGGTGTTGGTGAGGGTCTTATCAGTTTTGTGCGACTTTACACTTGCAAATGTTTAAGCTGGAATGTAACCCTGAGATTCTCCTATGGGACTTATGAAGCTAGTCCACTTATAAGTCCTGCCTGGCAAATTTTATTTAATGTTTTATTATTTTAAGCTTTTGTGATCTTTGTGATATTTCTCTGTAGCTAAAATTTTGCTAATGAAGATTGTTGCTGTAATTATATCATTTCAGAAAATATGTATGAGATTGCACTGGGTTTACTTATTTCTCCACATTTTTGCTTTCGGTTTTAAGTGAAATGTATCATATAGTAAAAGTGCATTTGAGAAATATATAGCAGATATAAAAGAGATGATTATGAGAAAGCTCTACATCAAAAAATGTCTGGATAACTTATTTTCTAGGCCTAAATCTCTAATGAGCCTTCACTTAGCTTTAATATTAAAAAATCTTTCATTAACAATTTTCTCATTCTCAGTTCATCCATCCCATAAAAGTAAGTAGTTCCTGCTATATTTTATGCATCAAGCAAAGAGAAAACATTAACTACATGCTAAAACAACTCAACTTGAGAAATGCATTTCATCACAAAGTGTTCCATAGAATATGAGCATTAGATGACTAGAGGTTCAGTACAATTTACTGATCATAGGATGGGTCTATCAAAATGTCTAACATAATCATTACTCACATAACAAAAAAATTTTCAGCATAGAGAATGATAAAATGTGTTCTCATATATGCTGGTTAGATATGATGTGGACTTCGAATTTAACATTATAATCTGTATTTTGAAATGAATGTTGACTAATATTTATCCTATTTCTGATCGATATATTGAAGTTATAATTTTATCTTATTGCTCTCATCTAGAAATTCCTATCCTAGTGCCATATTTATGCATGAAGAAGGAAGTTAGGATATAAGAATTAATGTTTGATTCAATATACGAAAAAAAATCAACAAAACAGAAATAACACACTTCATAATTATATTAAATGAATGGAATACCCTGGTGTTTCTGTCTGCCTCCTGATTATCAATTTAGATTGCTTATTGTGATATCAGAAGATAAAATGAATCTGTGCACAGTTCATGAATGAGTAGAAAAAAATGACCACTCTTTTGTTTATTTATCATTTTAACTGAAAACTGATTTTTTATTTGTTTCTTACAATTTATTCACTTTGGAGCCTTCTGTAGCACCCTTCATTGTCTCCTCCCAGTCTCACCCATCCTCCCTCCTCTCTCCCTATGTCCTTTCCCTAGCCCACTGTTAGGGGAGGTCCTCCACCCTTCTATTTGACCCTACCCTATCAGGCCTCTTCAGGGCTGGCTGCATTACCTTCCTCTGTGGCCTGGCATATACAATGTAGTCTGATTATGGTTTGTCTTTCACAAGTTCTCTCAGATATTCCAGACATCTCTACCCACTCAAATCCATACCCTTTTCCTCTCTCTCATTAGAAAACATATATTAAATTATTATTATTTTATTAAAATCAGAGAAAAAAAGAAAAACAAACAAATCAGAATAGGACAAAGGAAATTTTAAAAATAAACAGAAAAGAAATAGGGAAAGAATATAAGGAAGAAAGGGAGGAAACCAAAGAAAATGCACAAGATATATATAAGGAAGTAGATACACAGAGAGAGAGAGAGAGTGAGAGAGAGAATACATAAAACAAAATCAGAAAGCACAACTTGTAAAATATCATTAAGATTTAAAAATAAAATTGCCCAGACAAAGCATTATAAGTCAAAACACTCCCAAAATACCACTGAGTTCATTGTGTGTTGTTCATCTACTCCTGGTCATGGAGAGTGATTTGTGCATCTTGTGAGAGTCTGTTGAAAAAAAAA
>CM053759.1:44066319-44078032 GCA_028658305.1 Pachyuromys duprasi | reverse complement strand
GTTTTTCTGAATTCTTGCTGTCTGGATCAACTCAGATATTTTAGCCCAAACTACTCTCAAGCTTACTGACTCATTCTAACTTCTTTTGACTTCTGACTCAATTGCTCTGCCTGGTCTTAAATTAATTCTAACAATATCCTTTAATCTTCATACTCCTTCTAATTCTCCAACTCATTCTTTTTCTGTGTCTGGCTTGTTTTCTGTGCCACTTGTCTCTATAAAGCTATATATATAAAAAAAAAAACAGAACCAAAAGAATCCAACTCTCTTCCTGTGCTTTTTTTATTATTTTTAATTATTTTTGTTTACTTTACATCCCAAATTTCCACCCTCCCTCCTCTCCTCTCAGTACTTCCCTACTCCCCTTCTCTCTTCCCCTCTCCCTTATTCCCCAGAAAAGGGGAGGCCTCTTCCCCCACATCAACATTCCCCAGCATATCAAGTCACATCAGAATTGAACATATCCCCATCCTGTGAGACCAGGCAAGGCAGCCCTGCCAGGGGGAAGTTATCCAAAAGCAGACAATAGAGCCCATGTTAAAAACAACTCCCCCACCCCCTCCACCATCCACTTGCCAAGTGTTCCACATGAAGACCAAGCTGATCATCGACTACATGTGTAGAGTGGGCCTAGGTGTAGACCATGCATGCTCCTTAGTTGATGAATCAGTCTCTGCAAGCCCCCTTGGGTATGACTTAGTTGTCTCTTTAGGTCTTCTTGTGGATTTCCTGTCCCCTCCAAGTCCTTCCATCTTTTCCCCCACACTTCCACACGTCCCCCAGAACTCTACCCCTTGCTTGGCTATAAGTCTCAGCTTCTGTCTTGATCTGCTGGGAACAACCTTGTGCTGCCCTTAAGTAGCCTCCTCCTCCTTCTCCTTCTTCCTCGGTCTTCTTGTGAGAGTTGGTTTTATTCTGTAAAATCTTTCTCTAGTTCATCACTCTGTCTGCCCCTCAATTAGAAGTCACTCTCTAACAGCTGCTTTGTGTGTGTGTAATAAACTAAACTTATCTTCTTTGTTTGGCATTAAAGGTGAGTACTAATAGTTTGTCTGTATTGCAGCGAGATCATACTATAATCCAGAGACTGTCTGCATACCAGCTGGATCACACAGAATTAGAAAGTCTTTAGATGCAATCCCTTGCCAAAGCAGCTATGTTGCCAGATTAAAATTTTTTGACAAGGATTGAATGTTCCAAGGTCTCTTATTCCCTGACCATTGTCCACTTGCAGGTCTCTGAATCTGTTGAACTGTGTTTTACTGTAAGATACCTTTGAAGAAAAATAGAGGAAGTGGAATGTGTACATGGTCTCTTACTTGTCTAATAAAAAACAGATTAGGTAGGAATGCAGATTGGAAAGATTTCAAATGATAGTTCCTAGAGCCAGCAGAGAGGATAGAAGAGGAGAAACACTAGAAACCAAATTGGAAACACTAACATTTGCGAACGAATCACACTGAAAATTATGCTTAATGTGGCAATAAGTAAACTATTTCTTTTATAGCATAATCAACATGTTTTAACTTGATTTATATTTGAAATATGCTCAATCCTATAACTGCTTTATTAAATATGTAGTTTTGTTTGTTTTCCTTTACATTTTAGGAAGTTATCATTATTTCTGTTTTTCATTATATATTAGAGTAAAAATTCACACATATAAAAAACAATATAGTATAAACCTATATACCCATACTGATAAAGGTCCATTATTTAAAACAAAGGAAAAGCCTTTGTTACTAAAATATCTCACTTAAATTTAGATGAGGAGTAGCTCAAAGATGTCCGCAAACAGTGTCCACAGTATCAGGAGTGCAGAAAATCCAAAACTCCAAAACTGGTGAGTGGATGGGCGGCTGAAGCCAGAGAATCGACTATGAGGTTTCCTCGGCTAGAGGAGACAAGTCATGACTGGCACAGATTGGATCCAGGTCCCCTGTTGATGTCTCTGGGGTCTGAGAGTGGTCCCTGCACTTTCAGCTGCACCTTCCCATGCTCACCTTTCCCCGGCAGCACAGCAGTGGCAGGGCATGCATAATCCCAGGAAAAGGGCAACTCCTTACTCTAATGACCGAAGAGGGACCCAAATCTGAGAATAGGAAACTGTGGGCTCTCTAGATTACCACATAAGCCTGCTAACAAGTTCGCTGGCCCTCAGAGCTTTCCACACACAACTGTGATCTTAGAGTCTGTGCTGTTTTTCTGTTTAGGAAGTTGTCTCCTGTGAAAATGAGTTTAAGGCTCTTCCCCACTATTTCTTTTAACAGATTTAGTGTGTTGATATCCCACCCTCATGGATTGGAAGGATTAACATAGTGAAAATGGCCATCCTGCTAAAAGAAATCTACAGATTCAATGCAATTGCCATCAAAATAACAACACAATTCTTTACAGACTTTGAAAGAACAATACTCAATTTCTTATGGAAAAATGATAAACACAGAATTGCTTACATGATCCTGTACAATAACACATAGTTTGGAGGTATCTCCATTCCTGATCTCAAGCTGTGCTATAGAGCAGTAATACTAAAAACTGTATGGTACTGGCATAGAAACAGAACGGTGGATAAATGGAATTGAAGAAAAGACCCAGAAATAATCCCACACATCTACAGATACTTGATTTTTGACAAAGCCAAAACCATACAATGGAAAAAAGACAGCATATTCAACAAATGGTGCTGGCCTAACTAGATGTCTAAATGCAGAAAATTGAAAATAGATCCATATTTATCACCCTGCACAAAACTAAAGTCCAAGTGGATCAAAGTCCTCAACATAAAACCAGATACACTAACCCTGTTAGAAGAAAAGCTGGGAAAGACCCTAGAACTCACTGGCACAGGAGACGACTTCCTGAACAAAACACCAACAGCACAGGCTCTAAGATCAGCAATCAATAAATGGGACCTCATGAAACTGAAAAGCTTCTGTAAAGCAAAGGACACTGTCATCAGAACAAAACAACAGCCTACAGACTAGGAAAGGATCTTCACCAACCCTTTATTTGACAGAGGGCTAATATCCAGAATATATGAAGAACTTAAGAAGTTAAACACCAACAGCCAAGTTAAAAAATGGGACACAGAGCTAAACAGAGAATTCTCAATAGAGAAATATTGAATGGCAGAGAAACACTTAAAGGAATGTTCAACGCCCTTAGTCATCAGCGAGATACACACCAAAACAACCTGAAATTTCACCTTATACCCATCTGAATGGCTAAGATAAAAAAAAATAAAATGACACACATACTGGAGAGGTTGTGGAGAAAGGGGAACCCTCCTCCTTGCTGATGAAAATGGAAACTAATACAACCATTTTGGAAATCAAGCTGGAGCTTTCTCAGACAATTAAGAATAGTGCTACCTCAAAATCCAGCTATATACTACTCCTCCGCATATATCCAAAAGATGTTCAAGCACACAACAAAGACATTTGCTCAACCAGGTTCGTAGCATCTTTATTTGTAATAGCCAGAGTCTAGACAGAACACAGATGTCCCTCAACAGAGGAATGAATACAGAAATTGTGGTACATTTAAACAGTGAAATACTTCTCAGTCATTCGAATCAAGAAAATTATGAAATTTGTAGGCAAGTGTTGGGATTTAGAAAAGATCATTTTGAATGAGTTAATACAAAAGCAGAAAGACACACATGCTTTATACTCACTCATAAGTGGATATTAGCCATATAATATAAGATAAATATACTAAAATCTATACTCCTAAAGAAGCTAAAAACAAGGAAGACCCTAGGGAAGATGCTCACTCCTCATTCAGAAGGGCAAACACAATAGACATTGGAAGTAGGAGAAGATAGGGAACAGGACAGGAGCCTACCAAAGAGGGCCTCTGAAATACTCTACTGAGGGAGGTATTAGAGCAGAGGCTGAGACTCCTAGCCAAACTTTGGGCAGAGGGCATAGAACTTAAAGAAAAAAGGGGGCGATATGGAGGGGTCAGGAGCTCCAAAAGGAGCCCTACAGAGCAAAAAATAAAACAAACAAACAAACAAAAAAACAAAAAAACACGTGACCCCTGGCAGCACTGCAGAGACTGATACCCCAACCAAGGACAATGCATGAAGAGGACATAAAACCCCAGCTCAGATGTAGCTCATAGACTCAGTCTCCAAGTGGGGCTCCTGGTAAGGGGAGCAGGGGCTTTCTCTGGCATGAACTCAGTGACAAGTTCTCTGATCACTTCCTCCTGGGTGGGTGGGGTGCAGCCTTGCCAGGCTATAGAGGAAGATAATGCAATCAGTCCTGATGAGACTTGATAGAAGGGGAGGAGGACCTATCCTATCAGTGGACTAGGGGGGAGGCATAGGGATAGCAAAGGGAGGAAGGGTGGGATTGGCATGAGTTGAGGGAAGGTGGCTAAGCTGGGATACAAAGTGAATAAGTTGTAATAAAGTATAATAAAAAACTGTCAAAAAACATGACACTTAAAATAATAAAAGCTATTAAAATAATAAAAACTAAATTTAGATGAATAGAACCTCAACCAGTCATAAAATACTGCAGTATAAAATATGCTGTTTTGAATATCATATGATACAAAATTTACACACACACGTATGTTCATAATAATTGTTTCTCCAATTTCTTTTGATTTTGGCTGACTAGCATGCTGCAATAATGGAGTTATGTGATAATGTTATAGAAGTTAAAGTCTGAATTAAAACATTTCTATACACTGTTTCCTATTCCGTTAGCGTGTGAAGAGGGGAGAGTTACAGCTATGCAATCCTATTCTCATGAACAAATCTCCCGTATGCCTTTCCATGCATGAACTATACATCTTCAAACTAAGAGCCCAAGTCAGCCAGTACTCTTTTAGATTGTTTCTTCTGAGATGTTTGGTTACATGACAAGTAACTAACACAGAATCTTGGTACCAAATCCAGAACTGTTGTTGCAATAAGTTCAATCACGTGGTTTAGACATTTATGATTTCCTTGTGGGAGAGAAATTTGTAGCCCTGGGCTAGGGAGCCTCAGATTCTTATAATCAGAGCTTAATGAACATACTAAAAGGACTATAAAAGAGCCAATGCTCATAGAAATGCACAGAGTTAAGGCTGAGTTCTTAAAGTTTCAGAGAAGAATAAAGACATTGTCAGGGTGGACTACCATCCATTTGCATTGTTTTCTGGCAAACAATATGACTCAATCATCCCCATACTCTAAAGAGTTGAGTTACACTGAACAAGTAATCACTAAAATTTATGTTAGAGAAAACTTCAAGATAGCATAAGATCTAGAGTCTGACAAGGTTAGTATCACTGCTGTGAGCATTTATGTGACACAACAGAAAAAAATGCTTAGTTTGCTGAGTAGAAGGAATGAGTAGGATTAAACTATAGACAAGATCTGTGCTTGTAAGTCAAATAACTGTTAAAGAGATTAATACCTTTTTTATAGCATATGGGCTAGGATAATGGCAGAGGTCTTGGAGAGTTCCAGGGTGTGCCACGGTATATTCTTTTCCAAGAAGATTATTGCCAGCAAAGGTAAGATTTTGAGAGTACCTTATTCCAAAATGGTTACATTGGAAAGCATTTTTCCAAGATAAGCTAAGAAGGAACATATAGGCCACTGCATCTGTCCTCCAATGATTCTAGGCACAAGTTTACAGAATAATCTGTACTACTACATACTGTTGGGACTTCAGGCAAGAAGTCTGTATCAGTGAATGAGCCAAATAGGCTTGCAGAAAAGTTCTAAACACCATGGAAGTCAAATGGTATGTCCTAGTGTCGGGTTAGACATTTGCACCTGAACATGAAATTGTAAAGGTTGAGGCAATGTTTAAATGGACATCTTAAGATATTGAACATGTAAGAAACATGGGTGTTAATTTAGAAAAGCTGAAAACAGGAGCAGCTAATTCAAGAAGAGGCTATAATTTCCATAAGTAGCAGAGAAGGATGGAGATACTGTTCTCTGAGGCCTGGATGTGCTATCACAAGTCCCAGATACAGAACATGGAGTTTCTTGGTTTGCTGTTTGCCCTGAGGAAATTTTGGTTTGGTCTTTCCTTGCTATTTTTCAATTCCTTCCATTTAAATGGAATGTTTGTCTTTTGTCAATTTATGTTGAATATGTATAATTGGCTTTTGATTTTTGCAGAGATTCACAGTTAAGATGTTGCCTCGAGTCTCAAAGGATATGTGATACTTTCTAATAGTGTTGAACTTGAATCTATGGCGAATTTTAAATTGGACCAGTTATGTTTCATCCCACAAGATACCTATGAATCTACGGGGTCTAGTAGTGAATGTATGGTGTATACATTGATCCCACAAACTCCTGCTTTGAATACTTGTACTTCAATTGGTGATAGTGTGTTTGAAGCTGTGGATCCTTGTATGAGGAGTATCTAGTAGAGCAAATTTGTCACTGGCATACAGGAGACCATGAGTTTTAAAGGTTGTCTGTGATTTCTACCTCTTTTTGTGCCTCCTAGAGACATGTTCAAGAAACTTATTGCTCATAATTCCACATCCAGGAGCTAGTTCTACTGCTCTGTTTTTAGGCAACACCATGGTTTTGTAAAACCATGAAGCAATGTAAATCACTTGTTCCCTCAGGAAAAAAAATTACATCTGAAAGTTTGTGGTTTGCTATTGAAAGTACCTAGGTGTAAAGATCTTTTTGTTGTTGTTGTTGATAAGAAATTGTCAGTATATATGCTTTCGGTGGTTCAAATGAGAATGACTCCCCTTAAGCTAATGTTTGGATGCTTCTTCACCAGTTACTGCAAATATTTTGAAAGAATTAGGAGATGTGGTCTTGGTGGATGAGGTGGTGGGTCACTATGAATGGGTTTAAAGGTTTTAAAAGCCTGTACCATGCCTAATCTTTCTATCTCTGCCTCTGTACCCCTCTCTGCTCACTCTTCCTCCTCTTTCATTCTCCCTTTCTCATTCTCTCTTTCCTTCCTCTTTCCCATCCCCTTTCTCTACCTGTTGCCTGCAGATCAGAATGTAAAGCTCTTAGCTTCTACTCCAGCACCACACATGACTATCACTATTATGCCAGTCATGATGATAATTAACACATAAAACTGTAAGCAAGCCGGCAATTAAATGTTTTCTTTTATAAGAATTGCCTCATCAAGTTGCCCTTTCATAGCAATAGAACAATAGCTAAGAAAGTATTGATAAGTAGAGTGTGCTGAGATAGCTTAGAAGGTAAAAATGCTTTCCATTCATCATGGTAAGCTGAGTGTGATCTCTAGAATTGACATGCTGAAAGGATGCAAAGTGAGAACCCATTCACACATGTCCTCTGACACATGAAACCATGGCATGTTTATGCCAAACACAGACAGATATATAAGTAAATAAATAATATAAAAATATTTATGTGGAGAGGAACAGTATTTAATAATAATAATAATAATAATGCTCAATGGTGTCCAGAAGGGTTTAACAAAATGTGAAACAAAAAAATTCCCACATATTGAATTTATCTATATTCTCTGTAGTATGCACTGTTCTGAATACTGAATGAGGAAGGTATGTGTTATTTTCACCTCTAGGGAAATTGTTTTACTTTGCTTATGAGATATGATGGTGTTTCCTACTTTTGTTTCTGCATTTCAACATTCACAATAAAATATAATTGGATTTTACTCCCTGGAGCAGAAAAGAAACCCCGTTCAGTAATTTTATCATTTACACTAAACTTTTTAAAAAATCTTGTTTAAAAAGATGAAACCTCTAGAAAACAATATCTAAAAAATATATAAATACTAGTTTCCAAAGTGAAGTCTCAAAAGATGTATCTACGTTTTCAAAGATAGCAAAGTTTAGTAAATATAGTTATCTGCCATCAAAAAAGAGTAATTACGGGGTGGGAGAGAATAATTTTGTCACATGATTAAGAAAGCACTTCTCAATAACTAAAACTTCACTCACTTTATTATGAACAAAAAAAAATCTGAAGTATTAAAAATGTTGGGATGCAATAATTTTTATAATAGCAATTATGAACAACAACACAACTTTGTGCATGCAAATTAGCAGGAAGGATAAACTTTATTCCATTCAGCAAGACTGTATGAATGTCTAGCTTTGTCCAAGGAACCAATCTTGCCAATAGGGATAAAGTGACAAATAATATTACTAGCAAATTTGATGCAGCATACACCTTACTTTCAGACATCTGTAACTACCCACTTTACATCTGCAATAGAATACTTACTATTTTAATATGTATTTTGTTTATATTTCTTAGTATTAAGATTTACTTTGATTCCCTTTATGTGTATGAGTTATTATTGCATATTTGTCTGTGCATTGCACATATGACATAACCAGATGCCAGGTCCCCTAGAACTGGAGTTACAAATGGTTGTGAGCTGCTGTGTAAGGGAACAATGGGAGCCAGGTCTTCTTGATGAGAAGCCAGTATTCTTTATTCCTGAGGACCTTCTATAGACCTATGATAGATGCATATTTTTTAGCTGTGTTTTTTTCTCCCTCCAAGTCATATGTTAAAATTCATAATTGTTCAAGCCTTAAAATAAGTCAAAGTTTAGGCTAATAAAACCCCTTTATTACAACACAGTGTCTTTCAAATGTGCACTTTGTTTCCAATGCCACTTTGTTAATTTGCAAAAGCATCCTTGAACGTAAAAGTTGAATTCACGTCCTTGAAGAAAAACTCAGTCACCTCATGGATTCTGCTTTGGCTCTACTACAACTTCTTCCCCGATGAACACTCAAGGCTCTCTTTTTTTCATTATTATTGTTATTATTTATAATTTATTCACTTTGTATCCCCCTCCCTCATCTCCTCCAGGTCCCACCTCCCTCCTTCTCCCTCCTCACCATGTCCCTCTCGTAGTCCAATGACACTGGAGGTCCTCCTGTCCTACTATCTGACCCTAGCCTATCAGGTCTCATCAAGACTATCTGGATCCTCTTTTTTTGTGATCTAGTAAGGTTACCTCATCAGGGGGAAGTGATAAAAGACCAGACAACAGAGTTCATGTCAGAGACAGCCCCTGCTCCCCTTGCTAGGGAACCCACATAGAAACTGAGCTGTCATGGGCTACATCTGAGCAAGGGGTCTAGGCTATCTCCATTCATGGTTTTTAATTGATTCATCAGTCTCTGCAGGTTTTTTCTAGGCCCAGAATTTTTGGCTCTGTTGGTCTCCTTGTAGAGCTCCTGTCCCCTCCAGATCCTTCTATTTCCCCCTTCGTCCATAAGATTCCCTGCACTCTGCCCAAATTTTAGCTATGAGTCTCAGCATTTGCTTTGATACCCTGATGGGTAGAGTCTTTCAGAGACCCTCTGAGCAAGGCTCATGTTCAAGGCTGTCTTTCAAGAATGCTGGTACATTTTTCACATTCCTCCTTAAGTTCACTTACTTATCTCGCATGACTAAGCATGTTTCTTCAGGAATGAACTGTCAGACCTCCTGTGTGCCCTGTTCAATTTTGTTTTTGTTTTATTCTCAGTAGAAAGTAACATCCCTATTTGCATTCACTAGTTTACATCATTTATGTTGTTGAGGCCTCTAGTTACAATAACTTTATATGACATTTTCTCAATAGTCAAGAATCTATTACTCACCTTGCTCTCCCACAGATCCTTACACACCAGTTAGACTCTATCACAGTCCCATGTTTCATTTCTCTCTGTAGTAATCACTACTCTTTGAACATGTTTAAATCTTAGTGACCTATTTAAACTTTTCCCTCTTATTTGAGTGAAGGGTAAGCCCATAAAGAGCAATGGCTGGAGATATTCTTCATAATTTTCCATTTTGTATAGAAAATAGTGTTTATTATAGTGTTGGCTTTCACTAGATTAATAATAAATATACATGAAAAATTCAAAAGATGGGATGGTATTTAAACTTAGTACAATCATTTGGTTTTTTTCTCAAAAATACATTAATGGAACATTAGCCTCTAAATAATAGTTTTGATAGTATTAAATAATTAAACACAAGGCAAGATGCAAATAATAATAGAAACAGCCTCGTAGATACATACAAACACACGCATATTATAGAGACTATATTAGATGTTGGCATTATCATGGAGAAGTAAAGGAAAGTAGAACGTTAGGAGTGGTAATATAGAACAGAAATTGTATATACAGTGGTCTGAGAGTTTGTAAGAAACATTTGTTCAAGAATTGAAAAAGTGAATGAATTGACTTATTATCTTAATATATATGAGAAAGAAAAATGACACAGGTTTGAGTCTTGAAATATTTGATGAATATTTGGAGGAGAATAAAACAACATAAGAAATACTAAAGGCACAAGCAAAGAGACAGAAGTGAATGAAATAAATATTTTATCTTTTCAAAACGTTAACATATATCATTATTTTAAATCCTTTTAGTTAAATTAGTGCTGGCCACACATTGATGTATGGTCATTCCCTGGAGAGTGAGCAAGTTACTAGTGAACACTCTTTCAACAAAAGGACTTTTCTTCCATCAACAGCCATTACCTATTAATATCTACTTCAGTGGAGGTAGTGTTTCACAGACACTCATCGATCCTAGGATTTTTGCTGTGTGAACCTATGCAAAACTCATGCAGGTCACCACAACTGCTGTGAGTTATTGTGCCCAACACTCATGTCATGAGGACATTTTGCAGCATTCCTCCCATGTTTTAAATCTTGCTTTTTCCCCCTGCCTCTTTTGAAATGATCCTTACAGCATAGGAGAAGTCCATTTGTTAAAGCTTTCTACCTATAGCTTGCCATTCACGGGGGCTTATTTTAAGTACTTTGAAGAATTATGGCTCTCAGAATTAACCTCTGCTCCCTGTAAAGGAAACTTCTCTGACCATGGCTAAGAACGGTACAAATCTATGTACAGAAACATAAATACTAAGAAGAGAGTTTCACAATTCTGCAAAATAACAAGAGAAGCTCCC
This sequence comes from Pachyuromys duprasi, assembly GCA_028658305.1. NCBI lineage: Eukaryota > Metazoa > Chordata > Mammalia > Rodentia > Muridae > Pachyuromys > Pachyuromys duprasi. The sequence continues at coordinate 44,067,105 of CM053759.1, read as the reverse complement.
ACCCCTAGGTTCATTGAGCACAAGGTCAGGAAATGCAACCTGTTATGTGTACCAGGTCTCAAATCCAAAGAGGAAAGTAACAGATTACCATAATAAACAGCCTTCCCTGAACAGCACCAGCGAGTACAGTTTTCCTGACCAATCAGTCTACAGCACTTAGTATACAGTTCTGGGAAGGACTATTGTTTTCATCACACATGATCAGAAATTTTGCTCTGAACAGTGTTCCATTCTAAAACACAAGGTGAAAAATCAATGGATCAATGACGTTCATAAGTTAAGTTTAAGGAAAAATAGTTTTTGAGCATTATATGAAGATAAATATAATTTTTGCTTGGTTAATTCTTTTTTTCATTTTTGTGGGACCATTGATTTTTATTTTCTTTTTTTAATAAATTTATACATTTTGATATCAATCACAGGTTAGGTTTTTTGCATCCCATGCGTAGCCCCCTCCCTCATTCCCTCGCCCCCTCCCCAATCCTCCTTTATATCCTCCCCTCCCCCTCCAAGTCCACCAACCTCCTCCCCTTCCATCCAACCCCAGATCATCTTGTCTCCTCAGGACTGGCTGCAATGCCCTCCCTTGGGATCTGGCCAGGCTGTTACTCCCTGGCATGTATGGGGGAGGGTCAAAGAGTCAGCCACCAAGTTCAAGACTGAAACAGTCCCTGTTTCCCTTACTGGGGTCTTCAGTTCAACGCTGAGCTATCATGGGCCACATCTGAGCAGGGGTTCTAGGCCATATCCATATATGGTCCTTGGTTGTAGAAACTGTCTCATATA
>CM053759.1:44046626-44065819 GCA_028658305.1 Pachyuromys duprasi | reverse complement strand
GTTTCAGTCTTGAGCTTGATGGCTGGCTCTTTGACCCTCCCCCATACACACCAGGGAGTAACAGCCTGGTTAGATCCCAGGGGAGGACATTGCAGCCAGCCCTGAGGAGACAAGATGAGCTGGGGTTGGATGGAAGGGGAGGAGGTCCTTCCCAGTTGGTGGATTTGGAGGGGGCCGGGAGGAGATGAGGGCGGATCTTTGTGGAGCTCTTGTTCTCCCCAAGTCTTACTAACTTCCCCTATATTTATTATTATTTCCAGCCCCATGCCAAGGGCTTACCCGAGAGTCTTAATATCTGTTTTGATACATTGCTATACTGATTCTTTCATAGGTCCTCTTTGGTATGCTCCTGTCCTGTTGCTTGTTTTCTCCCCCATTCAATGTCTATCCCATTAGTCCATCCAAATGAGCATTGATCATACCAACCTGGGTCCTCCTTCTTGTACATCTTCCCTAGGTGTGTAGATTTCAGCATGACCTTCCTATCCTATAGGTCTATATAAGTGAGTATTTGATGCAAACTCTTACTATATAAATATCAAGGGTGAGCTCTTTTAGTTTGCTTACCCTATTTAGTATTGGTATTGACATATTAAATTCAGTTATTTTAAAGGGGTTAGTAATTGATCACAACCAAAAAATAGATTATTATAGAGGGTTTTGAGAACTTTTCTAATGATTACTTATAAATATGAAAAGGAGATCTGACATATGAGGAGGAGATACTGCTAGGAATAGGAGCAGGGATTAAGAAAAGCTGTGATTTATTCCAATAATACGTGTAAATGGAAAGAGATCAACTTTGTAATATCAAGTCTTACTGTGTTGAACATGTGGGATAAGAAGAAGGGTAACGCCAATGCACCCGGGCTGGAATGAAATCTATACACCTAGGGAAGATAAACAAGAAGGAGAACCCAGGGTGGGATGATCAATCCTCGCTTAGATGGACAAACATGATGGACATTGAATGTAGGAGAAAACAAGCAACAGGACAGGAGTCTACCACAGAGGGCCTCTGAAAGACTCTAACTAGCAATGTATCAAAGCAGGTATTAAGACTCACAACCAAGCCATCGCCAGAGTGCAGGGAATCATATGAAAAAAGGGGGAGTTAGTAAGACTTGGCAAAGACAAGAGCTCCACTAAGACCAAATAGTTCAGGTCACAGGGGTCTTCTATGAGACTGTTTCTCCAACCAAGGACCATGTATGGATAGAAACTATAACCTCTGCTCAGATGTGGCCCATGGTAGCTCAGTACCCAACTGGGTACCCTAGTAAGGGGAACAGGACTATTTTGGTCATGAACTCAATGGCTGGTTTGTTGACCGTTCCCCCCACCTCCGGCCCCTGATGTAGGAGCAGCCTAACTAGATACCAGAAGAGGACAATGCAGCCAGCCCTAAAGAGACATGATAAGCTAGGGTCAGTTGGAAGGGGGAGGCCCTCCCCTATCAGTGGACTTGGAGGGGTGCAGGGAGAAGATGAGGGAGGGTTGGGTAGGGTGGGAGGGAATGAAGCAGGGGGTTACGGCTATGCTACAAAGTATATAACCTGTGATTAATATAAAAATAAATAAATTACTTTAAAAAAAGAGGAAGATTAACCACCTACTCTGGGTCATCTTACTTCTGACATAGCAAGAAGCAAAAGATTCCTTAGCTTTGACAGATACCTGTGACTGGAGGTAAAGTCTAAGACTATAAACGTAGAAACACTGACTAAATGTGTAGTAGGAAATATTGATTCCTGTCTTTCAGTAAGGAGTCTTGGGAGTGGTATGAAGGGAAGGCTGAGTCTTCCTTGGAATGAAGTTCCTACTGAACACAGGTGCTTGGGCTAATGAGTTAGTCAATTTTTCTACAGACCGGACAAAAGTCTCAGAAAGCATCTTAAAAGAGAAATGATTGTTCACCTCATATTTTCATCATTTTCAGCCAACAGTCAGCTGTTGTCATTGTTCTGAGCCTGAAGGGAACTGAATGACCATGCAGAGAACAGCATTTGCCTACAGAGCCCTGGAAAGTGCGAGCACACACACACACAGGCACTCACTCATACAAGAGAGAGAATGAGAGAGAGAGAGATGGAGAGTCAAGAGGTGAGATAAACCCTTCAAAAATATACCAGCTGTGACACATTTCCTCCATTAGTCCCACAGTTAACTTTTGCTGCCTTTCAGTGAGATTTCAAGACCAGAGGAATACTTTGATTGGATTACAGACACCAGATGTGATCACTTTTCTTACATCTCTTCCTTGAATATTGCGTTAGGATTCAGGCCTTCAAGTCAAGAGCCTTGAGGAATATTTCATATTAAAAAAAAAAACAGCTAGAATTCAAATATACTTCTCATGGCTGTCCCAGGGGGCTTTATTCCATGAGTGAAACTCTCATTAGAATCAGTAATAAACAAAGTATATAACCTGTGAATAATATAAAAATAAATAAATTACTTAAAAAAAAGAATCAGTAATAAAAACACTGTTTATTCATCAGTGTCTAAACTGTGAAAATCACTTTTAACAAGAACCCTGCCAAGTAGTTTCTTTGTAATGACTACAACGGTTGATTGTGCATGCATATGTGTAATAACTTCGTTGCTAAAGGTTATCCAGAAAGCTGGTTAATCATCTTTATACTTCTCTAAGTGTATTTCAGGAAAGAATTTATATTGGATCAGTTACTTGTGTTAAGATGAATATTATTTCAAGTGCAAGTGGGTTTCTCCAGTCCGTTCTTCCCCATTCCATTGAAGGATGATTAGAACACAGAATTAGAAAGCATAGAATTTATTCTTTGCTTGAATCTATCTCTCTATCTTCTATCTATCGTTCTTTCTTCCAGTCATTATTGACTTTCAGACCCAGACTTGGACGTGTTTTCTTAAGTCACTTGGTGTTTTGTACATTAGGTATGACGTTGAACTGGTTTTTGTATTTCTTTAGCTTACAGACAGAAACTTATATAATCATCAACTTTTGTGGTCATATTAGCCAGTCTCTTTGACTGAATATTTTTTTATCTTTTCCTGTTGATTATATTTTTCTGAAGCTTAAACAGAGTAATTAAATTTGGTTAAGCCTTAAGGATAGATTGTGCAAAGATTTTCACCAGGAAGAGGACTCGTGGTTAAATCCAAGAGGGTTTTGTGAATAAGTCTTTTGTCTGTGACTTACAGTTTAGAAAGGGAGATGCCATTTATTTATGTGTCTTGAACTCTAACACACACTCTAAACTGTAACCTCAGCACTAAAGTTTGCTGATACTCCAAGAACTTCATTTTCAGCTGCCTATTTTACTGACCATACATAATTGGCACTTCAGAGTTAACACCCTTACTGCTAGTCTCCCACACTGAAGTGTGAAGTCTATAAATTCAAGGATCATTTCCCTCACATTTAGCAACATTCTTGGATCTTCAGGAATTTAATAGATCTTTAATGAAAGAAAACAGAAGGGTAACTACTCAAATGTCAAATGGAGAACTTCTCAAAATCCATCCAGTGTCAAAACAAAGTGTTGAATTTAACAAATTCACTTTCAAATTAAATTGACCCAAACTGTTTGAAAGTTAAGTCAGTTTTGCTTAATATTCACCTACATTTAAAATGTTGGGAACTAAAATTGAATATTACTAGTGCGATTATTGGTGATACATTTGCAACAAGGCACATTTGTTTTACTGCTTCCTGTGGTCCTTCTTTTCTAACCTTATTTTCCTATTTAACCACTTTCCTTCTGTGTCTGTGCTTTTATTCCAATCAAAGCAGAACTTTAATCATATAGTCTCTTTTTTGTTCTTTTTCACATATGTATACTTGTGCAGTGTGAGTACATATATCTGTGCATGTTTGACGTGTGTGTGTGTGTATGTGTGCACCAGAATGTGTACATGCGTGCTTGTGGAGGTCTGAGGTTGTTGTCAGGAATCTCCCCTGATTGCTTTTCTATCTAGTTCTTTGAGGCAGAGTTTCTCCCTTGGACCTAATGTTTTTCTATATGGCTAGTTTGATTCTACAGCTTGCATTAGGGCTTCTTCTATGTTTACATCTGAGTCCAGATTCATAGTCAATCCACCAGGCCTGCTTGGCACCTGCACAGGTTCTGGAAATCTAAAAACTGGCCCTCTAACTTGTGTTCAAACCACTGGTCATCTCCCCACTGCAAATAGTACAATTTCTTATAACGGACAATATTTCCTGAATACTATACTTTTCTAATTTGTAAGTTTAAGTGGATCTTCTTGGGCATTTGATTATATCTCCAGGTTGACTTCTGGAATCAGAAACTGACTGATTGGGTACATACCTATACACCTGGACATAAAAAAATATTATTGGTACAATGGATAAATTAGTAATTATTAAGAGATGACATAACCAAAGTCTAATCATTTTGCATGATTTATCAATGGGTTGTTTTGAAAACTCTCATCGCTCATGTTCATGTCTATAGTTATCCTGTTGCTTTATCTTCAAACTGTTATGCCGAAAGATGCAGATAAACAAACTGAACTGCTTGCAATTATGTTGCTTCTTCATTCCCTTCTTAGTTCCTGATCCACGTTTAGGAACACTACTGTAGCGTGTGTGTTATAATTACTCATTACCTATAATGCTCCTTTCTGCTGTGCCCTTGTACCAATCTTCTGCATACTTCTGTACCAGCTTTGTTTATATTATTATGTTCATATATATGTATTCAGTCTACAAAGCTAATTTACATATTTTTGCTTCTTTTTTTGTTGATGTTTTTATTAGCATCTGAAGATGAGGCATTTTCTGTCTGCAGTGCCCAATGTGATCTTAGAAAAATTAAAGGGTTTCAATAAACACTCTGTCAAGTATATTGATGAAATAATGACTGTATGAATGAGTAAATGAAGTATCTGTACATTTAAATATCCTGTATGATATTTTATTAAAGTGCAATAGTACATGACTATACAATGCCTCATTCATGAATCTATATAAAACAACGTTTAAGCTGATGGTGTTGAAAAACAACATAAACTTCACAAGGGCATATGCAACCTGTATTTTATTTTCTTTTGTTTCATTTTGAAAAAAATCATTTACAAATTAAAGCTATTCTTCATGGACTAAAAAGTATGCAAATCTGACAAAATGCCTGTCCTAGTGTATTTAAATTTAGGGCCTTACTGTATGTTCTTCTTAGAGTGCTAGATAACTAGAGGGATGATGCCAAAGAACAGATATTTTTCATTGAATGACAAGCTTTTAACACATTAAGGAACTGTAGTAACACTGAATTTTCCAGACTTACATCAGCTCGCTGACTGTGGAGAATTGCAAATTCAAGAAACAACCTAATAGTTTTAGCTTGACCTCTATATTGATTTTATTAGATATCTCAACATTAGACAAATCCTTGAAAGCTTTGTTTTGTGGCATAAACGGTTTTGATTATAATGGGCCTTTCATTCTTCTTCCATGAAAGACTATATGATTTCATCAGAAACCGTGGTGGAAGAGACATGTCCCCTAATTTAATGCTCACAAATATTTGTAGATGTACTTTTGCATTTTTTCTCTCAAGTGCTCAACCACACTGTGAAGAAAAAAATTTATCAAGATGTGCTCTCTGCCACTGTGGGTACATCCAGCACTAGAACAGTTGATAAAGTGCAAATACCTAAACTGGGTAGTTAAAATCCTGTAATATATTCTATTGAAATAAAAGATAAATCATTATGTTTTTGAAACCATGCAGCATAATTCTACATCTTAAAGTCATTTTGTTGTTTTATATCATCTACTTCAAAAGTTGTTTAGCAAGCCTCTTCTATTAATGGTGATTTGTGCTGCTCTTTGCAATCGTCCTTACAGAGACACTGTGTTGACAGAGGGCTCTTGACTCAAAGTCAGAAACTGATTGGTAGCAATTGTTTGCTGTGCTATTTGTCAAGAAAGCGTACTGAAGAAGAAAATTGCAACAATCATTTACATCAGTTTGAGGGCATTTATGTGTCTATTCTTAAATAATTCCTTTAGAGAAACACTTTTCTAAAAACTCTGAAAACTTATTTTATAATTTTACTGAGATAATTGAATTAAAAAAGTATAAGTCCCAATTAAATGGCTAAGACCAAAACAACACATATAAGTTCTTTTTAAAAATCTTGTAAAACTGTTTCTTAAGATTCTAACACCATTTCACATTGGAAATGTCTTACTGTTGAAGAAAAATGACACATATATATTAGCCTAAAAAATAGGCCATGTCATTTACATTTTAGCCAATTTTACAAAAAAAAAGTTCTCAATTTTTGTTTTGATTTTTGAAACTAGGCCATCCTGTGCAACTCAGGAAAAAAATTGAATTTTAATCTTCTTGTCTCAGCCTCCCTAGTTGTAGGATAATAGGGCTTGCATATCTTGACTAGAATTCCTAAAAACGGTGGGGAGAGGTGGTCACTGGGACACATTTCTATGCTGTATTTTCTACTTCAGGTTTCCTATATTCGAAGTGTTCTGTAGCTGAGACACAGTGCTGCTGTGATCATATGGAGAAGCAAGAAGCTGAATATGAGCAGTTCCATTTTCACATAAATTTGCAGTTAAATAGCAAAAATGTATTCGTTCCTATTAAATAGGTGCTTGTTGTGAGGGTTTTTAAATTTGGGGTTCAAAAGCAATATTGAAGATAACTGAGCTTTGGGGTAAAACATTTATTACTGTTGTGCTTAATGCCCCAGAAAAACAGCATGGCTTGGCTTTGAGGAAAATCTGATCCTTGATATTAAGTGTGTGTGTGCTTTTAATACAGGTTTGAGAGGGAGTATTCCATGTCAGGTAGTTGATGAGGAACCCAGAGAATGTGCTTGTAGCCAGGTTATCTCTGGTTTCTAGAAGGCAAGTTTTCAGCCCTTTTCTTAGTGTGTGCTCATCCTGTGAAATGATCCTTCTTCCTGAAGCCCCTGTGAGCTTAGGATACGTTGTAAACTTTCTGGAAGTTGTGAGGATTACAGAGTCACAAATAGCAGCAATCAGGTGCTATCATTTCCTCTACAGCCTTTATAATCTTAGAGAAGGTAATGAGGCCATGGGTAGCTTCTAGCCTAAATCCAGTGCTTGAAGCGGTTTGTTTCATAAGCTTCCTAAAGCATTCAACACTTTCAAGAATGCATATTCACTTTTAATTAGAATCTCAAGTCAAGATTATGAAAAAGGCATTTCGACAGTTTATTTGGCTCTTCATTTGCTAGTGTTCAGGGAAGCACATTTTCTTACAAAATTTTGTGATAACACATTTTCATGCTGTCTCTCGATCTTCATAGTTTGTCTCTCTGAGGCTGGTGATAGAATTAGTTACAGAATAAATAATGATCAATCCTGTACTGTATTCCAAAGGACGAGCTTTGCTGTACAAGGTTAACCATCTACCATCTGTTCAGAAGTGTTGAAAGGCAGGTTTTATTCACACAAGGAAAGAGAACTTAGAAAAAAATAATAAAATTTATGGTTGCAAAATTTATATTCTATGTGTGAGATATGGTATCAAAGCATTTCCCATTAGTGCATAGTAGTAGAAATTCAAATTTTTTTCTTTAAAACTACCTCACAATAAAGTCTTACAAGTGTAAGACTTACTTGAAATGTTTGATTTCTTTTCACATTCACAGGAGACATACTCTTTCAGCAAACTACTTGTTCCTCTGACTCTTCCAATCTTTTTTCCTAACTCTTTTGCAATGATCCCTGAGCCACAGGCACAGAAGTTGTTTTGCAGATAAAACTCTGGCACTAACAGTTCCGCATTTTGACTGGTTGTCTCACCCATATGACAACTTAAACATGATCTGAAGGGCTATAGCCATGGACATGCTAACGTGGACAAGGGAAAGCCCCAAAGCCCTCAGTCCCACACAAAGAATTACAGGCAACTAAAAAATAGTAACGGGAGAAATAGTCGTCTCCAGAGAAAAGCATACCAGCTGGCCTTCCAATAAATGGTCAGTCAGAAAACGCACACACAGGTGACATTGTAAAGACTAAGCACATTATTTCTTTTCTTTTATTTATTTATTATTTTAATATTAATTACATTTTCTTTACTTTGTATCCAAGCTGTAGCCCCCTCCCTCATTCCCTCCCAATCCCACCCTCTGTCCTTCATCTCCTTCCTGCCCCTCTCTAAATCCACTGATGGGGGAGGTCCTCCTCCCCTTCCATCTGAGCCTAGCTTATCAGGTCTCTTCAGGGCTGGCTACAATGTCTTCTTCTGTGGCCTAGCAAGGCTGTTCCTCCCTTGGGGCGGGGGTGGGGGAAGGTCAAAGAGCCAGCCATTGAATTCATGTCTGTGACAGTCCTTATTCCCCTAACTAGGGAACCCACTTGGATACTGAGTAAGCACGTATTTTTAAGAATACACGTGTGTATATGTGTGTGTGCTCGTATGTATGTGCCTGTATAATATACAGAGATCAGACTTGGTTGAATGTTCTGCTTTATTGATTATTGACTCATTCCTTCCAGACAAGGTATCTTCTTGAAACTGGAGCTAACAAGCTGATGGAGTTCTCTTTTTCCCTTCTGTTTCAAATCTCCCATCCTGATAATGGGATTACAGTTGTGAACAGTTGTAAAGCCACATCTGGCTGTTCTTTTTATTTGTTTGTTTGAATTAAAATAGTTTACTTTCTTTTCGAGATTTTTATTCACAAACTGTACAAATGTGATTTCTACCCATCTCTTCCCCATCCCAAACCCTTCTCAAATTCTTACTCTTTATTTTTTAATTTTATTTATTTTTACACATTACAGTTTATTCACTTTGTATCCCAGCTATAGCCCCCTCCCTCACCCTTCCCAATCTCAGCCTCCCTCCCTCATCTCTTTCAATGCTCCTCCCCGAGTCCACTGATAGGGGAGGTCCTCCTCCCCTTCCACCATCTGACTCCAGCCTATCAGGTCTCATTAGAACTGGCTGCACTGTCTTCCTCTGTAGCATGGTAAGACTGCTTCCCTCAGGGGGTGGTGATCAAAGGGACAGCCACTGAGTTCATGTCAGAGACAGTCCCTGCTCCCATTACTATGGAGCCTACTTACAGACTGAGCTGCCATGGGCTGCCATCTGTGCAGGGGTTCTAGGTTTTCTCCATGCATGGTCCTTAGTTGGAGTTTCAGTCTCAGAAAAGACTGTGCCAAGATTCTTTGGTTCTCTTGCTCTCCTTGTGGGGCTCCTCTCCCCTCCAGGTACTTCTTTTTTCTTTTCCTTTTTTTTTGTTTTGTATATGGAATTAAGCAAAAATTTATTTCATGCCTATAAACCGTTCTTCTACATATTTAGTAGGAAAATGTTTCTTTATAATTGAGTCCACTATTTAAAAAGATTACAAAAACCTAATGGAAACAGTATATGTTACTATATTAAGCTTCTTTCCTATTTCTCATGCATGTGCTGACCAACAACGTCCTATACTTTCAGGGATCATTTCTATAGTTCATTACTAGAGATGTTTCTCTGACTGTTTCCCTCCAGGTGTTTCTATCTCCCCTTTTCTTTCATAAGATTCCCTACATTCTGCCCAAAGTTTGGCTATGTTCATAGCAGCTTTATTCATAATAGCCAGAATCTGGAAACAACCCAGTTGTCTCAACTGAGGAATGGATAAAGAAATTGTGGTATATTTACACAATGGAATACCACTTATCAATTAAAAACAAGGAAATCATGAAATTTGCAGGCAAATGGTGGGATCTAGAAAAGATCATCCCAAGTGAGGTATCCCAGAAGCAGATAGATACACATGATATATACTCACTTATAAGTGGATACTAGACATATAATATAGGATAAACATACTAAAAGCTGTACACTTAAAGAAGCTAAGCAAGAAGGAAGACCCTGGATAAAATGCTCAATCCTCACTCAGAAAGGCAAAGGGGATGGACATTGGAAGAAGTAGAAAACAAGGAATAGGACAGGAGCCTACCACAGAGGGCCTCTGAAAGATTCTACCCAGTAGGGTATCAAAGCGGAATCATATTCTTTATTTTGCATTGGTTTATATGAACATGCATATGTGCATATGCAAACACACACCTTACATAAAAAGTAGATGTTTACTATTGTTCTTATGTACATGTGTTTAGGTCTGACCACTTGAACCTGGATAACATATCAGGAAGCATGTTTCCTCAGACACTTGTTTCTAATTCTTTCTTTCTGAGCAACTTTTGGTTGCCTACAGCACATAGTCTAGCAAAAGGAACTTGTAAAATTTTCCCCATCTCGGCTATTATATCAGCTAGTGTTCTCTGGTTAGAAGTCTTGTTTAGGCAAGCAGAATGCTGAGATTTCAGGTGAAGTTTTCCTGTCATATAGAGAAACAATGTGCAGCAGACACCCTTGTCCTCTGAGTCTTATGATCCTTCCACCCCTACTTCTGAGATGTTCTCTACTGTAGGGTTTGTGCTGCAGATGTGTCAGCTGGGGTTGGTCACGCTACTGCAGTCGTTCTTTGCATTTTGAGTGACTGTTGTATAAATATTTCTTTAATAGTCTCTGTGTGTTGCAGAAAGAAGATTCTTAGATGAAGGAAGATCCACACTGATGTGCATATGTTGACATGTCTGGTATTTCACATCAGTGCCAGGATCTGAATTCAGTGTCCTGTATTTTACACAGCAAGTGCTGCCACTAACTGAGCCAGATCTCCAACCTACAAAATGATTTCACTGGCTAAGGTTGTGTGCATCTGATTTCTCAACAGGAAATAGCTACCTTTTAGTCCCAGCTTACCCTATTTTTATTAAGTTCATCATGGTTTTCATCTTTGTTCTGATATGTATTAAAAGGATTAACATTTTACTTTTGTATTTTATTTTCATATATCAGCGTTAAGTGTTTTCTTGTACTCCTTGTTTTAAGTAAATAATCCACTTTATCTTTTCATATTTTATGTAGTTACATTTTACTGCTAATGCTTTTTCTAGGATATGTACATGCCTACTATTAAGTGAATGGTCTTATAAAATTTACTATATTGTTCTTATCAAACTCTGAACATAATGCATTGGGAAGTGGCTGATTTTTTTTCTAAGAGGTTTTATGGGAATGAGAAGAATTGTTGCTTGAAGCTAAAAATACCAATTTGTTAAATTATTTTTTAATTCTTTGAATGTGTTTGCTGTTTGTATTAGTTATTCTTTAAAGTAAATTATAGGAGTCCGTAGGTGTTTCTGTTTTTCTCAATCCAAAAAGACTGTAGCTTGGCTGTTGTCAAAAGATTCTATAACACACAATATGAAAAGCCATTAGGATTAGAAACCAGTCATTTCTTTCCTCCTTTGAGTGCATATGCCCTATCCTTCTCTTGCCTTTATTTACTCCCCAATGGAAAGTCACATGGACTTTTTCTTTTTTTACATTTTTTAGACACACACTCTATTCTTGTTTCCTCCAACATGTTAATACATGTAGATGTTTATTGTTTGACATCATCATTGCTTTGGAAACTATATCTTAACCTTACCTCCTGTTTTATGGATTTGAATCTGCTATTTATGCTTTCTTTACTTGATTTCCTGATATTCTTTCTCTAACATTCAGTTTTATTTGAGTAATTCATTGTTGACCTTTTATACTTCCAGTACTTAGGTATAAATCTTTATGAGAAAGATTATGTAATAACAGGTCTTTTGCCTTGCCGGTAACCACAATTGCTATAAACTGGCATGTGTAACAACCATTCTATGTAACCACTGCATGCTGTAAGCTGATAAACCATGTAAAGTTCAATGCCCTGAAGTCAGCATCTCAGACTACTTTTCTCAATGTCTTTCTAAGCTCTTCTGCAGAACATCTTCACCTAGGATAAGGATGGTTGTATGTGAGCCACTTAGAACTGAAGACTCAAAGTTATTTTTATCCAGCCCTTCGGTCAGTTATGAGTCTCAGCAGTAACCATTTCCCACTGCATAAAGAATATTCTCTGACAAAAGATAGGTGGACTACATGGGTATAGACTTAAATATTTCAATGTAATTTGACAACATGACCACTTAACAATAGCAGCAACAACAAAACAGTAGTTGGTCACCTCATAGGGCCTCTCTTCTTTTCAGTCATTTACTTTTGACCAAGTATATAATATCGGACAAAAAGTATTTCCAAAGGACCAGGCTTTATATCCAATCCAAAAGTGGTTGGTGACTTCCAGAGTCATCATGACACTATTGATGAAGTGGGCATACCTCGACAGCAGCAGTGGTATAACATTCAGGATCCAGTACTACTAGGTAGGGCCATTGATGTCTTTGCTCTCCCAGAAAAGTAATTTCCGATGTTTTGTAAGATAGTAGAGCAGAGAGGTTCCTGGTCAGGTTGAGGGTCACTTCCTGCATCAAAAAGTGAAGTGAGTGCTGTTTTCATCAATACAGTCTTACCATCTAGTTATACAGGATGACTAAATGCAATGTCAGTAGTTTATGCTGATTTGGGTGTCTCTGATGCCTTCCTGACCAATAACTTAAATGAAGCCATCATGTTCATGACATTACGCTCTTTATTTAATTCTAATCTGTCCCAAACATGCAGGAATAATGATCCCAAATGGCAACATCTCACATGAGAAGGCTATGAAATAGAGAGAACATGAGAAATAGAGAATATAGACATGATAATGGTGACCAGGAGATGTTGAATAAGTTCATGACTTATGGCAAGCAGCTTATTTAGACGTACCATATCTAAGATATTATTTGCAGGAGGGAAACAGCCAAGGTCAGCAGAGACCTAAGTCAGACAATGTTGGCAAGGAGAACATGGCGTATCTCACACACATTTGCCTAAGGTCTGATAATCACAGTCCACGGGATGATTCCAGTCCCCAGAGACCTTAGCCTTGACTGCTGAGGGTGCACTTAGTCCAGTCCTAGACTACTGACCTTGCAAAGTCAGCTCCCGGACAAGGATACAGGACTAAGAAAAAGTCTTGGATCAGTCTAGCTTCTTCTCTCTCTTTTATATTTTTTTATTATTTTATGTATTCAAGTTTTTTCTGCTTATATGAATATATATCATGCACGTGAATGGTGTCTGTGGGTACAGAAGTGAGAAGAGAGCACTGGGTCCCCTTGGACTCCAGTTACAGAAAGTTATGAGCCAACATACAGGTGTTGGGAATGGAACCTGAGTCTTCTACAGAGCAGTCTGTGCTCTTAAGCATTGAACCAGCTCTCCAACTCCCATAACTCATTTCTTCATGCATCCACAAAAGTAAACTTCATTAAGATACACTGGTTTTATTTTGCTTATAGTTAGCTATTTCTCATTCATTTTGCATGTAGGCTTCTTAGTTTTAATTTATTTATATGTGTTTAAGATGAAATACAACAAGGTTATATTTGTTTTTCCTTTTAAACTTTATGTTTACAATTTTTTCTCATTGTTACTAGTTTTATGAAAATTTCCTATAGCGTAGTTTTAATTTATTCATGTCCTTCCCCAGCTCCCCCAAGAACTATACCCTCCTCTTTGTGCCCATTTTTTTTTGTCTGTTTTTGTCTTTATTTGAGCTCCTACAGTATAGTTTGTACTATGTGGCTACTTTAAGATGTGTGATCTTTCATTTTTACAATGGCTACTTTTTAAGTGGACAACTAAGTTTACTCATGTTTGCTAAGGTTTGAAAACATTTAGAGTTGTTTTTACAAGTTACTTTTTGTTTTCATCTTTATCACATTTCTCACTTTTTTATTTTTTACTTTTAGTTATAAATTTTCTTTAAAATAAATTTATATTTACAGTATTTTAAAAATCATGTTGTTCATTTTATAGACACTATGCACACATTATAAGTTAATGCTTTACATTTTCACAATGAATTAATAAATTAATATCAGTAAATATTTATTCATCGAGACTTAAACTCCATTCTATCATCTTAACTGTACCTAATTTATTTGACTTCCAAGATTCCATCTGGCATACCATAGGAAAATTAATATCCCCACATTCTTCTTGACTTTACTAGTCTCTATTTTAGTACTATTTAAAAATAATTTTAAGTGATCTGCAGATGACACAAAGTAATAAAGATGAAGTAGAAGGAAAATCACAATATATTTGAAAGTCCATAGCTTAATGAATAAGTTAGATTTCATACAGATATAAATCTTCAACCTGTGCAAACAACACTAGTTATTTCTATGCAAAAATTCAATTGTTAGACATTTCAATGAAGTATGAATTTGTGTATGTATTAATTCCATGATTTATGACACAAAAGCTGCCTTGCTGATGAAGACAGCATTTACCTATGTTACTGAACATGAACATAACCTAACTAAGAGCAATACCCATTCTGACTTGTGTTCATGATGCTGGAATAATGCAAAGTTCCAAAGAAAAGCCATACCCAATTAACCAGCTTCCTCAAATCTCATGGAGATGGCAGTCAAATGCACCATAAATTCGATTCAGTTGTGTTCTTCAAGTTCACTAAGTTGTCTTTGTGAGTCTGTGCGCTTGTGTGTGTTTAAAGTGCGTTAGTTTCTCTTCCTGTTGTGATAAAGTACCTCAAAAAATTAAGCTATGAAGGTTTTATTTAGCTCACAGTTCAAAGTTACAATGTTACCATCCATCACAGCCAGAAGATCAGTAGCTTTGGGGAGCTTGTCACATTGAATCCCTTGTAAACTAAGTACAGACAGGAATGGATTAATGAATGCATGCTAGTTTTCAGCTTTCTCCTCTTTCACTACAGTACTGGATTCCTTTACCAGAAAAATGGTCTCACATCAAGATTGCATGTCATCCCACCTCAATTCTAAAGCACACCTATATTCTGTTATTTAACATTGTCATTATTTTTAGTATTTTAAACTTATCTTTATTCTGTGCTTGTGATTATGTGTAGGAATACCTGTGCATGCATGTGTAGGTCAGGGAAAAATAGTGGCGCCAATTCCTTCTATCCACCTTAATAGTGGTTCCAGGAATTGAGCCGAAGTTTTCCTGCTTGGGTGAAAAGTGCCTTTACCCTCAGAGAATACTCCCTGGCCCCAACACACCATAGTTTATATTAGACAAAGTTTATGTTTGGGAAAATACAAATAAGGTTAAATTAATTTCAACAATGTTATAGAAATGTACTGAAGACACATTTATTCATTATGCTTATGAGACAGCATCTCCCAATATGAGATTCACTACCTCTGCACATTCCTACCGCATGATTTGTTGGCTAGGTTTTCGGAATTTTTAAGTGCACAATGGTAGTATAATAAGAACAAACTTACATGAACAAATAAATTACACACAAAATTCCATTTGTATTTTAAAAAATACACCTTTTCAAATTTTTGTTCTTTAATTACAGCTTCATATAACTTGAACCTATACATACTTCACTCTACTCAGAATTTACACTTGTTTTCTAAACTTTCAATAAATATTTATTCCTTAGTTTCTGAAATTTTATTTAGTATTTTATAA
The DNA here is from genome assembly GCA_028658305.1 of Pachyuromys duprasi. Lineage (NCBI taxonomy): Eukaryota > Metazoa > Chordata > Mammalia > Rodentia > Muridae > Pachyuromys > Pachyuromys duprasi. The sequence goes on along the minus strand of CM053759.1, from coordinate 44,050,349 downwards.
TCTAAGACCAATAACCACCCTAACTCTGTATCAGGGACAGGAATTTCTTAAAGGAAAAGCTTCTTGGGAGACTGGAGAGAGACCTCACAGGTTAAAAGCACTTCCTGTTTTCAAAATCCGGAGTTTGGTTCCAGGAGCCCAGATTGGTTCTTCACAATCACCTGTAACTCCAGTTTCGGCAGATCTAACATTCTCTTCTGGACTGCACGAGCAGGCAATGGCATGCATGTCCCATGTGCAACCCCAAAAATATACATAGGAAGTTATAATTAAAATGAAAATAGAAAGCAGGATATTTATTTTATTGATATGAATATTCACACTACAGAAAAAAGGTTATAGAAACTGCAGTAAATAAGCATTAGTCAATAAATAGAGAAGAACAGGACTAGCCATTTCCTTAAACTAAGAGCGTTCCTTGGTGTCTCTACTTGTCTTCCTGGCAGCACCTGAAATAAGTTAGGCTTCCTTCCAAAGTAGGCAGAGGACACAAGGTAAATAGCTATAAATCTGCATACCTTTTTACAGCCAGAATGCTTTTTTTTTATTTTAATTTTTTATATTAATTAAAGTTTATTAACTTTGTATCTCAACTCTAGCCCCCTCTCTCATTCTGTCCCAATCCCAACCTGCCTCCTTCATCTCGTCCCATGCCCCTCCCCAAGTACACTGATAAGGAAGGTCCTCCTCCCCCTCCATCTGACCTTAGCCTATCAGGTCTCACCAGGTCTGGCTGCATTGTCCTCCTCTGTAGCATGGTAAGGCTGCTCCCTCCTCAGGGTAAGGTGAGCCAGACACTGAGTTCATGTCAGAGACAGCCTCTATACCCAGTACTAGGGAACCCACTTGGAGACTGAGATGCCATGGGCTACATCTGTGCGGGGGTTCTAGGTTATCTCCATGCATGGTCCTTGGTTGGAGTATCAGTCTCATATAAGACCCCTGTCCCCAGATATATTTGATCCTTGTGGAGCTCCTGTCCCATCCATGTCTTTCTATCTCCCCCTTCTTTCATAAGATTCCCTGTACTCTGCCCAAAGTTTGGCTATGAGTCTCATCATCTTTGATACACTGCTAGGTAGAGTCTTTTAGAGGTCCTCTGTGGTAGGCACCTGTCCTGTTCCGTGTTTTCTCCCTCTTCCTATGTACATCCCATTTACCTTTCTGAGTGAGGACTGATTATTGTACTCAGGGTCCTTGTTCTTGCTTAGCTTCTCTAAGTGTGCAGATTTTAGCATGTTTATCCTGAATTAAATGTCTAATATCCACTTATAAGTGAGTATATACCATGTGTATCTGAGTAGTTACATTTATTAATTGTAATAAACAACTCAAGTCAGACCAAGGCTTTTATAACTTCTGGATGTATAATAAAGTTTAGAACACAAAATATTATGATACTATTTTTAAATGAAACAACCTTGTTTAAAATTTATAATAAAATTGGGCCTAGTTGGTCATTTTTGTGAATTATCATAGGAAAACTAATGAACATAGCATAGAACTTTATTGTTTCTTCAATCAATTGTGAAACCACGAGAAGCAACAACACATTTTTGCTTGTACTGTACTCTTTCCCCATTCCAAGTGAAACTAAAAGTTAACTAATGGAAGACTATTTTTCTTTTAAAATTATTTTCTGCATTACTGAAAATTTATAAAATTTACACAATTAAATTACGACTGTTTCCAACTGAAGTCACTACTCATATTCTTTTCAGTTTTTTCTGAACATAACCTCTTCCAGGTTCTTTTTTTAAATTTTTTGTTTGTTTTTTTTTTTTGAACTAGTAAAACTAGTTAATGCTGTTTGTTCATGGGTGTGGCCCCATCCACTGAAGCATGAGAAGCCTGCTAAAACAGAATGCATAAACATCTTCACAGTAGAAAACCAAGTAAAAAAAGAAAATAATAAAGATGAATCAACAGTTTTTAAAATTTTTAAATAATAAAAATGATTGTACCAAAAAGAAAGTTTATGTAAATGAGTGCTTAGAAAAGAAAAGATAGTATCAGATCATTTTATTAGAAAGGAGGAGATGGATAAAATTGCATGAAAATTTGCAAATTTTAGAACATTTATTTCTGGCTATTGGTTTTTTGTTTTTTGTTTTTTTGGCTTCAACCAGGCAATGATTCTCATAATACAAAAACATTTATAAGAAGATGCTGTACCTTCAGCTTTGTCATGTTGATAATGCTCTTTGATTGCCTCCACCTGAAGGGGCAACAGCTTTACCAATCCACAGGGGAAGACATTGAAGCCGGTCCTGATGAGACCTGATTGACTAGGGTCAGATGGAAGGGGAGGAGGACCTCCCCTATCATTGGACTGGGGGAGGGGCATTGGACTGGGGGAGAAGAAGAGAGAAGAAGGGTGGGATTGGGAAGGGGTGGGAAAGGGGCCTACAGCTGGTATACAAAGTGAATAAACTGTAATTAATAAAAATAAAATTAAAAATTAAAAAAGAATAAATTGCAATAAATAATCATTTTAAAAAGGGAAGGTACAGTACATAAATGAAATGCATATCTCAAAATAGATTGTCTCCAAGAATAATGATTTCTTAAAGCTCTATTATTAGCAAAACATCAAAATAATAGTTAAAATATTTGATAGATATTTTATTATAATAATTTTATAAAAATCTATAAAGACACACATGAGGCTTCAAATGTTATTCATTATAGAGACACATTGAATTCTTTTTCTTTTTATTATTTTTTTACGATTTGTTCATTACATATCCCAATTAAAGCTCTGTCCCTGTACTCCCCCAAGTCCTACCCTCCTTTCCTCTTCTAGCCATCCCCATCCCCTAGTCCACTGAAAGGGGAAACTCTCCACCATTGCCATCTGCCCATAGGTTAAGCCTCATCAGGACTGCCTAGATCCTCTTTCTTCTGTGGCCTGGTAAGGCCACATCAGAAGTGAGTGATCAAAGTGCAGTCACCCAAGTTCATGCTAGAGGTAGCCCCTTCTCCTCTCATTCTAAGATCCACATGGAGCCTGAGCTGTCAATCTGCCACATCTGAGCAGGGGTTCTAGTTCCTCTTGGTGCATGGTCCATGGTTGGTGCATCAGACTCTGCAGTACCCCTTGGACTCAGATCCTTTAGCTTTGTTGCTCTCCTTGTGGGGCTCCTGTTCCCTCCATGTCTCTCTCTTCCCACCCCTCTCTTGTTTTATAAGATCCCCTCTGCTCTGCCCAATGTTTTCCCACGAGTCTCTCAGAATATACCCAAAAGATGCCCCACCATTCAATAAGGACATTTTCTCAACCATGTTTGTAGCAGCTTTATTCATAATAGCCAGAATCTGGAAAAAACCTAGATGTCCCACAACGGAGAAATGAATACAGAAATTGTGGTACATCTACACAATGGAATACTACTCAGCTATTAAAAACAAGGAAACCATGAAATTTTCAGGAAAATGGATGCAACTAGAAAAGACCATCCTGAGTGAGGTAACCCAGAAACAGAAAGACAGGCATGGTTTACACTGACTTATAATTGGCAATTAGTTGTATAACATAACAACCATTACAGACCTAAAGAAGGTAAACACCAAGAGAGAATGCTTGAATTTCATTCAGAATGGCAAATATGATAGACAGCAGAAGTGGTGGAAGAAAGGAATCTGGATGGGAACCTACTATAGAGGGTCCTCTGAAAGGCTCTACCCAACAGGGGATTGAAGCAGATTCTGAGACTCACAACA
>CM053759.1:44024407-44038873 GCA_028658305.1 Pachyuromys duprasi | reverse complement strand
CAGGCAAATGGTGGGACCTGGAAACAATCATCCTAAGTGAGGTATCCCAAAAGCAGAAAGAAACATATGGTATATACTCACTTACATAGACCTATAGAATAGGAAGGCCATGCTGAAATCTATACACCTAGGGGAGATATACACAAAGGAGGACCCAGGTTGCTATGATCAATGCTTGTTTAGATGAACAAATGGGTTGGACATTGAATGTAGGAGAAAACAAGCAACAGGACAGGAGCATACCAAAGAGGGCCTCTGAAAGAATCAATATAGCAATATAGCAAAGCAGATATTAAGACTCACAACCAAGCCTTCGGCAGAGGGCGGGAAATAATAATAAAAATAGGGGAAGTTAGTAAGACTTGGGGAGAACAAGAGTTCCACAAAGACCAAACTGAGCAGGGCACAGGGGTCTTATATGAGACAGTTTCTCTAACCAAGGACCATGTATGGATATGTCCTAGAACCCCCGCTCAGAAGTGGCCCATGGTAACTCGGTGTCCCACTGAAGACCCTAGTAAGGGGAACAGGGACTGTTTCAGTCATGAACTCGATGGCTGGCTCTTTGACCCTCCCCCATACACGCCAGGGAGTAACAGCCTGGATAGATCCCAGGAGTGGACATTGTAGCGAGCCCTGAGGAGACAAGATGAACTGGGGTCGGATGGAAGGTGAGGAGATCCTCCCCATTCGGTGGACTTGGAGGGGACGGGGAGGAAATGAGGGAGGGATAGGGAGAGTGGGAGAGAAAGAGGGAGGGGGCTACGCCAGGGATACAAAGTACCTAACCTCTGATCGATATAAAAATAAATCAATTAATTAAGTAAAAAATAGATTTTTGGAAGTATTCTGAAGTCCATTGCTGTCCAGGTCAGTCATTGATTCTTGCCTATGGCCACTTTATACCTCACAATTTTTGTACATATTTAGGTAATTTTATCTACCTGTAAGCTGCACCATTCATACAAACTTAGGGCATATATTTTAGTTCTTACTCTTATTCATTCTCCACAAATACATACTAAAAATATTGTTTGTCCCTTTGCGTATCACCCCAGTCCTTTTCCATTTTATGTTATCCTTGATGTTGTAATTATATTTCAATATCATTTCCATTTCCAACCTCCAACTTTTCCCATATAACACCCTTTCTGAAACCTTGAAACTCACAGTTTCTTTAATATCAACTGTTATTGTATGCATATATGTCTATACACATATAACCTAAATATGACCTCTTCAGTTCATATGGTGTTACTTGCACGTATGTTTGCAGGGCTGACCATCTCGCACTGGACTACTAATTGTTGTACTCTTTCGTACAGAAGACCACCTCTTCTACTCTCACCATCTTTTCTTGGTTTTCTAGAGTTCATTTTGTGGGTTTTAGGCCTCATCATGGATTTTTCCTCATTTGCTTTGGCATATTTATTGGAATCATACTTTAAAATAAATGTTACTAAAATCACACCAAAATCTATTATCTGACAAATGCCCAAATTACATTTTCTTCTCTTAGTGCCCATGATATTGTGTCTTCTAGAGATTCCACTACTAGGGAAAATGGTCTCAACTCTGAAACATCAACTATTCAGTAGTATTAATATATATTCACCTATTCTCAAGGCCATGATCTCTCTCTGGGGAAGTGTGAATGGAGAAAGAAAGAAGAGAAGAGAATTAATTATTGGAATTTTCATGCTGCAGAAAGCTTAACACTTCTCTTGTTGGATTTTAATTAAGTCTTTCCAGAGTCAATTTTGACACAGGATATTTCCCTTCTTGGGGAAATTTAGTTCGTCTTTGGTCTGTCTGTCTCTGGAGAACAGTTTGTGTTATTTTATAAAGAGATATGATTCCTGCCAATGACCAAGCCCCTTAATGAAGTACAAATGAAAAATTTAGGAATTTGAATAGGATCCTCAGAGGCAAAATTCACTAACTGAGTACAAGAAATGGAAGAGAGGATCTCAGGTATTTAAGAGAAGATAGAAGAAATGGATATCCCAGTCAAAGGAAACCTAAAGTCTAAAACAAAAACAAAAGCAACAACAACAAAAACTCCTGACAGAAAACATCCAGGAAATCTGGGACACTATGACAAAGACCAACTATAATACTAATAGGTATAAAGGAAGGATAGGAAACCTGGATCAAGGGCACAAAAATTTTTTCAGGAAAATCAGAATAAAGTGTTTTTTTCTAATCTAATGAAGGAAATATCGAATAAAGGTAAAGGAAGCATACAGAACACCAAATATATGAAACCATAAAAAAGATTTCCATTAGCATGTAATAATAAAAATAACAGTAAACATATAGAACAAAGAAAAAATATTAAAAGTTGCAAGGACAAAAGGAACAAGTAATATATAAAGACAGAAGTTTACACATGAAAATAGATTTTTATCAACTATTCAATAGATAGACGGATAATATCCAAACTAAACATGGAACTCTAAAAGCTAGATCAAAAAAAAACAACCAATTTGAAAAAAAATGTAGCACAGATATAAACAGAAAGTTCTTAAAAGATGAAAGTGAGATAGGTGAAAACACTTAAACAAATATTAAAGATTCTTAGTCACCACGGAGAGGCAAATCAAACTTCTTTTAAGATTTCTTTTCAAATTCAGCAGAGTGACCACGTGGAGTAAGCGACAATGTGTACAGCCGCTGTGGACATCAGCAGGTCCTCAGGAAGACCTCAAGATCCAGCTGTACCACTCTTGCCAATAAACCAAGTAGACCCTTTTACTTTAGTTTTTGTATAGGATGGAAGCAAGTGTATATTACGTTCTTGTGCATTTTACTGGGTTCTTTTCCAAGTGTTTGTTTTGTCCTAATTCAATGTTCTAGTTTTAAGTTTTTATTTTATTATCTCTTAAAAGCTTTTTTGTTTTTCAACTAGAGATAGAAAAGGAGTGAATCCAGAGAGGAGGTGGGGAAGAACTGGGAGGATTAAAGAAGAGAAAGCCATGGCAGTTCAGCCTCTAAGTAGGTTCCATAGTAATGGGAACAGGGACTGTCTCTGACATGAACTGATTGGCCTGCTCTTTGGTCTCCTCCCCCTGAGGAGGAAGCAGCTTACCATGCCACGGAGGAAGACAATGCAGCCACTCCTGATGAGACCTAATAGACTAAGATCAGAAGGAAGGAAAAGAAGACCTCCCCTATCAGTGGACTTGGAGAAGGGCATGCATGGAGAAGGGAGAGGAAGGGAGGGGTTGGGAGAGGAGAACGGAAGGAGCTACAGGGGGGATATAGTGAATAAAGTGCAATTAATAAAAAAATTTTAAAAAGAAAAAAAAAAAAGAAGAGAAAGCCATAATCACGCTATATTGTGTTAGGGTAAAAAGCTAACTTCAATTTAAAAAATCCTTTTCCTAATCAAAAAAGGGGTTGCAACCCCTTTGAAAAACCCCTATCTCTAAAAATATAACAATTCATAACAGTAGCAAAATTACAGTTATGAAGTAGAAACAAAAATAATGTTATGTTTGAGGGTCACTACAGCATGAAGAACTATATTAAGGGGTCACAGCATTAGGGAGTTTGAGAACTACTGCTATAAAGAGAAAGTCCCATTTCTAGCCCTCCCTTTTTTACCTTTAAATTCTCTTTTGGATATTTATGTCAGGGCATCATGATACAATATAATTGCTGGGCCTTAAAAACTCACTGAGGTCAATTTCCTATCGAACCAACTTTAAATTAAGGTGGAAATCAACATAGAAGGGTTGTTTGTGGAATGCTTCCAAGTTCCACATTCTTGTAGGTTATGGATCAGCATTAGGCTTGGTGAGGTGATATTTTGAGTACAGGCCTCAGCCAACCAAGGGGAAAACACTGCAGCTGAGATTGTCTACTGTTATTGCCCAGATAGATCGAGTTAATATTCCTCAACAGTACTTGGGCATGAAACAAATAAGCCACCAGCTGCAAATTTTGTCTACAGCCCCACTGCTCTTTGAGAGGAAAGCCTGCTCTTTTAAGTTTTAAACAGGATAGAAATTCTGCTCTCTAGAAGGCTAAGTCATACTTTCTCCAGTGAATTCAGATGTTCCTCTTGTTTACTGTTTCTTGCATATTCTGTATTGGTTTCAGAATATGATGTTGAAAATAGGGTCTTAAATATGTTGATAAACCCATATTAGCATATGAATAAATGAATATGGGAATGTGAATGTGAGGATTACAAAAGTATTAAGAACAGTAAATGTTTTCCTATGCAATCAAATAGATAATGAAATCATGCTATTCATGGAAGTAGGTATTAGTGTTTCTTCAGGAGACTTCCTACAGACTTGGTTCTGAACATACAACACATACACTTTGCATTGTGAAACTTCATATCATACGTTTAAATCAAACGTTGCCTGGAACTCCTCAGTTCAGTTAGGAACTACCTTATGTTACAAATGACTATACATACACATATATATGCATGTATGTATAATTTTTTGCTTTTAAAGAACTGTGATTGTTTAAATACAAAAAAAAACCAAACAACCAAACATACACACATAAATCTCTCAGTATTTTTCCTATCATCATTCCCCAGCTTACAAATATTGAATCAAATTATAGTGAATCTTTTGAACTTTATATATAATAGCACTTGGTTTTAAATCTTTCTGGTAAAGTTGCTGGAGTTTGATAAATATAATTAAATACATTTTGATGATGTATTTAAGAGGAATTTCCAACCAAATTACGAAAAGGTGCTAAACATACTTGTATTAATGGTTATTACATATACTTCTGAAGCTACTTTCTCAACATTGATAGGCATAAAATTAAAATATTGAATAGCTTTGAAACATGGTAAGTCTGCTCTACTTCCTGAAGCAGAAAATAGTCTACCAAGATAAAGTTTTTTACACAGAAGTAAATTAATATATCTAGCTTTAATAAACAGTAAAATTATATGTTCTGCATTATGTTACAAGGCAATTGCCTAAATATTTTGTGTCAATGTGAAATTCAGTGGGAATATCTGCTTTAATAGTTTATATTATATGTATTGAGACATGACCTTGTTTTGTAATACTGCTTGGCTTGGAACCTGCTATGTAGACCACATTGATGATGAATTCACAACATTCACCTTTTTCTGCCTTCTGAGTATTGGGATTAAAAGTAGGTGGCACTATACTTTTTTCATATATGACATACCTTAGCTAATAAAAATTATTAAAATATACAGTAAGCTATGGCATACCTATAAATGAATTTAAGTAATTTTATAGTTTAAATATGAATAAAGTGAATATTCTTAGTGTAAGTACTTAGTCTTTCCCTCTATAATATAGATAACAATAATTTCTATGAATAATTCTGATAGTTGTATTAACTATGATTAAATTTTAGAATTTATATGCATGTGTTTATTTCAAATTGTCTGTGTGTGTATGTGTATGTTTGTGTGTGTTCAGGTGGAAGTGTGTCATGCCACATTGTGGGTGTGCATGGGGGTGTCAGAGGATGATTTGGGGGAGTTAGTTCCCATTGTCTACCCTGATGGAACAGGTCTGCTTATTTCTTTTATATCTACTTTCTGTCTCACTGTAGGACTCCTGGTATTACAGATATTTAGCAGCTCATCTGGCTTTTTGTGTGGGCTTCTGGAATTAATCTCAGGTTGTCAGCCTTATAGATTTTAAGTTCTTATTCATCACTTATTCATCCCACAGCTGCATATTTTAATGAAGCATAATGTTTCAATTGGCTTATATTTAACTTCTGTGTAAATAGATGTACATAGTTTACAAGATAATACCTTCTGGTTGTTATGGTTAACTTTCATTGTCAAATTTATACACGCTAGAATCACCAGAGAGAAGAGTCTTCTGGAATGTCTGGGAGGGATTATATAGACACAGAAATGCCCCACCCACTTGAGTAGCATCATTCCCTTGGCTTGGTAATGCTGACTTCAGATGTAGATGTAGAAAGCGAGGCTGAGCTCATGCATTCCTTGTTTTCTGCTTCTTAACTTCGGAAACAATGTTGGCCTGCTGTGATGAGCTACTGTCACTGTAGTTTCTTTCTAATGATGGAGTATGACCTGGAACAGTGATACCATTAGCCTGTTCTCTCTTAAATTGTTTATACTGAGGTATTTTAGCACAATAACAATTAATAAATTAATACACTGCTGAAACAAAAAAAAACCCCTAAAGCATTCAATGGACCAGAAAAATACTTACTTATTCTACACTCATGATTTCCAAGTGTTTCATGTTGCTGTCACTCTTCTCTAACAATTATTTATGAAACCAAAGATACATATATTTACAAATATATTTCCATTTTTGAACATTATGTTCAATGTCAACATGTCCATTTGCTTAATATAGAGAACTGGGAAGAACAGAGTGATTTTATGTATTAATATTTTAAAATTTAATTTATTTTTTATTGGTTACAGTTTATTCACTTTGTATCCTAGCTGAAGCCCCTTCCCTCATCCCTTCCCAATCCTACCCTTCCTCCCTCATCTTCTCCAATGCCCCTCCCCAAGTCCACTGATAGGGGAGGTCCTCCTCCCCTTCTCTCTGACCCTAGCTTCAGGTCTCATCAGGACTGGCTACAGGTCTTCCTATGTGGCCTGGCAAGGCTGTTCCTCCCTCAGGGGTAGGAGATCAAAAAACCAGCCCTTGAGTTCATTTCAGAGACAGTCCCTATTCCCATCACTAGGGAACCCACTTGGAGACTGTGCCACCATGGACTACATCTGTGCAGGGGTTCTAGGTTATCTCCATGCATGGTCCTTGTTTAGAGTATGTGTTCATTTTTAAGTGGGGCATGACTTTGCTATGTCATTTTATACAGGGGCCTTCAATATTTGCAGGTTTTGGTATTTGCAGCAAAGGTACTCTGCAAAAAAAAATCTTCTACAGGTTCTATGTGGTGTCTTCTTTTAAGTAAGTCAAAATGTTACTCTCCTTAGGTTCACATTCTGAAGAAAATAAGGAAGGTGAACATTTTGTTGATTGGCTCGTTCAAGAGTTCCACTTCATGGTTTTTGGTAAGTGAAATGATCGAACTGGCCACTATCAATGATCTTTTGAGCCAAGCAATATATAGGATATCATTTATATCTTTGCATTATGTTCCTACTATATTAGCATATTTGTTACCTTGATTTATGCTTTTTATAACTGATGTAAGAGAATCTCAGAGTTCTTTACTCTTCTACTCTATAATAATGTGACAGTAAATGTGATATGGTTGTGACCCATGCTAAGATTTCTGCCTGAAATTTGGCCAATTGTGCTGAATCTTAAGCGCAGCTCTTCATCTGAGACATTGTTAAAGGACCAATAGCAGCAGCTCTCCATAAGGCTTCATCATTTTTATGGGGGTGCTTTCATCCTTGAAGTACACGGTCACCTACAGAGTGTCAGCAGTAGATTTTAGGCAGTTTCTGAGGTGCCTCTATGACAAGTGTCAGTAGCATCTTTCTCTCTAACTATGGTATGTCAAAAGTCTGAAAACAGAAGTTATTTCCTTTCAAGGATGAGATATACTAGGAGATGAAGTATTACAAAAGGAAGATGGAAGAGGAGGTGGACTTGCCCTATCAGTGGACTTGGAGAGGGGCATGGGAGGAGAAGAGGGAGGTCAGATGGGATTGGGAGAGGATGGAGGGGGCTACATCTGAGATACAAAGTGAATAAACTGTAATTAATATAAAAATAGAAATAAAAATGTATTAAAAAGAAATGCTCCCTGCACAGGAATTCTTGTGAAAGAAGGGGGAGATGAAGAACCTGGAGGAGAGCAGCAGAACCAAAGCATCTGGGCAAAGGGATCTTTTCTGAAAGTGATGCTCCAACTGGAGACTGTGCATGAAGATAACCTAGAACTCCTGCACAGATGTGGCCCATGGCAGTTCTGTCTCCAAGTGGGTTCCCTAGTAATGGGAGTAGGGACTGTCTCTGACATGGACTCAGTGGCTGGCTCTTTGTTCACCTCCCCCTTAGTGGGGAGCAGAAATGCAGCCTGACCTGATGAGACCTGATAAGCTAGGGTCAGAGGGAAGGGGAGGAGGACCTCCCCTATCAGTGGACTTGGGGAAGAGCATGGGAGGAGATGAAGGAGAGAAGATGGGCTTGGGAGGGGATGAGGGAGGAGCCTACTACTGGGATACAAAGTGAATAAATTGTAATTAATAAAAAAATAATTAAAAAAAGAAATGTGCCAAGATTGTGAGCTGCTGCAAATATGTCTGGAAATACACATTCTCATGATTTCAGGACATGTGATACATTTTTGGTACATGGAAATTGGCATGTGGCCAGCAGTTGCCTCTCTCATCATGTGGAATGCATAACCAATGGGAGGATTGCTTATTTTAGCATCTAAGGACAACTTACAGCTTAATGTGTCCAACATCTCCAAGGTCATAAAAGTACTTTTCTGTGAGAAGTTTTTCTTTGAGATTAGTAGGATGGACAGTGGAATTAGACTTTATAAAGATTATAATGTGTTCTGCTGCAGTGGTTGGTTGCTTTTTGCTTGGCAAATTGTAAGCAACAGTGTAAACGTGGAACATTTGGCACCAAAACCAAGAAGGCTTCAAGATGGAAAGACTTAATTTAACATTGTGTCTTATGAGTAGGTCTAAATCTGTGTTTTCATACTGTCAGAATGAGCACATTTTGTTAACGAGGTGGATTTCTGGATATCTCATCTGCAAAAGGAAGTGAATTCTGTTTTGGACTTTCAGTAGATACCTTAGTTTCAGAGAGGATACTGCTGTTATAGGTAATTCAGTTAACCAGATTATTTTTGAAATTTCACCCTGGTGGATAGTAAAAGGCTTTGTATTTTATGTGAATTGAGAATCTAGACTCTTTCTTTGACCTCTTTTGAAAGAAGATGGATTTTCTGAACAAGAACACCACATGAATATCTCTACAGCAAGATTTTATCAATGTGCTGCCTCATATTTGAACTTGCAGATAACTTTAGTTAGTTAAGATCTTCCTTGCAGAACATATGTGCCAGGGAAAGGTTACTAATGTACCCTACGAATAGCTGTTCCATTAAGAAGTGGAAGCAAGCTGTGGTTGAGAGACTAGTGATGAAAAGAGTCATTTTACCCAAAACTCTAAACACAAAATAAGTGTATGACTATATTCAGTCAGCTGTTTCTACAGCACTGAATGTAGAGACACTGATGACGCAACCACAGAACTGCAATTTCAATAATATACAACTAATTGTTATTTATTTTCAATTTTAAGAATTCATAAAATTGGGGTATTAAATGGAGAAGTAGTTGTGTTGTTGGAATGATTACATTTTCTGTAGGTAAGCCTACATGATAAGAATCTTTGAAGACTCTACATTAATTGCATTGATCACATTACTATTTTTTTTCAGAAAATAATTCTTGAATACAGGTTTTTATCTGATAATTTATAGGAGGAAAACATTTGAATATTTTAAATTTATAGGCCAAGGAGAGAGAATGTTTATGTCCAATATGGAATATGTAAGCACAATAGGACCATGGGGAATAGTTCGGATGAAGCATACATATTTGTGTTGCAAATGATGTATGTTAACTACTCTAACATTATGTAAGTAGTGATTTATTTAGACTTAGGTACAAGACATAACTCTAATTCCAATGACTATTGTTGACTAAGTCTATGAAGACTGATCAGTAGATGTGCTTCAGCAGATGTTGACTTAAAACCTATTCCCTAAATTGCAGAGAAGACAAAGTTTGGCAGTCACCTTGTTTTGGGCTCTTTGATGCCCTCGCGCCCCCCCAACCAGCCTTGCTGGGTCACAAAGAAGGACACTGCAGCCAGTCCTGATGAGACTTGATAAACTAGGGTAAGATGGAAAGGGAGGAGGACCTCCCCTATCAGTGGACTTAGAGAAGGGCAGGGAAGAGATGAAAGAGGGAGAGTAGGATTGGGAGGGAATAGGAAGGGGGCTATAGCTGGGATACAAAGTAAATAACCTGTAATTAAATTAAAAATTAAAAATTATAGAAAACATAAATTTCCAATGAGACTACATCAAAATCCCATTTCAATTGTTCTCTCTTCCCTCTGTTGGAGGCTGGTCTAATGATAATTACTGGCCTTTAAGATTTGGTTACTGTCTGCCAGATAAACCTACCCCCACTTGTGTAAACATGCTTAAAACATTTTACTTGATTGGCTAATTAAACAGCCTATACTTGGACAGGGCAGAATGAAAGAGGCATGGCTAAAGTTCTGGGCTTGGAGTAGATGGAGGAGAAGAGATGAAGGAGGGAGACATCACAATGGATTAGCCTGGAGAAAAAAATCCTAGAAGAAGGACTCCAATAATGGTGTGGAAAAGGCACAGATGAAGAATAAATGCAAGTATTTAGAAGATTATGGGTGGTTCAGGAGGAAGGTATTGGATGGGGGCTGGGAGATAAATGGTGAAATGATTCAGACAGTGTAGGTAAAAAGATATGCCCAACCCAAGGTAAGAGGGAATTATAAAATCTAACAGGTGTCTGTGTCTTATTATGTGTGATAGAGGGCTAAATAATAGCACTGTGATAATCTTAGGGCTAATGATAAATGTTATATAGCACAGCACTCATTTTTATTTAATACCACAATCTCTTTTTTCTTTTCCTCTCTCTTTCCCCTTCTGCATTCCTTTATTCCTCTCAGCATTTAAAGTTTTTCTCATTCTCATTCTTTATAAATATTTTACACTGAGTAAGACTTCTATGTACTATGGTATAAATATTTTCCTGTAGAAAATGTCTGTTTCGTATTTTCAGGGTGAAGATATGTGCCCTGGAAAACGATTGTTTGGTAGAATGTAATGACTATTGGCTACAGTTTGGTTTGGCTAAGCCTTTCAATGGCTTGTGGATGGTGTGGATCTCTTTTTCATAACTGAGAGATTTAGACGTTTGCAGAGAAGAGGCATAGCAATAGCAAAGCCCTTTAATAATTTAAGCAAGACTTCTTGGCTTAGAAGGATGAGACCTATTATGCCACAATCACACAATCTCTGCTTTACATCTTTTACTTTTAAAAAATAATTTTCTGATGATATAATTTTCATAAAATAAGTCCATATTATGGCCCACATCTTACATGCTGCTTTTGTCTTTTGTTCTCTGAGATGTTTAGAGAGGAATCATTGTTTGGTTGTCACATACAATCAATGGGTCACAGTCTTTCCCCTGAGCACAGCATCAGTAACAATTTCATTTTAAAAACCATGGAAAGATCTAAGATGAGACTTGGGACTCGTGGACATTTTCAGAAGGGCTCTAAATCCCACACTCTTGTCCCTGAGTCCCCAAAATAGAAATTTCTGACATATGTCAGCTATGTTTGTAACAAAGGTTCACTGGGTCTTGGCAAAATGACACAAAGCAGAACACATCAAAGAACAAGCTAGGCAGGGCTCAGCAGCCACAAGACAAGCAAGATAGCAGTTCACAGCCCAGAGCAAGAACAGAAGAGCCCAACAGGGGTGATCAACATACAGAGAGAAAACTTACGGAGTAGGCTTGACAAATAAGAACGCATTGGTCCTCCTCAAAGCCTAGAGATGAAGAATGGTGATCTCATACCCAGGCTTCATAGACACAGAACTTTTATGCATTCCATATGTGATTCGGGGGAGAGCAGAATGGGCCTCCCAAGCATATCAGAAATATTTTAACAGAGTTGAAGGCTATTGTTTTGTGTCTGTCATGGTGGGTAGAGAGAGGGGTTGGGTAAGAATTCCAGTACCTAAAAAAGACTTGCACAATTAAAATGCCACCAGAATTCAGGAGAATACACCAAGAAACAGGCTCTTTTTTTCCCCAGAAAGGATTAAATAAAAAAACAAAACTGGGAGGTATGAAAACAGTTGGAGAAGTGAATAAAGAACTGACAGGTACATGGAATGTGAAGTCATTGCTACCCTTGACCCAGAGTACAGTATTCACTTGAATACAGGGAAATCATCCCCACAGAACCATGCTGATGCCTGTGCTGTTTAAGATATGTGCCTGAAATGATAAGGCTGAGGAGAAAAAAACAAACATGTCTTTTCACCCTTAGATCTGCTCGTTCTTAGAATCTTCTGAATTTAATCAGACTCCAGAGGGCAAGAAAGCTCATGTAAGGACAGGATATAAAGGCAGTTAGCTCCCTAGAAGAGTAGCAGGGAAAAGGAGGCAGAGCATTGCTGTGATTGTAAAATTGGAGACAGCTCACAAAGCAGTTTTGTTGCAAGCAAGAAACCAGTTGGCATCCTTAATGCTTCGGACAGTGATTTGTGATGGTTCTCATTTATCTAGCATTGTTATAAATGCGGCTGTTTGGAGCTTTCCATTATTTTTATGTGTTCCATTTACCTTGTGGCTATCCCACACTATGGTGCGTTCTACAATTTTTCCCTCCACCTTTTGATGTGATGTTGTAAGTTTCTCATGATTAGTCTCCCAAATGTACCTATGTTTGGACTATTATTATATATTCAACTTCAGATAAACCTGTCAAGTTCCCAAAAGCAAAAACAACCAAATAGGAAGAAAAATACACATAGTTGATGAGAATTGAAATGGTATTCTATTAAGTTTATAATCATTTTTAACCTAGCTATAACTTATTTTTCACATACATGTATATTATATTTGCCTATGATAAGGTCCTTAAACACAATTAAATATTTTTGCTTTTATGGCCTTTTATGTATGGTTTATTCTGAATGGTTTGATATGTTTTAGGATAGCAGTAAAGTTGTCATTCTGAAGTTTTAGTTTGGAAATCACTAAAGTTGTTGGAAAGATTTTATTTCATGGTTTTCTTTTTTCTTTCTTTCTCTTCTTTTTTCTTTTTCTTTCTTTTTTTTTTGATTCAATATACCAATTGGTCTCAAATTCATGATCTAGTTTGCCTTTGCTTCCAGAGTGCTGGGATTAAAGGCATGCACCATTACTGCTTAGAAGATTTCAAAATTTTAATACATTAATGTACAAGTAAAATCTTTGTTAACAAGGATGTAGAAAAAGGAAAACCCTCCTCCACTGCTGGTGGGAATGTAAACTTGTATAACCACTTCGGAAATCAATCTGGCACTCTCTCAGACAATTAGGAATAGTGCTTCCTCAAGATCCAGCTATACCACTCCTAGGCATATATACAAAAGATGCTCAAGTACACAGCAAGGACATTTTTTTCAACCATTTTTGTAAGTGCTTTGTTCATAATAGCCAGAACCTGAAAACAACCCAGATGCCCCTCAGCTGAGGAATGGATACAGAAATTGTGGTACTTTTACACAATGGAATACTACTCAGCAATTAAAAACAAGGAAATCATGAAATTTGCAGGTAAATGGTGAGATCTAGAAAAGGTCATCCTGAGTGAGGTGTCCCAGCAGCAGAAAGACACACATAGTATATACTCACTTATAAGTAGATATTGGACATGTAATATAGGATAAACATACTAAAATCTGTACACCTAAAGAAGCTAAGCAAGAAGGAGGACCCAGGAACCTTGGGACCCTGGGTAAGATGATCAATCCTCACTCAGAAAGGCAAATGGGATGGATATAGGAAAAGGGAGAAAACAGGGAACAGAACAGGGAACAGGATAGGAGCCTACCACAGAGGACCTCTGAAAGAATCTATCCAATAGGGTATTAAAGCATATGCAGACTCATAACCAAACTTTGGGTGGAGTGCAAGGAGTTTTATGAAAGAAGAGGGAGAGAGAAACACCTGGAGGGGACAGGAGCTCCACAAGGAGAGCAACAGAATCAAGAAATACAGGCACAGGGTCTTTTCTGAGAAGGATATTCCAACTAAGGACCATGCATGGAGATAACCTAGAACTGTTGAAAAGAGGTAGCTCAGGACATCTTGGAACCAAGTGGGTTCCCTTAAGGGGAACAGGGACTGTCTCTGACATAAACTCAGTGGCTGGCTCTTTGATCACTCCCCTCCCCGGTGGGGGAACAGCCTTACCAGTCCACAGAGGAAGACAATGCAGCCAGTTCTGATTAAACCTGACAGGCTAGGGTCAGAAGAAAAGTGAGGAGGACCTCCCTATCAGTGGACTTGGAGAGGGGCCTGGGAAGAGATGAGAGGGGGAGGGTAGTAAAAAGAAAGAAAGAAAGAAAACGGCTATGTAAAATGACTATGTATGGAAACAGCTATTTTTACATAAAATGTCAATCATTTTCACCGGTAATAATCTATAGAATAACAAAACATTTCATTAAGGAAAGTAAGCTTTATAATAAATTTATACATTTATAAATATATACTTAATATACACATTAAATTTATAGGGATAGATAATATCTGGGTTTTAGAATATTAAGTTATAGATAAGTAAAAACTGATTACATAATTAATAGGTACCATTTCACGTCTCATAAGCAATATTTTTTCTTAAATTTATATTTAAGTTTTAAGTTTATTATGAAATTAACTTT
>CM053759.1:44005790-44024307 GCA_028658305.1 Pachyuromys duprasi | reverse complement strand
GCATATTATTATCAATTCCAGGTGTTTCTGACATTGCTTGATTGCTTGCATGGAGCCATGTGAATTAACTGAAGATACAGTCCTGAACACACGTAATGTGATGCCTTGTGCATCACATTTTTGATGCTAGTGAATAGTATCTGAAACACCTCAGCTCAGATGTGAAACTACCATTCATTAAAAACTGCAGTGTTTTTATTCTATTAACAGTATTCTGCTATTATATGAATATGTATCTTATTAATGAAAAAGAAAAAATTTTAACAATTACCTGTTATTTCTTAACACGTAATTATTAAATTGTTACATCATTAATTATATTATATTAGAATGCTTGATTTTAAAAACTAATGATTAAGTTGATAACAAAATATCATTGACTTATTTTTGCTTGTGATCAGGAGAGAATATTATTTTTTTAAATGGACATATATATTTACCATTGTACAATATTCTCTCACACAAAGCCACATTTTTAGACTTGATAATTATATAATAAAAGTAGTGATCAAAGAGTAAAAGGTTGAAAATATATGCCCTGCAATATTAAATATTGTGTCATGATTTCAATGTCATGATGAAGATAAGAATATCCATCCTATAATAGGCAAAGTTCTTTCACTTTTAAAAAACAGTGAAAGTATATGGGTGCCAAAAACTTAAAATAATTTTCTTTGTAGCTATTGTCAGTAATTGTATGCTCTGTGTATTAGGAGTATGTGAAAACTTATTGGATGGTGAAGCCTCAGAAGTAGAAAAGCCTTGTTTACTGTACTGGCACTCAAAAACAATATGGGTAATGAGTTTGTGAACATTAGAGATACAGAGAAGTACTTTCCAGTTCAGAATCTGATGCTTCAGTAGTCCCAGTCTGACATTGAACACCTTAAAAACTATCTGAAAGGTTATTGGTATTGTGTCTGCACTCAAAGTCTTAAAAATATGGGTCTGACAACAGATTTGCTGAATTCACAGGTACCCAAAAAAAAAAAAAAAACAAAAGGAAGACTTTGAAGGCTCCTATGCTGCCCTGCTGTAACTGTGCTTTCTCATTTTAGTAATCCTCCTATGTGAAGTTATCTATTGAGGTTGTGCGTGCCCTCTCATTGGCCGACAAGATTCTCTGTGTGAAGGACCACTCACACACAGATATGTTCCACTGTTCTAGCTTTCTCATAATTTGGGGTGAATGACAGCCCAAATGACATGCTTGATCATATTCACTTAGTCCTTCACTTTTGTTCTTGCTCCATCTCATGCTGGTTATTTTCCTTGTAGCTCCCTTTCTACTTTCATGTCTATTTTTTTTTTTACATTTTTATGTTAGTTGCAGTTCATTCACTTTGTATTCCAGCTGTAGCCTCCAACCCTCATTCCCTCCTAATCCTAACCTCCCTCTCCCATCTCTTCCCATGCCCCTCCCCAAGTCCACTGATAGGGGAGGATCTCCTCCCCTTCCATCTGACCCTAGCTCATCAGGTCTCATCAGGACTGGCTGCATTGTCCTCCTCTGTGGCCTGGTAAGGCTGCTCTACCCTCAGGGGGAGGTGATCAAAGAACCAGCCACTGAGTTCATTTCAGAGACAGTCCCTGTTCCCATTACTTGGAAACTCATTTGGATACTGAACTGCCATGTGCTACATCTGAGCAGAGGTTCTAGCGAATATCCATGAGTGGTCCTTGGTTGGAGTATCAGTCTCAGAAAAGACCCCTGTGTCCAGGTATTTTGGTATTGTTGTTCTCCTTGTGGAGTTCCTGTCCTCTCCAGGTCTTTTTATCTCCCCAAGATTCCCTGCACTCTGCCCAAAGTTTGGTTATGAGTTTCAGCATCTGCTTTAATACACTGCTGGGTAGATTCTTTCAGAGGCCCTCTATGGTAGGCTCCTGTCCTGTTTCCTCTTGTAGTACATTTACACAATGGAATACTAGTCAGCAATTAAAAACAAGGATATCATGAAATTTGCAGGCAAATGATGGGGTCTAGGAAAGATCATCCTGAGTGAGGTATCCCTGAAGCTTAAAGACACACATGGTATATACTCACTTATAAGTGGATACTACACATATAATATAGGATAAACCTACAAAAATCTGTACAACTAAAGAAGCTAAGCAAGAAGGAGGACCCTGGGTAAGATAATCCTATATATATTTATATATATATATATATTATCCACATATATATATATTTATGTATATTCCTGCAGTTAAATAGTTACATGTTGATCACTATTACAAGAATTTCACAAAGTAAAGTGATGACTTCTGGGAGACTCTCTAATATCTTTCTTTGAAATGATCCTAGAAATACAAAATTGTTTCATGATAGAAAACATAGATGGAATTTAACTCACAAACAAAAAATTACATATTCTCCAGGACTATCGTTGCCCAATATATTTTACCTACTATAGCAAAAAATAATTTCAGAATGCTATTTATATTCCATCTGTACTTGGTTCAAAAATTTTAATGTTAGTACTACTTTATCTTGTCTTTTTGTGTAATGACTCATTGTTCTAAAGAGGTTTCCAAAACAAAGTGGGAAATGTAAGGAACATATCTGTCAGTATACAATAAGATTTTCACAGGAATAAAACCCTCATATAGAAAAAGAGCTGTTGATTGGTCAGCAGACACATATCTCTAGTAAATACAGTAATCAAATTATGTTCTTCTGGCTTCTGTCCTTGTAGTATCCATTAAAAACAGGTGACACAACAGGAAAATGCACCTTAAATTCAAAATTATAAATTACCTGAACAAATTTGTTAACATTTTAAAGAATATATCCATTTATCATTAATTTCTAGCAGGCTAACTTATCAACTGTCATTATTTTTAAATAAGACAGTATATATAAGAAGTCAGTTTTCAAATTCTGTATTTTCTTTCACAGATATGTTTTTTGTAGTGTATGTGCAAAAAGAAAGATGATTCTGTTCTGTTTAACATGATCACTGTGAAATTAGAAAATTACCAAATTTATGAAAAAAATGTACTAATTAAAGTTTTACTTATGGACCCTTCAGGGTCTTTTCCAAAAAAAGGGATCAGAATAGCTTAGGTTGTTATAAAATCTTATGGTTTTAGATGAAAAGCTCAAAAACAAATATAAGAAATTGCTCCTTTAATTTTCATATAGTTAAATTAATCCTTCATCATAACAAAAAAAGCTATTCAAAGCAAATTGAAATTGAACAGAAGCCTTGCTTATGGAGCTCCTCATCATGTAATGGTTTATCAATACTATAAAATGTCTATAAAATAGTAATTATGGGTATTTTACCTCATTTGGTATAAATTTTAAAAGTTTATAAATTTATATTCATGAATTTTCTAATGTCATCTTTGGTTTTTACAAAATCCATCCAGTTTTTTTGTTTAGATTATCCTTTCAATTAAAAGGACTTAATGAATGCAAGAAGTAAGTGAGTGTGGACACCTAAATTTTAAACATCGGTTCATCTGTATACAGTGCAGTATACCACACTGTAATTGGTATCATTCTCTGGACAACCCACCCTTACTGTAACTAAATCGTGTTGAGATAGCAAAATCAGCTTTGTCAGTATGAGAAGCTCAGTGAATCCTTTCTTTGCTAAGTGTTTATTTAACTGAACTTTCAAAGTGGAGGAAAATAGTAGCTCACCAGAATATTTTATATTTTAGATGCTCTATTCAAGAATGCATAAATTAGACTTCCCAAATATACATTTGCTAACACCATGCCCATGAACCAAACCATGCAGTAAGTGAAATAAGCAGGAGACCAAAATAGCAAGTCTTTGAATGAAGATGTCTTTGAAACAAGTTAGAATTCTGCTTCCTCAGAATAAGGGTCTGCACAATTTGAGCTGATCTAACTGCTAGATTATAGACTGTGCTACATGCTCTTGCACTGGAAGTGCAAAGAAATTTGTACTTTCTAATCTCTACAACAGGAATAAAAGGGCAAGCTTGTGATAGCCCTTTTTGCTAATCATCATAATAGAAAAAAAGAACAGCTAGTACATATATTATTTTGTTTCCTATTGAAAAAACCAAAATTTCCATGTTATAAAATTAGTGTTTTTCTCCGGTTTGCCATGCTATGTGAAACTATTTTTTTTTAATAAAGAAAATAGATTTACTTTATTTTAAAGCTTTAGAAAGCCAAAACACAGGCTGTTGGTGTCTTGGTGAGGCTGTGCTAGCTATCATAAGCTGGCAAAAGGTAAAGGGGACCAGTCATATGCAAATAAGATCACACAATGTAGGAAGCCACAGGAATTTGGTGCCATGTTTGCTTTTTTAAAGAGCAACTTGTTTTTGAAGGAACGCAACACTGTTTCCAAATAACTACATTTATTTCTTATGGGGACAGTGTTATCAGTGGCCTAACAACATTTCACTAAGTCCTACTTCTTAAAACTTTTACAGTCTCAAACTTGTTAAACTGGGTACTAAGTACTGACTTGTGTTGATAATATTTTAAGAAATTTTAGAAAGGTTAGACAGTGGAGCCTAGTTGGAGGTGGCCACCACAGCGTCAGGGCCCTTGAGATTATTGCTGATTCTGTACTGCCGTATTTCTTCCTGCCCACGGGGGAGTAGAGAATTGTCCCCATAGCTTGCTCTCATTGCTTCTGTATTACACAACTGTATGGAGTTAAACCATCCTGGAGTGAGCCCTTGAAAACTATGAGACAAAACGGGTCTTTCTTCCATAAAGTTACTCTGTCAGCTATTTTTGCCACAGTGGCATAAGAGTAGCTAGCGCTCTCAGGCAGAAAATGTTTTATTGGTATAAGGTAAACCTATACTGCACAAGGAGAAATGAAACAAATTTCAGAACTACTTGCCAGCCTAATTATTTAGTGCCCATTTTGTATCACATTTCCAGATTGCTGTAGATAACTGCCACCACATATATTAGAAGGGGAAAATTATGTTCTGTTATCAGTGCTGCAAGATGCTTAACTAATACAATTTGGATATTCCAAAAGAAACTTTTAATGTACTAAAAATATACTCTTATAAAGCTGTATGTACTTTCCATGTCTGTCCAGCTCTGAATAATGACATGGAGACATATTTATTTATCATAGCTTTTGACCTTAACTTACTCATGTTACCAACTAGCTCTTTTTAACCTATTTTAATCCATGTTCTGCCATGTGGTTCTTTAGCTCTCCGCTCAACAATATCAAAGTGTGGTTTGTACTCAGCTCTCTACTCGTGCAGAAATGAGCATTTGGTATCCAAAGACAACCTTTACATAGTGCACAAAAACATAGTTCCAACACTCCTTAACTGTAGAAACTAGAAATACAGCAACAATTTTTTTAAAAAGTCGATGACTATATATATATGTGTGTGTGTGTGTGTTTCATTAAAAATCTTGTAATTTTTGTGTGATTTCGATAAAATCAACAAAAAATTGCTAACACCCATTTTGAATACATGTTATATATGCTTTACTAAAAAGCAATAAATATTAGCAATAAATATTAGCACAAAATTTTTCATTAACTCTGTAAATTATTGAAAATCTACTAGCCATAAATGCACAACAAATATTTTATTAAGTCCTTGTAAATGATTGTGAATCCGTCAGACATGAGAACTGAAAAGTCATGTTTGTACTGTGCTCACACATTTGTTGTGTCACCAGCTTGTACAGGACATTAATGGTTGTAGATATTGATGTTTATTTTGAATTATAAGACTTTTCTGTGTCATCATGGTCTACTCCGATCACTTTAAGTAATGCTGACTATATTTGCAATCAAAGACTGAAATGATTATAATGACTGTGTGTATTAATCAACCATGCACATATTAGAACTATATTAACTAAAATCATCTTCCTCTTTATGGCTCTAAATAGCTGCTGAGAAGCTGTAGTTTTTGTGTTTGTTACTATTCCAACTGTTCTTCCAATGTCTTACTAGCTCACTTCCTTATGTCTTAAAATAGTCTCCTGTCTGTAATCCAGCACTTGAGAAGGCAGAGGCAGGCAGATTTCTGTGAGTTCAAGACCAGCCTGGTCTACAAAGTGAGTCCAGAACAGCCAAAGTTACACAGAGAAAACTTGTCGCAAAAAACAGACAAACAAAATAGTAGTCTGTTACCACAGAAACTTTTTCTAGCATCCCTATACCTTCAATTATCTTCATGTTATTGTGGATTATCCTCTAGCTGTTGCCCCTTATTGATACTATCCTCAATAGATGATTCAAATGAACTTTGTATATGCAAGGCACAGATTTTCTCACTAATTATTTTTTCTTTAGTGCATACCATTTTGGATTCACTAGCTACTCCTATGCTACTAACACATAATGTTCTATTATATTGTGCTTGTCATAAATTTTAGCATCATTTAACATATGTAATCTTGTTTTATTTCTTTGAAACTCATTTTTTGTTTTATTTCATAATTCTTCTCTAGTTGTTCTTTTTCTCCAATCCTTGTCAGTCTCAGATAATAAATATATTAATTAATTAACAAAACACTGGAGAAGGGCTCTAAACATCCTGAAAATCTTCTTATCTCCACACACACTCTTACCCTGTATCTTAGCTGTATGTTAAGAGCTCTGGATCCAGCTCTGGTCTAAATCAAACACTTTTCAAATAAACCCTTATTTTCCTCAGTGCTCTACAATTTATCTCCAGCTCGATACCTTATGAATACCTATAATTTACTACTGAAGTAATGAGAACACTCAATATTCAGTAGTTTTTGAGTTGATATCTATCTATCTATATTTAATTAAAAGGCAACATATTTCTAAAATTGTTCTATTGTTGTCTTGCCACTTTAAAAATTGCAACATTTGAACATAGCTTCTCATAAATTCCTTATCAATGCCTTTACCTCTATTCCTTTGTATCAACAAAGTCATGTGCTCATTTAGTTTTCCAAGGTCTTCAGACCCAACTTCATGACTCATTACCTCCTATTGTTATTCAAAAACAAAGAAAGGACCTGGTGCTGTGATCTTTTTGAATTAACAGACAAGTTCTATGCCATGGGTTAGTTTATCTTCTAACCAGACATAATGGTATGGAAGAGAGAAATATTCTAACAAATACTTTATAAAAACAGAAACTTATTAGAACCAAGTCATTCTGTTATAAGCAAAGCGATAAATAAGATTATGTTCCCACTATTTTGGAAACAGGTTTGAACAGGTTTTAATTGGTATTCAGGCAGTAGCAACCAATTGAAATTCTGAGAGTGCTTTTCTTTTAGTAATGAATGGTAAAGCCACAGGCGGTTCTTTAGAAAAACACATAAATGATAGGAAAATTTAACAGCTTGTTGTGCCAAACACAATTCTGTGTACAGATGTACTGAGATGTCTGCTGTGAACAGAATCATTCCTTATTAAAAGCTGTAGGTAGAGTACACGTGTTTCTAAAGTGTTATCACCATGTTGGCACAAATGAAAATACAGATAACATTAATTGCTTATGAATGGAATTTTTTCTAAAATAAAAATGCTTACTATCAGTAAATGAAACATTTCTTAACAATGGTAATCAATTACAATGATTTCTCAGAATTAATATTTATGCATACAAATTAAATTCTGGGTCACTAGTTTTCAATACACTAACAGAATTTGATTGCTTCAATCCCCTCATACCACAATAAATTTTACCCATAGTTTGAAATAGCCTAATGAAATCAAAGATATTTAACTGAATGAAAATTCAACATCAGAAAAAAAAGACCAGATGAGAATCAAACATAATAATAAAAAAAGACAAAAAGGCATGTTGTATGCAAACATATGGGTACAAAGAAAATACTAGAAAGTTATACATTTAAAATATGGAAATTTTACTGCTGTGTGTCTATTATATACAAAACCATATGTGAAAGTTGAATTCTGTTAGATTTTATGTGTAACGAATAGAATCTAACCAAGTTTCATGGACTTGTATGATCTGTTAAAGTGAAGTTACACAAACCACTCTGAAAATTAGTATAAGTTTTCAGAAAGTATTAACTATCTGGGTGATGTAATTATAGTAAGAATCTTTAAAGAAGACTTTTCCAGGGACACAAATCTATTTTCCACTTCCCATAGACCTTCTCATGTTCATTCCGCCAACCCTCTTTCACCTCCTACTCAACATTTTCCAAGTAACAAATTCCCTCACTCTTCACTTCTGCCTTGTGTTTGGTTCCAATGAATGTATAAAACATTGTCTGGGGTTCTTTTGAAATACCAACTTACATTTACAGAAGAAATATTTGTATAACTATCTTTAAAGAGCTTTTTGGTCCATAAATTTTACTGGAAAGATTTTCTTTTAAGCTTACTCTGAGTTTATTGAATAATTGTTTACTTTTTATACTCTAGTTGAGTAATTTTATATGTTTTTATACAGAAGTTTTCTGAATATTTTATTAGCTGATTCTCTAATTTCAGTGAAAATTTAAAGAGCAAAATGTTAAAGTTTCTAATGAAATCTGGACTTAAATAAAAAAAAGTAAGTGTGTACTTTCCCTATTTGAGATGAGTTTTGAACATCTTGAGGTATTTAAACTTGAAACAGAGTATTTAAATTTTTTGCTTGCATTTCTTGGTAGCATGAACATATGATATTTAAATATGGCATTTTTTTCCTTCATCAGTGCAGTAGCCCTGTAATAAACTGCATTAGATGTTATTAAATCAAACATCTCTTTGTTATTTCAGCAGATATTTGATCTCTTCCCATGACACTGAGATGGTAACACAGCTTTTACAGCTAGAAGACCAGGGCGGTAAGGTGATGGCTTTCATTATTTTACTATTAAAATTTTATCAAATTTACAGTAGAAATACGTGTAATAGTATAATGTCCACATAGTTATTTTTGGTAATTTCACCAAAACTTTGTGTTTATGCCTACTCATCATTCTGTTAATATATAGTAAAGAGCCACTAATTACAATCAGTTTATATAACATTGTACTGTATCATAATGTATTTTCAAGATCCTAAACTAATGTTTTGTTGAAGGTTATAGGTCCTGGTTTTGTCTGACAGACTTACATGCTTGTTGGTCACAATTACTAAAACCATTTAAGAAAACAAATGATATTTTTCTGTACATTGGCTATGTGTATATATGTGAAGTCTTTCTATTTGCATGTAAGTGTGATTATGTGATTACTTTCTGTGAACATATCTTTAGATTCAGTGATTCTTTGACTCTTTCAATTATTTCTAGTTGGGGTTTGTATTTATGTAACAAGTTGTTCCAAACTCATAGTTTGTAGCAACCATAGTTATTTTTTCTTTCTAGAAATAAAAAATTCCTCCAATTATATTTTGTTCTATGGTATATAAGCAAATGTAATCTCTCAAGACTTTTTCTCAGATTCTAACCCCACTTAGCCTCTCATCTTCTATTTGTACTGCTTCTGAGGGAAAGGTGTATGACAGCCCTTCTAGCTGTATTCTGTTGTTATATACTTGGTGTTCCAAAATACTCTGAGTAAGCCTGATGTATTCTGATGCTTATGAGCCTGGGGTGATAGCCTTGGACTTCTGGGCATGCTTGTCTTTCCTCTAGCCCCAGTGCTAGTCGGGATCTTTCCCTAAAGACACATGTTCTGTTCCTTCTCCTAGACAACTGTTTGGAATTTCTACTTGAGCTTTGCTGCACCTCTCTTTATTACTTCAGAGGAAATCACAGTGATAGGACAGAAGATATGGGCAGAACTGCCCAGCGAACTCTTTGAGAAAAGCAATATCAAAAACCCATATCATTTCCCATGTGAGCATTAGCTGCCTTCTTGGTGAAAGGTGAAAACTACTTCTTCTTCTTCTTCTTCTTCTTCTTCTTCTTCTTCTTCTTCTTCTTTGTTTATTTATTTATTTTTTTATTATACAATTTATTTACTTTGTATCCCAGCTGCAGCCCTTCTCCTTACCCCCTCTCAATTCCACTCCCTCTTCTCTTCCCACACCCTTCCCTCAGTCCACTAGTAGTGAGAGACCTCCTCCTTTTCTATCAGAACCCTAGCCTATCAGGTCTCATCAGGACTGGCTGCATTGTTTTCTTCTGTGGCCTGGCAAAGCTGCATTCCCCCAGGGGGAGATGATGAAAGAGCCAGCCATCCTGTTCCTGTCAGAGACAGCCCCTGCTCCCCTTACTAGGAAACACATTTGGAGGCTGAGCTGCCCTGGGCTACCTCTGAGCAAGGGGATCTAGGTTATCTCCATGCATGGTCCTTGAAAACCTTTCTTCTAATCAATAGCTCCTCATGTGTCAGTCACAGTTTTCATGCCCCACTTCCACAGAGTATAGGTAGTAGGGCATACTGGATTGTCTGGCAATTCAAGTGATTTTTCCTGGTGAGTAAATATTTAAGCAAATCAAGGACAGTTTCAGCCTAAAGACAAATAATTAACTCTATATTCTGATGAGAGGTATGTCCAATGACCTCAAATTTCTGATGGCTAAGACAAATTACTTTTAGTTTTTCTAACTTTTCTCTTTATTTAAACATGAAAATAGCTCATATCCTTTCTTGTCTGGTATAGTTTCCAAATCAGTCTCCAAATGTAAGTGGACAAGGGCTCATTGTGGAGGCCAGGCTGGCCTGAAGCTCTATATCTACTATATTGATTCAGTCTCCTGAACACTGGAATTCTAAGAGTATTCCATCATATCTATGTTCATATCTGATGTTCTTGAGCTGTGGAGATTGCTCACTGAGTAAAGTACTTTCCACATGAGTTAAAGATAAAGGTTTATATCTTCAAGAATTATTTACAAAGTTAGACACAAAAGAACAAGTTTTTGGAATCCCAGAACACCACTACTGAAGAATGAGAGGCAGAGTCAGAATATAGCTGGAAGCTCCAGGCTCATTTATTCTGGCATACACAACAATGACATTATGGGAAGAGAGAGAGAGAGATTCTGTATTATAAGTCTCCATTGGGTTCCTCCCCTTGGAGTTAGCAGAACCCTGGAGAAGTGGATGGGGAAGATTCTTGGCAACAAGGGGGATGGAGAACACCAGGAGAACAATGAATCAACTACAAAAGGCTCCCACAGGCTCACAGAGACTGAAGTGGCAATAATGGGCTTGCATGGGTCTACACCAGGTCTTCTGTACATGTGTTATGGCTGTTAGCTGGATGCTTGTATGGGTCTACACCAGGTCTTCTGTACATGTGTTATGGCTGTTAGCTGGATGCTTGTGTGGGACACCTAACAGTAAGATCATGTGTATCTTTTGTGTGCTCTTATTGAGTTGTTGTGGCCCAACCTCAATATGGGCATCTAGAGTTTGATCTGAATGATGTATCCTAGAAATAACAGAAGCTACACCCACAGAATCTCACCAACATGATAGCCTAACTATGACCTGTACAAGGACTTTTATCCCATCTTTTTGTACCTTGTTTTGTCCCATTCGGCTGTTTTCTCCTGGAGGTCAGAACAGTTTACAGATGGAGAGAGGATCTGGGACAGAGGGGATGTGGGGAGATCTGGGAGTGTAGAGAGAAGAGAAACCATTGTCAGGATTTATTATGTGAGAGAATTTATTTTCAATAAGAAAAGAAAATTATAGATGAAAAAATGACAAAAATAATGTAAGAAAAAGGTGACACCAAATGCTTAAAATAAAATAGATATCACTATAAATATTGAATTTTTAAAGTCTCTTTTGTCTTCACACAAATCAAATCCGTAATATCCTTTTACAAGGAATCTGTAAACACATTTTCAGGGCTCCAGTGTTTCTTATTACCAAGTGGGTAGGAAAGTCTCACATACTGACTCCCCTCAGTGTGGCTCTCAGAACACTCGCCAGCAGTATTGGAGGGATCACAGCTACATTATGTGAGAAGTAAACGCACACTTTTATGCTTAATTTTATATTAATATTTACATGCATTTGTAGTTATGCTTGTTCATAACGCTTACAATTAAACTTCATTAGTTTCTTTTAATACTTAGGGAAACAGACCTTGCAAACACAATGACAAAATGATGCTTAAATGGGTAGCATTCAGTGTTAAAGCTGTGTGGTCTTCTAATTCCTTCAGAAGCTTTTTTATTATTCTTGGACACCTCAGTAAAGCTTCTTGGCTTAGTCACCCAATTTTGGCCCATAATAACATCATTCAGACCTCTTCTGAGGAAAGCACACTACTTGTAAACCACAGTGACCTCAACATTCTCTTTTATGCCAGCCTGTTAAATTGCCATATGTTCTACATTGATGACATTAATGATCTGGATTCTAGCATGTAAACTCTCACCTTGGGAGATGGCCATAATAACTGTGACAGGTAACATGAACATGTTTGGACAATAACTACTTTAGAGTTCCTATTCAATTCTACTTTTCTTTCCTTGGTACCACAGTGGGTTCTGATCCATACTTACACAAAAAGTGGTGGAAACAAACATGCCAGTAGTTCTGGACAATGCTTTCCTGTCTTGATGCAGGGACCATTAAATCTTCCACCTTTAAACTTAAATTTAGTAAACACTGAATACAAAATTATTTCTCTCAGACTAGATTGGCAATATTACCTCCATACTTTTCAATTCTTTTAGGGTCATTGAATTCACCATAAAACACAGTAAAGAAGTCACTGACAATAGATAGGTTCAGAAACAAATGTCTCAGTATTTAATTCTATAATCTAGTTGTTGAGGACTCCCAATGACTCCTACTGGTATCTTGATCTGGCCTGTTTTGGCTTTCAAAGACGGGTTAATGAGTCTCAGTATCCTCTTTAATACCATGCTTGGTAGAGTCTTTCATAGGCCCTCTGTGGTAAGCTCCTGTCTTGTTCCTTGTTTTCACCTTCTTCAGATGTCTATCCTATTTACCTTTCTGAATGAGGATTGAACACCTTACCCAGGGTTCTCCTTCTTGCTTAGCTTCTTTAGCTATAGTGATTTTATATAATTATCCTATATTACACATCTAATAGCCACTTATAAGTGAGTATATATCACCTGTGTCTTTCTGATTCTGGGATAACTCATTCAGGATTATATTTTCTAGTTCCCACCATTTGCCTGCAAATTTCATGATTTCCTTGCTTTTAATTGCTGCGTAATATTCCATTGCAAAGATGTACCACAATGTCTGTATCCATTCTTCAATCAAGGGACATCTAAGTTGTTTCCAGATTCTGACCGTTTGGGACAAAAAGCTGCTATGAGTATGGTTGAGCGAATTTCCTTGTTGTATACTTGAGCACATTTAGAATACATGCCTAGGAGAAATCAAAACAATTCAATGGAAAAAAGATAACATATTCAACAAATGGTGCTAGTCTAACTGGATGTCTACATGTAGAAAATGCAAATAGATACATATTCATCACCCTGAACAAAACTAAAGTCCAAGTGGATTAAAGACCTATGCCTATGAGTGGTATAGCTTGATCTTGAGGTAGCGCTGTTCTTAATTTTCTGAGAAAGTGCCAGATTGATTTCCAAAGTGGTTGTACAAGTTTACACTCCCACCAGTAATGGAGCAGGGTTCCCCTTTCTCCCCATCCTCTCCAGCATGTGTTGTCACTTGAGTTTTGTAGCCATTCTGATGGGTATAAGATGAAATCACAGGGCCAAACTTTGGGCAAAGTAAAGGGAATCTTATGAAAGAAGGGGGAGATAGAAAGACCTGGAAGGGTCTGGAACTACACAAGGAAAGCAACAGAACCAAAATATCTGGGCCCAGAAGGCTTTTCTGAGACTGATACTCCAACCAAGGATCAGTCATGGAGATAACCTAGAACCCCTGCACAGATGTAGCCAGTGGCATCTCAATCTCCAAATGGACTCCCTAGTAAGGGGATCAGGAGCTGTCTCTAACATGAACTCAGTGGCTAGCTCTTTGATCATCTCCCCATGGGGTGGGGGCAGCTTTATCAGGACACAAAGGAAGACTATGAAAGACAGTCCTGATGAGACCTGACAGGCTAGGGTCAGATGGAGTTCATCCCCTATCAGTGGACTGGGGAAGAGGTATGGGAGGAGATGAGGGAGGAAGGAAGGGGGGGACTCAGAGGGAAGGAGTGTGGGGCTGCAGCTGGGATACACAGTGAATAAATTGTAATTAAAAAAATATATATATATATTAAAAAAAAGATGGGGTAAGGTATTTCAAGGCATCCCACACAATGCCAGTCTTTCCTTTGGTCTAGTTCTCAGGACAGAGTATGACAAGGGAGATGATCTCCATAGTGTCAGCATCAGATACCATTTGTTCTATTGTTTTGTGGCAAACAGCCACACATTATCCAGGTTGGAATGTGACACAGAAAGATTCCCAAGTACTCTTGCTATTTGAAGGGTATTCTTTAGGAAAACAAGCACGGTCAATATATTCAGCCTCTCCCTGGAAAGTCTGTGAAAACCCGGGTCAGATTAGGGTGAGCTGCATGGATAGTTGCCGATTGTCTGCTTACCACACACAGAGTGTAGCTCAAGAATCTGGTGACTACATATCCTGCATATACATTAGGACAGTGCCCATGACCCACTAAGAGTGTCATTATTAAGACAAACACCTAAACCTGCAGATGCAAAAAGTATATTGTAGATGTGTCCATTTGTACTGGATTTAATAACTTTGCATTTTGGTTGGTTGTGTTTTTCTTTAATAGTCTTCAGCTGCTCTGAAGAGTTTCCTTGGTGAGTAATACACTTGCTTGCAGGTATAAGAACAAATGTTTAAAATGTAATCAGGGATTAATATAGAAGCGGGGGTGGAAAAATTCAAAGAGCCAGAGGATCATGGAGTTTGTTATGAGATTGGGTCTCCTAGGACTTTCAGAAGCTAGACCCACAGCCTCACGAACACCAACAGCCTTACCATGAACTGTACAAGGACAGCTATTTGTTGGCCACACTCTTTTATGGGTTTGCACTCTGAACCCTTCCTCAAAATGAAACTGACTTTGCTTTTCTATCACGTGGTTTTATCTGTGACTGCAAATAAAGGAAAATCATCAAAATAATGCTCCTCCCAACAGCATGCCTACGTAAGAGAGTCACTCCACACCTAATCAGGGTGGGAATGTAGCAATTTGTTTTTCTCAAGAAAATGCAGCAGGAGGTGAAATCTTTGATGAGAGAGAATGTGAGGACATTTCTGGCATTCCTAACTTGAAAATGATTAATATTAAAAGTAGTGAATCTTCGTCAATTAAAACAGTAGCAGTACAGAAAAACATAGCTTTAAAGTAATTAGAATTTAATATTAAAAAGCATATTTATATTGAAATAACATCATCACAGTTACGTAGATATAAAAGCTCCTATATAATTTTTTCTAATGCTATCCAGTATGATTCCCAGCCTGAAGTGCAAGGATGAAGTTTAAACTATTTCTATTAATGCAAAGAAATATCCAGAGAATGAACATGGATTAAAGTGCTCAAATTTCAGCATTTCTTACTTTCAGTAAAGAAACACACAAACAGAAATTACACAAGTAAGGATAAACGTAATGGTGTGACACTTACATAGGAATAATTATAGTTCCAAACTTGTCAATATATTTTGAGAAAGATGAGCTTTAAGGATTATTATCCCAGTTTTTCTTTACTTGTAAAAAGTTTGGAAAGATAATTGACATAATTGATCTACAGTTTTCTGTTTTTGTTAAAATAATTAAATGAAGAAAATAACAAAGAATAACAAAAAACAACCAACCAACCAACAACAAAAACAGTTGGGCATAGTGCCTGTTCCCGCAGCTTTTGGAAACAACAATTAAAGTTTCTATAAATTTGAGGCCAGTGTAATCTTTAAACCCCGTAGCAAAGAAAAGACATAGAGAGAATTAAGTGGGGATTTGATTCTGAATATTTGCCCAAGGATTTATGAGCCGACTCCTCTTAGCACCTGGTTGCTCGGTTCTGGATCATTATTTTCCAATCATTATTAACTCTATTAACATTACAACGAGTCTACTTGACTTCCCTCATTAAAGCTAGATTCTCCCCTTTGCTACAGTATATAAATTCTTTCTTCATCTTGCCGTATTAGGTTGCCCATTGTATGGGTCAGGGAAATTGTGTTGCTCATTTCACTCCAGAACTTGTCACTCAACAACAGAGTAATTCTAGAGTCACTAAAGAATTTTCGGTACTTTCATATTGCCTGGAAATCCTCCCCAAACCTTCCTTGAATAAAACTTGTACTCCAGCAAGGGTATATTAACCCTGGCCCTGCTTTCCTCAGTTATCAACCCTCATTTCTGTCCAATTGCAGTGTTCAGTGTCACAATGATGAAGAAATGAGGAACAAAAATATTCGATGAAGTTATACTTTAAATTGATTTTTTTTCTTTCTCCTATTTCTCAAGTTCAATAGATGAGAATAATAATTTCTGAAGTGTTGACCAGTAACCATTAATTTTCAGAACTTTCCCAATGTTTTATTGCTTTTCCTTACACCATTCTACTTGAACATATATCTTCTTGCTTTTATACTCAGTCACATCTCAGTTTTAGCATGCTTCAAATAGTTTTAGTCTAGTCGGCCATGTTTGTTCAGCAAGCAAAGGCAAAAGCAGGTAAGGGAAGGAAGCAAGCAAAGCTCCAGGGGTCTAGGCACAAACACCTCGACAAGGTGTTTGACATGTTTTACTTTTTTCTTTTTGTTGTCTTCTTTTTGAGTTTGTATAAGTTTGTTTTATTTCTTTTGTTTTGTTTTCCTAATGCTATGATAAACCTTAAACACTCCATGAAAAACAGCTTCCTAGGAAAGTATTCTGGCTGGCAGTTCAAGCTACAGCCCATCCTGGCAGGAAAAACAGGGTGCTAGGAGTTGTAAACAGGGGTCAAGGTTATGTCAGGTGTCTGGAGATGACTGCATGCTGGTGCTGAACTTGATCTCTCCACCCTCATACAGTCTGGTACCCTCTAGGGAATGGGACAAGGAGGCAGGTCTTTCCAGCTCATTGAATGTGACCAAGAGACTCTCCTGCTTCCATGCTTAAAGGTTGGTATCCCAGGAGATTCCAGATTTTGTGAAGTGAAATATTAGTACCGACGATCCCAGTTTTATTGTCCTTACAACTTATAAGTCAATCAATTTATGCATGGGGCTCATATTCAGAGAGTGTGTGAAAACAATTTACTTTGATGTAAGTACCTGAAAAAAACTGTCTCAGTAAAAGTTACAAATACAAGAAGTGATTTACAGAGTCCAAAGCACAGACACAATCCACTATGATTTTTGTCTATACACCCCTTCTTTAAATTGAGTGGTACTGACTCTTTTTCCCTCTTAATTCCTAAGGCTATTGAGTCTTTCTTTCATAGTCTTCTCATTTGTTTTCTTCTTCAGTTGAGGTATTTTGTTTCTTTACTCAAGTGTTACTTTCTCCGATGGAGTTTTTTTTTTCTATACAACCAGGTTTTAGAAAAAAAATATGACAAGAACTTCAAGTCCCTGAAAAAAGAAATTGGAGATGTCAGGAAATGGAAAGTTCTCCCATGCTCAGGGATCAGTAGGATTAACATAGTAAAAATGGCTATCTTACCAAAAGCAATCTATACATTCATATAGCATCAAAAAAAAAAACAATTTGTTACAGACCTTGAAACAACAATTATAAACTTTATTTGGAAAAACAAAGAATTCATAATAACTAAAAACCCTATACAATAAAAAAAAAACAGGGAGGTATCCCCATCCTTGATTTTAAGCTGTCCTTTAGAGCAACAGGGATAAAACTACATGGTACTGTCATAGAAATTGTCTGGTTGATCAATGGAATTGAAGAGAACACTCTGAAGTAAACCCATACACTGAAGGACACTTGATTTTTGACAAAGAAGCCAAACTATATAAAGAAAAAGAAAGAAAAAAAGACGTTTACATGTACAAAATGCAAAGAGGTTCATATTTATTATCCTGCACAAAACTCAAGTTCAAGTGGATCAAAGACATCAAAATAAAGCTAGAAACATTAAATCTATTAGAAGATAAGTAGAATCAGCCTTGAACTCATTGCCATAGGACACGACTTCCTGAACAGAACACCAACAACTCAGACCCTAAGATCAATAATTAATAAATGGGAACTCTAACATATTTAATGTGTCTGGTGTTATGTTGAGGTCTTTGATCCACTTGGACTTTAGTTTTGTGCAGGGTGATAAATATGGATCTATTTTCATTTTTCTTCATATAGACATCCAGTTGGTCCAGCACCATTTGTTGAAGATGCTGTCTTTTTTCCATTGGATGGATTTGGCTTCTTAGTCAAAAGTCAAGTATCTATAGGTGTGTGGGTTTATTTCTGGGTTTTCTATTTGGTTCCATTGATCCACTATTCTGTTTCTATGCCACTACCATGCAGTTTTTATAACTATTGCTCTGTAGTAGAGCTTGAGATCAGGGATGGAGATACCTCCAGATGATAAGTTGTTGTACAGGATCACTTTGGAAATTCTGGGTTTTTTGTTTCTCCATATGAAGTTGAGAATTTTTCTTTCAAGGTCTGTAATTCTGAAATCTATACACCTAA
>CM053759.1:43922483-44005290 GCA_028658305.1 Pachyuromys duprasi | reverse complement strand
AGATGGAAGGGGAGGAGGACCTCCCTCATCAGTGGACTTAGAGAGGGGCAGGAAGGAGATGAGGGAGGAAGGGTGGGATTGGGAAGGGATGAGGGAGGGGGCTACAGCTGGAATACAAAGTAAATAAACTATTTAATATAATAAAACAATGAAGAAATAAATAAAAATAAAGTAGTGGTTTATATGAATGTGTGCTTAGTCTTACTGTATCTTACCATGCCATGTTAGAATGATATCTATAGAACAGTGCTCTTTTCTGAAGGTGAAACTGAAGAGCAGAGGATCTGGGGGAGAGAGGATGTGGGATGAGCCTGATGGTAGTCAAAGGATGTATTGGTGTACTTTCCCAATGTTGCTGTCCTTTAATAAAGTTACCCATATCGTGGTGACCTGACCAAAGACTTACTTCATAACGATGATTTTGCTATTATTATGCACTGTAATAGAAATATCTGATGTGCTGGACATCTGGTATGGGATTACTGTGGGTGTTTGAGAGCCGCAGAGTAGGAATCATTGCTTTAAAAGATTAATTGTTGTCAAGTGGTTCGTGTTGTTCATTGTTGTTTTTTGCTTGAGCTATTTGAAATTGACCTCAGATCCTTAGAATGATGAGTAAATGTCTCAGTATTTAATATTCAAATTAAATTTCATATATATATATATATATATATATATATGCATTGGGATTATATTAAGATCTTTATAAAATAAAATAGTTGAATTTCAATTGCCTTTTAGTACATTCTAAGAAACATTGTCGAGTTATTCCCATAATATAAGAAAGCTACTCCAGTCACAGTTATTTTAAACACTGGAAAAAACAACGCTCTTGGGTCGTATTCCATGACAACAGCACAACAAAAGCTCTGCCACTACACTCATCACACTGGTAGATTTCATCAAACATGGCACTTGAAGCAAGAAAAAAAAAAGTTTAAATGGCTCCGAATCCCTTTTGAGATTGGAAAAAATAATTTGTAGAAAGCTTCAGACACAGTTCTGTTTTAAAAGGACATATTGTCCATATCTAAGTCAAACTTGAAAGGTCTAGTTAGGAATAACATATAAGACACTGCTTATCCATGTATAAATCATCTGCATTGATTTGGCATTTAAAAAATGTCTCTTGTACATTATATTTCACCCTCAGCTCTCCCAGTCCCTCCCCCACCTCTCATCTCCCATGGACACACTGTTCCTCTGTTTCCCATCACAAAAGGCCTCCCAGTGATATTAAAAGGACCTCAGCATAGCAAGATGCAATAAGACTAGTATCTTCTCATATCAAGGCTAGGCAAGGTAACCCAGGAGGAGGAAAAAGATCCCATGAGCAAGCAGAAGATCAGAAGAGTCAGAGACACCCCAACCCCACTCTGATTACTAGGAGTCCACAAAAACCCCAAGCTAAAGAACAAAAGCATGAATACAGAGGATCTGGTGCATACTCATGCAGGCTATGTGATTGCTGCTACAGGGGTCATGGGCACAAAAGGAACACATCCTGTAGAATCAACTAAGCACGGCTCATAGGCATTTACAAAAAACATTCTTATTCTGCTTCTCAGAGCCCTTGAATCTTATTATTCTTTTTATCTGATTTTCTTTCTAAAAATATATATTCTAAAATGCTACCAAAAGAAATATAGCTTAGAATTTTTACTCAAATACAAAATTTGAATAGCTAAACTTTTGGCAGAGCACAGGAAATCTTATGAAAGAAAAGGGAGACAGAAAGACGTGGAGGGGACAGGAGCTCCACAGGAGAGCAAAAGAACCAAAAAATCTGGGCCCAGGGGTCTTTTCTGAGACTGATACTCCAAACAAGGACCATGCGTGGAGATAACCTAGAACCCTTGATGTAGCCCATGGCAGCTCAGTGTCCAAGTGGGTTCCCTAGTAATGGGAACAAGGGCTGTCTCTGACATGAACTCTGTGGCTGGCTCTTTGATCACCTCCCCTTGAGGGCTTATATGAATATGGCCACAGAGGAAAAAAATGAAACCTGATAGGGTATGGTCAGAAGGAAGGGGAGGAGGACCTCCCCTAGTAGTGGACTTGGGGAGGCATATGGGAGAAGAAGAGGAAGGGAGGGTAAGATTGGAAGGGTACAAGGGAGGGGGATACAGCTATTATACAAAATGAATAAATTGTAATATGTAAAAAATAAAAAGGAAAAATTTGAATAGAACATATTGTAAGTATTTAAGTCTAAATAACCTCAGTAACATGTTTGTACATAAATGACATGTTTTAGGATTTGAGATATTAATGACTACTTTAAAATGTATTTATTTATTATCTATACAATGTTCTGCTTGCCAGAAGAGGACACCAGATCTCATTAAAGATGGTTGTGAGCCACCTTGTGCTTGCTGGGAATTGAACTCAGACCTCTAGAAGAACAGACTGCTCTAACCTCTGAGCCGTCTCTCCATCCCTAATGATTATTTTATTTTAGGTTAAACATAACAAATATTTAACGGAAGCAAAAACATGACATGATGAGTAGTAAGGATTTAGGAGACTTTTCAGACCTTCAGTAAGATAAACTCCAACAAGTTGGGAATAAATCTCTATCTAGTTGGTTTTAAATACCTACTACTTAGGTTCCTTAGGGATTCAAAATCATACATATGACTGTCTTAAGCTGCTCTTCGTTAGGCTGTTCTCTTGCTGTCGTTCACCAAATTCCAGATAATGATAGAACTTGGAGAAGCTACTAAGGCCCATCAGAATCACAGATGATGTTGGTGAATGTTAGGCAATGCATAAGCAGTATGAAGTTTGAGATGGTAGCTTGTGTTTCACTAAATACACAAAACTATCTTTGGCTTTGGTGGAGATCTCTGATGATCCCATCAAATTTATCAAAGAAATTCTTAAAGTTCTTAATGAAACAGGTACTATAACAGAACACTGTGATGTAGCCATCACCATGGGCATAATGTCTAGCATTTAACCTTACTGTTATTCTTTAAATTTTTAACTGCCTCATAATTATTGTCCTGTTAATCACATTTCCAATAATTACAGATACATTTTTGTTTCAGGCTTGGCTTATAGTGTATTGAGATACTGTTACCCAATTATTTCAATAGTTACTTCAATACAATTGAAGGAGAAAAGTATTTGTGTAGGAGGTAAATATCTATCATTTCCATTACTCAAAGTAATAGAACTGAAATCCAAAATGTAGGTTATTTAACTCAAGGTTATATATTCTTCAGTACTAAGATAAAGAAAATTAACGTTATTTTGCATGTAATTGTTGGACTTTTCTATTAATAAAAATTGCAGGTAAAATAGCAGAGTAAGAAAGCAGTTTCTGTCTGAACAACTTCCCTGTTAATCCTTAAAATTATTCCCATCTGAGAGTTTGATGGACACTTGTCTTTCTCTCCTTAGCACGGTAATTAATGTTCTGTGCCACACAACAATCTCTTGGGATGAAATCATCTTGATTGAAATGCTTTTATTGTTTGAGTTCACTAGGTGTGGGAAGACTAGGGAGCTGAATTATACAAAAACACACACATTAATTTACAGTCAGAAACAATTTTATTAATCAGCCTACTCATATGAAATGCCAATTAAATGAAGATTTTTAACATTAACACAATTTTACCTGTATCAAGTTTTTATCTTTGATTATATGCCATTACATATACATATATATATATACATATAAGAACCATCAGCTAATATTTTCAGACCTAGTGACATCATAAATTTCACTAATACTTACCACCCTTTGACTGCCGAAGTGTCAACACATGGGAGAATCATGCAAAGATGGCTGTGATTCTCAGCATCATAAGTGAGATTAGCCTATCTCAGTTTATATATTCTATCTATCTATCTATCTATTTATCTATCTATCTATCTATCTATCTATCTATCTATCTATCTATCTGTCTGTCTGTCTGTCTGTCTGTCTGTCTGTCTGTCTGTCTGTCTGTCTGTCTATCTATCTATCTATCTCTCTATCTATCTATCTACCAACAACAATGGATAACATTTCTTAAATTGAAGAAATGTGTGGGTAAGTTTGTCTCACATGAAAGAGAATGTCTTCTGTTTGGAGCAAGATATTGTGTCTGGGATTGGCAGAGGCCAATAGGGAATGACAGGTTGGCATCACTGTTGTCTAATACTTCTCAAGTACAGGGATTCAATGGAAAGCTTTCACTCCATACACAACTACAAGTTCTTTGAGTACTGAAAATATTTAAGTTTTTTCAATGTTTGAGACCAGTAAGTAGGAATGCTACTTGGAGAGATTCTATTATCTTTATATAAATTGTCCTTAGGACAATTCTCTTATTATGATACATAGTTAACTCTCTTCAATAGTAATGATGTTGTTTCTGCAAAAGCAGGCAAGTGTGGCAGTCTCTGGAATAGTGAGAGGAACATTGTCCTCATGAGGATCTTGCTCGTGCAGCTTTCTGAGCATGACGTCACATAGTTCTGTCCCAGATTTGCTGCTATCTTGATTCACAAATCTGATTGATTTTGTTGCCCTTGACTCCAAAATCACATTAGTATGTTTCTTCCCCAAGTTCCATGTCTGCTGCCTTTCAAACTTTCATGTGCATAATCCATTCAGCTCTCCATTTTCCTCCTTTTTGCCCACATGAAATTTGTTTGCTCTCCAGAAAGAGTGGGTCAGCTCTGACTTCTGTCTAGTTTCTATACTGTTCTGTTTTTTTTGCTGAACGTTTTCATTCTACCCTTCTTTGAAGAGTCTTTTATTCTAAACTATTTTTTTAGATTTTGCAAGTTATATTTAATAATAGTTCTTTATAATAATAACAAGTAATAATATTTATTATAGGCATCCTTATATTTCATATATGCATACATATATAAATGTAACAACAATTAATGAAAAGTGAATTTGGGCAAGTGTAAAGAAAAGTATTTAAAAAATAAAAAATAAAAAAAGAAAGAAAAATATTTAAGAGAGTTTAGAGTAACAACCAGGAAGGAGCAAAAGGATACAATTATGAAGTGGAAATTCCTGGTTTCTTTGAAGACTGAAGTTTTCTCACCTGATGTTTTTAACCAACCCTTTGGCAGAATGCAGGGAATCATATGAAAGAAGGGGGAGTTAGTATGACCTGGAGAGGACAGGAGCTCCACAAGGACCAAATATATCAGGGCACAGGGGTCTTTTATGAGACTGTTTCTCTAACCAAGGACCATGTATGGATATAACCTAGAACCCCTGCTTGAATGTATCAAATGGTAGCTCAATATCCGAGTGGGTAACCTAGTAAGGGGAACAGGGACTATTTCTGACATGAACTCAATGGCTGGCTCTTCGACACCCGCCCCCACCCCCCAAGGGAGGAGCAGCCTTGCTAGGCCACAGAAGAGGATATTGAAGCCAGTCCTGAAGAGACCTGATAAGCTTGAGTCAGATGGAAGGGGAGGATGTCCTCCCCTGTCAGTGGACTTGGAAAGGAGCAGGGACTTGTGATGAGGGAGGGATGGATGGGATAGGGAAGGAATGCCGGAGGGGGCTACAGCTGGGATACAAAGTATATAACCTGTGATTAGTATAAACTAAAAATGTTAAAAAAAAATACTCTAAACTATTTTTAACTACATTTTTCTTCTAAAACTAAAGAAATAGCTTCTAGTTTTCTTTTTTTGATGTAATTCAATGTTCTATTTTGGATATATTGCCTCTTTCTTAATAAAATGAATTGATAACAAGTCAAGTTCTCCCCATTGCAAGTAAGTGAAAAAGAAAGAAAAAAATAAATAAAGAAAAGATGACAGTGATTAATATTCTTCAAAATAGTTCTTGAAATGTGTAGAGGTAGAAGCCTTCCAGCAGGCATTTTTGAGGTTAGAAAATTGGCACATGCCACTTCCCTTACAGCTGCACTGCCCAGTCTATGGAGGGCATAGTCTCTATTTTTTCCTCACACTCATTCTGCATGTTCCTTTATGCCTGACATAATGCATTAGTGATTTACATTCCACTAGCATATTTTATTCGTCCTCGTCCATATAAACAATCTCTATACTCTACACTCTATACTCCCATGCTACATAAGGTGGTTATGGGAAAATGAGTCTATATTTTTCTTAGTTCCCTATATTGGCCTATGCCTGAAGAAATACATGTGTAACAGGGCAGAAACCAAGTTTAGAAGAATATTGAAACTGACTTTAAAACTACTTCCTGAATATTTATTTTGCAATGCTTATTAACAATATCTATCCATCCATCTTTCTGTCTGTCTATTTATCATCTATCTATCTATCTATCTATCTATCTATCTATCTATCTATCTATGTATCTATCTATCTATTTATCATCTATCTTTCTGTCTGTCTATGTATCTAATGTATGTTATGGTTGTTACGGTCAAAACAGCACCCTAAAAATGAGTTGAGCATCGTGTTCCTCCTCAGATGTTACTATGATGGCTTCTTATTTAACATTAATTGTTAAACACATTTTATTTCCTCTCTTATTCATATTGAAATATTTATAGATGAATTCTAACTTGAGAAATTTGTGATGAATAAAATTTTGATTATTGGTGATTATTATTATTAACCACTATGATACCTATTATGCAGTGAGTCAATTCATCTTCTATTTTCAATTCTTAGAAAATAATAATTAGTAAGAAGTGTCTTTTAGAGTAATGATCTGAAAGGAAATTTAGAAAATTTATATTGTTATAAATATTAATGATTTCATTTTAATCAAGCCTTTAGACAGACATGTCACAGCCACTTGGGAATATGTTGAGTAGATAGAAAGATGGTTTGACAAAACTATGGTATAGTTTGCCAAATCTATGCTGTGGAAAACTTTATAGAATATTTTTTTCAAAACTAATGTCTTTAAGAGAAGATACTTTCAAAATTCTAGTGGCATTTTTCATAGGAAAAAAAACCTCTCATAACCTTCATATAAAATAACAATAGTAGCATAGCTCTCTAAAACAATCTTGAACAAGAACAACAAGCCTGTAGATTTTACACTTCATGATTTCAAGTTACATTACCAAGCTCAGCGTTCAAAGCTGCTTGGTGCAAGTATAAAAACAAGCACTCATGCCAAGGAAACGGTATCACCCCGGCATATACAGTCAACAAAACTTTTTTTTTTTACAGGCTCATGAGATTTAATTTTAGAACCTTAAAAATGTTACAAAGTAGTACTATTCTGCTTGCACATTATACAATACCAATCTGTAGCTATGCTAACCAAGAGAAAAAAACACATCATGTGTCTATTTGAGAGTAAAGAAACAGCCATGCTTGAAAACAGGTGAACATGATCTTTCTGCCATGCAGGGCTGCCAAGACAGCTTATTAAAATACTTAGAATATCAGCATACTTGATACTGCTTTTTCCCCCATAGGAATTTCTGGGATGAGCCTTAATTTAAAAATCTCCTGTGCTCAACGTTTGTCCCACAGAGGA
The DNA here is from genome assembly GCA_028658305.1 of Pachyuromys duprasi. NCBI lineage: Eukaryota > Metazoa > Chordata > Mammalia > Rodentia > Muridae > Pachyuromys > Pachyuromys duprasi. The sequence goes on along the minus strand of CM053759.1, from coordinate 43,997,828 downwards.
CCAAGAGAATTGTCTGGCTTCACATAGGCACTGTCATTTGAGAAGGAACTATACAGCATCTTCAATAAATTGTTCTTGGAATACTGTTCATCCACAGGCAGGATAACTAAATCATGCTCTTATTTCATACTCTTAATTTTCTAAAATAAGATAAATGACGTGTCTTTGAAAACTGAAATAACAGAACGTCCAGAGGAGGGAAAAAAGAAAATAAACTCTTTTCCTGGATGCAGACCTTAAATGGTTTTCATTTTCCAAGATATTGACTCATTTCATGCAAACATGTAAATTGAAACTACTGGAACAAATTTGTGCTTACCAAAATTGTGTGTTCAGTATTAAAACACCCTACAGTAATGGTACCTTTCTCACACTTACAAAGAATATTTGTTTAGTATACTTTCTTTCATTATCTTTACAAGAATTTTATAAATATATCTATTTTCCTAAAATTCCAGCATATGTTTGCCTCATGATCCATGGGATTTACCTGATTTTATTTCATCAATCCCACTAGACATTTAATTTTTAGCATTTTTTAACTTATTTTGAGTTCATATACAATTACAGTATTTCTCCCTTGTGTTTTCTCCCTACAAATACTCCAACCTTCCATATCCTACTCTTCTTCAAATTCATCCCTTTTTTCCCACTTATTGCTACTTAATATGTGCACACACACACTTATATGTATGTATGTATACACACACACAAACACACACACACACTCATATATATATATTATAACCACATTTGTCAGTATAATGTTACCCCTGTGTATGTTTTTGGAACATACCACTTTGAGTATTATTTTCACTTATTTTAGATTTGTATTGAAAAACTTTTTCATACAATATAGTATGATTATAAATCCCCTTCTCTCAACATCTCTCAGATTCTTTCTACCTGCCCATTGACCCAAATCCACACCATTTAGTGTTTACTCTCATAAGATGACAAACAAGCATCTCAAAAATAATAATAATAAAATAAGATACAATAAAAACAATCTAACATGAATATAACAAAACAAAGAAAAAAACCGAAGAACCAATAATAGGCAGCTTCAAGAAGAAAAGGAATTTTGCTTTTTAATCTTTGTTTTTAGGACTTAACGATTTTGATGATACATTAATTTTCTTCAACTGCTGTGGCGTTATTACAAATTAAACAACTTAAAACAATAGAAAATTATTATGTTATTGCCCATGGGTGAAAAGTGAAGACTGAGTCTTTCAGAGTTTTCAGTAGAGGCTTATTCCTGCCTCAGACTTGGAGAAGGGTACCATGGTTGCTTTCTCTAGAGATTCAGGTAACTGTCCCATTCTCTAAGCTACATCTGAATCATGTCAATTTCAGGGTCTGTAGTCTAGTTGCCTGTTCTGTTTTTTTCAATATGATTTTCTTTTGTTTTTTTTTGATTTAATTATAATTGTTTTTAAACTTAATGCCAAACAAGGTAATCCCGCACCACATCTTACCCTTACAAGATCTTTGGCTTCATGGTATATGAAAAGTGTCCTCTTTTCCAAGTATCTTTTATATTCTCAGGTTCTTGATATTAGGAACTTGCACATGCATATTTGAAAGGTGGTCTTAGTTAATGTTCTGTCAACTAAGTGAGGGGATACCATGACAAAATGTATAAAAGAATGTACTTTACTGGGGACTTGATTATAGTTTCAGAGGATAGGAGAGTTTGCATTGTATCTAAAAGTAGGAGGCAGAGAGAAATGAGAAAAGAGGCTGTTCCATGGTCCTACATGACCCACTCCAGTGACACACATCTTCCAACAAGTCCATAATATTTTTTTGAAATTTTTTATCGTTATCATTTATTACAATTTATTCAATTTGTTTCCCTGCTGTGGCCTCCTCCCTCATCTCCTCCCAATCCCATCCTCCCTCCCTCTTCTCCTTCTGTGCCCTTCCTCTTAAACAGTCAGTTCAGCAATTGGGAACCAAAAATGTTAATATATGAGCTTATTGGAAACTTTCTCATCCAAATCACCAAAAAGCCCATTACTCAGCACAATATGTGAGGGTAACAATAGGCGAATTCAAAGTAGTGAATTTTTATATTCAAACATTTGTCAGATTTCTCCAAACAATGAAATTATTTATAATATTATAATGATATATAAATGCTCTGCACTTTTAACAATGTTAAATCACTTTAAACACTTGAATCTTTGGTTAGCAGAGCAATAAAAATGTCATTGTATTGTTATAAAAAGTGAAGTATTTTGAGTGGGTAAAATGCATCCTTAATGTTTTCTTAGTTTGGAATCATGCTTATAGTGTACTTCATATTCTAAACAAATTTTTGTGTACGATCTCTGCTAATACTATAAAATAACTATAACATCTACCTATACTTTAGAAAGATGGATACAGTTATTTCAGGTGCCTTAGATTTCTGGACTTGTTAAATTTAGAATATTCAATTTTGTTATGTTAAAAGTCTTATTTGATTGTTTATTTATTTACTTAATTATTTATTACTTTACAGCTTGATTCCAAGACCCTCCCTCCACTCCTGCTAGTCTCACCCTCACAGGTGCACTGTCCCTCCCATTCTCCCCCTCTTCTTCTCAGAGAAGGGAGGACCAACTCACCCAAGTGATACCAACCCATCCAGGTACCTCAAGTCATAATAGGACTAAGTGCTTTCTCTCCAACTGAGGCCTGACACAGCAGCCCAGCTAGGGGAAAGAGATCCAGAAGCAGGTAACACCGCCAGGGACAGTTCCTACTCCCGTTGTTAGGGGAAACATATGTTGACCAAGCTACAGCTCTACTACAAATGTGTAAGGGGTCTAGGTCCAGGCCATGTTTGCTGTTTGGTTGGTGTTTTAGCCCCCATGGTGGTGACTTTGTAGGTCTCCTTGTGGTATCCTTGACCCCCTCAGTACATCTCTCTTTCCTCTCACTCTTCTGCAAAATTGATCTTGGTCTATTGTTTGGCTGTGGGACTCAGCATCTGTTTCCGTCAGCTGCTGGATGAAGCCTCTCAGAAGACAGACTATGTTAGGCTCCTGTCTGCAAACCTAGCAAAGTATCATTAATAATGGCAGGCTTTGGCTTGCTCTTACATGATGGCTGTCAAGTAGGGCCAGTCTTTCGCCATTCCCTCACTCTCTGCTCCATCTTAATCCCTGCACTACTTGTAGGCAAGAAAAAAATTGGGTTGAAGGTTTTATGGGTGGGTTGGTGTCCTCCTCACACCACTGGAAATCTCACTTGAATATTGGAGGTGACAACTTTAGTTTCTTAAAAGGTACTGCTAGGAGTCTCTTCTAGGGTTGCCCTGAGACTCTCATAAACCTCCACAGTCCCAAAGATGCTCCCAAAATATTTTCTTGCTTTCTCCTGGTTGTTCCCCTCTTCCCTACACCTGATCCTCTTCTTCCCCTCATCATACTTCCCACTACCTCTTCCATCTAGTTTTCTCCCTTCATTTACACCAGATGTCCATTCTATTTCCTCTTCTGAGTGAGATTCAAGCATACTTCCTTGGGCCCTCTTTGGATCTATAGATTGTAGCCTGGTTATTTCATACTTTGTGTCTAATACCCACGTATATGTGAATACATACCATGTATGTCTGTCTGGGCCTAGGTTAGCTCATTAAAAATGATATTTTCCTTTATTTATTTATTTTCTTACTTATTATTTTTATATTAATCACAGGTTATGTACTTTGTGTCTCAGCCGTAGCCCGTTCCTCAGACCTTCCCAATTCCCCCATCACTCCCTCATCTCTTCGCTGCACCTTTCCAAGTCCACTGATAGGGGAGGATCTCTTCCCCTTCCATCTGACCCTAGCTTATCAAGTCTCTTCAGGACTGGCTGCAATGTCCTCCTCTGTGGCCTAGCAAGGCTGTTCCTCCCTCAGGGAAAGAGGGAGAGTCGAAGAGTCAGGCATTGAGTTCATGTCAGAAATAGTCCCTGTTCCCCTTACTAGGATACCCACTTGGATACTGAGCTACCATGCACTATATCTGAGCAAGGGTTCTAGGTTATATCCATACATGGTCCTTGGTTGGAGAAACAGTCTCATAAAAGACCCCTGTGCCCTGATATATTTGGTCCTTGTGGAGCTCCTTTCCTCTCCAGGTCATAGTAACTCTTCCTTCTTTTTTATTATTCCCTGCACTCTGCCCAAAGTTTGGTTGTGAGTCTTAATATCTGCTTTGATACACTGCTAGGGAGAGTCTCTCAGAGGCCATCAGTGGTAGGCTTTGTCCTATTACTTGTTTTCTCCTACATCCAATGTCCATCCCCTTCCTCTTCCTAAGTGAGGATTGATCATCTTACCCCAGGTCTTCTTTCTTGTTTATCTTCTTTCAATGTATAGATTTTAGTATGTTTATCCTATCTTATGAGGTCTATATAAGTGAGTATATACCTTCTGTGTCTTTCTCCTTCTGGGATACCTCACTCAGTATGATTATTTCCAGGTCCCACCATTTTCCTGCAAATTTCATGATTTCCTAGTTTTTAATTGCTGAGTAGTATTCCATTGTGTAAAAGTACCACAATTTCTGTATCCATTCCTCCGTTGGTGGACATCTGGGTTGTTTCCAGGTTCTGGCTATATGAATAAAGCTGCTACAAATATGGTTGAGCAAATGTCCTTGTTGTGTACTTGAGCATCTTTTGGATATATGCCTAGGAGTGGTATAGCTGGATCTTGAGGAAGCACTATTCCTAATTGTCTAAGAGAGTGCCAAATTGATTTCCAGAGTGGTTGTACAAGTTTGCATTCCCACCAGCAATGGAGAAGGGTTCCCAATTCTCCACAACCTCTCTGGCATGTTTAGTCACTTGAATTTTTGATCTTAGCCATTCTGGTGGGTGTAAGGTAAAATCTCAGGGTCGTTTTGATTTGCATCTCCCTGATGACTAAGGATGTTTAGCATTTCTTTAAGTGTTTTTCTGTCATTCTATAATCCCTACAGAGAGTTCTCTGTGTAGCTCCATACCCCATTTTATACTTGGATTACTTGATTTGTTGCTTTTTAACTTCTTTGGTTCTTTATATATACTGGATATCAGCCCTCTATCAGATATAGGATTGGTGAAGATCCTTTCCCAGTCTGTAGGCTGTCCTTTTGTTTTGATGACAGTGTCTTTGCTTTACAGAAGCTTTTCAGTTTCATGAGGTCCCATTTATTGATTGTTGATTTCAGAGTCTGTGCTGTTGTTGTTCTGTTCAGGAAGTAGTCTTCTGTGCCAACGAGTTCTAGGGTCTTCCCCACTTTTTCTTCTAAGCGGTTTAGAGTGTCTGGTTTTATGTTGAGGTCTTTGATTCACTTGGAGTTTAGTTTTATGCAGGGTGATAAATATGGATCTATTTTCATTTTTCTGCATATAGACATCCAGTTGGACCAGTACCATTTATTGAAGATGCTGTCTTTTTGAATGGTTTTAGCTTCTTTATCAAAAATCACGTTTTCATAGTTATGGGTTTAGTACTGGGTCTTCTGTTCGGTTCCATTGATCCTCCTTTCTGTTTCTATGCCAATACCATGCAGTTTTTATTACTATTGCTCTGCAGTACAGCTTGAGATCAGGGATGGAGATACCTCCAGATGATCTTTTGTTGTACAGTATTGTTTTGGAAGTTCTGGGTTTTTTGTTTCTCCATATGAAGTTGGTAATTTTTTTTTCAAGGTCTGGAAAGAATTGTGTTGGTATTTTGATGGGAATTGCATTGAATCTGTAAATTGCTTTTGGCAGAATGGCCATTTTCACTATGTTAATCCTACCAATCTATGAACAGGACAGATCTTTCTATCTTCTGATATCTTCTTCAATTTCTTTCTTAAGAGATTTGAAGTTTTTCTCAAACAGGTCTTTTACTTGCTTGGTTAGAGTTACCCTAAGGTACTTTATGTTATTAGTGGCTATAGTGAAGTGTGTTGTTTCCCTGATTTCTTTCTTGGCCATTTTGTCTTTGGTATACTGAAGGGCTTCTGATTTTTTTTTTTGAGTTGATTTATATCCAGCCACTGTGCTGAAGGTGTTTATCAGGTAAAGGAGTTCTCTGGTTGAATTTTTGGGGTCACTCATGTACATTATCATATCGTCTGCAAATAGTGATACTTTGACTTCTTTCTTTCATATTTGTATCGCCTTGATCTCCTTTAGTTGTCTTATTGCTCTAGCTAGGACTTCAAGTACTATGTTGAAGAAATATGGAGACAATGGGCAGCCTTGCCTTGTTCCTGATTTCAGTGGGATTGATTTAAGTTTTTCTCCATTGAGTTTGGTGTTGTTTCTAGGCTTGTTGTATATTGCCTTTACCATGTTTAGGAAGGTGCCTTGTATCCCTGATCTCTCCAAGACTTTAAACATGAATGGATGTTGGATTTTGTCAAATGCTTTTTTGTTATAAGGAGATGATCATGTGGTTTTTCTCCTTCAGTTTGTTTATATGGTGGCGCTGGTCACCACCATCTTGGATTCCAAAAATGATATTCTCTAGTTCCATCCATTTGCCTTAAAATTGTATGCTCTTTTTCTGTCTCTCTCTTTAAATGGCTGCATAGTAATCCATTGTGTAAATGTTGCCACGTTTTCTTTATTCATTCTTCAGTTGAGGGAGACCTAGGTTATTTCCTGATTCTGGCTCTTATGAAAAAAGCAGCTTTGAACATAGTTGTTGTATGGTGTAACATCTTTTGTGTATATGACCAGAACTGGTATACCTGGGTCTTGAGGTATAACTATTCCCAATTTTCTAAGAAACTTTCGGTTTCATTTCCACAGTGGTTGCACAAGTTTGCAATACCACCAGCAAAGGAAAAGTGTTTTCCTTTCTCCATATCCTCACTGCATTGTGCTGTTTATTCAGCCATTAGATAATTCTTGGTTTAGCTCTGTACCCTGTTTTTTAATTGGGATATTTGCTTTGTTGGTGTTTAATTTCTTGAGTTCTTTATATATTTTGGAAATTAGCCCTATATCAGATGTAGGGTTGGTGAAGATCTTTCCCTGTTTTCTAGGCTGCCATTTTGTCCTATTGAGAGCATCCTTTGACTTACAGAAACTTTTCACAAGGTCCAATTTAATAGTTGAACTTAGTGCCTGAGCTGTTGTTATTCTTTTCAGAAAATTGTCTCCTGTACCACTGACCCCAAGGCTTTTCCATGCTTTCTCTTCTATTAGCTTTAGTGTATCCAGTTTTATGTTGAGGTCTTTAATCCATGTGACTTTGAGTTTTGTGCAGGGTGATAAATATGGATGTATTTGCATTCATCTATATGCAGACAGTTAGTCCAATACCATTTGTTGAAGATGTCTTTTTATCCACTGTATTTTTTTGGCTTGTTTTTGTTTTTGTTTTGTTTTATTTTGTTTTCAAAAATCAAATATTCACAAGTGTGTGGGCTTATTTCTGGGTCTTTGATTTCATTTCATTGATCAACGTTTCTATTTTTATGCCAATGCCATTTGGTTTTTATTACTATTGTGCTGTAATACATCTTGAAATCAGGGATGGTGACAGATCCTGAAGTTCTTTTGTTGTACAGAATTATTTTAGCTATCATTGGTTTTTTATTTTTTATTTTTTTATGAAGTTGAGGATTCCTCTTTCAAGATCTATAAAAAGTTGTATTGAAATTTTGATGTGGGCTGCAATGAATTTGTAGATTGCTTTTGGTAAAATGGCCTTTTTTTATTATGTTAATCCTACTGATCTGTGAGTATACTGGCTGTGCCCTAGGTAGATCAGGTAGGTTGAGAACAGGTGGAGAGCACTACTTTGATTTTTCATTTTAAATTTATTACTTATGTTGTTACTAATGTTGACTGTATTTTTATCTATATTAGTATTTCAATTTTGTTTTATGATTTTAATCATGTTGGTATTTTATCACGACTGTTATCATCACCATCATTTTTGGTATTCTGAGGATGAAATCCATGGCCTTGCATATTCTTTGCAAATCCCCTTCTGTTGAATGACTTGCCAAGCCCATACTTGGAATATTTGGTCCATTGTTTTTTTATCAAACCTACAGTGAAGATTTGATTAACACATATCTATTATGGAACGTGAAGCCAGATAATTGCTACTGTTTTGTTTACTCATAATTGATCCTTTCTAGTGCATTTTACTGTGCTCTGTCAACTATTTCCTTTTAATTAGTATGCTATTTATTTCTTCTTGAGCTTATGAAAAAATGTCGACCATTTACTTTAAGTTTTTATAGTTATAGTCATTATTTAATGCTGTACTGTAAAAGTATTGATGTTAGATCAGAAAAAGGATGCCAGTGATTGCTGGGATGAAGCAGGGGAGAGTTAAGGAGCTCAGAGGTTACTGCGCTACCTTTCTCTTAATGTGTTCCTCTGCCTTCTCACAGCTTTCCTTGCTATTCTAATCTATTGCATCATTTCATAGAGGTGAATTATAACAGCTGTATAATATACATTGCTTTGAATAAACAATCCCAACCAATAGCCTTGTTTACCTCATAGAAAATTGATTTAAAATTGCTTCTACCATTTTCCCTAAGTTAGTCCTTTTGTGTTCTCACAAAGGATTGTGATCCGAGGAATGGAAAATATGATTTCTTCTGAAGGAGAAACATGATTAGAACAGGAATTTAGCTTTTCTCGAGTCAAGTTGCTTAGTATTGAGGAAGAGATCGGGATCTTGGAATGTTCCTCTCCTTCAAGGCATAGCCTTTTTCTACCTCAGCAAATTTGTTCCTTTGAACATTACACTTTATTTTTATATTTAGATATTTTTTAATATTTTTGTCTCTTCACGTCATTCTAAATTTTATTCTACTTACATATATATTCAACTATTTATTTATTTTAATATTATGTCAAAAGAGAAAGTCATAATTGTTAATATGTGTAGAATATCCAAATCAATGGAATTCAATTGTTTCTAAAATTTAAAAACAGATCAAGAAAAATAGCATGCTTGCCTCCCTTTAAAATTTGGATAATGCATTCAGTGTCTAAGTGGTACATTTTGATATTAAATAGTAAGAAACATTCATTAGAGAAAACATCATAATTCAACATCTTACGGTCCATATAGCATAATGTAAACACAAAACAGAGATCACTGTAGCTTGTGAAATGTAGTTAAAATTCATGGCCTAAATAGCTTTAAAACTAAGAACTGAAGTATTTTAAAAGTTCTTTGTGAAGCTCCTTTCCCCTCCAGGTCTTTCTATCTCCCCCTTCTTTCCTAAGATTACCTGCACAATGGAGGGAACAGGAGCTTCACAAGGAGAGCAACAGATCAAGAAATTCTAGGTATAGGAGTCTTTTCTTCGACAGATACTCCAACCAAGCACCAACATGGAGATAACCTAGAACCCCTAGAACCCCTGCACAGATGTAGCCCATGGCAGCTCAGTCTCCAAGTGGGTTCCCTAGTGATTGGAACAGGGACTGTCTCTGACATGAATTCAGTGACTGGCTCTTGGATCACCATCCCCTGTTGGGGGAACAGCCTTACCAAGCCGCAGAGGAAAGCAATGGAGCCAGTCCTGATGAAACTTGATATGCTAGGGAAAGGGAGGAGGACCTCCCCTATCAGTGGACTTAGAGAGGGGCATGAGATATGGAAGGGATAAGGGAGGTGGCTGTAGCTGGGATACAAAGTGAATAAACTATAATTTATAAAAATATAAATAAATTAAAATATGAATAAATAAATATTTTTTAAAAAGAGAAAAAATATATTTGTTTAATTTTGATCATGTGTTAGATATATTGAGCCCCAACTTAGTAATAAATGAATATACATGTATTTCCATTCTACCCAACTTTCCATCTTTAGATATTAGACAGTAAATATCTGTAGTTCTGAATAGTTCCCTGCAGCTCTTGAATGGACAATTTCTTTAATTTTTACATTTACTTTTTTCTCTTTTTGTTGTCCTATCCTTTTACTTATTATTCATATAAAACTTTCATTTCTGTTCTATAATGATTAACATTTATTTTAGCATATGCCTCATTAAAGCTACATATGAAGCAATATAGAGAATAATTGTAGAGTGATTCTCAGCAGTAAAAATGACCCTGCCTTTAGGATATGCTTCTAGGTTTACTCTGTGTGGAACAGAAATGTCTCCTCCAGTTGTAACTCCTTTCTCCATAAAATTGATCACCTCTTTTGTTATTAATATAAGGACTTTCTCTCATCAAAAACACTGGTTTCATCACCAAGGCTTATACTAAACTGAGGATATATCAAAATTACATGTTAGCATTTCAGCTCAAGATGCAAAGAAATTGTTACACAAAACGCCACAGGAAAAAAAACTAGTCTCTCAAATGCTGATATGCAAAAAGAAATTTTTATTTTTAAAATTATTATTATTACTATTATTATTACAATTCGTTCACTTTGTAGCCTGGTTGTAGCCCCCTCTCTCATCTCCTATTTTCCACCCTCCCACACTCTTCCTCCTCCCCTTGCCCTTCTGTAGTCTACTGATAAGGGAGGACCTCCTTTCCTACTATCTGATCATAGCACATCAGGCCTCATCATGACTGTCTGGATCTTCTTTCTCTGTAGCCTTGTAAGGCTACCACTACAGGAGGTGGTGATGAAAGAGCAGGAAACTGAGCCCATGCCAGAGACTTCCCCTGCTCTCTTTACTAGGGCACCTCCATGGAGATTGAGTTGCCATGAGCTACATCAGAGCAGGGGGTCTATGTCCTCTCCATGCATGGTCCTTGGCTGATTCATTAGACTCTGCAGGAACCTCTGAGCCCAGACTTTTTGGCTCTTTTGGTCTCCTTGTGGAGCTCCTGTCCCCTCCATGTCTTTCTATCACCCCCTTCTTTCACAAGATCCCCAGCACTCTGTCCAAAGTTTGGCTATGAGTCTCAGCATCTGCTTTGATATCCTGATGGATAGAGTGTTTCAGAGGCATTCTGTGGTAAGTTCTTGTCCTGTTCCCTGTCTTCTCCCACTCCTGGTGTTGATCCTGTTAGTCATTCTGAATGAGGATTAAGCATCTTCCCCAATGTCGTCCTGGTTGTTTACCTTCTTTTTGCTTTGCTCTGGCTTTCTCAGATTCACCTGTCGTGAACTTCCCTACACAGATATCAGATGATAGCCACCAGGTTTCTCGGTCCTCTAAGTTAGGTTGGTTACCATTGTGCTTATTCCCCAAATTGTCTGACTGATGACCCGGGTCTCATCTCACAACTGTATTCCTACTTCTAAAAAGTCTTATAGAAATGAGAAATCCATAGTTGTTTTAATGTGTGGCATGCAACATGTGTCTGCATGCATATATGTTTCCACAGAAATAAAAATTAAAGATCTAAAGGAAACAAACAAAGAGGAATTGTCAGAGTTCAAGTAGCTATAGTATTATAACCATTAAAATCTGACTCTATCTTGTTGTGGAATTACATTACATAAGGCCAAACAATACACAACTACCTTGGTCTTTTAAACTTTGGAGATTTACTTAATTTTTCTTAGCTTATTTACTTTTATGCTAAAACTCTTAGATACTTCCAATTCAATAAAAAAAATCATCTATTTCCTTCTTTTGTTGTATATGAATATATAGATGGATAGACAAACAGATAAGAATCTAGATAAGTCATATTGACATATGTTATATGAACATCTGGATCATTCTTTTTATATCACATTTAGAAAATATATATATATATTGATAGTTTTTGATATTTAGTGTACTAAACTTTTAATTAAATCCAGATTCTAGAGATGGCCCAATGGCTGATGCTTATAAACATTTTCTCTACTTGCAAAGGATCCAGGCATGCACATGGCTGCTCACAATTCACCTCCAGTCCCAGGGTATCTGAGGTTCTCTTTTGGTCTCTACAAGTACTACATGCACGTTGCGCACAGGCATACACAGGCAAAAATGCACGTGCACACAATAAAAATAATTAAATTCTTAAAAATAAAGAACCGGTTTTATTTTAGGGATATGCTTAGGTCTACCATATATTCCTTAATATTTTGATAAATATTTTAATAGAGAATATCTTAGAGAATATTTCATTAGTGATGGAGGTGATATGAGGTAAACTGTGCTAAGTATGACAGGAAAGGTATTGGCCATTCTTTATACTTGTAAAAAGTTACTCTAGAATAGACCAAACTCTATAAGAAAATGCTATTAAATCTCTGAGAATGATGACTGACTTCAAGCATTGTAGTTCTTCCTTAAACACAGCTTGAATCCTGATAATTATATCATTAACTTAGATGGTATTTAGATTCATTCTAAAATGAACAGAACAGGGAAAGCAAAGATTGCTGCTTTCTTTTATATTTGTACTCTCTTTGAATGGTTTCTTATGTTGTGCCTGTCACAAATGCTATCTTTTTTTTTAATTTATTTATTTTTATATCAATCACAGGTTAGGTACTTTGAATCCCAGGCATAGCCCCCTCCCTCATTCCCTCCCACCCTCCCACTCCCTCCTTCATCTCCCTCCTCCCTGCCCCCTCCAAATCCACCAACAGGGGAGGACCTCCTCCCCTTCTATCCAACCCCAGCTTATCCTGTCTCCTCAGGGCTGGCTGCAATGTCCTCCCCTGGGATCTAGCCAGTCTGTCACTCCCCAGCTTGTATGGGGGAGGGTCAAAGAGTCAGCCATCAAGATCATGACTGAAACAGTCCCTGTTTCCCTCACTAGGGTCTTCAGTCCCACAACGAGCTATCATGGGCCCCATCTGAGCCGGGGTTCCAGGCCACATCCACACATGGTCCTTGATTGTAGAAACCGTCTCATACAACACCCTGTGCCCTGCTCAGTTTGGTCTTTGTGGAGCTCTTGTTCTCCCCAAGTCTCACCAACCTCCCCCAGATCTATCATTACTTCTCGCCCTCTGTCAGAGGCTTGATCGCGAGTCTTAATATCTGCTCCGATACATCGCTACATTGACCTCCCCAGAGGACCTCTTTGGCATGCTCCTGTCCTGTTGCTTGTTTTCTCCTCCACTCAATGTCCATCCCACACAAATGCTATCTTAAGTGATCTCAGAAGATGTTAAATTTATTTTTATGTGTTATAAAATGCAAGATGGACCTGTTTTTATTTATTTTCCTCTTTTGGGAGGTAATATTTGCTGTGGTTGAACAAGTTAGCATGATGAGGAATTATCGCTCCTTTCTGGAAGTTATTTATGTCTGCTTGAAAGCTCAGACATGTACTCAGTCAAGACTTCATTCAGATAGCTATCATCCCAGAAAAACACTTTATTGAGAACCATTGGAATCCTTAACACCAGAAATGTCCAGCCAGAAAACTCATTTGTTTTCCTGACTCTCAGAAACTGTTTGAGAAGCTATGTAGTGTTTAATAATAACTTCTAAAGATATGTTTCTAGAGCCTATGATTTAGATTATTGAAAAATAATTACCAGAAAAAAGTATGCCCCTGAATGTAACTCAGTTAAAGACCTTGAGTAGTCTTTTTGTTGTTGTTGTTTATTTGTTATGATTTCTTTTACTGTGATAGAACACACTGCCTGAAAGCAACTGTCCTAGAATCCAGGGTAGGAACTGAAGCAGTTTCTCTGCTTACTGACATAGTTTCTCAGCCAGCTTTCTTTTCTTTTTTTCTAACTTCTATTCTTCACTCATACATTATATCTCAAACAAATGCAGCTTTCCACCACTCCTCCCAGTCCCCCTAACCCCACTTTCCTTCTCTTCCAAATCAATCCCTCTTCTGTAAAAAAAAAAAAAAAAAAAAAAAAAGCAAGCCTCCTAGAGACATCCACTGAACATGGTCTAACGTGGTCTGTAACACACTCATAAGTGCATATGGATATTAACTGTCAAGTAAAGAATAATCACGCTACCATACACAGACCCAGACAGGCTAAGTAATAAGGAGTTCCCAAAGGAGGACACCTCCCTGAGCATGGTGAAATGAAAAATATTTTGCAAATAGATCGGGATCAACTGGAAATGGGAACAGGACAGATCTGGCAGGCTGTGGGCCACAAGGGTATGGGAGAAATGACTAGAATTGGAGGTGGGGGGCACTTGTGGGTGATTTTAAAACCTAGGGTTGTGGAAATTCCTTGGAATCTATGAGAGTGACTTTAGTAAAGTCTGATAGCAAGGAGAAATGTGGAGCCCAACCTGGCTATCTTCTATAATGAGGCTCCTAGCAGTGGATCATGAATATCATCCTAGCCACAAAACCTTTGAGGTGCAATTTTTTTCTTAACCAGCTTTCTTATAAACTCAAGAACCACCTAGCAGGGGTAGCATCACCCACAATAGGCTGGACCCTCCCATATCAATCATTAATCTATACATACCCTGAGTTCTTACTGACAACAGGCCAGTCTTATGGAGGCACTTTTTCCAGTTAAGATTCCCTTTTCTGCATTGTTTTCTTCTGTGGCCTGCAGCCACTCCTGATGAGACCTAATAGACTAGGATCAGAAGGAAGGAAAGGAAGACCTCCCCTATCAGTGGACTTGGGAAGGGGCATGCATGGAGAAGAGGGAGGGAGGGAGGGCTTGGGAGGGGAGGAGAGAGGGAGCTACAGGGGAGATAAAAAGTGAATAAAGTGTAATTAATAAATTTTTTAAAAGATTCCTTTTTCTCAGATAAGTGTATGTTTGTCTTAAGTTGACAAAAACAAAACAAAACAAACAAAACAAAACAAAAAACAACCAGCACATTCTTTGTGGGATGTGTTAGACCTGAAATTTAATGACAATGATTTCTACTGTGAGAAGTAGAAAAAAATAAAGACAGAAGGTGGTGTGAGCATTTCAGCTTAGATTGTTTTCATAAGGCTTCATTAAAAAAAAAAAAGAGCGTGAAATATTAGCAAAACACACCACACGCCATAGGCTGAGTGAGGCTAAGTGTATACTATTCTTCAGTTCCTACAGAAGAAATCACATAAGCTAATGCTTTTATTTGAAGTTTCTGAACTTCATAAATGTGACAGGATAAATTTCTATTAACTGAAATCATCAGCTTAGTATGGAAATTCTAAAGGACTGGTAGAAAAACTATCTTTTTGCGTACAGCTGCTAAAATTTGGTGTCATTTCTTATTCAGTGATAGATCACTAATGTAGAAATTGAGCTCAGAAATTATGGTGCCATTATAGCAAATGCCCAAGAGAGCAATGAGTATTGGAAATGGGCATTGAGCATCAGCTGGGAGGACCTTAGAAGTGTTAATGAAACCCAAAATGCCTTGAACAGATGATTAGAATGATTTGGGACTTTGAAGAGGCAGCCAGTAAGAACTATCAAAATGTGAGAAATTTTTCTTGAAAATGTAAATTTTTTTGTCATGGAATAAAATGTAGACTGTTGAGCTGCAAATGGTAGCACACACCTGTAATCCCAGCATTCAGGAAGCAGAGGCAGGCAGATCTCTGTGAGTTCAAAGCCAGCCTGGTCTAGAAAGCCAGTCTAGGACAGACAACGCTACAGAGAGAAACCCTGTCTAGAAAAACCAACCAACCAACCAACCAACCAAGTAAATAAATAAATAAAATGTAGACTCTTGTAGCAATGGAGAAAACGCATGAGCGTGTGAGCACACACACACAAAATGTAATCAATGACTATGTGATATAGCTAACATAATTTCTTAGAGCATTGAAGAGACTTACTGTGTTCTTGGAATTCATGTGAAAGTAAAGAGACAACCATTTACAGACTTTATATTATTGTTAAACTTTTGACATTGCACTATTTCATTGACATCTATATAGGCATAAATCAGAACAGTATAATGGAATTGCCAAAAGCAAACAAACAAACAAACAAAAAACAAAGCAAAACTGAATAAAAACTTCTCAAAATATTGACTCAAATAATAGAAAAAGAAGATCACAATAAATAATTATATCTGATAAAACGCTACTGTTGGCATAGTACAACTTGTAGTGTGAGATTACAATAAATATTTTAGAGAGATGCATGTGTCCTGTTAATTAAACACCCACTTCTTTATATATCAGTTAGGCTTAGTTGTTTCAAATACATTTGGTGATGTGATATGAAATCTGTAAAGTGTTTATAAACAAAAACTGATTAGCTGATTAGGAATCCCAGAATGCTTCTGGGATTTATGATTGACTATGCACAGCTGCTTCTTTACCACAACTAGAAAAGGCACATGAAGGTTGAAATGTCAGGGGGCACAATGCCATAGCTCCTCCAGGTCTGCTGGAAGAGTGCTCAGAACAAACAAGGAAGCTCCTATCCCAGAAAATGTGGAATTCCTTAGAAACAGAATTTGATTCAATCATTACCCAGTGAGGGATTTTTTTCAAAATAAATTATGTCACAATGGTTATTAATTATAGTCATCAGGCATGGATCTAATATCTTTTTGTTATAAATATAATATGTATGCACACACATGAAAATATAAGTGTCTGAGAAATATGTATAAAATAAATACAATATGATAACTATAATAGAAATTTAAAGTTTGTTATTTTTTTCCTTACATCCCAATAGTAGCCCTCTCCCTCCTTTCCCCCCCCCCCCCCGGTCTCACCCTCGTCCTCTTCCTCGTATCTCCCTCTCCTACTTCTCAGATAAAGGGAGTCTCCACACTGACTAACACACCCAGGCACATCAAGATCTTTGTATTTTTGAATTTCTTTATACCATAAAACCTTGTCACTTTCCCCCACAGTTTAGATATAAAATCGAAGTTACAATTTCCTTTAAAAAAATTAGGCAAAATCTGTTCTTATTTTTTGTACTTCAGAAGTACCTTCACATGAAATTTACAGTGACACTCATGTCCTCTAGTTCACTACTCTTAATCACAATACATAACAAACAAATTTAAGAATCTTACAGTCCATAGCATGACATATGGCTTCACTGTCACATAGTTGTGTCATATATGAGTAATGACTTATGCTCTGACATTTATTTGATAAGTATTAGAAAGAGGGCACATGTAAGCCTTATGCTTCACTTACAAAATTTTAATTAATAATAGACTAGTGATCAACTTTATAATTTTATAAAACGTGCGTTCAAATGTTTATATATTCAACTAAGTAAATGAGCACTGAGTTTATAGAGTATTAATCTTTAATCTTAGTCTTGATCAACTGTACTTTGACCGCAATCAGCTTTGACATAAAATGTGTGTGCAAATGCTTTCTTACACTATCTACTTCTTCAATTCTCGAGGTCTTAATTAGATGCCTTACAATTGATTTTTTTTTATGAAACTGGTTATCTGATTTATCACATAACCTTAGGGTTATGAGCCCACAAGTACAGGTTATAGTGACTCCTAATGTCAAAACTCTACTGCCTGTACTCCTTGCTGGTAAAGTGGTTGTAAACTCAGTAGAGGAATTCCTACCCTTCTTTCAATGAGAAGTCTGGCTATCTGTATTCTTGGATAGTTAACTTTCTTCGGAGTCGTTGTGGGTATTCCCTTACAGTCCTTCTTCAGATTCGCTATGCTTTCTTCTTATTTATTTATTTATTTTTATTAATTACACTTTATTCACTTTGAATCCCCCCATAAACCCCTCCCTCCTCCACTCCCAATCCCACCTTCCCTCCCCCTGTTTTCTTAAACAGAACTAAATCATTCAGGAAAAATTTCAGCAGGAGCCATCATCTGAAAATTGACTGATAAAAGAGAACAGAAGTAAAATGTGTGCATTCACCTTGCAACTCTGAATTCTAGATTTTCTGTACCTGTAAAAACTTCTTAATTGCTGTTTCAGATGGAGAACATAAAATAGTTCTTGAGTTCCAAGGTGACAGAGTAAAAGCTACAGAGAACAACATGGATAGAGGCCAGTTTAAGATCACAATTAATCAAAACCAGGACATCACAGAAATCCCCCCCCAAATCAATGGATATCTAATGCAGCTGAAACACATGAAAATGATCTTAAATCTATGATTCTGAAGTCATTAGAAGCACATAAAGAGGAAATGAACAAATAGAGCACATCATGGACAGACAAGAATCCACAATCAAAGAGGCAAAGGAAACAAATAAAATCATTCAATATATGTAAACAGAATTAGAATCAATAGAGAAATACAAACTGAGAAACTCTGGAGAAGGAGAACTTAGAGAAGTGATCAGGAAACACAGAGGTAAGTATCAACAACAGAATACAAAAGATAGAGAAAAGAATCTCAGGCACTGAAGTTACAATTGCAGAAATGATACATCTCTCAAAAAACAAACAAACAAAAAACAGAAAAGTTCCTGACACAAAACATCCAAGACACCAAGGACACCATTAAAAGATGAAACCTAAGAACAATAGGAATAGAGTAAAAAGAAGATTCCAGGTTCCAGGTTCCAGAAAATATTTCAGGAAAATCATAGAAAAAAATTTTCCCAACCTTAAGAAAGAGATGCCCTTAAACATACAAGAGGCCTACAGAACATCAAATAGAGTAGACCAGAAAAGAAATTTCTGTTGCCATATACTAATCAAAACACTATCTCTATAGAAAAATATAGATTTATAAATATATTTATATATGATATATTATATACAAATATATAATATATAAAATGTGACAAGGAAAAAATAAAACCCAAGTAACATATAAAGGCAGACCCATCAGAATCACACCAGAATTCTCAACCAAGACAATGAAAGCCAGAAGGACCTGGGCAGATACCATGCATACATTAAGAGATCACAGATGTCAACTCAACCTACTATACCCAGTAAAATATTCAATCCACATAGATGGAGAAAACCAAATATTCCTTGACATACCTAAATTTAAAAATATATACATGTAGCAAACCAGCCCTACAAAAGATACTAGAAGGAAAACTCCAACCCAATGAAATCGACTATATCACAGAAAAGACAGGATAAAGATAACATCACACACACACGAAGAAAAGTTTTGTGCAGGGTGATAAATATGGATCTATTTTCATTTCTGCACGTAGACATCCAGTTGGACCAGCACCATTTGTTGAAGATGCTGTCTTTTTGCCATTGAATGGTTTTGGCTTCTTGTCAAAAATTAAGTATTCATAGGTGTTTGGGTTTATTTCTGGGTCTTCTATTTGGTTTCATTGATCCACCTTTCTGCTTCTATGCCAATACCATGCAGTTTTTATTACTATGCCTCTGTAGTACAGCTTGATATCAGAGATGGAGATACCTTCAGATGATCCACTGCTGTAATAAGATTGTTTTGGAAATTCTGGGTTTTTTGTTTCTCCATATGAAGTTGAGAATTTTTCTTTCAAGGTCTGTAAAGAATTGTGTTGGTATTTTGATGAGAATTGCATTTGAATATATGGATTGCTTTTGGCAGGATGGCCATTTTTACTATGTTAACTCCTATAGATCCATGAGCATGGGAGATCTTTCTATCTTCTGATAGCTTCTTCAATTTTTTTCTTCACAGACGAAGTTTTTTTTCAAACAGGTCTTAGAAACCCTCCTCCATTGCTAGTGGGAATGTAAACTGGTACAACCACTTTGAAAACCAATCTGGTGCCTTCTCAGGCATATATTCAAATGATGCTCAAGTACACAACAAGGACATTTGCTCAACCATGGATACAAAAATTGTGGTACTTTTACACAATGGAATACTACTCATGAATTAAAAACAAGGAAATCATGAAAATTGCAGGTAAATGGTGGGATCTAGGAAAGATCATCCTGAGTGAGGTATCCTAGGAGCAGAAAGACACACACAGTATATACTCACTTATAAGTGGGTACTAGACCTATAAGATAGGAAAAACCTACTAAAATCTGTACTCCTAAATAAGATAACAAGAAAAAGTACCCAGGGTTAGATGATTAATCCTCAGTTAGACAATGGGATGACATGGGAAGTAGGAGAAAACAAGTAGCAGGACAGGGTCCTACCACAGAGGGCCTCTGAAAGACTCTACCTAGCAGTGAATCAAAGCAGAAACTGAGACTCATAATCAAATCTTTAGCAAACAACAGGGAATCATATGAAAGAAGGGGGGAGTTAGTAAGACCTGGAGAGGACAGGAGCTCCGCAAGGACCACACACATCAGGGCACAGGAGTCTTTTATGAGATTTTTTCTCCAACCAATTATGATGCATGGATATAACCTAGAACCTCTGCTCACCTGTAGCCCATGGTAGGTAACCAAGTAGGTACTATAGTAAGGGGAACAGGAACTATTTCTGACATGAACTCAATGACTGGCTCCTTTACCTCCCCCCTCCCTGAGGGAGGAACAGCCTTGCTAGGGTCATGGCAGCCAGTCCTGAAGATACCTGATAAGCTAGGGTCAGATGGAAGGAGAGGAGGACCTCCCCTATCAGTGGACTTGAAAAGGGGCAGGGAAGAGATGAGGGAGGAAGTGTGGGATTGGGAGGGAATGTGGGAGGGAGCTATGGCTGGGATACAAAGTAAATAACCTGTGATTAACATAAAAAAATAAAAATTAATTTTAAAAAGCAAAAGAAAACAAGCACACAAACACACAATCACTACAAAGTCCACAATAAAAGGAATTAACAATCATTGGTCACTAATATCTATCAACATCTATGGACTCAACACTTTAATAAAAAGACACAGAATAACAGAATGTTTATGGAAACAAAATTCAACATTCTGCTGCATTCAAGAAACAACTCTGCAACAAAGACAGACAGTACCTCAGTATAAAGGGCCAGGAAAGTGTTTTCTACGCAAACAGACACAAGATACAAGCTGGAGTAGCTATCCTAACATTTAATAAAATCAACTTTCAACCAAAATTAATTAAAGGAGACGGGGAGGGACAACGTATTCTCACCATAGGAAAAATCCACAGGACATCACAATCCTGAACATCTCCAGGACGCTCCAAATACAAGATTTCCTGTATTTGCAAAAGAACTTTGAATCAATGTTACTGTCAAAGTTATGTTTTTGAATGACTCTCGTTGTCAGTAAGAATATTACTGAAATAAGGAATTATTGACATAAATAATTATAAATCCTGTTGGAGAACATCAGTACCACAAATAGAAATTAATAGAAACAAATTGATCCATGTTAATCTTTAAAATACTGTGGGTCCTCTAATTTGTATGTATGAAAAGTAAAATGAACAATATCCATAATTCTAATGTTGATAATGCACTTACTTTAAAACATAGCAAAAAAACATAAATAAAAGTATAGAGCACAATCTTTCAGTTAGTCACTTAATATTAGAGGCCTGCAATATAAGTTATATACACAATTGTATTTGCACACATATATACCTTAATAGAATAAAATGCAAAACAGCTGAGTTTTCTGTACTTAATAGTATACATGCAAAAGTGGAAAGGATAAGTCTCATTAGGCCTTAAACCTGCAGAAAGAACTAAATACAAACAAGAAAGTCTTCTTTAGGGAAGAGCACATGAATTGATTATCTAATATTAAATGGGCAGTTCTACAAATACACAAGCAACATACAGACTAAACATGTAGTATTTAGAAATGTGTGTGTGTGATAACAATTAATGAGGCTCTACACCTGAGTGTGTGTGTGTGTGTGATAACAATTAAAGAGGCTCTAAACCTGAAAGAAAACAGGAAAAGGTATATGGGGGGATACTGGAGGAGAAAAACAAAGGGACATCTATTGTAATTACATTATAATCTGAAACAAAAAGAACGAATAAAAGTGGTAAATAAAATGTCTTTCTTAACACGTTAAGTAACAGATATAAAACGAGAATATACACTTCCAGAGTGGCAGTCACCTCTCTTTCTATTGTGGTACCTAAGAAGTTGTCACAGTTTTGAGAACAGGAGACGGGGACTAGCCAGGTATGAGACAATTCCCAAGCTGTCACTATGAATGTGCTTTCTGGAAGAGGAAATTCAGAAGTATTAGTGCTTTGTCCCTTCTCTGGTTCCTAAGTGACGTAAGAGTAATTTTACAGAAGAAAATGGGTATGTAGAACCTGGCCAAGTAGGATAGCACCCCGAAGGAGGAGGTCAAGGAATACCCTAGCTGGAAGACAGGAATGTCAAAAGAAACTTCTGTCTCTTATTTCTTCGACACTTCCTAAATAAGCACTCCTGTCTAAAGCACATGTGACCGAGACAGATCTGGAGGCCACCAGGTGAGCTACCTGCACTGAATAGCTTATGCTCTTCCCATAGTTTTTTCCCACCTTACCCTAGTTGCTGGTAGAAATCCTTTAAATGACCAAGGACAAGGAGCTGGATGAACGGTACACTTGTACACTTCCCTCTTGCCATTGCCTCCCACCTCTGGCTCTCCTACACTCCCTCCTTTCTTGTCTTTCCTCTCCATTTTAACCTCCTATTTATGGAGTTGAAATAATTTTTTCTTTAAAATTTACCCTCTGTCCTCCTTAAATTCCATTACTCAAATTTTTGAATGAAGAACCAAAAGGATTTCCCCAGGCTTGCGCCTTACTTTTTTGGTTATAGTGTGCCCAAGAGGCTAACTCTCTGAGAAAAGATAATTCTTAAAGACACTCCAATAGTCTCACATCAATGGCACCTAAAATATCCAGTCTAGTGATTTCTCCTTGTACTTCACACCAGGCTCTGAAGAGCCTAGAACAGGTGGATACAGATTTCCTAGGAATATAAAAGAAAGAAGTAGGCTCATTAACTTACATTTTACTGATATACTAGCATATTTTGCACTACAATTAAACTCAAATATCAGTACTTCATTTAACAATTTTTCTTCAAGCAGGAGATTTAAATATCTATTAATGAAATAATAAAAAAGACAATTGCTTTTATGTTTAATAAAGTACCATCTATAATATTTTATTTATACAATGTTATCCTTTCCATTTTAAACTAGAAGATATAAAATAATTCTCATTCACATTAGTATTCCTGCGATAGTCTTTTAGAGAGAAATCCTAGGGACTTTGGAGAAAGTAGTCAAATCATGAATACCAAGTAGATTAGGACAACAATTTCTCAAGACGTGGCTGGCAGTAAAGTGGTGATTAGCCTCATGTGCTTTTAGGAAAGTTTGTTTGGATTTTATGCAGAAAAGTACCCTTTGTTCACTTCATATAGAAGATTGTATTGTGGGGCTGCAGCAGATAATCAAAACCAGACCAGAGATTCTCTCCAAATCTGGTTTAACTGTCTTGACAGGCTCCCCTGGAGAAGGGAATTAACCACTCTGTGGCTCAGTGTGTTATTCCTTGATCTCCTAACAGGGTTGTTGTGATTATTGAATAATCAGATTTCATAGAGAACTAAACACAGGAATGGGGGGGATATAGTTATCAAGCACAAAGAAAATGTTAATGAATCATTTTTTATAAAAATGACATGTAGACATATTTCTCCTCTCCCATTATGTCCATCAACTCTGTTTTTTTCTATTCTACTTTTTTCCCTTTTTTCTTTTCATTTCATTTATGTTTTCTTTTCTTTTTCATTTTTTCTGTTTTCCATTTTAACCTTTCCTTTCCTCTTTTTCTTGACTAAGAGACCATTTATAAAGCTTATCCCAAGTACTCGCAATGGTACTTTTTTCCTGATAGATGTGTAATACATTAGTGCATGTTCATATGCGTGAAGGTGCATATGTGTGTGCCAGTGAGTGGACACATGTGATCACATATGTGGAGAGGCCTGAAACTTACCAAGTAGAATCAGTGGACCATTAAGAAAGCTTTTAAAGTTCCCTTGCTACTGCCTCCCCAACTCTGCCATTATCTGTACACCAGCAATGATTTGCCTTCTTACATGGATTTTGGGAATCAGATGCAGACACATGCATCTTCTAAGCAAGTTCTTTGCTAACAGAGCTATCTTCCTGGTCTTCAGAGAAATTGGTTTTGGATTATATCAATAATTGCAAACAAATGGCAAAAAACTAATAAAATCCACATATATCTGCATGTTTGTGGTGTTTTCTGATGGAATAAACCCTCTCTTCAGCCACAACCTGTGCTCATAACCTTTGAACCATCACTCCAACCCCTGTTTTATAAAATTTTCCCCAAGGATCTCTACTACATAAGAATGTATTAGTTTAAAATTAAAGTGAGGAAAAATAAGGATACCGAATTTCCTGTGATATTTTATGGCCAGTACGTAAATCCAGACTATCCTTTCTGGCTACAGTAGTTAGCAGCTGTCAAACAATAGCCACTTAATTTTACTCTTTTTTTTTCTAAATTTTTGTTTATTTATGACTAAAAGTATTGGTGTGAGCTTTATTTCTAATTCTTCCATTTTTAGAGCCCATGAATCCAGGGCTGAATAGAAGTTAAGTGGAGGCTTCTGTGAATACTGCTGTGAGTGGAGGGTAATGCGTATTTGCAAGACAGCTTTGCTGTGTCAACTTCCCAGTTGAAATCTAGAAATTAGAAAATAAAAAAGGCAGCAGATTTACACAGTCTGAAGCAGGGCTCATAGGGATTCACAGAAACTGAAGTAACAAATACGAACCCTGTGTGGGTCTGAGCTAGCACCTCAGCATATGTCTAATGGTTATGTGGCTAGGTGTTAGTGTGGGGCTCCTAACAGCGGGAGTGAGGGGTGTCTTTGTTTTGCCTGAGCTTTTGACCAGTTTCCTCCCATTGGGATTCCTCATCCAGCCTTAACTTTTGTGCCTAGTTTCGTTATAACTTGTTATGCCGTGTTCGGTTGAGAGCCTTGGAAAGCCTGCACTTTTCTGAAGGGAAACTAATAATATATATATTATTATATATATTATTATTATATATATGTTAGTCTGCGCGTGGTGACATCACGTTGCTAGGCAAGCTAAGGGCAGGCTTGTGAACTAGGAGAAACTGAACGGGAGGAGTGGATCTAGGGGAAAGAATGGTTCCAGGAGGGACTAGGAGAATAAAGAGAGCAGACACTGTTGTAGGGATGTGTATGAGAGAAAAATAAAACCGAAATAATAACTTCTCTAATGAAGTAATATTTGAGAGAGAAAGAAAACTGCAATGTGTGTGTGTGTTCATAGACCAGATAGAGAGGCTTCCTTTCCTTTCTGCCGTCACGTGTGTGTGTGTGTAGCCGAGTCATTATGCTTATTGTCCAACATTTTCACAATGACTGCTCCGGTTGTTAGTGTTAAATCCACCTATAAAAGATGTAGGAGGATGGAATTAACAGATCACCAGAGCAGTTTGCATTCCATTTTTGTCACAACAGCAGCCCCGTCTTAAACATCCGGTGACTGTTTTGAGTCAGAACCATCCAGACTTGGTTCAGCTTTATCACCTCTTCAGAAATCGGGGAAACTGAAGAAGATTATTCATGCTCAGATTTCACAATACTATTTAATTTTGACCACACATTAAAATCAACTAGGGATCTTAAAAATGCTGATTTCTGAATCATTTTCTTCAGTTACTGAGGTAGGTAATTGCTGTTATAAAACAGGGGTCATGTTAAGGAGTCACCATTCTACACACCATGTTCCTTAGGGTTGTAAGCAACACAGTGTGATAACTCAGGGCTCCCTGGCTGCTAGTAGGGAGAGAAAAGAAAAGAATATTGCTTAAGCATTTATATGTTTATGCTGCCAGGAGTACACAAAAAGTCTGGCAAGCAGAATCTGATAAGTCAGGAGTCTGGATGAGATCCCAGAAATAGACAGGGACCAATTCCTGAGGCAGCTACTTAATGAATTTGGTGAGAGAAATCTGATCATAAGACACATTAAAAAATTCTACAACAACATGGAACATGCCCTTTTATCTAACGTGTTTTAATAGCTTCCTAATATTTTATCACTCTAAAATGTTAGGTAAGTTACTTCCTTTTTTTCTAAATTAATCAGAGATCATGTTTACCACATGGACATGAAAAGGAAACATCTTAAACATGAATATGAAAGTGACCTTAAAATCTGAACAGAGTTGAAGGGAAATGCATCTTGGCCAAACATCACGCAAAATTATTTTTGGTGGGCAAAGGAATAAACTTTGACAAATGTGTAGACCGATGAGAGAAAGAGGAGGCAATTTGAAGAAAGTGTCTGAAGCCGACAGATTGCTTGATTCTGACTGTATGGAATGACTAGAGTTTGGATTTATCCAACACTCAAAATATCAGTGGTATACCTCCCTTAGAATTATTAGTCAGGGAGGCCACATGGGTTTTCAAAGAAGTACATACAATTCCCTTGCTCTTAGTTGCTCATCATAACTACATGGTAACATTCTATTGCTAAAGATGCTACATATTTTACCTCATGAAAATAGAAAAATCTGTTAGTCTGTGTCTTTTTATAGGATAGTTGAGTCCACTGATACTGATAGGTATTAGTGACCAATTATTGTTAGTTCCTTGTATTGTGCAGTTGGTGGTAATTGCATGTTTGTATGCTTGTTTTCTTTTGCTTTTTTTGTGTGATGGTATCTTTATCCTGTGTTTTCTTGGGTGTAGTTTATCTCAATGGGTTGAAGTTTTCCTTTTACTATCTTCTATAGTTGCTCTGTATATATTGTTTAAATTTGGTTATGTCATGAAATATTTTGGTTTTTTTTCCATGTATATTGCTTGAACATTTTGCTAGGTATAGTAGTCTGGGTTGAGATCTCTGGTCTCTGAGAGTCTGCATGATCTGCCCAGGCCCTTTTGGCTTTCATAGTCTGTGTTGAAAAGACTGGTATGATTCTGATATGTCTGCCTTTTTTTCCTTTTCTTTATTTTAATTTTTATTTTTATATTAATTACAGTTTATTCACTTTGTATCCCAGCTGTAGCCCCCTCCCTCATTCCTGCCCAGTCCCACCCTCCCTCCCTCCTCTCCTCCCATGCCCCTCTCCAAGTCCACTGATAGGGGAGGACCTCCTCTCCTTCTATCTGACTCTAGCCTATCAGGTCTCACCAGGACTGGCTGCGTTGTTTTCCTCTATTCCCTAGTAAGGCTACTCCCTCTCAGGGGGAGGTAATCAAAGAGCCAGCCACTGAGTTTATGTCAGAGATAATCCCTGTTCCCCTTACTAGGAGACCCACTTAGATACTGAACTGCCATGGGCTACATCTGTGCAGGGGTTCTATGTTATCTCCATGTATGGACCTTGGTTGGAGTATCAGTCTCAGAATAGACCTCTGGACCCAGATTTCTTGGTTTTGTTGCTTTCCTGGTAGAGCTCCTGTCCCTCCAGGTCTTTCTATCTCCTCCTTCTTTCATTAGACTCCTTGCACTCTGCCCAAAGTTTGGCTATGAGTCTCAGCATCTGCCTTGATACACTGCTGGAGAGATTATTTCCCTTTTTCCCTTGCCACATTTAAAATTATCTGTAGATTCACTGTTTCGATCATAATGTGGCATAATAAATTTATTTTCTGGTCTAATTTATATGAAATTTGCAGGTAAATGTATGGAACTCGGAAAGATCATTCTGAGTGAGGTATCTCAGAAAAAGAAAGACACACGAGTATATACTCAGTTATAAGTGGATATTAACCATATAATATAGGATAAACATAGGAAAATCTGCAGATCTACCAAAGATAAACACAAAGAGAACCCTAAGAAAGATGCTTACTTCTCATTCAGAAGGGAAAACAAGATAGACACCAGAAGCTATAGAAGAGAGAGAACTGGAATGGAGCCTACCACAGAGGTCCTCTAAAAGACCTTACCCATCAGGGGATCAAAACAGATTCAAAGACTCATGGCCAAACATTGGACAGAGACCAGGGAGCCTCCATGTGTTTTCCTTAGTAAGGGGAGAAGAGACAATCTCTGACATGAACTCAGTGTCCTGCTTCTTGATCACTTCTCCCTGATGGGACAATCTAGAGCCAGTCCACAGAGGAAGAGGATCCACGCAGTCCTGATAGGTTACGGTCAGACAATAGGAGAAGAGGTCTTCCCCTCTCAGTGGACAAAGGAAGAGTTATAGGAGAGGAATAGGGAGGGAGGGAGGATGGGACCGAGAGGAGATGAAGGGTGGACTACAACTGGGATACAAAGGGAATAAATTGTAAATAATAATAATAATAATAATAATAATAATAATAATAATAATAACAATAATTAGAAGAAGACAAAAATGTATGACAAGAAGAAAGAAAGAAATTTTGAAGAAGTATAGGGAAATCTTTCTTAAAAACTGGACAAAATCCTTCCTGTTGGCTAGTTTTGATAGTGGCAGAGGATGTTATGCACCTGGTGGAAGAGGAAAGCCATCAGTTTCTTACTCAGTGCTGGACAATGTGTGCTGTGGTATCAAATTACCAGGTAAAATGTGTCCAGTGGTGCAATTATGACATGACTGTTAAGGGGTAACTAAACACTTTCTAGTTTGATTTGAGAGCTGCTATGCAAAATGGAATTTCACACCTAGTCGCATTAATCTTGGTCATAACCCATACCTAGGGAGATCATACATCATCCCTGGGTAGAATCTAGTCTTGATATTTTGTTAGATAAACATGTTTTCAATTAGTCTTCCAAATATTTATGTTTATACACATAAACCCTAGGAGGTTCCAACCTTGGTCATGAAATGTTTTTTGTTTGTTTGTTTGTTTGTTTGTTTTGTAGTAGCCAAGAGATGGCACATTTCTACACCTTCTTCCATACAATTTAAAATGGCAGAGATTCTTAGAAAAAGAAAGAATGGATAGAGCATAAGTAAAGCAAAGGGAAGAAAAGCAATTATGTATAATCAGAAAAAAACTATTTATTGAAAGACACTGAAGACCATAAATGTAGTGTATGTTTGGGGTGTATCCCTTAAAAGTTACTATTATAGAAAGTGAAAATCCATGTTCCTCTGCTAATGGATTGGTGTCAGGCATCCTTGGATAGTGATTGAATTAAGTATTCAGATGTGTGTAGGACACCCATGTCAACGTTCTCTGACTTTTGTAATATATATTTTTTCCTTTCACTGAGTTTTGGTTTTCAGACTTTGACTATAATCATAAAACACTGAAAATAAATTTTGTTAACGAGAGTGGTCTTAGAAATCCCATACACACATTGATATTTAAAGTATAAATTGTTGTAAATGTCAAAAATCCTTATTCAATTACAGTTGGAACACATAGATCAAGTTATGATAACACATTTTATTAGAAATTAGCCTTGTTTATTTTGAATCATCACTTAGTGAGAGTAAAGATATCTTAGAACTATGTATCTAAAACACTCTCTTCTTATTAATACATTTTACTAAAGAACAGCATTGGATCTCAAAGTAGTCCCCAATGTCCAGTGGTACTACAGATCATACATGTATATATAACTGAAGCAAGCTAAGGCATGTGTGATGTACATGCATGAATGTGTTTGTGTGATTGCTTGTTGAGTGTATGGTATATTCTTAGGGTGCTGACAATTCTGAGTTTGTCTTAAGGGGTGGTTTCCAAATATTTTTAAATCAGACATTTGGTAGACATTGGTATTTCATCATGATAGGAACATTAATAGAAAATTAGCCTGGGTATTCTGACTCATAATCTTTCCACCTTCTCTTCCATAATATTTCCTAAACTATAGATGTAGGAACTGTGATGTACCATACTGGTATCCTGTGATAACTCTCTCCTCTTTCCTCTCTCTCTCTCTTTCTCTAACACACACATGCACACACACATACACACAGTCTCAAAATAAATTATATCATTTGATCTGACAATGTTTTCAGCAAGAACCATGGAGTAACAAAAATCCCAGTACCAGGTATGAGAAAATTTTTTTTCAAATGGTTTCATTGGGACAGTCCAAATAACCTCCCAAACAATATAGACACTGATGTAGTTCTATTTGTCTCCCAGATCTTGAGTGTAGCCCCCTTTGTTGAATATACCACACACTTAGGAAACAGGCTCTGATGACTTAGCTGTATCTAATATGAGAGTGTCTTCATTTCAGTATTGCTTCCATCATTCTAGAAAATAAAATGTAAGCTACTAAGAGAAGAAGTCAATTAAAAGTCCTAGCCAGCTAGAACATCAATGAAACATGACAGTTACCAGCCTCATAAAATATGCATAATGGTTCAAAACCTGATATTTGTATGTCCATGGTAACTCTGAACTCTCTAATTAAACTTAAGGTCCACAACAACAGGAAAATCTTCCCTGGTACTGGAAACCTAGCCAGCTTCTGGGGATTAGTGATGTCATGGACCTTAGAAAAGATTCCACTACATCTGCTACCTCTATCACTGCTCTGCTAGTACTGGACCAGCATGTTTCCTTAATACATTATATGTTATCTTTATACCTACACATAAGTGTAGCTAGCATGCTTACTCAATAGAAAAATATTTGCAACATGTGAAGATTTATTTTATTTTTAATTTTGATTGTGTGTGACAAAGAGAGACATAGAGGGACAGGGAGAGAGAGGAGGGAGGCAGGGGTTTGGATATGGGTGCCGGAGAAGCGGAAGAGAGAGTTAGATTCCCCGCATCCGAAGTTACAGAGGGCAGTGAGCTTTCTGATGCATGCTTGGACCCATACTTTGGTCTTCTGCTATAACAGGAAGTACTCTTAACTGTTGAGATAGAATCATCTCCCCAAACCCCCAACTGGATGCTCAGAAATAGGTTAATTTTTAATGTGATGAAGGTGGTTATACTAATAGTACTCTTATATTTAAATATCTTTTCTATTAATTAATTAAAATTTCCAAATTAGAGTAGTTTTATTTTGGAACACATAGACATATGTCTAAATATTTTAATAAGTACTTATTTCAAAAAGATATTGTCTTGCATATTATTTTATGTTACTGTGACTTCTACAAAACTAAATATAAGCCCTGCCTATAATACAGATATGGGGAGATGGAAGGCAATACTTTCAAAATAATGTTTTTATTTTTCTCTCATATATTATAGCCTGACTGCAGTTGCCTTTTATCCCTGGCTCCTCCAGCTCATGTCCACACTTCCACTGAATCTACCTCAGATCCCCTCTGTCCTCCACCCCTCATAGAAAAGCAGGGTTCCCAGGGACATCCACCAAACATGACATAACAAGATGAAATTAGATCAGGCATATACAATCACATCAAGCCTAGACAAGGCAACCAAGTAGGAGGAAAAGAGTCCCACAAGTAGACAAAAGAGTAAGAGAAGGCCTAAGTCCCACTGTTAGAATTTCAACAGGAAGAACAAGCTGCTCAGCTATAATGTGTATTCAGAGGACTTATGTCAGAGCCCTACAGGCTCCCTAATCTCTGAAATTTCCATGAGTTCTAGTCAGCTGATTATGATGACAGTGTTCTCGCATGCTCATGAGGTCCCCTCCCCTCCATTTCCTCCTATCTTTCATCTCCATTTTCCACAGGATTTCCAAGCTCTACCTCATGCTTGGCTTTGGGACTCTGCATCTGGTCCCATCAGTTTTATTGCACAAAGTCTCTTTAGTGCCTTTGATGATGATTCTGTTAGGCACTACGCCCAGTACACCCTGTAGGCAGGACGATCTGTAGGTTGAAGGTTTTGTGGCCAGGTTGTCCCAATCCCTCCACTTGAAGCCTTTCTTGGTTACAGAAGATATAACTAATATTATAGTTTACATGCTTATATTAACTTGATATGATACTATACAAAATGTTGACTGGCTGTTGGAAAAATCATTGCTAGGTAGCTCTGGGCCATCATAAATCTGAGATAAAGCTTGGTGCAAGTCTAAGACTGCCTTCCCCAGTTCCTGGAGTGAGAATGATAGAAACCAGTTTGGAGGTGCCTCTCCTCATAAAATGAGGGTTGCCTCTGGGTTTGTGTAAATGTCAGATGTGTGATTTAGATTATGAGGGCATGCAGGGTTTTTTTTTCCCTCTAACAAAATGCATTGGAGGTCATTTTTCCTAATTGTTGTGGCATCTTTGAAATATCATACCATTTTAACACTAATCTATAAAATGCTGTGATACATTTTAACAGCTTTATTCTATATTTGGCCTTTTAAAAGCAGCATGCTTTATGGTCCATCAGCTACATAGTGGCAGTAATCACAGATGTTTTGTGCATGGTATAAGCTATGTACAAGGCCTTTTATTTGAGTTGTATATGCTTAATATAAAAATAAATAAATCCAATGAATTCTAAGTCTTGGAATATGTTGATGATATAAAAATATAATGAGATACACAACCTTATATTTAAAAAGGCTTTTTATTTATACATATGCCAAATTACTCTAATTTGCATGTACGTGTCCAACTATTTGAATCATACATATCTCCCTTAAATAACGTAAGATTTTCCCCCCTGGATCTTGTGAACAATGAAACCAAACTGAAGTTTGAAGACAAATAAGTAATGCTAAAGTTACTAATCCATATTTCATTAGACAAACTCTTAAATCCTGTCTTCAGATTTTGTATCCCAATGACAATGCACTTAAGTATGTCATCTTATTTTTTCTATTTAGGGTACACAATAAACAGAAGTTCTGCACATAGTAAGAAAACAGACAAAAAAATAAGTCGAAGAAGAAAGAGTGGAATTGATATTAAAAGACTCCTGCTACTGTGGTATACATGGCATATTAAATTATGAACGAATCATTTGAAACATATCGGCCTGAGGCCAACCCTATTCCAAATAATTTCTGGTTCTGCAGAGTATTAACATATCTCTCACCTATGTATATTGGACTGATTTTTCCAACTGCAGAGTATATTTTTATAATCAATTTCAATTACTTCATGCACCAACAAACAGTTTTCAACACCTACTAAGAACCTTGTTACTTTTTATTGCAGGAAGGAACAAAAACACTATGTGGAATGTTTTAAAATAAAGCATTTAGTTGGGGATTTCCATTCCAGCCAATTAGAGTCCATGAGCATTATGGTAAAGAGCATGGCTGTAGGCCAGGGAATGGACAGGTACTGTCAGCTACCATGTGCTGTTGAGGTAGGCTGTGGAACCCCAGAGCCTTCCTTCTCTTCTCTCAGGTGTCGTAAGACAATCAGGTCCAGGTACACGAGTCCGCCATGTTGCTGTGCTGCCACCACTGACCCTAGGCACCAGGTTCAATGTTCATGGCCACAATCCCCTCAAAGAGTGAATCAAAATACATCTGTCTCATTTTTGAGCTGTCCCAACATTCTGTCACAGTGATAGAGAGTTAACTAACAGAAGAAGCAAAACCCCAGCTAAACCAAGTAACTTAAACAATAGGAATGTACAGGGTCAAATTAGCCTTACTGTCAGCATCAGAGCTTCCCTCTAGGCTCTTCAAAATACGCTGGCATTGTTGTTACGTGTGTTGTCTATTCTAACATAACAATTAATTTGCTGGAGTTGTATTTCTGTCCTGTGGCATCAATGTGAATACAACACTCATAATTGTTACAAAATTTAGAGATATATCATTAAAACATTTTGCAATTAAAAGATAATTCTTTTCTGCCCTATTACAACATACTTAACGTATTTGGTGAGTTTTAATGGCTCGATTTAATACTGTGTGCACTATTCCGCATTGGTATCAACACCCTCATTGCATGACAGAGTTTGACATCAATTTTATTAAATCGATATGAGATGAAGTTTTCTTTCATTTGCATAGAAGAAATCAAATCATTCAAATGTAGGTGATGAGTCTGGATCTCTTTTCAAATTGATATTTATGAAAAGTTGCCAGGAGAAGCTTCAGTATTTGAATGCAAAAGAACTGCCATTGCTTCTCTGTTTCATACTGGAGAAACTGCTTCTGGATAACAGTGAAATCTGTTGTCTATCTCATGTAGAAATGGCATGAAACATATTTTAAAACATACAATTCTGAGAAGTGAGAATGACTTTATACAATCTAACAGACCACATGGTACAATTTAATTAGAAACTTAGACAACTCAAACCTCCTAAAAGCAATCAAGGTAAGATTATATTGAGAACAAGGACATGTGGTTGGTTGGCATTTTCAATCTTTTGGTTTAAACAAGAAAAAAATTCAGCCATGATGCTTGACCTTAACATAAACCTCAATATGGAATACAATTCAAATCTGTCATTTTTCGTAGATTTTCAATTATTTTCAGGTGAGAAGAGGTTAAAGGTTTTCTTCTTGGTCCTCTGTCCTCAAATGTCTGTGTGCTTCTTTTTCACCCAAAACAGAAAATGTGAAACTTGTTAAAAGCAGAAACAAAAAATGAATGGGAAAAGAAGAAAACTGTGCAAAAAAGAGTGGAAATGAATAGAAGAAAGAGATGAAGGGTTATGGTAATGATAGACCCAAAAAAGAATTATTGCTCTGAGGATGAATAGCAGAAAAAATAAAAAGAAGTACAAGAGAAGAAACAATAAGAAATCTTTTTTCAAAAAAGGGAAAAGCAATGCCTTTGCCTTAGAAACAAGTTGTTGGACTAGCCATGAACATAATTTTGTATTTAAATGTGTAAAATAATGCATTTCACCTTCCAAAATTATGTTCCAATTGTTTCTGTTAATGTCAGCATACTATTCTTTCTTCCTTTTTCCTTATTTCTTAATGTATGCTACTATAATAGTGGAGATATTGAATGTATCTCCACATATACTTATCACACATATGTGACAAATCCCCAGTTCTAAAAACAATCAAAGAACTGCATGCAGTGATGAGTAACTCATTGAGATAGTTTATTTTAAATAACTATTTTAATTCTATTTACTTAAATTGAAAATTATTTTAGGGTTTCTTATCTTCTCCATAAAGCTTGCTTTCCATCATCTAAATATATAACAGCTGTTAGTAAACGGTTCGATGAAAAAACTCAAGTGTTCATTATGAGTGATTGGCATGGCATTAAGTCTTCATATTATCTGTTTTGCCACTGATTTATCCCTAAATCACTGGCATTCATTGAAATGTCTGAAGAGATATGCCAATGAATAAATGCATATTATTTTTATCAGACAAGAAACAATAAACTCAAATGGGCACTGTTCCTTTGAAGTTATTTTATCTTATATATAGCACAGTGTCTGAGTGCTGATGAATGCACAGTATAAGAAACATTTATTTATTTCCTTATTTCATCACAGGATCCAGGGCTGTTTTTAATCTGATCACTGCTGACATAGTAGAAGACAAGATTTGAGCCCCTCAACTCTCAAAGCTCAGAGAGTTTTCTATTGTTATGCCTTTCAAAATAAATTTGTAAAATTGATAAATATTAATTGTGTGCTTCTAGGATACAAGTATTATTTATGAATTTAAGTATAAAATATCAAATTTTAAAATCAAGTTTCCCACAAATACTTCATCTAACTTACCCACCATTATTATAAGAAGCAATTTTACATCTTTAGTTATACTGAAACATTTAGCTCATTGTTTAGCATAGTGACTGTGCTGAGCAGTAGATTGACCCTTCTCCTATAATTCTTACCATTTGTTAGAAACTCCTCATATTTTCTTTTCCTACCACAACCCAACCTCTAGTAGACTGGAAATCATCACTCTGTTATCCTTTTCTAAGAGTCTATATTTAGAATTGATACATAAGTAAAAACCATATCGTAGTTGTTTTCTCTTTGTGTCTAGCTTAAATATCCTTAAAACAATATCCTTCCCTTTCATCTTTTTCCCTGAAACAAAATGATTTTTTTCTCTGATAATGCTGAGTACTCTTAAAATGTATATATGAGCTGTATTTTCTTTATCATTTGCCCATGACTGGCATTTAGGTGGATCCATGTCTTAGCTGTTATGGACAGTTGTGCAATGCGCATGGTGGTCTTAGTGCTCTGTTGACATATTGATTTTACATGTGTAGGATGCACAAAGATGAGGTGACTCACCTGATACAGCTCTATCGTTAGTTTCTCTGGTAATGTTAAAGATTTACATATCCATCAACAATGTATTAAGAACACAGAACATTACAATGTACTTCTTCAACATGTCACGTTGGCAAAACTGATGTGAACGTGCAAAGAAAGACATTTGATCTTTACTCCACAGCACTTATAACAATTAACTGAGAATGAATCAAATGCTTGGATATAAAACTACAAACTGAACAGTAGAAAATGTAGGAGAAAGTTTCATAAAATTTACTTGGGATAGTAATATTTGGCTATTATCTCTAAAGAACAGACAAGGGAAAAATGAAAAATGCAGGATGACATTAACCTACAAAATTTATGTACAGCAAAAGAAAAATAAAGACAATATTAATAATGTGAAGAAATATTTAATATTGTACATACAGTAAGGTTTGAATGCTCAGTGTGTGTAAGGAATTAAAATAACTTACTCAGTAGAAGAAGAAAAAAAGAGCCCAATATGAAAAAGAATTAGCAGAAGATATGAATAAATATTTATCAAAGAAAACATAAAAATGGCCAAAGAATACATGAAAAAAAATCAGCATCATTAATTGTTGGGACAATTAAATTTAAAATCATATTACTGTATCATTCTCATATTTGTTAGAATGTGTTTATAATCAAAACAGATGAAAGTTGATGTTTCATACTGATAAGTATGCCAAGAAAAGAAAACTCTTGTGCTATCATCATATTAGATAACGCTGGCATTTCTTTTTTAAAGCTGTGAGAAGGGTTCATAGAAGCTACTCATAAAATAATAATTGTCCTCTAAAGATTTCCAGTCTCTGTGCTACAGAAGAACTTTAGTATATGCAAACTGACGTTCCTCAAAACTAAATGGTTTCTAAATACGAAATCTTACTGTTATACTTGTCCAGTGTGACCTTGTTCCTTACAGCTAGATTATTTTTAGCATATTTTTTATTGATTCTTTGAGAAACTCATGACATGCACCCCAGTCACACTCACCTCTGAGACCTTCTATGTCTGCCCTCAACCCCTATAACCTCCCCCTCCAAAAGGAAAAATAAATCCCACTGACCCCTCTGAGTGTCAGCCTACTCCTGCCTTTTCACACAGTCTTGTCTCAGTTCTGCCTTGTGAGTGCCATGTCTCTCCTCCTTTCTTTTTCCTGCCTCCCCATCACATAGTCAGTCTGTGTGATGGCATTGGGACCTGTGGTGTAGCACAAGACATCTTTTTCCCCAAACAGTTCTTCCTGCAAATGTTTATTGCACTGAGTCATTGTTCTGCTACACCCGCAATTCTGGGTCCTCACTGAGACTCCTTTTGCCTGTACTGCTGTTGCCCAGGCATGGAGAACTTGCTGTCACGATTCTGCCAGCTCTCCTCATGTCCACGCCGCCCAGGTCATCTGCTCCACATCCATGCAACATCTAGCTCTTCCATGACGCCATGGTGAGCTCTCCCATGCCCACACCACTGCCTTGTGTCTGCTGGAGAGGAGCAGGGACAGCATCCCAGCACCCATGCGGTACCAGCTCCTCCTTGTGGCTGTCAGCGAGGACCGGGACCAGCTCTCATGGCCAGCAAGAGTGGACCCAGCAATGCACAGCTCTCGGACACCAGAACATTAACATGACTTCAGTTGGCAGCCCAGACAACAGCTATCTGCAGAACTTTTGTTGACAACACAAGCCAAGGGCCATGGACCCAGGCGTGCATGACCCTCTGCTGCAGTAGAGGCTGGACGTCACCATAGCTTCAGGCGGCAGTGCTGGCCACTCAGGTGAGCCTGTTCCTCACTCTTCACCCAGTTCCAATTCCTGCTACAGCACATGAACTGGTCTGCTTCCCTTCTCTCTGATCTGTCTACCACATATTGCTCTTCATAGTAGTGCCCAAGGAAGTGGGCAGGGCTCTATAGCTAGATTATGTTTTACCTATTACATGGATGTACAGAAAACTCTCTAGATATTTTATGATTTCTAGTCTATAAAGTGTATGATTAATAATTCATAGCGTAGAGATAGAAATTTTCTGTTTTTGCTAGTACTTTCAAAATGAATTTTCTATATGTAATTTTACTTTTAGATCAATTTTTTGCTCATTGCTTAGAAACATTAATATCCTTCCAGAATCATAGTTTTTTAATTGTCATATAAATGTCACTTTTCTTTAATCCATCTATAAAAAATAGTTATTTCTTCTTTAAAGTAACAAAGATTTCCCTAAGGAGTAGAAGTATGAAATATTCTATTTATACAAGAGACTGTTATATCAGAGACACTTTTTCTATTAACCTTTTCTTGTTATAAATCATAACTGTTTCATCTAGCTTTTGATGAAATTTTCATAAAACCTGCATCCTATTCAGTATACAAATTCAATTTAACAGAACTTAGACTCACATAAAAGTAGTTTCAACTGAGTAATTGGTTTTATGAGTTTGGTCTCTGTGAATGTCTATCCAGAATTTTCTTGATCATTAATTGATTCCGTAGAGTTCAAGTACTATCTATGAGAAGAACATTGGCTAGGCAGATGAATCTGAGCAGCAGAGGAAAGCTAGTTAAGTAAGAGTGTGTGAGAGATCAAGAGAGTAAGAAAGCAAGCAGAGTACCTTCATGCTTTCTGCTTTAGAGTCCTGCCTTACATTCCTGCCTTAACTTACCTCAGTAAGTTAACAACTGTCACTTGGAAGTGAAAGCCAAATATACTCCCTTATGTTGCTTTTCCTCAGGTCTTTTATCTCAGAAATGGAAAGGAAGCAGAAGCAACCCTTACATGCCATAAAACCACATCCAGTAAAAAGTAATGTTATATAGAAACTGTAGGGTCAAGTCAGTAGTATACGTTTTTACTGTTCTCCTGGGCTCCCTGGCAAAAAATAAAAATGTATGATTCAATGGGTGGGAGATAGTGGCTTCATGTAGCTTGATGCCATAGATCCAGCAGCAGTAATCTGCTTCCTTTTCATCACGCCTCTGATGCCTGAATTTTGCCTTCTCCTCTCTTGTACTTTCCACCACCATCAAAACAGGCAGAATATCCTTTTTGCCTATGTATTGCTCAAAAATCACCTAATGGCTTTATTTGTCTTAGTTGAATACATCATCTTCAAGTATCTGAATTGAGATTTGAAGGGTTGTTACTGTAGAGAGAGGAGCTGTGTATGAAGAATTAATGGTCTAAATTAAGTCTCTGGCTTTGCCTTCTGTTATTATTACCATATTTACATAATCAAAGGGCTTTAATTCTCAGTTTTCTCATCCATAAATATGGATAACAACATGTTTTCTGAACTTTTATAACAGGTGAAAATGAAGAACTGTTTGTGAATGTGCTTTGTAAATAATTAATCACGCACTATACAATATGATAATATTATTTTTATAGTACAGATTGATTTGTGATGCTTTACAATTTATTACAGAAACGTTATTTTCTGAAAAATAATGACTTATTAGTAATCTACTTTATGTACTAAAAATAAACAACCTTACTTGACAATGATAAATTACTAAAATATATAAATGAAAACACTTCCAATTAGTGTATTTTATTGATCTCATTTTTATCTTACATTGCTTGACTTCTGAAATCTTAATATTTTATTTTCAGGATAAGAGTGAATATTATTGTGTTTGGGATACAATACAGAAACAAAAGAATAAACAATTTTGAATTAGATTTGACTTGTGTTTCTGTATGTATAATAGACATTCAGATTTTGCAACAGTGGCCATTCGAAAGCAAGTTAATGTCTTTGACTTAAATTGTATTATTTCAGTGCTATTTCATTCTCATTATGTTAGCAATGTGTTAGACATCTATCTAAGTACTTGTTAATATTCTTTCATACTTCAAAAGTGTAAGATAATTGGCTGCTATGCTTAATTTAAATATAAAACACACATGTTATTTATAGAAACACAGGATAGTGGAGAGTTGGCTCACCAGTTAAAGGTTAAGAGCTTGTTCAGGTACCAAAATCTGGCTCCTAGAATCCACATTGTACTATTGACAACCACCTATAAGCTGAGCTGCAGAGAATCTGATGCCTCCTTGTGGTTTCTATGGACAGTCAAACACACACACACTTAAAATAATAATAATAATAAATCCTTCTTAGAGAGGGGCAGAGAGGAGATAAGGGAAGGAGGCTGGGATTAGGAAGGAATGAGAGAGGGGGCTACAGCTGGAATACAAAGTAAATAAACTGTAATTAATATAAAAAATAAAAATTTAATTTAAAAAAGCACTAAGAATAATATTCCTGATGTATACTCATGATTGAGGTATTACTATATACATACATTAATATTTGTCCACACATAAACAAACATTTGTTTTAAATATATAAGAAATGAGAAAGAAAAGTAACTAGGAAGTAGATTATAATTAAAAATAAGATATTTAGGTGGGTTGTTGCACATCAGAATAACTTATTAAGGACACCCAAGACGGCAGCAAACAGCACGTACTGTTTTGGAGAGGCAGAGGACCCGATTCTCTGAAATTGGAGAGTGGAAGGACGATTGAAGCCAGAGCTTAGATATTTTGGCATTCTGAAAGAGAGGGGACACCAGAGAGGCAGAGAACACTTACAGATTCAGATCAGACTTGGGCTTCTCTGGGAAAGGAGAGGGGCACTTCCCTTTCTGCGCCTCCCTCCTCCTCAGGAGAGCCCACACACAGCACCAGTGACCCTGAGCAAAAAACTCACTGCCTGGGGACCTAGACAGCAGTGGCAGGGCTTCTACCTCCTCTGCCGCATTGGGCAGCTATTCCTGCCTGCTTAACACTATCCCTCGGAGCACACATCCCAGGAGCCCCCACACCCCAGTGAGCACCCTTTTGCTGAGCTCCCAACCTGTGGAACACCCCCCCCCTCCAGAGATCCTGCCCAGCAGAGCACCTGACCCAGCAGAGCAGGATATCCCACCCAGGGGAGCACCTGCTCCCTCCCAGAGTGCAACCCCAAGGAGTGCTGGCCACGGAGTCTCAGATCCACAGTACAATCATTCCCAGATCCCAAGTCTATAAGCTGCAGTACTGACTCCACAGGGCCCCCCACCCCAGCCAGTGACTGCACAGGCCATCCAAACCCTCAGTGGCAAATAGCCACCTGAACACCCACCAAAGTCCAGCAGACCTGCAAAAGCAATCCACGCCCACAATCATACCAGTGCTTGTGATATTTTAAATGCCTGCAACTCCTTTGGTGCCTGCAAGACACCCCTTTCTCACACTGAAGGGCTCTACATTCTCTAACACCCTGTCCCTCAGGGCACACTTCCACACACATTCATGCTCACACCCTACCCCACATTTGCCCTTCTGCACCTTCAGACTTTCCTCCCACGGGTACAGCTGAAATACCAAAGCACACGCTGAAACCACTGGACCTCTCTCATTTTCCTGAAGAATTCTCCAGACACCAGAAAAAGACCAGTCTGATCTGCAGAATCCAGGTACAAACAGTGAATGCTACGGATAACAAAATGGCCAGTGGTCAGTGAAAGAGCACACCCAACATAAATCAAGACATCATGGTTTCACCAGCAACCCCCCAAATTAATGAATACTCTAACTGATCAAAACACAAGAAAATGACTTTAAAGCTATACTTATCCAGTTATTAGAGGCATGTAAAGAACAAATAAACAAATCTCTCAAAGAAATAGCTATACAAATACAGACAGTTAAAGAGGAAACTAACTAATCTCTAAAGAATTGGCCTCGCAAGTGCAGAAAAGAAAAAGGAAATGAATGAAGCTCTCAAAGAAACACAGGCAAATATAGCCAAACAAATGGAGGCACATATAAAGAAGAAACAAACAAAAAAAATAGAGATCCTCTTGGAGACACAGCAATCCACATTCAAGCAGATAAAGGAAATGTTGCAAAGCATGAAAACAGAATTAGAATCAATAAAGAAAACACAAACTGAGAAAACCCTGGAGCTAGAGAATTTAGAGAAAAGATAAGGAACCACAAAGGTAAGCATCCACAACAGAATACAAGAGATGGAAGAGAGAATCTGTGGTGCACTCACAGAAATTAGTACTTCTCTCAAAGAAAAAGTAAAATTGGAAAAATCCCAAACACAAAACATCCAAGAAATAAAGGACACCATGAAAAGGCAAAATCTAACAATAATAGGAATTGATGAAGAAGAGGATTCCAAGCTCCAAGGCCCAGAAAATATTTTCAAGAATATCATAGAAGAAAATTTTCCCAACCTAAAGAAAGAGATGTCCACAAACATACAAGAGGCCTACAGAACACCAAATAGACTAGACCAGAAAATAAACTCCTCATGCCACATTATAGTCAAAACACTTAATCTATAGAACAAAGAAAATATATTAAAAGCAGCAAGGGAAAAATGCCAAGTAACAAATAATGGTAGACCTATCATAATCATACGAGACTTCTCATCAGAAACTATGAAAACCAGAAGGGCCTGAGCAGAAAACATGCAGGCTTTAAGAGAACACAGATGCCAACCTAGACTACTATGCCCTGTGAAGCTTTCAATCAACATAGATGGAGAAAACAAAATAATCCATGACAAAACTAAATTTAAGCAATATCTGAACAGTAAACCAGCCTTACAGAAGTTACTAGAAAGAAAATTCCAATCCAATGAAAACAACTACACCCAAGAAAATACAGGATATAGATAATTTCCCAACAAAAATTAAAAGAAAACAAGCAATGAATCACAGTAACACCAGCAACTCCACAATAATAGGAAATAACGTTCAGTGGTCACTATTATCTATTAACATCAATGGACTCAACTCTCCAATAAAAAGACACAGACTATCAGAATGGTGCAGAAACAAGATCCAACATTCTGCTGTATCCAAGAAACACACCTATGCAACAAAGATAAACAGGACCTCAGAGTAAAGTGTTGGGAACAAATATGGCTTAGAGTAAAAGGCTCCCCTTGCTGAGAGTTGCTGACCCCCGAAGACAACAGCCATGCAGTTGGAACTGGACATTCCAGAGATAAGGAAGCTCCCAGGTGGAGCGACATTCCAAGATCACAAGCTGCCCA
The DNA here is from genome assembly GCA_028658305.1 of Pachyuromys duprasi. Taxonomy (NCBI): domain Eukaryota; kingdom Metazoa; phylum Chordata; class Mammalia; order Rodentia; family Muridae; genus Pachyuromys; species Pachyuromys duprasi. Next base: position 43,955,037 of record CM053759.1, on the reverse strand, counting down.
GGTGGAACCGCTCCTCTCGCAGGAATTTTACCTTCCCCCTCCCTGCTCCTTCCTTTCTCCACTTTTAAACTGATACGTTTCACCCCATTAAACCAGACCTTGACAAGGAAACTGCTTGGTCTTGTCCTTCTTTCCCTCCCGTTTTTCTTTCAGGCTTGGCTCCCCTCAGACCCCACGAATAACTAGGTCCCATGGGTTGGAGCACTAAAGGGCTGGAAAACTGTTTTTCAAGCAAATGGACCCAGAAAACAAGCTGGATGAGCTATCCAAATATCTAAAAAAATAGACTTTCAACCAAAATTACTCAGAAAAGATGAAGAGGGACACTACAGTCTCATCAAAGAAAAAGTCCACCAAGAGGACATCACAACTCTGAACATCAATGCCCCAAATACAAGAGTGCCTACATTCATAAATGAAACATTATTAAAGCTTAAATCACACATCTGTCACAATAACTTAATAGTGGGAGACTTCAACACCCCCCTATCACCAAGGGATCACCAAGGGATCATCTAGTCAGAAACCAAATGAGAAATAAAGTCACTGTTTACAAAGGTCCTAATTGAAATGGACCTAATAGATGTCTACAGAACTTTTCACCCAAACTCAAAAGATTATGTATTCTTTTCAACACCTCATGGAACCATCTCCAAAATAGATCATATAGGTCATACAGGTCATAAGTTGGTCTTTGTGATTTGCATCTCTCTGATGGTTAAGGACATTGAGCATCCCTTTAGGTGTTTCTCTGCCACTCTACATTCCTCTACAGGGAATTCTCTGTTTAGCTCTGTACCCCATTTTTTAATTGGATTGCTTGATTTATTGCTTTTTAATTTCTTTAGTTCTTTATATTTTCTAGATATCAGTCCTCTGTCAGATGTAGGGTTGGTGAAGATCATTTCCCAGTCTGTAGGCTATCATTTTGTTCTGATGACTATGTCATTTGCTTTACAGAAAGTTTTCAGTTTCATGAGGTCCCATTTATTGATTGTTGCTCTTAGAGCCTGTGCTGTTGTCCTCTGAAAGACTCTACCTAGCAGTGTATCAAAGCAGATGAGGAGACTCATAACCAAACCTTTGGCAGAGTGCAGGGAATCAAAAGATAAAAAGAGGAGCTAATATGACCAGGAGAAGACAGTAGCTCCACAAAGACAAAATATATTAGGGTACCTGGGCCCTCTATGAGACTGTTTCTCTAACCAAGGACCATGTGTGGACATAACCTAGAACCCTGCTCAGATATAGCCCATGGTAGCTCAGTATCTAACTGGGTTTCCCTAGTAAGGAGAACAGGAACTATTTCTTACATGAACTCAGTGACTGCCTCCTTTACCTCATCCAGCCCTCCAAGGGAGGAACAGTCTTGCTAGGCCACAGAGTAGGACATGGCAGCCAGTCCTGAGTATACCTGATAAGCTAGGGTCAGATGGAAGGGGAGGAGGACCTCCCCTCTCAGTGGAGTTGGAAAGGGGCAGGGAGGCGATGAGGAAGGCAGGGTGGGGTTGGGAGGGAATGAAGGAGGGGGCTACAGCTGAGATACAAAGTAAATAACTGGTGATTAGTATAAAAATAAAAATTAATAATAATAATAAAATATATCGATTGTCTTTGGTAGGATGCTCATATTGATGATCTTTGGTAACAAGTCCAAATTTCCCCAAAGAAACATGGAGTGCCTGAAATTGTCATTCATAAGGGTGTGCATAATAAACACTGAGAATTTTGACATATCTCACAGTGGTTGTACAATTAAAATTAAGCTGTATAAAATATATGTGATTTTTTGTAGTAATCGAACCTCAATCATGTTTATAAAATTAGTTAAAATTCAATTTTAAGAACTAGATGCAGCTTTTCCGGCAGTGACGACCTCCCTACGAGAACATGCCTCTCGCAAAGGATCTCCTTCATCCCTCTCCAGAAGAGGAGAAGAGGAAACACAAGAAAAAGCGCCTGGTGCAGAGCCCCAGTTCCTACTTTATGGATGTGAAATGTCCAGGATGCTATAAAATCACCACGGTCTTTAGCCACGCGCAGACGGTAGTACTGTGTGTTGGCTGCTCCACTGTTCTCTGCCAGCCCACTGGCGGAAAAGCAAGGCTGACAGAAGGATGCTCCTTCAGGAGGAAGCAGCACTGAATGCACCTGATTCAGGATGAGCGGGAGCCATCCCAATAGACACATTTTGGATATATATAAAAAAAAAAAAAAAAAAAAAGAACTAGATGCAGATGGAAGGGGAGAAGGACCTCCCATATCAGTGGAGTTGGGGAGGGGTATGGAAGAAGATGAGGGAGGGAGGGTGGAATTGAGGGGGAATTAGGGCGGGGCTATAGCTGTGATACAAAGTGAACTAACTGTAATCAATAATAAATTAATTGATTAAAAAATCTAATCTTAGGAAGATGATAGAGGTTTTTGAAGAGGAACTAAATAAATCTCTTAAAGAAATACAGAAAAATATAATCAAACAGGTAAAGGAAATGAATAAAACTGTTCTAGACCTGAAAATGAAAGTAGAGGAAATAAAGAAAACACAAACTGGGGGAATCTTAGAAATGAAAAACTTAGGTAGGAGAACAGAAACAAAGATGCGAACATCAACAATAAAATATAATAGACTGAAGAGAGAATCTCAGGCATAGAATATACAATAGAAGAAAATGATGCATTGGTCACACAAACACACAACCACCAACAACATTAAAATAACAGGAATTAACAACCATTAGTCTTTAATATCACTCAACATCAATTGACTCAATTCCCCCAATAAAGGAATACAGACTGTCAGAATAGATACAATAACAGTATCCATCATTCTGCTGCATACAAAAAACATACCTCAGTATCAAAGATGGGCAATACTTCAGAAGAGATGGGTAGTGAATATTTATCCAAGCAAATGGACCCAAGAAGCTTACTAGAGTTGCCTTTCTAATATCTAATAAAACAGACTTCCAGCCAAAATAAATCAAAAGGGATAAAGAAGGATTCATAATATTCAACATAAAAATCAACCAAGATGACATCTCAGTTCTTATTATCTATGTCCCAAATGTAAGGACACCCTCATTTGAAAAAGAAGCACACCTAAAGCTTAAATATTATGTCAAATGCCACATACCAATAGCAGGAGACTTCAATATCCCACTTGTAGTAACGGACAGGCCATCTACACAAAAACTAAACAGAGAAACTATGGAAAAAACAGAAGTTATGATTCAAATTTAGCTAACAGAGATCTACAGAATATTTCACCCAAACACAAAAGAGCATAACTTTTTCTCAACACCTCAAGGAACCTTATCCAAAATTGAGCATTTACTTGGTCACAAAGCAAGTCTCAACAGACACACACACACACAAAATTAAAATAGTCCAGTATAGTATCAGACCACCATAAATTAAAGCAGGATTTCAACAACAATACAAACAGCAGAAGGACTGCAAACTTATGGAAATTGAAGAACTTTCTAATCAATGATCATGGGATCAAGGAAGAAAGAAAGAAATTAAAGACTTTCTAGAATTCAATGAAAACGAAGCCACTCTATGACCAAACTTATGGAACACAGTGAAAAAGTACTAAGAGAAGAAGCCTACTAGTGAGAAAATAGTGAGATCACACACTAGTGGCTAAACAGTACACTAAAAGCTCTAGTATAAAAAGAAGAAAACATACCCAAGAGGATTAAGTATCAGGAAATAATCAAACACGAGGCTGAAAAAAAAAAAAAAGAAACAAAGAGAAAAATACAAAGAATAAATGAAACCAAGAGGGGCTGAAGGGAAGAGAAAGGGAGGTTGGGACTGGAGGAGTTGAGGGAGAGGCTAAAATCAGGATATATAATGAATAAATTGTGAAGAAAAAAATAAAAAAATAACATGATTGGTTTTCCTTTTCTTCAGCTTTGTTTTGACTACAATAATTCCTAAGCTACCTTTGTAATCACCAATTTTATGGTTTTACTGACATCTCATTTCTTGATTTGGAAGCATAACTTTTAAAAGTAAAAACTATCTAATATTTCTAGTTAGCTCTTTTATTATGTCTTCAGGTTACAGTTGGTGAGAATGACTGACTGTTTTATCATTCCACAAAATCATTTAGTTGGTCGAGGTTTTAAAACTCCAGTGAAATGCCACTTATGAAGATCATCATGTACAAGCCGTTTTACCCAAATCTTCTGCCTTTTTAAAAAGTCTTGCTGTATTTTAAGGATTCTTAGCATTCCGCAGTGCTGGTCATACCTGTTCTTCATCGGCTTTGAAGATTCCTATTCAAATGTCTCTCCTTCCCTGCTAAGGATGCTTACTCTCCCCTAACATCTTTTCTATAACCACACACATTTTAAAATCATAGGTTAACTTTCATTTATGTTATCACTTGAAAAAGATATCATGCTCATAAATACCATCCATGTATTTTCACAGGAAGAGCTCAAGCCAAGATATTTTTACTGGGATTTTGATATTTCCATTTGGATAACTCATAGATTTCTAAACATAGGATATGCAAAATTAGCACATTTTTTTTTGTCTGTAATGATCCAAGTCTTTTATGTTTCCGGAAATGAAGTAACCAACATTATAGTTATAAAGGCCAGAGGTACTCTGAAGGACAATTCTTCCCCATCTCTAATATTTAACTGATGAGTTGTGGAATAAAAGTTAACATATTTTAAATTTATCTATGATCTCCTGCCATCTATGCATCTGGAAAGAATAATTAACCTAAAAGTCCTTAGTACTTTGTTCTCCCCTTCAGTTTTGCAGTAAGGACTAATTTATTGGCAAATCAAATGACTTATTAACTCTTCACTTCTTCTGGAGTTTCCAAACCATTTTTAATAAAAATACAGGCTTCCAAAGACTTCGATGGAATGTCATTTTCTGTTTATCCCGTAACTCATCAAGGCTATCCAGTTCCCTGTGACAGTCCCAAAGCATGTGCTCGCATGCCATTCCTAGTAAGATCATCCTTTTGCTCACCCATTATAAGTATTTAAAAATGTTCTGTCTCTGGACCAAGAAAAACTAGTGTCTGCAGACTGAAATAAGTGTACTCTATATAATATGGGTTCATCCCAATAGCATTATGACTCATACATTATCCCTTTTATAGATCCAATAGGAAAATGTGCTTAAACTCTTTTCTGAAGTACTGTATTCCTGTGATTCTATTAGATTAGATTCACTTAGTTACTTGTAGTAGTAACTCAGTAGTATAAAAGCACTAGTTGTAGGATATGTGTTATATGATTTTAAATTCAGGTTAATTTGTATTTATAGATTTACTTAGAGATTTGTAGTAGTAAAAAAAGTAGTATAACCTTACTTGTAGCAAAGAGAAGTAGAGAAAGCCATTTATTATAGGTGACAACACAGATGTCATTGCTGTGGAGGAGATTACTTTACAAGACCAGTTTGCTAAAGAAAGAAAAGAGGTTGAAATTGGTCAATGGGATTAAACAATCTGTGCTCTCTGATGCCCTTTACAGAAGGTAAGCTGCTCATCTCTCAAAGAGACTAAAGGATGTACATGGCCGTCTTGTTGATCTATGGATATCAGATCCTTAATGATGGCATTGTTGGACTACAGGACATTCACAGTTTTTTTTAATTTTTTTTTTTAACTAATTACAATTTATTCACTTTGTATTCCAGTGTAGTCCTTCACTCATTCCCTCCCACTACAACCCTCCCTCTCTTTTCTCCTCCCTAGCCTCTCCCCCAGGCCACTGATAGGGGAGATCCTCATCTCAACCCTAGCCTATCAGGTCTCATCAGGACTGGCTGCATTGTCTTCCTCTGTGGTCTGTTAAGGCTGCTCCCCTCTCAAGGGGAGGTGATCTAAGAGCCACCACTGAGTTCTTGTCAGAGACAGTCCCTGTTTCCATGAGAGCCAATGTGGAGAATGAGCTGCCATGGAGAATAGAGAAAGAATGTATAATTCCAAGTTTTCTGCAGTAAATACTATAAGAAAGTTTAGGTTGTTTGTTTATAGTCACACATTGACAGAAACAAACAGTAAATTATTAGAGCAAGACTGAAGATTTTTGGCTAACATTTTACAGCACCTATATCATTGTGTAGATAGGGATGAGATGGTCATACCCTTTGGTCTGATTTTACTGAGGCTAAAGAACCATGGAATTTTATGCTGAGAATCACAGGTCTTTTAAGAAAATTACACGTTAAGGAACCCCTGTTAATGTAGGATAAATCTCATTAAAATAGATCGTCCAAAATTCTTAGAAAGTGCTACATTGTCAGCAGGAAGTAAATCATAAAATTATTTTGTTTGAAAGACATTAACTTTCATTTTAAAATAATGGTGGTGTAATTTTGGTAAGTCACAATATATTCTTACTTTATATCTTTTATTTAAAATATAATTTTTACTATTTGTTGAAGATACATGTTTTTATAGTAGCCTCCATTTATTCTCCTTAACCACTTGGAAATATGAAATGGTCTTTGATTTTTGAGTAGTTGAAGCCAAAGTTAACACAGTGGATGATTTTCTTACATGTATTTAATGTATATTATAACTGACACAATTGCTGTTACTTAAAAAAAACAAACCTGTTTTGTGTAAATGATAGTACATACGTATAGTATAATATTTCAAATTAGTGGAAACTTGTAAAATATTTTAGAAGCCAAGAAAATATAATTTTTCTTATCAATACACTAACTTTTAAAAATATAATCACCTAATAAGGGTTATTTTTTATTTACTTTTATTCTTTATTCTGCTTGATAGGACATTTACAAGAAGACAGTCTTTACTATTCTTTTGCTCAAGGAAGATTTGGGATCAAAGTCCGTGCACTTAATATCCCTTTTTCCTTGTGTCCCAAAGAGAGTTATTTGTATTGTGCCAGAGTCTTCAGAAATATAAAAAGGCTCTTTCTTGTAAAATCCATGATGAATTACAAATGCTGACAAGAATTTATCAGCACTGTGTTAAATTGTCTGTTGAAGTTTGCTAGCTTAAATTTGATGTGTCTGTTCTCTATAACTCCTCCTCTTCACTTCAGTTTTTCTAACAGATCATAGATGCTCTAAGATAAAGATCACTAAAGAGACCCTCAGAGGTATTCAGTCCTCCTTTCATCTGCAAGAACTTAGCAGAAATCTTTCAACCCCTTTATATTTCTCATGTATTTGCTAGCACTCAAGAGAAAGGAATTCTGATATCTTAATTCAATATATTTAATATATTTTCAGTGGGTTGGTCTTTTATGCTCCAACTGAAACCAGTTTCTTATTGTTAAATATGTAAAATTAAAAGGCGGTTATTTGCTTTCTAGTCACATTTAATGATTGCCTCCCAAACATCAAATGATCCTTTTAAGCTTGGGGAGACAAAATTTTCCAGTTAAAATTATAATGAAACTCAAATATAAGACAACATTTTCAGCCTTTATATGGTCTCAAAATAATTTAGTTTTATTAGATAAAAATATATGGACTTAATTAAAATATGTCATAGAATCTCTTAAATACCAACCAAAATTATTTCAGTATAGCAGTTTTCCAATTTATTTTCTTTTCCTATCTTCTGTTAAATATATTTCCTTTTATTGAAAATATTTTTCTCATATACTGTATTGTTTTTGTGAACCCTAATCTCTCCAATTCGTTCCCATCCAGATCAACCTCCTTTCTGTCTCCTATTTGAATATAAACAGACTTCAAAGGGATTATATATAATATATTATAATACAGTATAGTATGTATAGCATATAAGATAAAACAAAAACTAACATTGGGATAGGATTAAAATAAAACATAAGTGAAAGTGCCCAAGGAAGGCATAAGAAACAGAGACCTAGTCCTTATTTACATTGGAATGCCATAAGAACACTATACTGGAAATAATATATATGTAAAATACTTGTAGCATAAAAAGAGAAAATTGATATATTATAAAATATATGTATAACAAATAAACATAAATACATATAATATGTATATTATAAAATAAATATATATACAATTTTAAAAAAGGAAAAGCCCTGAAACAACATTATGAGACAAGGAAATTCCAAAGATTTCATTGAATTTATTTTCTGAAGGCCACAGCAGGCTTGGCATGCAGTCTACCCTTAAGAGGGGAGGAGGACCTTCCCTATCAAAGCACTGGGGAAGGAGCATGGGAGAAGAGGGAGGGTGGGATTGGGAGGTAAGGGGTGAATGGGCTACAGTTGGGATACAAAGTGAATATATTGTAATAATAAAAAAAAAAACAGCAGTTCTCCCCCCCCCCAGTAAAATTCTCTTGGTTATCAATTGGAGATAACATCTGGGATAGGGATGGGGCATCTGAGAATTTAGGAATTTTTGTTCTTCTGATGAGATCCTTAGGAGCCCTGGGATGGTCCATCTGGACAATCCATTGGAGCTCATTTGCTGGGGCTGAAATTACAGTTGCATTTGTAACTGCTCAAGAGAATGTTGCTGGCTGTCCCAAACTCCATGTTTCACACAATATACTTTGAGGATAATGATGTCCATGATTACAAAAGAAGAGAAGTAGTAAGAATTTTACCTGGCTCTTCTCTATGGACTTTTTTCTTTTGGACAATATCAGCATAACTGTTTGGAATGTGATTTGTAGGAATTATTCAATAAGCTGTAAAACTAAGATTAGGAAAAGCTCCCTATGTTGTGTGTATGTTATTGAAAAATCCTTGCGTATGTCCACTGCAGAGACCAAGAAACGAACTTTTCTTGGTCGAAACTTGCTTTGAACTTTTTCTGAATATGAATAATGCACAAATGAAAAAATAATATAGTATAATAAGATGAAACCTCTTATCAATTCTGTCTAACCTTACATTGTTCAATATCAACAGGCTGGAGGCCGTTCATTCCATGAAATGGAAACTGTAGAAGACTCTTGAAGTTCAGCAGTTTTCATACTCTGCAGTGTTTTGTCCATAGCCTTGGGTATCAGAATTCTTGGCTCTCCATGTGTTTCAATACTCCTGCAGGGCTAGAACATGGGGATTCTTTTGTCCTTGGCTGTTGCTTCTGGGAAGGCTGAAGAACCCTGATTCCACAGCACATTATATTTGTTACAGTGACAGCTCCAGACTTGAGGTCTATGAAGTTCTTGGTGCCAAATATTTGGAACTATAAACACTTGCAACAATGATAACCTACAATTTCTATTCTCTTCTTATACCTTTCTGTGATTCTCCAGCCTCAACACTCTGCCCTCTCTTGCCACCTGTCTCCTACAATCTTTCCCACTCTAGCCATTCTCTTTAAGAGTTCAGTTGCCTCTTCTTCAGCTGTCAAGCTCCCGGAGGTGTCGGGAGCCAGTCTCTGTGCCTAGCAGCCGGTTTGGCAGCTGCTTTGATATTTAAATCTCAGCGCGCAGACAGGCTTCTACCACGCCTTCCCCTGGAGTCAGGGAAGAATTTGCAAGTCCATAGCCTTTTGTTTTGTGACAGCAGGTGAGATAGCTTGTTAAAATCACTGCTCTTGCTACACTTCCTTGTAAAATTTAACCCATTGTGTTGATTGTGTTTTATAAATAAAGCGAGCTTAGCTGGCCAGGCGCTTTTTGGCGTGCAGAGCGTTTGGCGCTGAGCAGACTGCCAAAAGACTCTCGGGACATAACATGTGTTGCGTATTTTATTAATTTCAATCCTCACTCCCGACTCAGGAACCCGTTCTACTCTGTTAGCAGGTTCCGGCACTGAGGACAGTTTGTCATTTTTGCAGTTTGTCATACTAACTGCCTGTGTGTCACTGCTATGGTCTTTATACTGCCTGTCCCAATGATGGTGCTGATATATGCTTCTCATTTCTTTGTATTGCCAGATCAAACCATGTTACTAACAATAGGCCAGGAGTGACCACACTATAGGAAGTGTAATTGGGCATAAAATTGTAAACACTAGGAAAGGCAGCACTGGATAGAGCCTCCCACCTAAATCACTATGTGAGCTCCTAATTAGGGTGTTAAGTTGCCTCATATGGCTAACACTTTGTTTATTTACAGGAAAATGAATTCATAGGGAATACTTATGTAATGATACAATAAAATAAGCACAATCTTGGTAGTGAATTTAACACCGCTTTTGCTCAGTTCTTCAAGAGAGATGATCTCTCTTATCTAGCTCCTTTCTACCCCTATTTGAAGTTTCTACTTCTAATTCACTACAATGCCATCATAATTAAACATGAATTTCTAAAATGAGGTCCATGTAAGTCATAGCATTATATCTCTTTTATAAAATTTATTTATTTTTTATTAATTACAATTTATTCACTTTTTATCCCAGCTGTAGTCTCCTCCCTCATCCGCTCTAAATCTCACCCACCATCATCTCCTTCCATGCCTTTCCCCCAGTCCACTGATTAGGGAGGTCCTCCTCCCCTTCCATCTGACTCTAGCCTATCAGATCTCACTAGGACTGGCTACATTGTAGTCCTCTGTGGCCTGATAAGGCTCCTTCCTCCACCTCCTCAAGGGGAGGTGATCAAAGAGCCAGCCACAGAGTTCATGTCAGAGACAGTACCTGTTCCCATTGCTAGGAAACCAAGATGGAGACTGAGCTGCCATGGGCTACATCTATGCAGGGGTTCTAGCTTATCTCAATGCATGGTCCATGGTTGGAGTATCAGTCTAAGAAAAGACCCCTGTGCCCAAATTTCTTGGTTCTGTTGCTCTCCTTGTGGAGCTCCTGTCCCCTCCAGGTCTTTCCGTCTCCCCCTTCTTTCATAAGATTCCCTGTACTCTGCCCAAAGTTTGGCTCTGAGTCTCAGATCTGCTTTGATCCCCTGCTGGGTAGAGTCTTTCAGAGGCCCTCTGTGGTATGCTCAAGATATTGCTATACCACTCTTGGGCATATATCTGGAATATGGTCGAGTATACAACAAGGACATTTGCTCAACCATGTTTGTAGCAGCTTTATTTAGAATAGCCAGAATATGGAGACAACCCAGATGTCCCTAAATGGAGGAACAGATACAGAAATTGTGGTGTATTTACACAATGAAATACTACTCAGCAATTAAAAACAAGGGTATCATGAAATTTGCAGGCAAATGGTGAGACCTAGAAAAGATCATCCTGAGTGAGGTATCCCAGAAGCAGAAAGACATACATGGTATATACTTACTTATAAGTGGATATTGGACATATAATATAGGATAAACATACCAAAATCTATACACCTAAAGAAGCTAAACAAGAAGGAGCACCCTGGGTAAGATGATCAATCCTCACTCAGAAAGGCAAATGAGATGGACGTCAGAAGAGGGAGAAAACAGGGAATAGAACAGGAGCATTATATCTCTTGCATCCTATTATTTTTGCTTAATTTTCTGCTCTTGAGAATTATCCAGCTTATAATTTCTCTAGAGAACAAAAAAATGTTATTTTTCAGTTCCCTTTTCTCTTTACCAGATTAAAACAAAGAAATAAGCATTAAAGTTCTTATGTAAGTTCATTCCAGTTAACAAAATAAAATCAATTCTAATTCTACTTAATCTTTGTGTTTTTTACTTAAACTCACAATTATAATACTTAAACTCAGGAATTTCATGGACATGAGAATTCAAGGATAATTGCTTAATGGAAACAATCAAACAATTTTAAAATAAATATCTTTATACTTTATTAAAACAAGAAAAGTTTAAAAACATTATAGCCCACAAGTTTTTATGATGACATATACGGAATTCTTCAAATTTGTATTTGCTAAAAATAAGAGAAATTAGTTTGTGCCATAATAAACCATACAAATAAACTAGCATTATAATGGATATATTTATTAGTTTTGGAATCATCCTTATACATATATGCTAAAATAATAGAAGGAATATTCATGGAGTTCCAAGATGGCAGCAAACAGTGTGCACTATATCTGTGGGACATAGTATCTGAAATTCCAAAACCAGTGTCTGAATCCAAAGCATCAACTTTGGTGCTTCCTGGACTGGAGGGGACATCCCATGAGTTTGGACCCATAGGATCCAGCTCCCAGCCCATGGCTGTCCCCCTGAGCTGAGAGTCAGGAACTGAGTACCCCCTCCACTTTACACACACTCTGGTGAGTGCAGAGCCCCAGGTCCAGGGACCCTCTGCTCTAACAGCCAGACATCAAATCCCTCCCCCTACCCTGAGGGCAGCATCAGGATTCCTGGGACAGCATCCCAGCATCCAAAATAGGGTTCTGCTGGTCACCCTGTGGAGATAAGGCAAACAAGAGAATCACATGGATCCTGGATTTAATATTGTATACTCCAGACAAATGTGAGACACAACAGCATAGAGCTCTAGGCCTGTAAGGCACTACTCAGCTCCTTTCTGAGGCATCCCACAATTGCCGCCCATGCCAAGTCTATCAAGCCTACTGCATAAGCTCCTCACCGACATACCTCCCTGCCCCTGCACCTTGCCCTTCAAACCACCTGCTCACATGTTTCCCCAACCTTCAACACACACCCCATGTACCATCTTTCATGAGCGCCATGGCTTTCAAGGCTTTCTACTGCCCCCTGACTTCCTCTGCCCCCTGACTTCCTTAGTTGCATCCAAATCACCAGCACACATTCTTGTGCCTTTGGACCTCTCTCATCTTCCTGAAGCCTGTTCCAGACTCCAGAAACAGTCTGACCTAATCCTCAGTACAGGCTCCAGGAACAATCAGGGCTACAGACAACCAGATGGCAAAAAGGCAGCTTAAGAACACAATCAACAAAAACCAGGGCATCATGGCTTTACCAGAAAATCAGTGTATATTCTAATGCAGCTGACACAACCAGAAAATGATCTTAAACCTATGATTATACAGTTATTAGAGGTGCATAAAGAGGAAATGTACAAATCTCTCAAATACAGGAGAACACACATAGAGGCCATCATAAACAGACAGGAAACCACAATCAAACAGGTGAAGGAAATGAATTAAATTGTTCAAGAAATAAAAGTGAAATTAAATAAAATACACACACAAACTGAGAAAACTCTGGAGAAACCATAGAGAAGAAATCAAGGTCCAGAGAGGTAAGCATCACCGACAGAATACAAGAGATAGAGAATCTCAGTCACTGAAGATACAATTGCAGAAATTGATACATTTCTCAAAGAAAATATAAAAATAGAAAAATTTCCTGACACAAAGCATCTGAGACATCAAGGACACCACTAAAAGATAAAATCTAGCAATAGGAATATATAGAAGATTCCAGCCTCCAGAAAATATTTTCAACAAAATTATAGAAGAAAATTTTCCCAACCTAAAGAAAGAGACTCCCTTAAACATAAAAGAGGCTTACAGAACACCAAATAGAGTAGTCCAGAAAAGAAATTCCTCCAACTTCATAATAATCAAAACAAAAAATCTACACAAAAAAGAAAAAAAAATATTACAAGCGGTAAGGGAAGAAGGCCAAGTACCATATAAAGGTAGACCTACCAGAATCACACCAGACTTCTCAACAGAGACCGTGAAAGCCAGAAAGGCCTGGGAAGAGGTCATGCAGACTCTAAAACATAACAGATGACAACCCAGACTACTATACCTAGCAAATGCTCAATCAGCATGCATGGAGAAAACAAAATATTCCATGACATAACTAAATTTAAACATTATCTATGCAGCCCTACAGAAGATAGTAGAAGAAAAAGTCGAACCCAATGAGATCACCTACACCCAAGAAAACACAGGATATAGATTAACTTCAAAAAATCAAAAGAAAACAAGCAGGCAAATATACTAACAGCTCCAACTCCACAAAAAAGGAACTAACATAAATTGATCACCATTATGTATCAAAATCAATGGACTCAACTCTCCAATAAAAAGAGAAAGACTAACAAAATGGTTGCAGAAACAGGATCTAACATTCTTCTGCATTTAACAAACACACCTCTGAAAAAAAGATAGACGCTACCTCAACGTAAAGGGCTAGAAAAAAATTTTCCAAGCAATTGGACCAATGAAGCAAGTCTGAATAGCCATCCTAATATCTATTAAATAGACTTGCAAATAAAATTAAACAAAAGAGATAGGGAAGGATACTTCATTCTCATCAAAGGAAAAATACAACATGAGAACATCATTATCCTGCATATCTATGCCTCCAATACAAGAGCATCTGATACCTTTTTTTCATAATTCTATAGTTCCTTTATTAAACAAAAATTAAATCTGAGACACTTCAACACAAAATAGATTTTTTATTACAATTCTCAAAATTTCCATCTTGTGATTTTTATTTGTTTGTTTGTTTTAGGATGGACATTCTATCTATCTATCTATCTATCTATCTATCTATCTATCTATCTATCTATTGATTACGATGTATTCACTTTGTTTCCTGGCTGTAGCCCCTCCCTCTTCTCCTCCCAGTACCAGCCACCCTCCTTCTTCCCTTATGAGCTTCCCCTATTCCACTGAGACTGGAGAACTCCTCCTCGTCCTCTTCTATCTGACCCTAGATTATCAGGTCTCCTCAAGGCTGGCTCCATCATTTTATATAAGGAACTCCATTAAAGTAATCCATCATATAAATGAACTGAAAAACAAACAAATAAGCAAACACGTGATTATCTCTTCAGATGCCAAAAAGAGCATTTGAAAAAAAAAAATCCAAGACCCAGGTCATCTCCTTCGATGACAAAAAAACATTTGACAAAATTCAACACCTGTTGAATTTTTGGAGTTTTGGAGAGATCAGAGTTACAAGGCACATACCTAAACATAGTAAAGGCAATATACAGCAAGCCTATAGCCAATATCAAACTAAATGGAGAGTAACATACATCAATTCCACCAAAATCAGGAGTAAGGCAATGTTGCCCACTCTTTCCATTTCTTTTCAATACAGTACTAGAATTCCTAGATAGAGCAGCAAGACAACTAAAGGAGATCAGAAGTGTACAAATTGGAAAGGAAAAAGTCAAAGTATCACTATTTGCAGTTGATATGATAGCATACATGAGTGAACCCAAAAATTATACCAGAGAACTTCTATAACTGATAAATACCTTCAGCAAAGTGGCTGGATACAAAATTAACTCAAAGATAAAAGTAAAAATCAGTACCTCTCCCGCATTCAAAAGACAAAAAGGCTGTGAAGGAAATTAAATTAAATTTCGCAATAATCAAAATAAAATAAAGTACTTTGGTGTAACTCTAACCAGGTTTATAAAAGACTTGAATAAAAAAAAAACCTTCAAGTCTCTGAAAAAAGAAAGTGAAGATGGAATGATCTCCCATTCTCATAAATCTGTTAGATTAACATAGTGAAAATGGCCATCCTACCAAAAGAAATGCAATTCCCATCAAAATACTAACACAATTCTTCACAGGCCTCAAAAGAACAATTCTCAATTATGTATGGAAAAAACATTACTACAACCACCCAGTACAATAATAGAACTTCTGGAGAGATCACCATCTAAAGTTGTACTGTAGAGCAACAGCAATAAAAACTGCATGGTATTGCCATAGAAAGAGACTGGAGGATCAATGCAATCAAATCAAACACCCAAAAATAAACCCATACACCTACAGACAATTAATTTTTGACAAATAAGTCAAAACCATGAAAAAAAAAGACAGCATCTTCAAAACATTGGTGCTGGTCTAACTGTATGTCTACATACACAAAAATGCACATAGATCCATATTTATCAGCACAAAACTGAAGTTCATGTGGATCAAAGACCTCAACATAAAATCAGACACACCAATTCTGTTAGGATAAAAAGTGGGGAAGAACCTGGAAAGTATTGGCACAGGAGACAGCTTTCTGAACAGAACACCAACAGCACAAGTTTTAACATCACAAACAATAAATGGGACCTCATGAAACTGAAAAGCTTCTGTATAGCTAAGAACACTGTCAACAGAACAAAATTACAGGAAATAAACTAGGAAAAGTTCTTCACCAACACTACATCTGACAGAAGGCTATTATCCAGAATATATAAAGAACTCCAGAATTTAGACACCAACAAACCAAATAATTCAATTAAAATTGGGGTAAGAAGCTAAACAGAGGAACATCAAATGACAGAGAAACACTTGAAGAAAGACTATCCAGCAGGATATCAAAGCAGATACTGAGACTCATAGTCAAACTTTGAGAAAAATGCAGGGAATTTTACGAAGAAGAGAAAGACAAACAGACCTGGAGGGACAGGAGCTCTACAGGAGCACAACAAAACCAGGAATCTGAGCCCAGGGGTCTTTTTCTGAGACTGATACTCCAACCAAAGACCATGCATGGAGATAACCTAGAATCCCTGCACAGATGTAGCCCATGGCAGCTCAGTGTCCAAGTGGGTTCTCCATTCAGGGGAAAAGGAACTGTCTCTAACATGAACTCAGTGGCCAGCTCTTTGATCACCTCCCCATGATGGGGGAACAGCCTTACCAGGTCACAGAGGAAGATAATGCAGCCAGTCCTGATGAGACCTGATAAGCTAGGGTGAGAGGGAAGGGAAGGAGGACCTCCCTTATCGGTGGACTTGGTTAGAGGCATGGTAGAAGATGAGTGAGGGAGGGTGAGAATGGGAGGGGACAAGGGAGAGGCCTGCAGCTGGGATACAAAGTGAATAAACTATAATTAATTTAAAAAAGATAAAAGAAAATGCTCAATGTCCTTAGTTATCAGGGAAATACAAATCAAAATGCCTCTGAGATTCCATCTCAGATCCATAAGAATTGTTAAGATCAAAACCTCAAGTGACAACACATGCTAGAGAAGATGTGGAGAAAGGGGAACCCTCCTCCATTGCTCATGGGGACGTAAGCTTGTATAACCTCTTTGGAAATCAATCTGGCACTTTTGCAGAAAATTGGGAGTAGCACTACCTTAAGACCAATCTATAACACTCTTGGGCATATATCTGGAAGATGCTCAACCATACATCAAGGACATTTGCTCAACTATGTTCATAGAAGCTTTATTTGTAATAGCCAGAATATGGAAACAGTCTGGCTGTACCTCAACCAAGAATGGATGCAGAAATTGTGGTACATTTACAAATTGGAATACTACTCAGCTATTAAAAACATGGAAATAATGAAATTTGCAGGCAAATGGAAAAAAAACTGGAAAAGATCATCCTGAGTGCAGTAACCCAGAAGGAGAAAGACAAGCACAGCGTATACTCACTTATAACCACATATTAGCCACATAATAATGGATAAACATACTAAAATCTATAGACCTAAAGAAGCTTAATAACAGAGGACTCCTGAAAAGATGCTTAATTCTCATTCAGAAGGGCAAACAGGATAGACACTGGAAGTGATAGTGGAGGTGAATCAGGATGGGAGCCTATCACTGCTGTCCTCTGAAAGGCTCCACCCAGCAAGAGATTAAAGCAGATGCAGAGACTCACAGCCTAATTTTGTGCACAGTACAGGGAGTCTTATGAAAGAAGCAAAAGGTAGGAAGACATGGAAGGGACAGGAGTTCCATAATGAAACCAACAAAGCCAAAATATCTGGTCCCAGGTGGGACTGCAGAGACTTATGCATTAACCAAGGACCATGCATGGAGAGGACCTAGGCCCCCAGCTCAGATGTAGCACATAAGCAGCTCAGTCTCCTTGCGGGTACACTAGTAAAGGGAACCCCGGCAGTCTCTGACATGAACTAGTTTGCCTTTGGTCACCTCCCCATGGCAGGGTGGCCTTACTAGGCTACAGAGGAAGAGGATCCAGGCAGTCCTGATGAGACCTGATAGGCTAGAGTAGGGGAAGATAGCCTTCCCTATAAGTGGACTAGGGGAGGAGGTTTGGAGGATGAGGAAGGGAAGGTGGGACTGGAAAGAGGTAAGGGAGGGGTCTACAACCTGGATTCAAAGTTTAATATATTTTAAAAATATAAATAATAATAAAAAGAAGTGACATTTAGGAATGTTTGTCTGTTATTAGTTAGCATTGTTTATTTCTAGAGTTTAGTTTAGTAAGTATAACCAAAACATGACCACTTTGTCAATTAATAAAAGAGTAGAACAACCCATTTAATAATTTAAAGGCTTCTTGGCTTGTATACTAAATGTTGGTCCATAAACATGCATGTAGAAATTCAGCTTCCAGTCTTTGAGGAGACCTTAACAAGTTATTCTCTATTCTCAAACTTTGTTATATTGTCCTTTTCTGTCTGTTGTATCATCATCTACATTATAACTGAGGTTAATCTAAAACTATATTTATTCTAGTAGTGACTGACTTATAAATATTCTTAAACAGAGGGTGATTTTGTGTCCAATTAGGTTTTGAACCTGAAAAGGGTGTTTGGGAAAGGCAAGGAGAGAGGATGATAATTTATAAGGGTGAACATGCATAAGGGAGTACAGAAAATGTCTTTCTGACAATTGGAAGCATATTTCATTTATTTTTATTTATTTTATTTTCTTATTTTTTCCAATAAAAGCAGAGTTTGAAGAAGCAGTATAGAAGGTTGAGAGTTTCCAATGCAATGGAGTGATAAATGTTTGAGAAAGTAGTGGTAACACCAATTCCTTTTATCTGGTCTTTACTTATCACATATGTGGTCTGATATATAAGAAGAATGGTTATGTGTCTGTCAAAAATAAGCATTTATATATTTATACTTCCAAGGAACATGAAAGTGAGTCTTTGCCTCTCCTCTTCAAACTTTTCCTTTTCTGTAGTCATTTATTTTTATTAAATTAGGAAATCTTTTCTAGTGGAAAATATAAGATTCAACATTAAAAAAAACATTAGGAGACAAATACTTATAGTTTGTTATTACTGAAGCTACTGCAAGAAAAAGAAACAAGTAACAATGTTATCAGTTAGCAAATGGAAGAGGAGTCTGGTTATTTTCTCCAGCCTCAAGCTAACCATCCTGTTGATATACCCAGTAGTAATTATCACAATGAAAAGTAGGATAGATTCTTTGGAATGTGCCTGCTTACTGTTTTCTATCAATCTCTTCAGTAAGATTAAATTGGATTCTATTTGAAATTAGAAAAAACAGAGGAGAGATTTTTCAATTGCTTTGTCACAATAATAGTTTATTTTGAACATTAAAATATAGTGGTATTTCATATATGATGCATTTTTAGATTTCAAAATATAATATAATATAAAAGATATCAGTCACCATGACCAATTAGGCTTCATCTGAGGCATGCAAGGGTAGTTCAACATATGGAAATCCATCCATGCAATCCACCATATAACCAATCTGAAAACCACATGATCATCTCTTTAGATGCTAAAAAACGTTTGACAAAATCCAACACCCATTTCTTTTAAACTCTTAGAGAAATCAGGGATACAAGGCACATACCTAAACATAGTAAAGGCAATAGACAGCAAGCTTAGAGCCAACATCAAACTCAATGGAGAGAAAATTAAATCAAACCCACTGAAATCAGGGACAAGGCAGGGCTGCCCACTGTCTCCATATCATATTCAACATAATACTTGAAGTCCTAGCTAGAGCAATAAGACGAGTAAAAGTGATCAAGGGGATACAAATCGGAAAGGAAAAGGTCAAAGTATCACTATTCACAGATGATATGAGACCCCAAAAATTCAACCAGAGAACTCCATTAGCTGATAAACACCTTCAGTAAAGTGGCTGGATACAAAATTAACTCAAAATAATCAGAAGCCCTCCTGTATTCCCAAGACCAAACCGATGAAAAGAAATCAGGGAAACAACACACTTCACAATAGTCACTAATAATAAAAAGTACCTTGAGGTGATTCTAACCAAGCAGGTAAAAGACCTGTTTGAAAAAAACTTCAAGTCTCTGAAGAAAGAAGTTGGAGAAGATATCATAGGATGGAAAGATCGCACCTGCTCATGGATCCGTAGGATTAACAGTGAAAATGGCCATTCCTCCTAAAGCAATCTACAGACTCAATGCAATTCCCATCAAATTTCCAACACAATTCTCTCTGGAACTTGAAAGAAAAATTATCAACTTCATATGGAGAAACAAAAAACCCAGAATTTCTAAAACGATCCTGTACAGTACCAGACCATCTGGAAGTATCTTCATCCCTGATCTCAAGCTGTATTACATAGCAGTAGTAATAAAAACTGCATGGTATTGGCATAGAAGCAGAAAGGTGGATTAATGAAACCGAATAGAAGACCCAGAAATAAACCCAAACACTTTTGAATACTTGATTTTTGACAAAGAGGCCAAAACCATTCAATGGCAAAAAGACAGCATCTTCAACAAATGGTGCTGGTCCAACTGGATGACTACATGCAGAAAAATGAAAATAGATCCATATTTATCACCTTGCACAAAACTAAAGTCCAAGTGGATCAAAGACCTCAACATAAATCCAGACACACTAAATCTGTTAGAAGAAAGAGTGGGGAAGAGCCTTGAAATCATTGGCACAGGAGACAACTTCCTGAACAGAACACCAACAGCACAGGCTCTAAGAGCAGCAATAGATAAATGGGACCCCATGAAACTGAAAAGCTTCTGTAAAGCAAAGGACATTGTCATCAGAACAAAACGACAGCCTACAGACTGGGAAAGGATCTTCACCAACCCTATATCTGAGAGAGGACTGATATCCAGGATATATAAAGAACAAAAGAAGTTAAAAAGCAACAAATCGAGTAATCCTATTTTAAAAAGTGAGGTACGGAGCTAAACAGAATTTTCTGTAGAGAAATGTAGAATGACCGAGAAACACTTAAAGAGATGCTCAGCCATTGAGAGATGCAAATCAAAACAACACTGAGATTTCACCTTACACCCATCAGAATGGCTAAGATCAAAAACTCAAGTGACAACACATGCTGGTGAGGTTGTGGAGAAAGGGGAACCCTCCTCCATTGCTGGTGGTTATGTAAACTTGTACAACCACTTTGGAAATCAATCTGGCGCTTTCTCGGACAATTAGGAATAATGCTTCTTCAAGATCCAGCTATACCACTCCTAGGCATATATCCAAAAACGCTCAAGTACACAGCAAGGACATTTGCTCAACCATGTTCATAGCAGCTTTATTCGTAATAGCCAGAACCTGGAAAAAACACATATGTCCCTCAGTTGAGGAATGGATACAGAAATTATGGTACTTTTACACAATGGAATACTACTCAGCAATTAAAAACAAGGAAATCATAAATTTGCAGGCAAATGGTGGGATCTAGAAGAGATCATCCTGAGTGAGGTATCTTAGGAGCAGAAAGACACACACAGTATATACTCACTTATAAGTGGGTACTAGACATATAAGATAGGATAAACATACTAAAATCTGTACACTTAAAGAAGATAATAACAAAGACAGCCAGGGGTTAGGTGAGCAATCCTCAATTAGACAATGTGATGGACATTGGAATTAGGAGAAAACAAGTAACAGGACAGGAGCCTACCACAGAGGGACTCTGATAGACTCTACCTAGCCGTGTATCAAAGCAGATGCTGAGACTCATAACCAACCCTTCAGCAGAGTGAAGGGAATTATATAAAAGAAGGAGGAGTTAGTAAGTGCTGGAAAGGACAGGAGTGCCACAAGGACCAAATATATCAGGGCACAGGGGTCTTTTATGAGACTGTTTTTCCAACCAAGGACCATGTATGGTTATAACCCAGAACCCCTGCTCAGATGTAGCCTATGGTAGCTCAGTATCCAAGTGGGTACCCTAGCAAGGGGAACAGAGACTATTTCTGAGATGAACTCATTGGCTGGTCCCTACTCTCTGAGGGAGGAGCAGCCTTGCTAGGCCACAGAGGAGGACATTGCAGCCAATCCTGAGTATACCTGATCAGCTAGGGTCAGATGGAAGGGGAGGAAGTCCTCCCTATCAGTGGACTTGGAAAGGGGCAGGGAGGAGAGGAGGGAGGGATGGGTAGAGTGGGAGGGAATGAAGGAAGGGGCTACGGCTGGGATACAAAGTAAATAACCTGTGATTGATATAAAAAATTATAAAAAACTAGAAAAAATTAGTGGTATTTCATATGTGATGCATTTTTAGATTTCATAAAGATAGTATAATGGGGTGAAAATGAAATCAAATTTGATTTTAAAATGATGCATTATTGTTGGGTCAATTTAATCTAAATACAAAATTTTTCAAATTTTAATATACTCATAATTATACACATGCAAAATTTTTAATTGTTGTCTTTAAGAACTTTGTAAAGCTATTATTTATTAATAAACATGATATTTAAAATGCAGATTTCTCTTAATAATAAAATTTTAAGTATGCAATGTAAATGATTCTGAGTGATAGCCTGAAATATGAGATACTTAAAAAATGTCCTCATGTATGAATTTTAAAAGAAATATGCACTCAATTGGGTACATGCTGATTTAAGAGATTGCTAATTGTTATATCCATTTCTTAGGGACCAAATTAACTCTCACTCTCAAGTTTTTAGAAGACCCTAAGTGACACTACTTTTTCTTTAGAAAATAGTCTTATGATATCAAACTAATGTAGGAAATAGCCTTTCTTGAATTTTGCAAAAACTTAAAACATTGTACGGTATTTAATATTTTATGTGATTTCATATACACAGAAACATATAGAGAAAAGGGCACACTAAATGGTAGTTTAATCAAATCTGTCATATTACCTATGGCTTTTTCATTCTTTTTTAACACTCTTCCTTAATAATTCTTAAGTGTTAGAAAGAGGGGATGTGGTATATATATATTTCATTTAGGGCAGAATATTTTTGTAATCTCTTTTCCTCTGTACATTGCCCAGTTTTGTGGCTCTGTGATAATCACCTTTTGATTCAAATGGAATCTTCTCAGAAGAAGTTAGAGAGATGCATCAATCTATCAACATTACAAATTCATTAGTTGGTAAAATTGTCCATTTAGCATATATATTACTACATATATATGATATTTGTTACATATATGTATAATGTATAATATATTATGTACTACAGGAAATATATATTTAGCACATACTACAAGAAAAGAGAAAAGATTCAAGAAGAGGCAAAATATCAATTCCGTGTTTTTTGACGTATATACATATATACATATACATATATATAATTATTGTCAAATAGCATATAATATATGTTTTGTGTATGATTCTCACCTAGGGATTTTTTGGAAGACAGTACCTTCAACAAGTATTGTAGTTCAGCTGGATAAATACATTTATACCAATGAATCTATTTTCTTGTTTCTCATCCCGCATAAAACTCAAATCTAAATTTCTAGAGAACTTCAACATGAGCCCTGATACTTGTAGTCTTTTTTTTTCTTGAAGATTTCTTTTTAAATACAACAAAATGTTTAATGAGCAAATTGGTATTAGCAAACATGAAACTGCCATAGAGAGGAGGAGCAGGCCAGAAACCACGGCCTGAGGGTCAGGAAAAGACTAAGGAGCACAACCAACTACTTGAGGAACCAGAGTGTAGAACAGGGAGGACCAGAGGATGGGAGCTGTGGTCCTGCAAAGGGAGAAGGCAGGGCACAGGGCCAGACAACAAAATTCAAAATAGTTTGGCCATAAAATATGAACGATTGGGAAGGGGCTGTGAGGGTTCTACCCGCCCTGCTGTGCACACAGTCCCCATCCCAGCCCCTTTCCTCTGTGTCTCTATGGATGCTTGTATCTGTGTGGGCCTGTGTGCACTTGCCCAGTCCCCTTCCTGCCCTAGTCCTCCACCCTCCATCCCCCTTAATTGCTGCCATTCAAGTTGCTGCAGCTGTCTCTCCTCTGCCCATCATCTTCAGAGGGGAGAAAGGAGGGGGAGGCAGGTGGGGGAAAGTCCCCAGCCAACCCTGTCCCCATCTGCCCCTGACCACCTCTACCAGATGTCCCGACGGTGGTAAGAGTCAGGGTCACAGCATTTTGTGGTGACCATTCTGTTGGCGAATTTGCGGCCGGTTAGACCCTGCATGGCTTTTGGCAGTCAAACTCAGAGGTGAACTCCTCAAAGATCTGTCCACAGCCAGGCACCTCGACGCCGTCTACGGGCCAGGGAATTTCAATGGACTTGACCAGTACATACTCGCTGCACTCATCTTTTACATCCTCTACGATCCATCTCCTCATACTCCTCATGGCCCAGCAGCTCCTCAGACAGCACCATGTTCACGAGGGACCTCTGTCGGGTGACTGCCCATCTGCACCTGAGAGCTCATCAGGCCAGGCACTTGAAGGGTCACAGGTATCTGATGGTGCTCTGGAGGCTCACCAGCATGGCATTCTTGGCTTCCACACTCGCCCTCTGGACAAGCAGCTTCCTGTCCCCTAGCTGCATCCCATTCAGACCCGCAATGGCCTGATCTGTAACGTTGATGTCCACCGTACTCACATAAGGCATAGCCCTTGGAGAGCCCTGTGGCACTATCTTTGACCAAGTTGAAAGCCTTGAGAGGCCCAAAGGATGTCAGCAGCTCTTTCACCTGGTCGTTATTCAGAAAGTTGGGCAAACCCCCATGAACAGTTTGTGGGCAGAAATTTATAATACATAGAAGTAACCAAAGTCACACAATCTCTGCAGTCAACAACAAAAACACATACACAGACAAACAAGAAAAACAATGCAAAACCTCCACATATTCTTCCTGTAATGTGAAAACCAGCATATCTACATGTATATATATATATATATATATATATATTTATATATTTATTTATATATGTAGTACAAATATACATGACAGTACAGTATAATGTTTAGAAAAGAGAATTAGAATTACATTTCTGACCTAATTAAATATTTGAATAAAAAGATTTCTTGCAGGTGTTAGAATAATGGAAAGAAATTATTGTATTATAATACTAACCTAAATGATTAGTAAAAAGCACTGTTACACTTTTATCAGTTGAAGTGTGGAAATAAGTAACATGAAACAACAGGCAAGACTAAATATCACACAGAACACATGGATCTCAAGAAATTTTCTAGATTTATAAGAAAATTTAAATAAAAGAAACATTAATTTATTTTTATATATAAACGCATTAAAATTATATTTTAACTAAAATCAAACATATATATCCTTAATTTATAGGAATGATATAAAATACAAGTTTGATCACTGATCTCTAAGAAAATTATTTATGTTATTCAAAGAGAACTAGGTTATTTTGGATGAATTTGTGTTTGTAAATATTTATCTGTTCATGAGCATAGACATGTGTATGGAATATACTTTCAGTGTTTCCCATGGATGTCAACTAGAATCAACCCTTGTGGATTAATCTCTGCTCTTATATGTAGCCTCACCCATGAAATTGTTTCAATGCTTACAATATTTTCAATTTCTCCTTCTGACATAAGCTAGGAAAAAAAATATAAATCTACTTTGTGCATGCCCTGTGATTATATTGTACCAATCAAAATTGTTATTCCTAGAAATATAATATAATTCTATAACATAATATTTCATAGTAATTGTATTGCTCCCACTCAAAACAAAGAGAAATGGTCATTTATGCCATTCTGCATGGCAAAGAAATTAAGTTAATTTTTAAAGCATCTATCTCTGCTCAAGTATATGTTAATGTCTTAGTACTTTTTCTATTACTGTGAACACTCCACAACCAAGTAATTTATAGCAGAAAGAGTTAATTGGGGGTAGACCTGTTCAGAGGGTATGTCCATGACATTCATGCAAGGAGTATGACAGAGGGCAGATAGATGTGATGCCGGAGCAGTAGCTGAGAGCTCACATCTTCAGACTGCATGAAAGAGGCAGAGAAAACTAATTAGGAATACTTTGAACTTTTAAGAGCTTAACCATTATCCCTAGTCACAAACCTCCTCCAACAAGATCTTACCTCTTCATCCTTCTCAAAGAGTGAAAAAAAACTGGCAACCTATCAGTCCGATATATCAGTCTCTAGAAGCACATTCTCATTGAAACCACTGTAGTAATCTTTTGGAATTTTGTTTTGAAGGGACTGGGCAGTTTTCTAGGTTTAAGATTTATTCTAAAGTTATCATGCTTAAATATCAATGAAACACATGGTTCCTGCTACTCCTCAAACAAGACAGCATTACATTCTGCAATTTGCACAGCGTTTTATTTCTGCCAATCTTACCATTCTACTTCAGAAAAAAAAAATCTGTTGTTCTCATGCATCATCACCATGCACTTTTCTTTAAAAAATGTTTTGAAGTAACCTATAGACATTGTAAGTGGTGTTACTGATTGTTTTTTAAGTGCAACAATAATAGTTTCAAAGTCCTGGCATGTATTATTTGAAATACATCGTGTTCTGTCCCAGTGAATATATCTGCAAAATACCCCCATACTAAAAGCCCAGAAAACATTGTGGAATAGAAGGCAAAAAATTGTAAGAGCCAGAGGATCAGGGATGTTTTGATGCTGTGAGTAACATTGTGTCTTCAAGTAACACCAGAATCTACACCAATAGAGGCTCACCAATATGACTGCACAAAGAAGGAACACCCCTCCAAACATGCCAAAAATCATGTAAAAAATTCCACAAGACCCCAGCCCTTCAGAAAGAACTACAGACAATTAACTAAAGCTATGACTAGGATAGGTGGCTTTCTGAAGGGAAGAGGACACCGATTGGCTGTCCAGTGTCAAGTGGTCATCACTGAAAACATGCATACGCAAGGTATCATATATGCTCAAATGATTATATTTCAGAAAATTATTTCTATACAAATATATATATGTATGCAATGACATTGATGTATAAAAATGGGACTTGAGTTTGAAGAATAGCAATGAGGGATATATAGGAGAATTCAGAAGAGGGAGAGAGAAATATTAGATTAAAATATAATCTAAAATCTTATCTTGGTTGATGTAGGCAAGGCTCAGTAGTTAAAAGCACCTACCTTTATTTCAGAGGAGCAAAATTTGCTTCCCAGACCTATATTATGCAAATCAAATCCAGCTGTTACTCAAATTTCAGAGGATAGCATGTCCCCTCACCTGTAGGCACCTGTGTACACCTGCACATAAACTCATATATACACCTAGTAAGCTTAATAAAACACAGCAAATGTTACATTAATGCTATTGGTTCCTCTCCCTTCTTTTCCAGAAACTAATGGGACACAGATACATTTGTTTAGACACAGTGTTGTTACTGAGAGTCTCTTTGAACTTAGGTGAGTTTGCTGCATAGCTCTAAATTTCCCATTCCCAGTATGTGCAATATGTAGCTTATTTTGAAGTAGTGAATAAATTCTAAAAATCTTTCTCCTTAACAATATCAACATGTACATATATAATACTAAGTGGTTCCCAGACTTAATGAACATTTTGCTGAAAAATATCCTCCCTGTTTTTGCATACACTTTTTTAGACCCATATTTTTTTTGCATTTTTATCTTTATTTTTTATTATTAGTTATATTTTATTAACTCTGTATCCCAGGTGAATCCCTCTCCTTCATTCCCTCCCAATCCAACCCTTCTTTTCTCATCTACTCCCTGCCCCTTTCCAAGTCCACTAATAGGGAATTTCCTCCTCCCCTTCCATCTGACCCTAGCCTATCAGGTCTCTTCAGGACTGGTTGCAATGTCCTCCTCTGTGGCCTAGCAAGGATGCTCCTCCCTCGGGGGTGGAGGGGAGGTCAAAGAACCGGCCATTGAGTTCATGTTAGAAATAGTCCCTGTTTCCCTTACTAGGGTACCCACTTGGATACTGAGCTACCATGGGCTACATCCAAGCAGGGGTTCTGGGTTATATCCATACATGTCCTTGGTTGGAGAAACAGTCCCCTGTGCCCTGATATATTTGGTCCTTGTGGAGCTTCTATCCTCTCCAGATCATATTAACTACCCTTTCCTTCATATGCATACACTCTTAAACCTAAAAAATGTCCCCTTTTTCAAACAGGGGTTGTCTTTGACATGAACTTAGGGGCTGGCTCTTTGATCACCACACCCTGATGGTGGAGCAGCCTTGCTAGGCCACAGAGTAAGACAATGCAGCCAGTCGTGATGCGACCTAATAGACTAGAGAATATGGAAGGGGAGGAGGTCCAACCCTATCAGTGGACTTAGAGAGGGGCAGGGAGGAGATGAGAGGAGGAGGGAGGGATTAGGAGGGGATGAGGGAGGGGGCTACAGCTTGGATACAAAGTGAATAAATTGTAATAAATTTTTTAAAGAAAAAAATTTCTCCTATCAATGCTCATTTCTTCTACACATTTAAAGGAGCTGAAATACATAAAATTCATAAAATATTCCAGATTTCTAGCTAAATTATAAACACTATGAAGTCAGAGACTGATTTTATGTTATTTAGAAATGACTGTCCAAATCTTGGGATTCCACAGCCACATATAAGGATGTAATAAACCTAGACTGAGAACCAAACAGACAGATTGTGAAACATTTTGATCTGGGGTATTGTTATAAAAACCAAATAGAAATTATAAACCTTATGAATGCAATTAATAAAACATACATAAAGGATTAAAATATAAACATGAAGACAACATAAAACTTGCTTCCTAGCCTAGCCGTAAACTTCCATAAGTAAACAGGGTGACAAAGACCTTTCTTTTCTTTTTACTCATTTACATGGAGTTATAATGAACTGGATAAATTTATCTTACTGGTGTTTACTTCAGGCACCATATTTCCCAGTTATCTACATCAAATGCATTTAGAAGGCTAGGTAAAGTAAAATGATAACATCTTGACAATTTTACTTTACATTATTACAAAATTGTTCAGCAGTTACTGATGAGAGGTCAAAATTGTTAAACTCTCTGCTTCAAACAGGGACACCTTCTCCTTTTAAGGTGCTTTTTATAGACTTTTCTGACAACTTAGATTCACATTTCTATTACATGTTCTATAGGACTTCCTGATGATAATTACTATTCAGCTTCACATTAAAGGACAATTTTGATCAATGTAATTACATTCGGATCACAGTCCTGTGACAAAGCAGTTCAAAGGATAGTTTCCCACTAAGCATGTGGCAGAGGTTCACAAAATAATTAAGGAATTGTTAGACGCTTTTTTTTCCAACTATGAAAAACCCTTAGGTAATTATAATTACTGCCATTATAGACCTTTAAAAAACAAATTAAACACATGCGTTATAAATTACACATCAAAGCACATAATGTTATATGTATAAAACACTGTTCTGAACCACAAAATCATGCTTCTTGGTGTTATGTTTTTAAGATGCTTTTATCACATTTCAGTGCTTCTGAAGCATTTGAAAAGGTTCACTGTTGCAGTAGTAAAAAGGCTTATATTGACCATAAGAAAATTATATTCCCTCTACCAAAATCTTTATTTCAAAACTCAGTGCTTTGCCTTTTATTGAGCACAATCACTGTATATATCAGCTTTATGTTCTGAAGGACAAAGAGATGCTTATGTCTATTCCAGGAACAATTCCAGTGGGTTGATACTTAAGTGCAGTGCAATGAATGGAAAACCTGTTCATTTGTGGTCATGCTTTTTTGACTGGGATATAACTTTGTGTCAAAATCCATAATTTTAATTCCCTTCTGCTTAGAAATAAAGTTCAAAACAATGATGAATAATGCCAAAGGAAAAAATAAAGATTTACTATTTCTATAAAATATTCAAGGATTAGTTCTCCATTTCTAATTAAGTTGATTATTTTTCTACCTATGTTATTTACCATAGAGGATTTGCTAACATTTTTCTTGCTTTTGAGTGGTGGAACATCATGGCCATCATTTTAACCCATTAGTAAATTCAGTTATTTTTGAGTAAAAAATAAATATCTTAAATTCACTTCTATTCCTTTATGTTTTAGAAGAAAACCCCAGCACTAGTACAAATAGTTACTTGTGTAAGGTGAAAACTCTAACTTCATTTATAATATTCCATAGTAACAACACTTATGCAATGAATAATAATTCATTCCTTTACTCATAAGCATTTCAAATTTATATTTAGTACATTTTTTCTAGATAATAACCTTATGTAAGATGAAAGAAAATTAAGTAATGGATATATGTATTAGGTGACCAAGAGGGACAACATCTAATAAGGAGCCCTATTAAACTAGAGAAAATTATCACTCTGGGGAAGAATCACAAGCTAACTGCTGACAACATGTAAAACTGGACCAGAAAAAAGCAGCAGTAGGAACTAATAAAGGGAAATAAATATGTCTTAGTATGGAAGAAAGTGACGCAACATAGTTCTTTCCCTTTAATGTAAACAAGTTAGCTTACAGCTCACTGCGTCCTACCAAAGCATAAATATTTTATGAATATATAAATACATAAATGTATAAATATATATATGTATTGTTTCATCAAACATACCTATTCACATTTTGGGGGAAGTTATAATTTTTAAATTAAGAAAAATTCATGTAATTCATTCACCTTTTAATATCAATGGTACATTCCATTTCTTTATTGTATGAATTAAATTTAAATTCCATGTAAGTAGAATATGTTAATCTCGCTAGAATATTTAAAAGCATGTATCCCAACCTAGTTCACTTTGGCATGTCTATTGTTGTTT
Organism: Pachyuromys duprasi; assembly: GCA_028658305.1. NCBI lineage: Eukaryota > Metazoa > Chordata > Mammalia > Rodentia > Muridae > Pachyuromys > Pachyuromys duprasi. The sequence continues at coordinate 43,924,572 of CM053759.1, read as the reverse complement.
TCCATTTTCATAAAACTCTCTGACTGTCTGGCTCATAATTAAAATTATTTTAACTGATAAAATATTTAAAATTATATACTAGGTTAGGTTAATACGTTGTTTTATAATCAATATCTTTTATAAAGTTTAAATTAAAAGAAATTCTGCCATATTCACATTTATTGATTATTTGCAAAGAGTATTTTAAAAACATTTTTGTAACTAAATTTAAATTTCATTATTGTTATGTATAATATATACATTCAAATTTTTAATTGAACTACAAGGACTTTCAAATGGATCATTAAGGAAAATATAAGATCATTGTTAATTCAAAATGTTTTATCAGACTCTGTGATGTTTAAAGGGAAGGAATAATTTATGAATATCAGTGTTCATATCAGAATATTAGAAATCTATCCAACAACCTAACAACACACCTCAAGGTCTTAGAAAAATACAAATAAGATGAATTCAAAAGCAATAGACTGCAAGAATAAAATAACATTAACAAAGAAACCAAGGAAATGGAGCACGAAAAAGCAATACATAAAATCACTCTAACAAAAACTACCTCATTTACATTAAAAAGGTAACAAACATGATGAAGAAAACTAACCAAAATAAACAGAACACATAAATTAATGAAAATGAAGAAGTAAATATCATAAGCGATGGCAATAAAATCCAAAAAAAAATCATTTGAAAATATAATGAAATCTCACAATACACAAGCGGAATAACTGGAAATGGATGAATTCTTAAACACTATGGCCAACATTTAACACTACCAATATTTAATAAAGAAGGTGTAAACAACATGCCATTATTTGTAACCAATGATGAGACTGAAGTTGAAATTAAAGGTCTCTCTCTATGAAAATCCCAGGAATGCACAGCACTACTGACAAATTCTAGCAATGCTGTAAGGAAGAGACTAACAATATTTTCTATGATGGTTAGTATTGATTGAAAATTTCACAGAGTGAACAATCACCTAACAGAGAAGCCTCAGGAAACATCTGTAAGGACTGATTTAGTTTAAGCTAGCCTCTGGGCATGCTTCTGAGAGATTGCCTAAAGCTCCTGCTTTGGGACTTCACTATCGAAAGGGACTATATTTTTGAATTATGACCCTAAATAATTTTGTCTCATTTAATCTGGGTGTTTTATAACAGCAGCAAGAAAACTGACATATTTCTCAACTGTACAAAAATAAATAAATAAATAAATAAGTAGATAGATAGATAAATAAACAAATAGATAAATGGGAGAAACCACAACCATCTCATTCTCCAATCCTGAATTACACTGATAATAACCAAGAACAGAACAAAGGAAATTATTCTAGATTAATTTCCCTGATGATCATAGACACAATATTTTTACATAGAAGATGCTGTCATGTGGCAGACGTCATGCTCATCTGGCAGAGAGATACACCCATGAAATCTTAATTATATGGTACCCCAAAGAAGATATTCAAAAATGATAGTACCATTTATCACTCAAGTGTAACTGGGGAAAAACTCACAAAGCCCTAGTTTTACATGAAGAACCATAGGATATTTGTGGCTTCTAAGAGGAGTAGACATGGTCTAAAATCATCTTCTCCAGGGACAAGATTTCTTATAGGTTTTCTAATTTTAAATGCCCAGTCATAAATACCTATACACATTATAAGTAACATTAAATAGACACATCACAGAATAAATACTATCATTACTTGATTATAATGATAATTATTCATCTTTGAGAGTTCTTCAGAATAATGGTGATAATTTCCTAGGTTTTTTTTTTTGAACTATAAGATATGCCCTACTGCTTATTACTGTTGTCTCTCATGGCTTACTATGCCAGAACACTAGAACATTGAGGCTGTAATCCAGGAAACAATGCTACTACAGTTTTTAAGATGATCCATATTTATCACCCTGCACAAAACTAAAGTCTTAATGGATCAAAGCCCTCAACATAAAACCAGACACACACTAAATCTGTTAGAAGAAAAAGGGGGGAAGAGCCTAGAACTCATTGGCAAAGGAGACAACTTCCTGAACAGAACACCAACAGCACAGGCTCTAAGATCAACAATCAATAATTGGGACCT
>CM053759.1:43868430-43922383 GCA_028658305.1 Pachyuromys duprasi | reverse complement strand
ATACAGCAAGGACAGTTGCTCAAGCATGTTCGTAGCAGCTTTATTTGTAATAGCCAGAATCTGGAAACAACCCAGATGTCCCTCAGTTGAGGAATGGATACAGAAATTGTGGTACATTTACACAATGGAATATTATTCAGCAATTAAAAACAAAGAAATCATGAAATTTGCAAGCAAATGGTAGGATCTAGAAAAGATCATCCTGAGTGAGGTATCCCAGAAGCAGAAAGACACACATGGTATATGCTCACTTATAAGTGGATATTAAACATATAATATAGTATAATCATACTAAAATCTCTACACTTAAGGAAGCTAATCAAGAAGGAGGACCCTGGGTAAGATGTTCAGTCTGCATTCAGAAAGGCAAACAAGACTGACATTGATAGAAAAAACAGGGAACAGGACAGGGGCCTATTACAGTGGGCCTCTGTAAGGGTCTACCCAGCAGGGTGTCAAAGCAGAGACTCACAGCCAAACTTTGGGCAGAGTGCAGGCATCTTATGAAAGAAGGGGGAAATAGAAACACCTGGAGAGAACAGGAGCTCTACAAGGAGAGCAACAGAACCAAAATATCTGGCACAGGGGTCTTTTCTGAGACTGATACTCCAGACAAGGACCATGCATGGAGATAACTTAGAACCCCATCACAGAAGTAGCCCAATGGCAGTTCAGTGTTCAATAATAGGAACAGGCACTGTCTCTGACATGAACTCAGTGGCTGGCTCATTGATCACCTCCACCTGAGTAGGGCATAGTCAGTGTTACCAATGCACAGAGGAGACAAAGAAATCAGCCCTAATGGGACCTGATAGACTAGGGTCAGATGGAAGACCTCCCCTATCTTTGGACAGGGGGAGTGGCATAGGAGAAGAGGAGGGAGGGAGGATGGAATTGGGAGGGGATAGGGGAGAGGTCTAGAGCTGGGATACACAGTGAATAAACTGTAATTAATAAAAATAAAATAAAATTAAAAAAGTAAAATTTTTAAAAATGGAGTACAGAGAAGTCTCAATGAAAGAAAGCTAACGGCAGAGAAACACTTAAAGAAATGTTCAATGTCTTTAGTCACTAGGGATATGCAAATCAAAATCACCCTAAGATTTTACCTTGTACCAATCAGAATGGCTAAGATCAAAATAACAAGTGGCAATACATACTGGAAAGGATGTGGAGAAAGGGGAACCCTCCTCCATTGCTAGTGGGAGTATAAACTTGTACAACCACTTTGGAAATCAATCTGGTGCTTTCTCAGACAATTAGGAATTGTGATACCTCAAGATCCAGCAATACCACTTCTAGGCATATATCCAAAATATGTGCAAGTATGGAAGAAGGACATTTGTTCAACCATGTTCATAGAAGCTTTATTCATAATTCCAGAACCTGGAAACAACCCAGATGTCCCTCAACAGAAAATTGGATGCAGAAATTGTGGTACTTTTATACAATGGAATACTACTCAGCAATTAAAAACAAGAAAATCATAAAATTTGCAGGCAAATGGTGGAAACCTGAGTGAGGTATCCAGAAATAGAAAGACACACAAGGTATATACTCACTTATAAGTGGATACTAGGTATATTATATAGAATAAACCTACAAAAATTTGTACGCCTAAAGAAGGTGAGCTAGACGGAGGATCCTGGGTAAGATGATCAATCCTTACTCAGAAAGGGTATGGATAGACATGGAAGAAGGAGAAAAGAGGAAACAGGTCAAGAGCCTACCACAGAGGGCCTCTGAAAAACTCTACCCAGCAGTGTATAAAAGCAGATAATGAGACTCATAAACAAACTTTGTGCAGAGTGCAAGGAATCTTAGGAAAGAAGGAGGAGATAGTAAGACCTGGAGATGACAGGAGCTCCACAAGGAGAGCAACAGAACCAAAATATCTAGGCACACGGGCCTTTCTTGAGACTCCAACCAAGGACCATTCATGGATATAACCTAGAACCCCTGCTCAGATGTAGCCCATGGCAGCTCAGTATCCAAGTGAGTTCTCTTAAGTTTTTCTCAATGCATCGAAGAAGTTGATTGTCTCTCGTAAACCCAAATTCTATCCATTTTTTTTTTTCAGTCATCTGAATCATGGGATGCAGTTGAAACTCTAAGTGAAATCAAACCTCATCTTCTTTCTGAGTATAGTTACTAAAATGAAACCCTTTTGTTTAAAATTCATATATTATCACATAAGCATTATTAGTAACATTTTTCAGTATTATAGGAAATTGCAAAACAGAATTATTGATTTGTCGTGTTCAGACTTAGGTATTCTCATAACTACTGATGTTATAGTAACCAACACAGTGGAAGTTAATTAATTGTTTTAGCATTTAATTCTAATTGTAAAATTAGAATCACATAGTGACTATTTTGATTCAAAATGTCATATAATGCAACTGCTTATGTTCATGTCTAGTAAATCAATCATAAAAAATAATGTTTTAAGGATATAACCAAATTTGAAGCTAATATGCAAAATGCCTCATTTATAATGTTGAACATTTTTATTTTACATTGAGACTTTATACAGTTTTGAAATTTCTGACTTGAGGTCAGCACTATGTAAATATATACATATTTCAATAATAACATACGGATGTTTTTATCTTAGGTTTAACGGTGGAAAACTACATTTTAACAAGCCTCACACAATGCTAATAAAAAGCATATGCCGTCCAGCCATAAATTAGAACACAATCTTTCCATGATATGGAAACCTAAGTACTACATTTCAGAAATCTGAAAAGTGGCAATTTGTCAAAAAATGATAGTAATATTATATAATTCTATGGAATATTCACTCTTTAGATACTTCTCACTAATGCATAAAAGTTTCATCAAATCTACATAGAAGTTATTAATTTCAATTTTGCAGAAGATGAAATAATTATAGACTCAAAAAGATTATTCTCACAAATATCCAAGATGAAACTTAAATGCAGATCTATCTCAAGAGGCCCGCCTAATTTCTAATTGTTCCAAGAGAAAGCCTAATTATAGGACTTTTCAATGAGTCAAGATTCTGCAGGACTATAGCTACAACAAAATCAGAAGGGTGTAAATTGTGATTACAGAGATCAAGAAATTGGGCTGGAGAGACTGTTTAGTGGCTAAGAGCACTTACTTTTCTTGCAGAGAACTTGGGTTTGCTTTCCATTCCACACATGATGGCTCACATCAGTGTGTCACTCCCATTTCAGTAAATCAAAAGCCGTATTTGAATTTTTGTGCACTCATTCTCATTTGTGGTGCACATACATGCACTCACACACCACACACAAAATCAAATAAAATTAGTAAGTTTAAAAGAAACTTCACCATCAACTTTCCACAAATTGAACAATAACAAAAGGAATACTGATGCTAAAATTCAGTCTGAAATGAAGACCTGACAGATAAAGGTCATGTGAAATTTCAAATGTCCAAGAACCAAAAGATATCTTGACTGTTTATTGAAGATAAATATAAAAGAGATCTTCATTTTTCTCATTTGTTATTTTGAAGCATATCTTCAAGGAATTGAATAGTGTCCCTCATGTTTGTGAGGAGAAATGCTTTCTTACTTTACTGATTTAAAGTTTAATCTTTTCTGGAAATATGTATACAGATAAATGTATGAGTATCTTTATTGGATATCTAGCCAGTTTTTATCCCAGGAGAATTGAAAAATAAATATAAACCACCATGAATATTTTACTTTAAAGAAGTTTAAATTTTAACTAACACCAGGTTCCTAAATACTGGATATTTAGTATTCTGGCAAGAGTACCAAATAAGACATGTTTATAGTGTCCTCAGTCTGATTCCAATCTAATTAGTAGGCTTATACTGACTTCTTAACCTGCCCCAAACAAGGAGATAACAGACAAAAAGCCACACCTCTGCTCTAGAAAACATTGCATCTTACACCCAGCAGAATGGCTAAGATCAAAAACTAAAGTGACAACACATGCTGGAGAGGATGTGGAGAAAAGGAAACTCTCTCCGATTGCTGATGAGAGTGCAAACTTGTACAAACACATGGGAAATCTATCTGGTGCTCTCTCAAAATACTGGAAACAATACTACCTCAAGACCCAGATATACCACTCCTGAGCGTATATGTGAAAGATGCTCCAACCATACAACAAGGATATTTGCTCAGCCGTGTTTATAGAAACTTTATTTATAACAGCCAAAATCTGGAAAGAGCTTAGATGTCTCCTAACAAAAGAATGGATACGTAAATTGTGGTACAATTACAAAATGGAATGCTATTCAGTGATTAAAGACAAGGAAACTATGCAGGCAAATGGATGGAACTAGAAAAGGTCATCTTGAGTATAGTAACCTAGAACCAGAACGACACTCATGGTACACACTCACTTATAAGCTGATATCACCCATACAATATAGGATAAACATACGAAAATCTACAGACCTAAAGAAGCTAAGCAAGGAGGACCCCTGGGAGAATGTTTAATTCTCCTTCAGAAGGCAAACAGGATAGACAACAAAAAAAGGCAGAAGGGAGGAGACAGAAAGGGAGTCTACCATAGATGTTTTCTGAAAGACTCCACCCATCAGGGACTTGAAGCAGATACTGAAACTCACAGCCAAACTTTGGGCAAAGTGCAGGGAATATTATACAAGAAGGGGGCGGGGAAAATGGAAGGACCTGGAGGGTAAAGGAACTCCACAAGGAGACCAAGAAAGCCAAAAAATCTGGGCCCTAGGGGCCTGCAGGGATTGATGCATCAACCGTGGACCAAGCACAGAGAAGAGCTAGTCTCTCTGCTCAGATGTAGCCCATAGGCACCACAGTCTCCATAAGAGTACCCTAGTAAGGGGAGCAGGGGCTGTCTCTGGAAAGAACTCAGATGCCTGATCTTTGTTCACTTTCCCCTGGCGGGGTGATCTGTTAAGTATTTTATATCTTTGACTTGCCAGATGGTTATTTTATAACCAATATAACATGTATTCTCCCAAATCGATTGTATTTTAATATTTCCCACTTTTAAATCTCCCTAATCTCTCTTTAGCTTTTAACTTCAGATCTCTGTGTTTATTAATTTGTATCACAAAAATCATTGCTTTGTTAAATTATACCTCTGAAAGTGAAATAATAAGTAGTAAAACAAATACTTTGCTTAATTCTTATATTGACCAAAGTATTTGTTTTACTACTTATTATTTCACTTTCAGAGGTATAATTTAACAAAGCAATGAAATGGCTTTTCAAAACATCTAGAACTCATCCTTGTGATCAGTGAAACAACTTTGGTGTTAGCAATTAAGTTTTTTCTTGTGTCTACCCCTCAATGTGCAGGTTCAAAAATTATCTAAACTTTTTCTCTTTCTCTCTGCCTCTCTACCTCTCAAAAATATAATCTCACCTTTTGAAATATCAATTAGAGATACCCTAGCCTAATCATACTGTTACCAGTAACCTCTAGTTCTAAAACCCAATTCTATGTCTTGACATTCTCCTTCATTAAGAGAAAATAAATGGTATGAGTGAAGTGAAAGAATAATTTACACTTTTGTTTACAACTAGGAAGAAAAAAACTTAACTGGTCTCTGCCTTGCTCTTCTGTGTCTTTTCCTGGAGACACATGAGCAAACATTTATTCAACCTAGGTTGCGTACAAATAAAAATCCAAAGAAAATTTTCTCAAGACCAGTTTGGTAAACACATGAGTTCATTGGGATTACTTGTTTGAACATGAGAGGAGGATTATTTTCATGAGTAAAACTTTTTTTAACCTAGACTTCTATTTTTTAATTTTTATTTCTTTTGCTTTCATTTTTTTTAACTCTTTTTTTTAATTTATTTATTTTTATCTCAATCACAGGTTGGGTACTTTGAATCCCAGGCGTAGCCCCCTCCCCCAGCTTTCATTTAATTAAGAGAAAATTATTCATTTCAACGCCTTCCCTCCAACCCTACCCATATGATCTTTTTATTTATTTATTTATTTATTTATTTATTTATTTATTTATTATAATTTATTCACTTTGTATCCTGGCTGTAGCCCCCTCCATCTCCTTCCAGTCCCACTCACCCTCCCTCTTCTCCCCCTTTGCCACTTTGCTAGTTCATTGATAGGGGAATACTTCCTCCCCTTCTATCTCTTAGCCTTCTATCAGTCTCCTTCTATCAGACCCTAGCCTATCAAGTCTCATCAGGGCTGGCTGCATCATTTTCCTCTGTTGCCTGGCAAGGCCTCACCCCTCAGGGGGAGGTCATCAAAGATCTGGCCACTGAGTTCATATCAGAGACAGTCCCTTCTCCCTTTACTAGGAAATCAACTTGGAAACTGAGCAGGGAGTCTAGGTTCTCTACATGGTCCTTGATTGGAGTATCTGTCTCTGCAGGCCCCCCTGTGTCCAGGTGTTTTTTGTTTTTGTTGTTTTGTTTACTTTTTTGCTCTGTTTTTCTTCTTGTTGAGTTCCTTTCCCCTCCAGGTCTTTCTATCTGCCTCTTCTTCCATAAAGTTTCCTACACTCTGCCCAAAGTTTGGCTAAGAGTCTCAGTATCTCCTTCCATACCCTGTTGGGTAGAGTCTTTCAGAGGTCCCCTGTGGAAGGCTCCTGTCCTATTCTTTGTCTTCTCCTACAGCATAGGCTTTAAGAGCAACAATCAATAAATGGGACCTTGTGAAACTGAAAAGCTTCTGTAAAGCAAAGGACACTGTCATCAGAATAAAGCAACAGCCTACAGAAAGGGAAAAGATCTTCTGCAACCCTATATCTGGCAGAGGGCTATTCTCTAGAATATATAAAGAACTCAAAGAGAAAAACACCAACAAAGCAAGTAATCCAATTTAAAAAATGGGATACAGAGCTAAACATAGAATTCTCAACAGAGAAATATAGAATGGCAGAGAAACACTTAAAGAAATGCTCAAAGTCCTTAGTCATTCGGGAAATGCAAATCAAATGACCCTGAGATTCCACCTTACACCCATCAGAATGGCTAAAATAAAAAACTCAAGGGACAACACATGCTGGAGAGGTTGTGGAGAAAGGGGAACCCTCCTCCATTGCTGGTCAGAATGTAACCTGGTACAACTGTTGGACCTCTGAGGCAGAACCCTAAATGACCGGAAAACTCGAACTTGATGCACAAGCAAGAGGTTTTATTCAGATACCAGAGCACTCTGGGACCCCACTACCTGCTCCTGTTGAAGGAACAGTGCGGAGTGCCCAGCAACGAAATTACAGAGTTTATAAAGGCAAAAACCACAAAACAGGAGGGGGTCTAGGGGTAAAGGATGTTTCTCACAGGGCAGTCTATGATTGTTTATCACCAGGAAACAGGAAGGGGTCTAGGGGTAAAGGACCTTTCTCACAGGGTAGTCTATGATTGATTATCACCAGGTGCAGCTGGGAGGGAACGGTTAGAAATTGTTTAGGCTTTCTTATCCATAACTACAGAAGGGCGTCTCTTAGAAACATTTTATATTAGATCCGGGTTCGATAATAATTACAGCTCACAAGCTTTAGTTCCCATGGTTAGTTCCTTTTGTTAGGGCCAAGTTAAAAATTTTCCATCCTTACACAACCACTCTGGAAATCAATGTGGGGCTTTCTCAGACAATTAGGAATAGTGCTACCTCAAGATCCAGCTATACCACTCCTGGGTATATATCTGAAAGATACTAAAACATATAAAAAGGACATTTGCTCAACTATGTTCATAGCAATGTTATTTATAATAGCCAGAATGGGGAAAAAACCTAGATGTCCCTCAACTGAAGAATGGATGCAAAATTTGTGGTACATTTACACAATGGAACACTACTCAGCAACTAAAAACAAGGAAATCATGGATTTTGCAGAGAAATCATGGGAACTAGAAAAGATCATCCTGAGTGAGGTAACCCAGAATCAGAGACACATATAGTATATACTCACTTATAAGTGGATATTAGCCATATAATATATATGGCTATAATTAGCCATATAATATATATGCTATAATCTATAGTCCTAAAGAAGATAAACAATAAAAAGAACCCTAGGGAAAAGGTTGAAATCTCACTCAGAAGGGCAAACAGGAAATCGGGGGTAAAACTTTTTGAAGGTAACTGCATTGGTGGAAACCCCACCACAGCTTGAGAGGCAATGGTAAACCCTGTGTCACCTGTGACTCCTGCCCAGATGGAAAGCAACTGCCCAGTGGAATAATCTTTGTTTCCTCAGAATTTTGTTTTAATTTTTAATTAATTAACTTTATTCACTTTGTATCCCCTCTCCCCCATAGTGCCCTCCTTCTTCCCTTCCCAAGCCCTCCCTTCATCCCTCTTCTTCACAGATGCCCCTCCCCAAGTCCACTGATAGCGGAGGTCTACTTTTTCTTCTTCTGATCCTAGTCTGTTAGGTCTCATCAGGAGTGGCTGCACTGTATTCCTCTCTGGCCTGGTAAGGCTGCTCCCCACTCAGGGGGAGGTGATCAAAGAGCAGGCCAATCACTTCCTGTCAGAGGCAGTCCATGTTCCCATTACGATGGAACCCACCTGAACTGCCAAAAAGTCTGAGCACAGGGGCCTTTCCAGAGACTGATACTTCAACCAAGTACCATGCATGGAGATAACCTCGAACCTTTCTTCAGAATTTTTTATATCACCACAGAGAAGGACACTTTTTCAACTATAAAGAAGCAGGTTATTAGCCTACTAATTACCTTCATGCCAATCTTTCCCCGAGTGAAATACAGATACATATTTCAAAAATGCAAGTTGAATCTGTAACTTCCAAGCCTTCACATCTAACATGATGCTTGGTATAACTCATCCTGAATATCTAATTCTTATCCTTTGTCCTGATGATTTTAGAGGACCAGGCTTGACCTCCTCCCACAAAATAATTAAATAAATATCAGTCCCAGGAACAAGCCCATAGATCACCAATTCCAAGAATAAGACCATAAAAAATCTACCTAAGGAATATCTTGGAGATAATCACAAAAATGGGAAGGCATCTTATCTTAGGTGGGGCATCTGTGCTAGGCAGCCTCCTCGTATCTTTTAGTAGGACATTCTTAACATTAGAATGAAGCCCATAAACAACTTTAACAAAAGACAGTCAGGAATTTACCCTAGCTTCCCTGGGACCCACCAGTTTGGGCCAGTTTGAACCAGTTTAGACAGTCCCCAAACACTAATCAAACCCTAGCTAACCTTACCCAATTGTCAATGCACTAGTACCCTTGCTTTTGACCTGCACCAATCACAATGAAGATGACCGAACTGTTCCTGAAATTCCCCTAGTTGACCTTAAATAGAGATCTCCTGCTCATCTGGGAGTCACCATTCTCCATGTATGATGGTCCCAGCATTTTGGTCTTCTGTAAAATAAACACCTTTTTATTGCTTGCATGCTGCTAGAGTGTGGATTCATTCTTTCAGCATCTTCTGTGCCCAAACAATTTCTTTCATTATTACAGGAGCTCCAGCTTCTACATGGCTTTAGTATGTTATTAACTCTGTTGGAACCTGATTTGATTCCAGCTTCCACTTAACCCAGATTATGATTTCTGTCAGTACATATCTTGACCATCCATCTTGCTCAAATGAAGTCTCCCCAAAGGTACACAAGTTAATGATAATTATGGAAATGTCTCTATAGAGGTGACCGTCACTCACATTGTATTAAGGTATGTCTCTGAGTATTTGACTGTTATTTGTTGAACTAACATTGAGCTAAATGCTAAGAGATTTGGGTATTCTCATTTCTATTGAGGAACATTTTGTTTCAATGTTGTGGAAAAATCACTCCCCAATTATCTCTGATGGTTTAATAAAGAAGGTAAAGATTCTATGACTGGACAGAGGAGACTGTAAGTGGGATTTACATTCTCAGTTCCCAATCTAGGAATCCCAGTTAGAGAGAGAGAGGGAGAGAGAGGAAGAGATGTTCTCTGGCCCATGAAGCTGTAGCCATGAGGCCAGGCATTAAGAAATTATGGGCCATGAGGAGTCACCAGGAGAACAAAGATGGAGCAGGAACAGCTAGCATGAGCCTAGATGACAGGTAACAGAGCATGTGGCTGGGAAGTAGTTAGGCTAGCATGGATGGGTTAAAATAAATAAATCAGTATCTGTCCAGTAATGGTGTTTGAAGCTTAATAATAAATGTAACAAGTCTGTTGATTATTTGGGAGCTAAAGAAGGCATAGAAAAAAGCCTTTAATTACAACAGACTGTCAATATGAAGCAATAATAAAATAACCCATAAGGATGTGTTCCTGCAGGCTTTTTCCCACTGAAGTTCAGAACTACTAAAATAAAGAATTCATTTCAATGTTGTGTTCCCATAGTGCTACATACACTCAAGAACAAGTTGCAGTATCTGACAATTATAGAAGATTAATATGTTTGTTAGAGAAGGAAAAAAGGTAAGTGCACAAAATGGTGTTTATGCTATTCATTCTTTCTGCACCTTACTGCCCTGTCCGTAGTTCACAACTTTGTGTTGATTTTTTGTTCTATGCATTAGACAGGTTGTCAGAGGTAAATGATTAACTTCTCCCAAATAATTCATTTATTAAAATATGAAGGATCTGTATGCCTTTGGAAAGATAAGGTGAAGATTAATGTAAAATACTTGTGGTTTGTTGTGTAGCATAATAAAATAAGAGCATGAGAAAAACTTGTAATTATTAATTTTCATTAGAAACTTGACATGATTTACAATCAACTAGGAGGCCTAGGCATACCCTTTGTGTTTCTGTGAGGATGTTTTTAGCTGAGGGATGAGGATTCCCATGCAGAATGTGGGTATCAACATACAGCGGGCCACACCAGAGAAGCAGTAGAAAAGGAAAGTGGAAAAGCCAGTTAAGCACCAGCATCCTGTTTTCTCTTACCTAGTCAGTCACATACTGAATGCTTCTCTTTCACTCATGTCCTCACTATTATGATTTGCTCAGGAAGGGGCTAATTGACATGGACTGAATTCTTGGAAGCCATTAGCCAAACTAAATTCTTCCTCACTTAAACTGTCATAATATTGTTTCAAAATGAGAAAATTACTTAAACCGTGGCAAACCCTGAGGGCATACCGCTTCCATACAGCTGCCCTGTGGTTGCTTCTGTCCTCGTTGTTACAAAAACATTACAAACTGTTTTTGAGTAACATAAGGTATTAAACAAAAATTTAAGGTTCAAGAATATGGTAATTATTAGTTAGATATCCTGTATAACTGTATTAATAATTCTATAAGGCGTGAGTGACCAAGCTAATCTTGGTTATTATATAAAAGCTATGTTTTTAAAAATATAACCCAACTTTAAAATAACTCACATACTTATATTTAAGAATATGTCTATGTATACATACATATATATATATGTATATATGTCTGTGACTTTTTAAATTTGCTTAAGACTGGCTTATTTAGCTATGATGATTATATAAAATGATTATATAAAATAAACTTATTTGAAACTGTGATAGTATGTGGGGTTGAATATTTTTTTTATTGGAAAAGTCAAGATGGTTAAGATGATAAATGGTTTCTAAGTGTATATAAAATAGCTGAGAAAAAAAACCCTGACAGTAGAAAGTGGTAAAATTTGTAGTAAGGTGACATCCAAGATTAAATTTTAGCAGAGTCAGTGTATTAAATGACATAGCTGAGAATGAATTTGAGGAGCTGAATGACACAAACAGGCATTTGATGAGAGGAATATATGAAGTATAATTTTGAGGTTCAAAGCAATTAATGTTGGGCAGGGGACAACCATAGTAGCAAGTAAGATGACTGAATTTTCATATGAAATATCATTAAAAAGTATTTCTTTAATTTTCAAGATTATGATTACATCTTTTGTCCTTCCTTTTCCTCCCTCTGAACCCTTGTATATAAAGATTTTTCATTTTTTTCAAATTCATGGCCTCTTTTTATTACTTGTTTTTAGTGTATGTATACATATATTTAGGTATATGTTTATTAAATGTATATGTATTCTTCAAAACATAAGCACAACTTGCTTTTTCTACAATTATAACTTATATGTATGTTTTTGATGGAGAAACTAATAAATTAATTCATTAGTGTATTAGAATGTTTAATAACTGATAATTAAAAACTACAAAGAAATTACAAAGCATGTCCCATGTTCCATATCAGAGTATGTTTTAAAATTCAATACCAAGAATATTCCTAAATATTCTCTTATTTAAAAATTGTAATAGTAAGCAATAAATATTTTTGTATTAGAAATACAAACACCATTTGTTACAGAAGATAAAAATAAATTAATGCATTTTTGGTTCATTATTTTATTCTTTTGATACACAGTCATAAAGTGAATGATTAAGGTGTCATATTACCCTTGTTATAAATACATCATGCTAAATTTTCCTAAGAATATGAGTAAAATGAAATTGTATGTGAAAATATGGTGAGGTTTTGAATTTGTTAGATTTATATGAAACTTTCCTTAACATGGCTAAAACTAAATTCAACAAGATAGTTGAATAGCATCTATTTTAGGTGGCATATTAAAAAAAAAAGTACCAATATATCTGGTCTAGTCAGATTTTGTAGGTTCTGTAGATAATCCTCATTGTCTTTCCATTCGTTTGGCCTCTTATTAACTGTTTTTTTTTTTTTTAATGATTGAGTTTCATATAAAAAACTGAAGCAATTAAAGTGGAATTCTCCCAGGTGCTTCTTGCTGATACAGCTGGTTTCCAACCTCTTTGAGACAGAGCCTATTATAGAAATGTTTGTGCACGCACTGATTGCCCACTGTACTTCTCCAGCCAGCTCCTACAGAAGCTGCCAGCAGAGAGTGCAGAGCTGCCTGAGTTTTGTTTTTTAAACTATCTTTAGCTCAGTTCAGAGGAGAGATTGTCAACTATTCCTTCAGCCTTGCAGTACTTTTCGTACTTCCGTCATCACCTGTATCCTGAACTAAATGAGTTCATTAATAATAATAATAATAATAATAATAATAATAGCTGTTAGTTTTAAATATTTTATATCATATAGAAGCTGCAATTCAAATATTTTCTGTTGTGTTTAGAACATTTTAATGCCTTCCTTAAGTGCCCAACACTATCTGATATTTTTACCTCCTGCAGCCAAGAAACAGTCTCAGTGAGAAAACAATTGTGTACTGAATTGTGTCCCATACGACAGGTAAAATATGAATCCTTTAAAGGAGCATGACCAATTCTTTCTGCTGTACGTTATGCAAGCAAACAAGGTGTTAGGTGCTCTAGTCATGTTTACTATTGTTAGCTAGCTAAAAAATGCTTTTTCTCCATTTTGGGAAAATTGCACATTCTCTGAAAACATAGCTAAATAATTAGGTTACTTTGTTAAACAACTCATTTCCAATTATGCATTTTTACCTTGTGCCAAAAATGTAATTATAAGAGACTTTCTGAAATGTAATTTCATGTATGTATAGTAAGTTAGTAGTTTTCAAATATAGCAGACACATTATTCTGTTCTCATTTTCTTCATAAAGGAAGAAAAATATTATAAGTAAATAAACTAAGATTTCTACTCTGAACAGATAAATAAATTAAATTCAAAAATATTTTAAATAACTGAGTATAATACAGTTTTGAAATATTTTTTCCTGACATTTAATCAGTAAATGTTTGGAATATTTAGTGTATAATGTTAAAAACTCTTCAGATACCTAAACAGACATATATATGTCTGTTGTTAAATTCTGTATGGTAATTGATTTTTTAAATGAGACGTTAAATATACAAATGTTATTTTTGTCTAATAGGTTTGGTAAATTTTAAATTCTTTTTTTAAATGCCACCTCTCTACCTTTCTAAGCTTGGCATAAATTAATATTATCATGCATAGCTCACATATATATTGATACCCTGTGTATTAAGGAATTTTTATCATCCATTGCTCCATGAAAATAAAATTATTCTGTTCATATTTTATTAAATTGCATTTTATGTAGCACAAGAATATTATGGTTGTATTTTGTTCATATACTTATGCAAAAGAATGAACAATTTCTAAAACTGTTGCCTAACTTACATATATATATATATATCTTAACTTTCTTGAACAATAGAACTTTGAATAATATTTGAAACTTGCAGCTATGTATTTTATCTTTTATCAAGTATTAAGTTTGGTCTGGAATTTTTCTTTTACATGCAAGCTTTCTTTCTGTTTTCCTTTTTTTCTTTAACATTTAATACCTGCTTTTGTTTATTTTTTATTTGGTACACCAAGAATGGAACAGAATAATTTTTGAAAATGGCTTAAAACAACATGATTTTGAGGTTGTATCTTCAATCTTGCACTTCAGGGAACGAATCATTTATTCCAAGATTCTCCAGAATCTGCCACCAAGAAGTTGATGTACTGTTGCACAAAGTCTGTGCACCCCTTCAGTTCACAGGAAATCAGCCCTATATAACTTTCTACAATGTGGGGAGCACTCTTTGTCTGTGTTGTCAATTATGCAGCAATTCTGCAAAAGAAATAAAACCAGGGCATCTGAAGAAATGGGCTTTAAGCTTTTAACTTAAGCTGTTTTAAAAGTAAATAGCCACTAGTGGATTCCTGCTCCCACAGGGGACAGGGCAGTTTATGGGCAGTACTGTGTCATCATCTTTTATCTTGCTTCATCTATCATCTATCTATCTATCTATCTATCTATCTATCTATCTATCTATCTATCTATCTATCTATCTATCTATCTATCTATCATCTATCTATCTATATTTTGATTATTACAATTTATTTACTTTGTATACCAGCTGTAAACCCCTCCCTCATGCCCTCCCAATTGCACCCTTCCTCCCTCATCTCAACCCTACCACAGTACACAGATAGGGGAAGTCCTCCTTTCCTTCCTTCTGACCCTAGCTTATCAGGTCTCATCAGGAATGGCTGCATTGTCTTCCTCTGTGTCTTGGTACAGCTGTACTCACCCCAGGGGAAGGTGATCACAGAGCCAGCCACAGAGTTCATGTGAGAGACAGTCCCTGTTCCCATTACTAGGGAATTCACTTGGAAGCTGAGCTGCCATAGGCTACATCATAGCAAGGATATAGGTTTTCTCCTTGCTTGAAGTATCTGTCTTTGCAAAGGCTCTTGTGGCCAGATTTCTTGGTTCTGTTGATCTCCTTGTGGAGCTCTGTTCATTTCAGGTCTTTTTACTTCCCCCTTCTTTCATAAGACTCCCTGCACTCTGCCCAAAGTTTGGCTATGAGTCTCAGTATCTGCTTTGATACCTGCTGGGAAGAGTTTTTCAGAGGCCCTCTGTGTGGGCTCCTGTCCTGTTCCCTGTTTTCTCCCATTTCTGATGGGATCATTTGCTTTCTGAGTGCGGATTGAGCAACTTTCCTAGGGTCTCCCTTCTTGTTTGGCATCTTTTTAAATTTTAATTTAATTTTTATTAATTACAGTTTAATTTATATCTCAACTGTAGCCCCCTCCCCTTTCCTCTTCCAATCCCACCCCCTCTCTCTCTTCTTCTTCTATGCACCTCACCCAGTCTAGTGATATGGGAGGTGCTCATCCCCTTTCATCTGACCCTAGTCTATATCAGATCTTATCAGGACGGTCTTTTTTGTCTTCCTCTGTGGACTGGTAAGGCTGCTCCCCCATCGGGAAGAGGTGATCAAGAGCTAGTTCATGAGTTCATGTAGGAGACAGCCCCTATTCCTATTATTTGGGAACCCTCTTGGACACTGAGCTGTCATGGACTACTTCTATGCAGGAGTTCTAGGTTATCTCCATGCATGGGCCTTGGTTGGAGTATCAGTCTCAGAAAAGATAGCTGTGCACAGACTTTTTGGTTCTGTTGCTCTCCTTGTGGAGCTCCTTTTCCCTCCAGGTCCTTATATCTCCCCATTTTTTCATAAGATTCCCTGCACTATGCCCAAAGTTTAGCTATGAATCTCAGCATATGTTTTGATACCCTGCTGGGTAGAGTCTTTCAAAGGTCCTTTGTGATAGGCTTCTGTCCTGTTCCCTGTTTTCTCCATCTTCTGATGTCTACTTCATTTGCTTTTCTGAATGAAGGTTGAACATCTTACCCAGGTTCCTCCTTCTTGATTAGCTTCTTTAGGTGTACAGATTTTAGTATGATTATCCTATATTATATGTCTATTATCTACTTATAAGTGAGTATATACCATGTGTGTCTTTCTACTTCTGGGATACCTCTTAGGATGATCTTTTCTAGATCCCACAATTTGCCTGCAAATTTCATGATTTCTTTGTTTTTAATTGCTGAGTAGTATTCCATTGTGTAAATGTACCACAATTTCTGTATCCATAAGTAACAACACATAATGGAGACGATGCGGAGAAAGAGAAACCCTACTCCATTGCTGGTGAGAATGTAAACACTTTGGAAATGTACAACCTTTAGGAATGTACAACCACTTTGGAAATCAATCTGGCACTTTCTCAGACAATTAAGAATAGTGCTTCCTCAAGATCCAGCTATACCTCTCCTACGCATATATCCAAAAGATGCTCAACAAGGACATTTGCTTAACCATGTTCCTGGCAGTTTTATTTGTAATAGCCAGAAGCTGGAAACAACTCAGATGTTTTTCAGTTGAGGAATGGATACAGAAATTGTTTACCTTCTTTAGGAGCATAGATTTTAGTAACTTTACCCTATATTATATTACTAATATCCACTTATAATGAGTATATAGCATGTGTCTTTCTACCTTTGGGTTACTTCACTCAGGATGACCTTTCTTAGTTCCCACAATTTGTCTGCAAATTTCATGATTTCCTTGTTTCTAATTGCTGAGTAGTATTCCATTGTGTAAATGTACCACAATTTCTGTATCCATTCCTCAACTGAAAGACATCTGGGTTGTTTCCAGCTCCTGGCTATTACAAATAAAGCTTCCAGGAACATGGCTGAGCAAATGTCCTTGTTGCATACTTGCACATATTTTGGATATATGACTAGGAGTGGTATTGCTTGATCTTGAGGTATCACAATTCCCAATTTTCAGATTTGATTTGATTTTCAAAGTGGTTGTACAAGTTTGCCCTCCCACTAGCAATGAAGGAGGGTTCCCTTTTCTCCACATCCTTTCCAGTATGTATTGTCACTTGTTATTTTGATCTTAGCCATTCTGATCGTTACAAGGTAAAAATCTTAGGATTGTTTTGATTTACATTTCCCTGTTGACTAAAGACATTGAACATTTCTTTAAGTGTTTCTCTGCCATTAGCATTCTTTTATTGAGAATTCTCTGTTTAAGTCCGTACCCCATTTTTTAAATTGGATTACTTGATTTGTAGCTTTATACATTCTGGATATTAGCCCTCTGGCAAATATAGGGCTGGTGAAGTTCCTTTCCCAGTCTGTAGGCTGTCATTTTGTTCTCATGAGAGTGTCCTTTGCTTTACAGAAGTTTTTCAGTTTAGTGAGGTCCCATTTATTGATTGTTGATCTTAGAGCTTGTGCTGTTGGTGTTCTGTTCAGGAAGTTGTCTCCTGTGCTAATGAGTTCAAGGCGATGCTCACTTTCTTCTTGTGGAATTCTAGCTTTGTATCTTGATATGTGTTTTCAGTAATTTGCATATTTTTTTTTTACATATCACCAGTTAGAATAAACAGTTCTGTGTATATTTGGTAGTTATTTCCTCAAAAGTGAAACATGGCTTCTTGGGAAAAGAAGGCATTCTCATTGGATTTAGGGGCTAACTTAATTTTAAGGCTATAAACTTAAGCAAGATATATGATTGACAAATACCCTCTGCAAGTTTACAAAGAGAGAGAATGAGAGAGAGAAAGAGAGAGAGAGAAAGATAACCAAATAATCTAATAACCCATTTTAAAAACAGGGAACAAGACAGGAGTCTACCACAGAGGGCCTCTGAAAGACTGTGCCCAGCAGGGTTTCAAAGCAGATGATGAGATTCATAGCCAAACTTTGGGCAGAGTGCAAGGAATCTTATGAAGGAAGGGAGAAATAGAAAGACCTGAACTGGACAGGAGCTCCACAAGGAGAGCAACTGAACAAAGAAATCTGGATACAGGGGTCTTCTCTGAGACTACAACCAAGGGCCATGGTATAGATCTAACTTAGACCCCCTGCATAGATGTAGCCCATGGCAGCTCAGTCTCAAAGTGGGTTGCCTAGTAATTGGGAACAGAGACTGTCTCTGACATCAACTCAGTGGCTGGCTCTTTGATCACCTCCTCCTGAGGGGTGAGCAGCCTTACCAGGCCACAGAGGAAGGCAATGCAGCCAGTCCTGATGAGAGCTGAGAGGCTAGTGTGAGATGGAAGGGGAGGAGGACCATCCCTAAGAATGCCCCATCCTACCACAAGTATTCTTACTCAACTATGTTCATTTGCAGCCTTAATCCTAATACCCAGAAACAAAAACATCATAGATGTCCTTCAATCAAAGAATACATAGAAAAATAGTGGTACATTTACACAATGGAGTATTTTCAGCTGCTTATAAAAATGACAACATGAAATTTGTAGGTAATTGAATGGAATAGCCACCTTCCCACAAAAACTTATCCTGAGTGAAGTAACCCAAACCCAAAAGGACAAACATGGTACACACTCACTTATGGGTGGATATTAGCTGTAAAGTAAAGGCTAACCATGCTACAATCCATACACCCAAAGACTTTAGGTAAATATGAGAGTGCTAAGAAGATGCATGGATCTCCCTGGGGAAGGGAAATAGAATAGATTTTGTAGGTAGAGTGAGAGTAGGTAGATAAGGGACTGAGTGGAATCAGGGAGGGCACGGAGGGATAAGATGTGGGTAGACACAGCGGGAATTTGGGCCATTTCTTAGGCATTTTGCACATTGCAATGCAAATTTCTTAGAATCTGTGAGGGGAAGGCTACTGATGACTCCCAGGAATCAAGGATACAGAATGTGAACCGGCCTTCTTTTGTAGGCAGGCAAGTCTTCCATTGGTGGGACTGGGTTGCAATTGGCTGAATTGTTGGCTGAGGGATCCTGTGGAGAGCCCTAAACAAACCAAGCTGATGTGAAAAGGGTTGCTCCCCCAGAACTGACACCAGAGTCCCATTGCCAAGGACAACATCCATACAGTTCATTTAAGTAGGGAGGCTGATCTGCTGCCTGCATGGAACAGTCGTCCTTATTTTCTTGTCTCTAGAATGAGAATGTACTCTGGAATATACTGGAAGAGAAACTGGGACACCAACTCAACCACAAGGCCTTCAACCTATATGCAAAAAGGGAGAAAGCCTCAGCAAGCAAATAAGCAAGCAAAAATCCTCCAACCTACAATCTGTGTTGTATACAAGATGTGCTGGGGTAATAGTGGTGGAGAACTTGTGGAAGTGGCCAGCCAATGTTTAATTTACTTGAAGCTCAGGCCGTGAGAGAGAGACCATTACCTACCCTGCCTGGATGATCAAGTTGCATGGCCTAGACACCTAGAGTAAAACCATGTAAGATTGGCAGAAGAATTTATTTTCAATTAAAAATTAATCTTGGTTTCTTCCTGCTTCTCTGTGTTTTCATTGAAAAACTTAGAAAAAAGACTAATAGTTTCACAAAGTTTTATTATTCAGAAATATATAAGAATCTAGGAAGATACATCTTTCAGGACTTCATTATAAATAGCATTGTTCCATGGGACTCATAGTAAATTAAATAAATAAATAAATAAATACGTTCGTTCTGAAAGAATGAAAAACTTTTTGAAGGAAGAAAAAGAGCTCTTTTGTGTGTGTGTGTTTCCTCATTATTTTTTGATAGTTGTTCTGAACATGTAAGTTCAAGGGTGTCTGAGAATGAAAGGAAAGGTGTTAAGAGGAAAATTAAGTGAACATTTATAGTGCTCAATAAGGAATTTATTTTCAGAAGGGTCAATTGACTGAGTTAATTTGCTCAGCCCTAGTAATAAAGTGTTAGTGATTTAAGATTCAGTGCTTTTTACTGACTGGAAAATATGGGTTACGCCTAAAAAAAATGTGTTTCTTTCAAATCCTCTATTTTCTTGCATCCACCTATATAACAGTGCATATTATTCATTAACTGACATTCTGAGAGTTTAAAAAGATATCACAGAAAGTGTACTTCTAAATATGTATTTTGGAATTTTATACATGATAGAAATTAATGTAAACCCTATTAAGAAATTAAAAAAGTGAAAATGTTTCTCTTTGTGTTTTAAATATTCTATTAGTACCTGAGGTACCTTGCATAAGAATTAAAATTGAAATTGACTAGATAAAATTTAAGTGAACCAGCCCACTCTCTATTCATTGTCTAAGCTCTACTGTGCATATTTTGTGATTTTCTAATCAGTTCTTTTTAGAAAACAGGATAGGTTTTTTTTTTTTTGTCTCAGAACAAATGGAAGTTCTTTCAAAAAAGCTAACTTCTTACAAACTGATTAAATTAGTATATCATCAAGAGTCACTCTATTAGATATATTTTGTTATCTTCTAAAACACCAAATATATATTTGAGCTTTGTCACATCAATTTAGAATAGTGACAAGTCATAATTTTTCATTAGCTAATTACTAATTTGAAGAGATATAATTATATAAATATTAATAAATTATAATTAACCTGAAATATACATTAATTTATTCACAACAAATGTAAGCCCACAAACACATATTTAGGTTTTCCTAAAGTTGATGCTTCAATTAGGTAACAGTTTCATGAAAGTTTTGTGATAACAGAATAACAATCTTATTACCTAAAACAATTGTAAATATATGGGTAAAGGATAAGGTAAGCATATGACATTTAACAAAGAAGGGAAATTTCTGTGTCAGGCTGCATATGTTATTTGCTGACATTATTAGATTGAGGTTTTTGGAAGCTGGAGTCTGTTCATGCATTCCACACATTTATCTAATAGGATTCACCCTTTGCCTGCAATATTCTACTAACTTCACAAACACTGAAGTTCCAATCAATGAGTCCCATGCTTGGTTTTATTTTTCTTCATTATTAGAGTTAATTTTCTCAACAAATAGCTCATAAATAAATTCTTTATTAAATAAAATGATTCTACTTTAAATGGGACACTTATGCTTTTTAAACTTAATGCTTTGCTTTTTATTTAAATCTATCTTATGTTTTTATTGGATTAATGTTTTATTTCTTTTTTCATTCATTTTCTACATTATTTTGGCCAAATATTTTTATATTTTTCTTTAATTTTAACTATTGCCTGAAAATTTAAGATATTCATTATTAATTTTTCTATATTTTCATGATTTTAGGTTACAGTTATACCCTTTCATTAAAAAATAGATAAATTTTCGAAGAGTTGAATAGCCTTTAAATCTGCTCTTCTGTTTCATCATCATTCCTTCACATGTGATTCTTATGTGACATTTTCCTTTCATCTTCTTTCTCTTTTTATTAAAGTTTTTTATATTAATTACAGTTTATTCACTTTGTATCCCAGCTGTATCCCTTTCCCTCATTCCCTCCCAATCCCACCTTCCTGCCTTCATCTCCTCCCATGCAGCTCTCCAAGTCTACTGTTAGGGGAGGTCTTCCTTTCCTTCCATCTGACCCTAGCTTATCAGGTCTCATCAGGACTGGCTACAATATCCTCCTCTGTGGCCTGGTAAGGCTGCTCTCCCCTCAAGAGGAGGTGATCAAAGAGTCAGCCCCTGAGTTCATATCAGAGACAGTCCCTGTTCCCCTTACTAAGCTATCCACTTGGAGACTGAGCTGCCATGGGCTACATCTGTGCAGTGGTTCTAGGTTATATACATGAATGGTCCTTGGTTGGAGTATCAGTCTCAGAAAAGACCCCTGTGACCAGATTCCTTGGTTTTGTTGCTCTCCTTGTGGAGCTCCCATCCTTTCAGGTCTTTCTCTCTCCCCCTTCTTTCATAAGATTTCCTGCACTCTGCCCACAGTTTGGTTATGAGTCTCAGCATCTGCGTTGATACATTGCTGGGTAGAGTCTTTCAGAGGCTGTCTGTGATAGGCTCCTGTCCTGTTCCTGTTTTATTTCTTCTTCCAATGTCCATCCTGTATGTCTTTCTGAGTGATGATTGATCATCTTACCCACAGTCCTCCTTCTTGCCTAGCTTCTTTAGGTGTAGAGATTTTAGTATGCTTATCCTATATTATATATCTAATATCCACTTATAAGTGAGTATGTGTGTCTTTCTGCTTCTGGGATACCTCACCTCATCTTTTCTAGATCCCACCATTTGCCTGAAATTTCATGATTTTCTTGTTTTTAATTGCTGAGTAGTATTTCATTATATCCATGTCTCAAAAGCCTAAGGTCTTTGAGTCTTTTTTATAATCACTGGACTTTTGTAGGTTATTAATATTTATTGATTTATATTTTAGTTAAACAGCAGTTATTCCTAAATCCAAATCAACACACAGAGACTAGGATGTGTTTAGTTAACCTAGAGCACAATGATGGGCAACAATTACTCCATTCTAAACCTCCAAGCCTGTATAGTTTACTCCCATTCAGATTTCCCACATTATACTTGCTTTTAGTCATATCTTAGGTCTGGTTCATCTCTCCCCATGGTTATAAGTCTTCTCCCGCTGACTCTGCTCTCCGACTCCTTCCACTCGCTTCTTTCTCCTCCCCACCACACCAGGATGTCCCACCCTATTCTCCTCACTGCACAGCACTGACTGGTTGTTTTACTGAAAATACAGAGAACAAATGGTGGCATGTTTACACAAACTTGAGACAGGTGATGCTTAGCATAAACATCACAAAACAATGTCTGGATTCAAATTAGATGTGGTAGATAAATCAGCATTTGAATTAATAAGGATAAATTGTATACATTACACAAGATCATTATACAAATACTGGACAGTAATTCTATTTTGGTCCACACTATTATGTTGAGTGGAGATGTAATCCTAGGTCTAACTCTACTAGTATAACTTCATTTCTTACATAAGCATACCAGAGGCCTCATCATAAAATACATTCACCCTTCAAAACTTACGTAATGTTCAGGAAAACAATACAGAAGAGATATTTATGGAGTATAGGTATTTTGTGATATTATTCATTTCAATCAAATAATGAGAATAAAACAAATAAAAATACGTTTTAAAGCCCTGATAATTTTGTTATTGTATGGGGCTTTTGTTTAGGGAATGGAGAGAACATGGATGGGTTTGGTTGAGGGGCAGACTATGATCAAAATGTATTTAAATTTAAAAATTGTTTTAAATAATAAAAATAATAAAAAGACTCTTATAATGTATTATCCAATTAAATATTTTTAAACACATAGTTTAGATTAATAGTATTCAGTAACAGACATTCATTGTATATATCCATATTAATGAAAAGAAAATCATTATTGCATTTGACTTAATAAGAGGGACAAATTATACTGTACAAGCAAAGCTTATGGGAGTGGTCAACTAATGTTTACTTTAGCTGGAGGCCCACACCATGACAAGGAGACCAAGCCCTACACTAGGTGAACCAGAGACATAGGGTTGAACCAAACCTGACCAAGAACAAAAAAAGAAGAAAAAATATCAATGAAATTATTCCTAATGATATTCTGCTATACTCAGAACTAGTGCCTTGTCCAGTCTTCATTGGAGAGGCTTCCTTCCACAGCAGATGGGAGCCTGTAATGTTTTATTCTGCGTAAGACAGGATGAGATGAGAGCCATAGGTTTAGTAGGCTTTCTATCTTGATCCCTAATGTTATTAGTTAAGATAGGTTCACAAGCACTTTCTGTTTTTTTCTCTTATCTTTGTTTCTTTTCTCTCAAGCCTTTTTATTATCATACCTAATGTTTCTTGTAAAACAATTTTTTTGTTGTTGTACAGTTTTTTCAAAAATTTTTGAGAAATTTCCTTGCTGTATATTTATTTTGTTTTCCAGTCTTTGTAAGGTGGAAATATATAAAGATTGCAACTGAAAATAGAGAGGTGCTATGCCAGTAGTCACAGTTGCAATAAGTACTGCGCTGGCTTTTTAAAGTAATGTTTCTATCCCCTCAGCTCTTGTCCTTGGCCTTAAGGGATCAGAACTGTAGTTTCCCATTTTTTAATCAAGAAAAGTATGTCTACACAATAAACATTTTCTTGGGGCGGGGCATAATGTGGTTTGATGTCTCAGAGGCACCAGTGTCATTTCTCGCTCTGGGATAGAGGCTCCCACTGCTGCGAACTCTCCTGAGTCTCCTTGGGCAGCCAGCTGAACTCGAAGAACTAAGGCTTCCTCTGGAGATGATCCCAGGCAAGTTTCTCCTTTAAGGCATTCTGTCAGATGTCTCCTGTCTTTGCAATGTTTCTGTCAGAAGTCCTCTGCTTTCTTCAGTGTTGTTGGGCTCTCTTCAGATGTCTCCTGTTGTCTGTGACATTGTTTTTTGTTTGTTTGTTTGTTTTTGTTTTTGTTTCTCAGATGACCTCTGTTTTCTGCAACAGAGCTGGGCTTTATCCTTCTCCAATAACATTGGGTTTCTATTCAAAGAATGGAAAGGTTTTTATTTCCCCAGATGATAAAATGGTATGACAGCTGTACCCAACCTTTAAAAATACAAAGTTTGGCCTGAGCACAGAACTTTTCTATGTAACTATCCTTAGGCTTTGGCCTATAAGCGTGTAGTGGCCATACGATCGAATCTTTTGCAAGCCAAGATTTTGAAGACTTCAATGCCCAGCCTTCTTCTGCTAACCTAGGCCTAGAATGTTTTTAGCCTTAGAGACTTACTGCTGAGCAAGGTCATCCTTTCTAGTGCTTTCTGAACTCTGGGTGGCTGGTTCAAATCAAGTGTTCTGGCTGGAAGCTCCTCTCTAAGTTGACTGATTCAAACAGGTTTCTCTCTGCTTTTCACTGAATTGCTCTGCTTGGAAAACCTGCCTCTGAACTCCACCAACTGAGCTACATGAACTCAGCTGTACTCAACAGAATCTCACTGAAATGTTCTGAACTCCTAAACTCAATTGTACAGTCTCCAAGAACTCCATTGTACTATTGTATTGTACTCTCCTCTTCAGTACTGTAACTAAGTACCTCTCTTTCCTGGTCTCTTCTCTTGACAGTGGATGTATCTCACCTCTGACTCATTTTGTCAAATCTTTCTTTGATTTGTCACTTTCTCTGCCCCTCACTTTAACGTCACTTTCAAATGTTTGTTTCCTTCTACATACTAAATTTACCTTCATTGTTAGAGATTAAAGGTGTGTACTAAGAACTTGTCTGTGTTCCAGCCAGATCTAAGGTGTTATCTGCTTTCCCGACAGATCATAAAGACCTAGAAGGTCTTTGAATATGATCCTTTAACAGAGCAGCCATGTGGATGGACTTAAATTCCTCCACAGGCCCAGTATAGAGACCCACAGCCAGACATTATTCAGAGAGAGTGTCTGAATTGAAAATCTACATCAGGTTCCTACCCTCTGAAATGAGGGAATGCAGTAGAACAGGGGAACAAACTTGTAGCAGTTACAGTGGATATAGTACAGTAGGTGATCACCTCTTGCTGACTGAATCAACTAAGCAGGTTTGTATGGTCATACAGATTCTGAAGCAGTAAGCACAGGGTCTGCAAGTGTCTGTACCAGGTCTTCTGCATAAATATCATGGTTGTTTGCTTGGTACTTTTGTGGGACTCCTAACAGTAGGAGCAGGCATGTCTCTTACTCTTTTGCCTGCTCTTGGGAATCTTTTTCTCCTATTGGGTTTCTTAGTACAGCCTGGATATGAGGGTTTTTTTCTTTGTCTTATTTTATCTTATTTTGTTGTGTTTGGATATTGTCTCACAGAAGACTGCTTTTTTTTCTGAAGAGAAATGGTAGGTCTGGGGAAGAAGGGAAGTGGTGTGTGCTGGGAGCAGTGAAGGGATAAGAAATTATTGTCATGATGTATTATATGAGAAATGAATACATTCTCAATAATAATAATAATGATAAAAATAAATAATTTCCTTGAAATAAATGAATATAACTTTTAACAAACAATATATTGTTAATATATT
This sequence comes from Pachyuromys duprasi, assembly GCA_028658305.1. Classification (NCBI taxonomy): domain Eukaryota; kingdom Metazoa; phylum Chordata; class Mammalia; order Rodentia; family Muridae; genus Pachyuromys; species Pachyuromys duprasi. The sequence continues at coordinate 43,896,441 of CM053759.1, read as the reverse complement.
AGGCTTGACAATGCCATTTAAAATCCTGTATGTTGTTTAAGATAAAAAAACAAATCTATGCTATTATTTTGATTTCAAAGAATTATAATTTGCTTTCATTTTAATTTTATATATACTTAGTTGTTTAATTCTCTCCTTTCCAAATCTTTTTATTTCATGTTTTTCTACACCTTTTTACCTTTCAATGGATATTAATATAAATTATACTTCTGCAATAAACTCAATTTTATCTTTGAATTACTTTCAGTAAGTTAGAGAATTCCATTAAAATCTAGATAAGAATTTTCAAATGCCTATGTTAGAATATTTAAGAGGGAAAATAGAAATGAAAACATTAAGTGTATCTATGACAGTAATTAGTTTTCCCCTCAGTTCCCTTTTCCATAATTCATCATTTCAGTTAGACCTTTCTTTGAAGCAAAGTTGATACTGATTAACAGTTTCAACACTCTTTTCAGTTCCTTAATTATTCATTACTGTACTAATGTATTTTACTTAACTTCTACATTTTAAAATTCCTTGCTTAACAAATGAAAATATAAATTATATTTTTTAGTTCTTATGATGGTTATAAGTTATTATGGAGTAAACCAAACTAATATAAAGAAGAATACTTATGATTCATAAATAGCTATTCATTCTAGAATTTAATTTTTATAACACAATATAATGATTAAAACAACCCTCAAATACATTATTTGTTTCTACTTTTGTCAATTTATAAGGGTGTTGTTAGGTCAAATTTTATGCTACAAAATTCTACAACAGTTTTTACTGAACATTAAAAAGGCTGTAATAGTCATACTTAGATTTACTTATATAGTAACAAAATATAGAGAGAGATCATCCTAGGAATAAAGTATGTAGAATGAGGTTCATAGACATTATATACAAATTAGTCTGGGTGGAATTCTATACGGGTACATTTAATTCTACCAGCAGTGATACATTCTGTGGAAACATAGATGCCTTGGCTTCAAGAACACATTTTACAAGTCTGTCTTATGCATGTGCAGTCTCTGTATGACTAATCTTGGCTAATTATACCTAACCATATAGAGGTCAAATTAACTGAGCATGGCCTGGGACATCAAGCATAGAAATGCAGTTGCACAGTAAATCACTTTGTTATTATAGACTACCTGGTCAAACTGACATATCATGTCTATTGTGACAGACATATGTAAATACACCTCAGTGGTACAGTTCACTGGTTCAGACGTTGTCTTTTAAAAGCTTATACAAACAAAATAGTCTTTTCTTTGGAATAATGAAGTGCTTGAATGATCTTATCTTCCTGGCGTAACCTTTTATATTGTAAAATCACAAATTATTCATATAATGCTTTAAATTATAATAATGTCTCAAAATTTATCTTCTGAGTTTTTAGAAGTTTGGTTTCTTAATATTGACATATATATTATCCTGTTTTTCATTTTACTAGGCTATATATCAAAATGTGACCCACTAATAAACTTATGCATATTATGTTATTTAAGCTACTCACTAATTACCATGGTGTAACAGCACTCTGATGTAATGATTCAAAATGCAATATTGGTAAATTGTATTTTTCACTTAATTTTTTAAAGATAACGTCATTCATTGCGTTTAAGTTGTTTTGTTTTTAAGTAGATTTATTATATTTTAAAAGTAAGTAATGGGAGGACAGGATGCAAATGATAGGAAACATTTATAATACAAAGTATAAATTGCTTTCAGTTATTATTTTTCTGTGTCATATCCAATTTATTTATGTTGCCCTGCAGTGATAACAAAGAAGGAAACATACAATTTAACAGTGTCAGGTATCAGCACTTACTCTGCTTAAGTTACATGACCTTTGCAGAATCAGAATACATCTTCTTCAGAATCAGTACTGTCTCCTGAATGATGGGATAACACCTGACAATTGTAAAATAGCAGAGTGAGGACAAGAAAAAAATGAAAGTGTGACCCCTGTGCTGGCTTTTAAAACATTTTCCTGGATTCACCATCCAATCGCATCCTTCAGAATTTACCACCCACATCAAGTCACTTATCTATCGTTCAAAGATGAGGCTATACTATCCCTACAAGTGTAAGCAATGATGGCATGTAACAACCCATTGTGGTGCCCAAAATCCATGCAGATTTATCTCTCTTTGTCATAGAATGACACTAAACAGTGCCTTGCTTAGCTTCTGTCTTTCTGTAGAATGTTGTCAGGAAAAGACATAGAACAACAACGTTAAGCATACTCCTTAGAGAATTTCTTGTTTTCCTCGACAATATGTTTAAGATGCCTTTGTAGGTTAAAGGTTATCTCAACAAATTTGCCAGTATTTCTTTCGTTGAATAACCTAATCACCTATTATTGTTATTATTGTTTAATATTATCATTATTATTGCTGTTATTATTATTCTAATGGACGCTTCCTCTAAGCTCTTGAATACTTTCACCCTTGCAAGTCCTAAAGCTATATGTTGATCTTGTATTATGCATCTACATAACAAGCCATCCCGAATTTAGCACCTTTAACTACTGAACAATTTCTGACAGCCTCAGGAAATGTAGCAGGACAACCCTGCATTGTCTCTGCACTTGTTAGCTTCATCTTCTCTTAGGTCTGTTGCTAAAACAAATCAGGACAGACAGGATTTAAGCAAATGTGAAATAAACATTACTTATTTGACAAAGAAGTTGCAGTGCCTGTGGCTGTTAGCAAAATAAAAACGAAGAAAACCTCGCCTAATCTGCTTCCTGCCCATGGGGTGGCTGGATGAAAGGGCTTGTTTTGTGTATCATTCATGCTTTTTAACTTTCTTAATTGTTCATTTTATCTAAGTTGGTTGATCTCCTAGCATAAATTTTAAATGTTAATTGACTTCCTATTTAATTGTTTCCAGACATATCATCTTGCCAACAGACAGACTGGAAATGACTACAAAGAATTTTAATCTATTTCAAGATATTGCATCCTGTTAGCTTCTGTGTACAGATTCCCAGACATCATTGGAACAGACTCATCCCACACCTCTCCTGCCTGCATCTCCTAAACCTCCTGGAACAGGTGGCATTTGTCAGAGTAACTTCTGTTCATTTTGTGATTTAAAATGGTAAGTGTAACTATGGCAAATTTATAGAAAGGTGAATTTGAACTATGGTTAATTTATTTCTAAATGGCTGAAAATTTTCTTTTCTTTAATTCTCATTTATACAATGTATAACATATTTCTGTGCTTATACCTCTAAAAGCAAATACTGCATGCTATTATTGTTGAATCATAGTACTACCTATTTCTCAATTCCTTTCACATTAAAAAAACCTACATAGTATTATCATTAGCATCCTATATTAACGGTGTTTTGAGTGCACTGGAAGAAGTATATCAGGAATTTGTTAATCTCTCAGCCCCTAATTCTATCCTGCCTTGATTAGTAGGTACTAGTCTAAAGTGTTTAGAACAATGTGTTGAGAAAATATCTCTATAAATGTTAGGCACATGGTTCAGATACCATGCCATTATTCTTATAACAGTCCTAGGGAATGAGTGTCTGGATAGTTTTGAAGAGGTGGGGGACTAGAGGACGCACCAGGCTGTGAGGTAAGGAAGCTTGCTCAAGGTTGTATATTTAGACTTGGAGCACAGATCACAGATTCCTATGTTAAAAGAAGTTTCAAGTCTTCTAGGCACAAGGATCTACCCTAAGCTCCTGACATCACTATATTAACTCAAGGATTCTTAGTAAACTCTAAGGCAGGTATTATTATTCTATTTCACACATGAAAGACATGAGGCTAGAAACAAAGTTATTTTTCCAAGGCCATAAAAATCAACTGATAAATTTTAGAATTGGAATTTCAACTCCAAAAATATATTGTAATGTTTTCCCCGTTGAAAATAAGCCATGATACTGTCACACATACTGTTCATAATTTACTTTCAAAATTAAATTCTGATGTCTCTTCTCTTTGCTTTTCTGAATGAGGATTAAGCCTCTTCTCTAGGGTCCTCTTTGTTATTTAACTTCTTTAGGACTGTAGATTTCAATATGTTTATCCCGTAATATATGTCTATATTCACTTACAAGTGAGTATGTAACATCTGTGTTACATACTCAGGATGATCTTTTCTAGTTTCATCTATTTGCCTGCATATTTTGTGATTTCCTTGTTTTTAATTGCTTAGTATTCAGTTGTGTAAATGTACCAATTTTTTAATCCATTTTTTGGTTGAGGAACATCTAGATAGTTTTCAGTTTCTGGCTATTATGAATAAGTAGGAGTCAGGGAACAAGAAAGGATCCCTCCACAAGGGGCCTCTGAAAGACTCTGCCCATTACAGTACTGAAACAGATGCTAAGGCTCATAGCCAAACTTTGGGCAGAGTGCAGGGAATCTTATGAAAGAAAGGGGAGACAGAAAGACCTGGAAGAGACAGCAGCACCATAAGGAGACCAAAAGAGCCAAAAATTCTGGGCTCAGGGAGCCTTACAGAAACCGATGAATCAACCAATGACCATGCATGGAGAGGACCTAGACTCCCTCCTCAGATATAGCCTATGGGCAGTTCAGTCTCCATGTGGGTTCCCTAGTAAGGGGAGCAAGGGCAATCACTGGCATAAACTTGGTTGCCTGCTCTTTGATAACTTCCTCCTGGTGAGGTGGCCTTATTAGACTATGGAGAAAGAGGCTGCAGATAGTCCTGATGAGATCTTAAAGGCTAGGGTTAGATAGTAAGTGAATAGGACTTCCCCTATCAGTGGACTAGTGGAGGGACCTAAGGAGGGTTAAAAGTGAGAGATGATGGGAGAGAGCATATGAGGGAACTAGCTACAACTGGGATACAACGTGAATAAATTGTAATAAATAATAATAAAGGAAAAAATTAAAATATAAATTCTGTTAAACATTTATGGAAACAATGAATGGAAATAAAGAAACATACATGGAAGATACGATTTACTTTATTCACAAAAACATACATGGAAGATACGATTTACTTTATCATGTTTAATAATTCTTTCATATTTCCTATATTTAACAATGCTAAAAACTGTTTCTTGCCCGTTATACACTTATACTTGTGTCAGTATTTTTTGCTGTCACATAACTCTTTCCAGATTGAAATGTCTATGGCTGAAAGCATAAGGCAGATGATTTCTGCAGAAAGAAGGACATTCACATCTTAGTAAAATTTCTTATCCTTGCTACATATCAATCACGACTTTACAGAGTGATCTATTTTTTGAGGTCCTTGGGGATGCATTCTAATGACACTGATATTTTAACATTTTATTCTGTGATTACAAAACTAAGAAAAAATTATAAAGTATAACAGATATAAACAACTGAATTTCACGTTTCTGCCATAAAGAAACATACAGTGGTGTGGTAACACATCATGACAACTCTCTTAACGCTACAGTCTCATGATCTGTTATTGTTCTTTTATTTTGCAGAGAAGAAGAAAGAAAAGCTTGCAAAGGATATTGATGGCCATCTTCTTCATGATGACTAGGCCTTTGAAATTATATGTAGCTATAATGTTAGTTTTAAATAGAAATTTTAGTTATGATATAATTATAGTTTTGTTTCAGGTGCTGGTACTATGTTTTAACATAAATCTACAATTGACTTTTCCAAAGGAGTTTAGCCACAAGCACATGCCTGGTCATTCTAAACAATAATAAATAAGTAATATGTTTTTAAGAATCAACACAAAATAAAATATTAAATTATATTTAGACTAATAAAATATAATGCCTTATTGTATATCAGCTCATATAATAACATTGCAGCATCTTCCCTAGGGTCTTCATTGTTGTTTAGCTTCTTTAGCAGGAAAACATTGGGAACAGGACAGGAGCCTACCACTGACAGCCTCTGAAAGACTCTACTGTTGAGATATTGAAGCAGAGGTTGTGACTCATAACCACATTTTGGGCAGAGTGCAGGGAGTCTTATGAAAGAAGGGAGGGATAGAAAGACCTGTAAGGGACAGGAGCTGCAAAAGTATACCAACAGAGCAAAACACAAACAAAAACCAAAAAAAACCTTAGACCTGGGAGCCCTGCAGAGACTCATATCTCAACCGAGGACCATGCATGGAGATAACCTAGAACCCCTGCCCAGATGTAGCCCGTAGACTCAGTCTCCAAGTGGGTTTCCTATAAAGGGGAGGAGGGTATGTCTCTGGCATCCTCTCAGGGGCAGGCTCTCTGGTCACGTCCCCTTTGGGGGTGCAGCCTTGCCAGACTACAGAGGAAGACCATGTAGCCAGTCCTGATGAGACCTGATAGGCTAGAGTCAGAAGGGAAGGAGGACCACCCCTATCAGTAGACTTAGGGTAGGGCATAGGGGTAGCAGAGGGAGGGAGAGTGGGATTGGGAGGAGAAGAGGGAGGGTCCACAGCTGGGAAACAAAATGAATAAACTAATATATAATAATTTAAAAAGTGAAAAATAATATTGCAACAGAAATTGATAACACCATTCCGGTATATACAGCCATTTCCTAGGAGTGGTTGTTTCAAAGCAGACTTCCATGATGTTCACTGAGCCATAAACATAGGATCTTTGATGTGGATGTGTCCTTTTGACCTTGGCTTCCAACCATCTGTCGATTTCTTCATTGTGTTCAATTGTGATTTTCTGTGATTGCCACCATCTGCTATAAAAAGGGATTCTTTTGTTTTTATATGAGGGCTGATAGATACACTTACCATAGGTATAAGGATAGCATTTAGAATATAGGAGGGAAAAACAATAACACAGCACAGTTTCAGTAAGATTTTCTTTTCTGCATTCCACAACCTCACTAACTCAAAGGCAACACCAGGCGCGATTTCCCTTGGTTTAGTGTGTACTAGGGCCAGTTAGACAGCTGTAGGTCACCACTGAAATGTAAGTGCCACTTACTGCTCTTTTACAGATGTTTTATCATGAAACGACAATATCAGTGAGCAAGCCTACATGTTAAGATGAAAATTCCACGAGGCCCAGTCTCTATTAAAGAATTAAAACAACTAAAGATTTCTGGAAGAACAAGAATTAGCCTCTTTCTAGGGTGAGCCACCTAGAGCACCTAGTGCAAAGCTGTCAGCCATGAAGTCATATACAAACATAGAATAAAAACAGACTCAGAAGATTGCATTATCTATTGGTGTATGTGTGTGTCCCTCTAGAATGAGTGCACATATACATACATGCACATGTGTGCACACGCAGCATCACATAAGTAATAATAAAAATATAATAAATAAATGAATAAAGAAGCTATAAATTTGCAAAGGGGAGTGTTAAAGGATGGTCTCCCCGGGAAGATCTGGAGGAAGGAAAGAATGCAATTCTATTTCAATTGAAAATGTTTATTTGTTGATGGATTTACTATTTTTTACTACAATTTATTCACTCTGTAGCCCTCTCCCTTGTCTCCTCCCATTCCCACTCTCCTCCTTTACTCCCTTAGTCCACTGATAGGGGAGGTCCTCCTCCCCTTCTATCTGACCTTAACCTTTAAGGTCTCATCAAGACTGGCTGCATTGTCTTCCTCTGTGGCCTGGCAAGGCTGCTCCCAACAAGGGGAAGTGATCAGAGAGCCAGCCACTGAGTTCATGTCAGAGACAGTCCCTGCTCCCCTTTCTAGGAAACCCACTTGGAGACTAAGATGCCTATGGGCTAATCTAAGCTTGGGGTCTAGGACCTCTCCATGCATGGTCCTTGGTTGGAGTATCTGTCTCTGCAGGCTTCCCTGTGTCCAGATTTTTGGCTCTGTTGGTCTCCTTGTGGGGCTCCTGTCCCCTCCAGGTGTTTCTATCTCCATCTTTATCAATAAGATTCCTGGAACTCTGCCCAAAGTCTGGCTATGATTCTCAGCATCTGCTCCTATACCTTGGCAGGTAGAATCTTTCAGAGGCTCTCTGTGTTAGGTACTAGTCCTGTTCCCTCTCATCTCCCGCTTTTAATGTCAATCCCGTTTGACCTTCTGAATGAGGATTGAGCATCTTCCCTAGGGCCCTCCTTGTTGTTTAGCTTCTTTAGGAAGATTTTAGTATATTTATTCTATATTATATGTCTAATTTCCATTCATAAGTTAGTATATACCATGTGTGTCTTTTTGCTTCTGGATTACCTTACTCAGGGTGATCTTTGCTCGTTCTATTCTTTTGCCAGCAGATTTCAGATGTAGCCCATAGGCAGCTCAGAATAGATAAAACAGTCCTGTACAATAACAAATCCCTATTTATCAATTTATCACTAAAATCCATGGATCAAAGACCTGTTGTGAGTGATTAATATTTACTATTGATTTATCTTTTAGTTAAGCAGCGGATATTCCTAAACCAGCTCTATACCCCAATTGCCACACAGAGACTAGGATTTACTTAGTTAACCTAGAGCACAATGCTGGGCAATAGTTATTCCATCCTAACCTTCCAAGCCTGCATAGTTTCCTACCATCCAGATTTCACCCACTGTACTTGCTTTTGGTCATATCTTAGATCCTGTTCATCGGTCCCTGTGATTGGAAGTCCTCTCCTGAGGATCCCTGCTCTCTCCTGCCACTCTCTTCTGGCTCCTCCCCTCTGGAGCAGGATGCCCCACCCTCTTCTCTCCATTGTTCAGCATTGTGGCTGGTTGTTTTATTGACAATACAGAGAATAAGTGATGGCATGTTTACGCAAACTTGAGACAGGTTATGCTTTAATAAGCATCACATTGAAATGTCCTGATTGAAACCAGCAAAATGCAGGAGGAAAATCAGCATTTGAATGAACAACGGTAAATTGTATATGATCCACAATAACATTATACCAACAACCACCTCAACAATAAAACCAGACACACTAAATCTGTTACATGAAAATGTTCTAAAAGTAAAAAAAAATATGAATATTAAAATTTTGTTATTTATACAAAACATAAATTTTGACAACAATATTGAAAATGTCTCATCTTTTTTCAATTTAATATATTTTGATGCTTATTTATTGACCTTCTAATATCATGTAATGTATTCAAATATTACTGCTTGTTTTTATAATGATTCATTTATATTTATTAGTGCGTCTGTTTGTGTGTTTCAGTGTATGCCATGTAAGTATCAATGCTTGCAGAGACTAGCAAAAGAAATCTTCCCTCCCAGAAATAGTGTTTCAAGAGGTTGTGTGCTGTCAGATGATCTGACCATAAATATCATGTCCTCTAAAAGAGCAAAATTGCTCTTGACGACTGACTCTGCTCTCCAGTCTACTCAACTACCTTCTTTTTTATTATATTTTTATTATTTAAAACAATTTTAAGTGTAAATATTTTGATCATTTTCTTTCCCTCCTCTAACTCCTTTCAGATTCTTTCCACTTCAATCACCATCCAATCTTCAGTTCTTAGAAACACAAAAATGAAAAAGCTGATACACTGTTTTATACTACACCTAGTAATATATCTGAAAGATGTTCAAACATACAAGGACATTTACTCAACACTGTTTATAGCAGCTTTATTCATAATAGCCAGAATCGGGAAGCAACTTATATGTCCCTCAACTGAGGAATGGATACAGAAACTGTAATGCATGTATACAATAGAATACTATTCAGCTATTAAAAACAAGGAAATCATTAAATTTGCACCCAAATAGAACTAGAAAAGATCATCCTGAGTGAGGTATCCCAGAAACATAAAGACACACAGGGTATATACTCACTTATGAGTGGATACTAGCCATATAATATAGGATAAACATACTAAAATCTAAAGTCCTAAAGAAGCTAAACAACAAGGAGGACCCTAGGGAAAGTACTTATTCATCACTCAGAGGGGCAAACAAGATAGAGATTGGAAGTAGGAGAAAACGGAACAGGACAGCAGCTTACCATAGAGGGCCTCTGAAAGACTCTACCCACCAAGGTATAGAAGCAGATGCTGAGAATCATAGCCAAACTGTGCAGAGTGGAGGGAATCTTATGGAATAAGGAGATAGAATTAGAGGGGAGTAGAGCTCCATAAGGAGATGACAGAGCCAAACATTCTGGGCTCAGGGGAACCTGCAAAGACTGATGAATCAACCAAGAGTCATAGATGAAGAGGAACTAGATCCCCTCCTCAGATGTAGCCCAGGGACAGCTAAGTCTCCATCAGGGTTCTCTCGTAAGGGGACCAGGAGCAAGCACTGGCATGCATTTGGTGCCTTCTCTTTGTTCACCTCCTCCTGGCAAGGTGGTCTTACTAGGCCACAGGGAAAGAGGATCCAGATAGCCCTAAAAAGATCTGATAGGCTAGAGTCAGATATTAGGGAACTAGGACCTCCCCTATCAGTGGACTAGGGGAGGGCCATGGGGGGTGAAAGTAGGACTGAGAGGAAATGAGGGAGGGGGCTACAGCAGGGATACAAAGTGAATAAATTGTAATCAATATTAATAATGATATGATAATGATGAAGAAAAGAGAAAGCCAATACAACAACAAAATTCTCCCAAATAAAGACTACTTAAAGTGTTTCAAATTAATAAAAAATCAATATAAGAATGTTTCATTTTGCAGCATATTTCTCCACCAATCTTTATTTAATAAAACATAAGTATCCCTCTATGATATCTTACATAGATGCCTGAAATTTTTTGTCACTGTTAGCTATTCCCTACATGGAGATCTTGACTGGTCCCAGGTTGTCCCTACTACTAAAGGATGGAATCATGGAAAAAGGAATTTGACTTCCACTCCCAACTTTTCTTACTATGGAATGGTGACAAATATACATCTCTTTTTTAAACTTCTTTTCTAATTGATTCTTTTTCTAGATAAGACATTAAAGCAAAAAGGAGGACTGGGAAAAGGGTATGGCTCTTTGTATTGACTTATCACTACTGAAGTTCACTCTCTGAGGTATTCACCAAGTCTCTGGCTAATGGACCAAAGCAGATACATGGGTTTTCAGTCACAGGAAGTAGGGAATGTAAGAAGACCAATTTTGTTGTTATGATACTTGTTAAAATTCAAAAGACAAAAACTACTAAATTATGGCTATAAAGTGAAGAAAATGAGCTCTAAACATTCTCTTGGTGGAAAATCTCAAAGTTGTTACTTTGAAAACAAAAAGTGAAACTGAAGTACATTGAGATCACCCCAGTCCACTACTGGCTACATTTCAAAAGAAATGAAATAATAATTTCACATACATATTATACCCCTTTGTTTAGTATAGAATTATTCACAGTAATCAAGATAGTAGAATCAATCAAGGAATCTAATGACAGAAAGCACATTTACAGAAAATAAGCCATGTATGTCCAATGACCTCTTATATATAGAACAAATAAAAAAGAGAAGAAAATATGAAGAGAGCTTATCTTAATTGAATCCACTTAAGCACAGTTACACCTTGTTTTATGAACAATGGTTGCACACAGTCTTTTAACCTTGAGGCAAAGAGCTTAGGCACAATATAGGTTTAATAGATGAAATAAATGGAGAAAAAAGTGGTTTCTCAATTTTAGGAAGAACAGATTATTAAAATCATAACAATTAAAGGCAGGTTATTGTTATTAAGACAAAATTAAAATGAAAGTGAGACTGTGAAGATTTCTGAGCAAAGAAAAGCAACATTATAAACCAAAGGCATAGTTTTTAACAGCAATGAAACAAATAGTTTATTGTATTTCTATATTCACTGTATAAGTGCTTTTATACAATGATGGTCACTGAAATACTAAAGTTCTTTCTATTCATTGTTTCTTAATTCACAGTTTGTTTCTTAAACCCTTACAATTCTTTTACAACTCTATTTTTTATTTATATTCCAGAATGAAAATATATGAAAAGTTTTCCAAAATGATAGATTGTGTTTGTTAATACCTCTAGAAATACGGTATGCAGCATAAAGAATTGATGTTCTCAACTTTCTAAGACTACACTTATAAAACTGTACTCAGATTTGACAACATGATCACAATAGTATATTAGAAAACTAAAGCTCCTATCCTTCCTTCCTTCTTTCTCTGTCTTTCTTTTTTTTTTTAAATTAAATCAGTGAATGTTTATTTCAAGAAACATAGGGGAAAGGTGAGAGTAGTGGTGCATGCCTTTAACCCCATCACTCAAGGAGGCACAGGCAGGCATATCTCTGTGAGACTGAGTCCAGCCTGGTCTACAAATTGAATCCAGGACAACACACACACACACAAACCTTTCTCAAAAACTGAAATCAAACAAACAAAAATCCAAACAATGTACATGCAAAAATATACAAAATATTAAATAAAAATTATGAAATATTGATCAGAAAGAAAAAAGAGAACCCATAACAAATACAAGGGAAAATCAGAACAGCTTTGTCCTTTGAAAGGACTCTTAAATTGATAGAATGATGAAAAGAACATAGAGATCAGAAGAGGTTGTCAAGACTATGGAATTGTAGACAGGTGAAATGCCATTTGTGCGTGTTGAGAACCACACTCAGGTGCTCTGCAGTATCATCAAGTGTTTTAAAGCACTAAGCCAACTCTCTATCCCCTCAATTAACCTTTAAATGTTATGACAGCCTTACATTCCAGAACAAAGTAGATACATTTATGATGTCTAGTAATCCTATACATCACTACATTCTACTTCCTTACTATTCTGTTTAGGATCTTTGCAGCTAATGCTAGTGTGAGAAATTGGCCTGTACTTCTCCTTTTGTAAAACCGTCCTTGGAAGTCTTATCAGCAAGGATATGACAGTCTTTCAAATGAGTTATGGAGTATATTCAGTTCTCTTCCTTGAGAAGATTTGTGTGGAATTGGTTGCCACCCTGATTTTAGGAAATTGTTGTGGGAAGGGCTTTTGTTGAGGAGATATTCAGGTTCTCTGACATTATTCTATCTTTGAAATTGTTTTTCTAGATACTGATCAATTGTACTTAAATGTTCAGCTTTCTGGCATAGAGCTGTACATGTTACTCTTTAAGTAACATTTTAAGCTTTCTATGGTCTGTGGTGATGGCTCAGTTTTCAATTGAATCCTACCCCTTTCTTATGGTTTTAAGTTTTGTAACCCTAGTTGTCCTGGAACTCACTGTGTAGACCAGGCTGGACTTGAACTCAGATATCTGATTGCCTCTGCATCCCATGTGCTGGGAATAAAGGCATAGGTCACCAAATCTGGCTTAGAATTCTAAATCTCATCTAAGGAATTTGTAACTGAAGAAACAGCAATTCAAGGAAAGAAGTGTGTTGGGAACGTGACTATTGGTATGAAATGACTGAAATATTTGATTCGCTATAACAAAATGCCAACCCGAGGAACCATTCCAACTAGTGGTTCTCAACTGTCCTAGTGCTCTGACCCTTTGATAGAGTTTCTCATGTTGTGGTGACCCAAAATCATAATGTTATTTTGCTCCTACTTCATATCTAAAATTTTGCTGCTATTGTGAATCATAATGTAAATATCTGATAAGAAGGATATCTGATATGTAATCCCTACACAGAGATTGAGAAACACTGGTTTAAACAATAAAATTTTACTTATCATTGCTCTTTGCTCATTGCTGTTAATTGCAAGGTCAAGATGCCAGCCGACCAGTGTCTCATGATGACACAGATAACCTCATGATATAGTGGTGTCCTTAATATAGTAGAAGGACTAAATAATTCCAACTGTGCTGCTTATATTAAGGTGATAATTCCATTAAATAGGCCTTCCTCTAATGACCTAGATACCATTCAAATGCCCTTTTATCCAAGTAATATTTATTTTGACTGTTAGGGTTCCAAAAATGACTATTTAAGAAAAGTACAAAGAGCTACACATTTCTAGGTACCATTGTAGAATTACAGACTTTTTTTTTTTGACTCTGGCATATGTAATAAGTAGCCATATAATTATGGGCAGTGATATTTAGCACACATTCTGATAACTAAAGGACAAGAAAATATCAAGAGCATGATGAGCATTTAGTCTGTGATCTTTTCGGTTTAATTTTAAAATATTTTAAAATTCACTTTACAACTTTGTTGTAGCTCCCTCCTTCTTCCCCTCCCAGCATCTCCTTCCCTCCATCTCTCCTCCTGCCTCCTCCCTCCCCTTTTCCCCAGAAAAGTCCAGCACCCTGTCCCCTCCAGCCCAGTTCAGCCAGTTGCATTGGGTCCTCTTCCAGTGTGGCCTGGCAGGGCAGTCCTTCTTGGCACCTTGGCACATGCCTGAAATCCCAGTTCTTGGCACCTTGGCACATGCCTGAAATCCCAGTTCTTGGGGAGACAGAGGCAGGTGGATCTCTGTCAGTTTGAGGCCAACATCATCTACAAAGCAAGTCCAGAATAGCCAAGGCTACACAGAGAAACCCTCTCTCAAAAAAAATAAAACAAAACAAAACGAAAAAGGAAGAAACTTAAATTATTCATATCATATACAGGCTAGAAGCAGTCATTTAGAAACGCAACATGCAATGTTAACTTTTGTGCTTTGTAAAAACACTTAAACAATGGGACAGAATTTCTGAAACCATAATATCTAGTGATATTGGACTGTATCAGAAGGCTGATACCAGCTGTTTTTCTGATAAAGGATCATATTGTCAAGTCAATGAGCATTGTGACCCTATAAAAGAATTTGTGTGAGTAGGCTTCCCTAACCCTTTTTAATTTCCCCCAAAATTAATACACACACTTTAAAGTCTCCCAAGACTAGTGCTTCATAGAAGAAAGTTTTGAAAATACCCCCTCTAGAGATGAAAGACCTGGAGTCGACCGTAGCTCCACAAGGAGAGCAACAGAGCCAAAATACCTGGACACAGGCATCTTTTCTGAGACTGATACTATAACCAAGGACAATACATAGAAATAACCTAGAACCCTTGCACAGATGCAGCCCATGGCAGCTCAGTGTCCAAGTGGGTTCCTGTCTGACATGAACTCATAGGCTGGCTCTTTGATCACCTTCACCTGAGGGGGAGAGCAGCCTTACCAGTCCACAGAGGAAGACAAAGAAGCCAGTCCTGATGAGGCCTGATAGAGTAGGGTCAGATAGAAGGGGAGGAGGTCCTCCCCTATCAGTAGACTTGGGGAGGAAGATGGAGGAAGGGTAGAATTGGGCGGGGATGACGGAGGGGGCTACATCTGGGATACAAAGTGAATAAACTACAGTTAATAAAAATAAATAAATTTTAAAATAAAATAAAAAATTTAAAAAACATAATGAGAACACCCCTTCTAGTCCATCTTAATCTCCATGTGTTACCACCAGGATTTTTATTTTTTAAGCTGCTGTTTATTAAAATGTTTACTATAAAATATATCCTGAATATTGCTGTCATAGGAACATTTAGAAATTTTCATATTATTTCTTTTTAAATTTTATTTATTTTATGGTTTGTAATATAATCACATTACAGCCTGATTCCAGCCCACTTCTTCCTCTCCTCCCAATTTTCACCCTCATGCCCCACCCTCCCATTCCTTCCTTTCCTTCTTTTCAGAGAAAGGGAGGACCCCCGAGAGGTATCCACCCATTCTGGCCCCTCACATAGCAGCAAGACTAAGCCCATCTTCTCCCTCTGAGGCCTCACAAGAAGCATAACTAAGGGAAAGGGATCATGAGGCAGAAAACAAAGTCAAGACAGCCCCTACTTTTGTTAGGGGACCCACATGTTAACCCAGTTGCATCACTGGGATCTTAATTCCAAAACAGCAACTCTCATTCCCAATTTAATCTTATGTATTCTCACTGTTCATGAAAATTAAAGATTGTAAACAAAACTGAATACATCTAAATATTTCTTTATATAAAATTAAACCATATATTCTTGAGCTTAAAATGTTATAGTTTGGAGGAAACATTAAAAAAAATGGGAGCAATCATCTCATTTGTATTTATGTAAATAATATGGAAATATATGCAATCAGTATTTGTGTATTTAAATATGCCTGCTTTCTATATTTATATTATAAAATATTAGAATTTCATGCATTTTCTCACTTTAGTATATACTAAACTTAATGCTTATTACCTATCAGCTCTTCACTCACCAAAGAACTACCAATGTGTTCGAGAATATAGAAACAGGTTGAATTACACCAAAAGTGCACATATTACTTCCTGTTGTCTTTTAATAGGAATGTGCCAAACAATTTATTTGCTATGTGTCATCGAGTTTAAGATGACTCCTTCAATGCGGTCGTGACGGATGATTGGACAACAATGGCAGTATAGTGGTTTGATGGGTGGAAACAGGCAGTGTTTCCAGGGCAGGTGGTAGAATGCTGAGTGGTATATGCTCTGCACATGAACCCTGGTGAGCAGATCAAAGACTATGATTACATGAACAATAACGTTATCTACAGCTTTATTTCCTCAGCAAGCATCCCTCAGATTAGTAAAATTATGTTAATTTAGAAAGCATGTCTATGGCTGTTGGTACAGTTCTTACAGGTCAGACTTGACTCAAAATTCTCCTAACTTTAGCCTTAGAAAAGTACTTGTTAAGTGCAGAACAGAAACTGACTTAGTTCTTCTGCTTTTTATTTTATATTATATATAAAAATCTTACTATCCAATATTGTAAATTTTGAATATTATATGAAATACTACCTACTACCTAGTTTTTAAAAATATTTTAGTGAAAAAAATATGGCTGCTATGAAGTAGATGATGTTCCATAAATAGTACTTGAAGAGTGCTGGAATGGAGCTTGCTTATCTCAATTTTTCAAATGAGATGAGTAAGCTTTAAAAAAAAGCGTTTTAAGAGTGTGGTATTTAATAACAGTGTCAAATGATAAAAACATTGTGCTTTTATCCTTGTCATTTATCATGCTCTATAAGGCAGTAGAGTTCTGGTTTGTTAAACATTAATTAAAATCACAAATTTACTTCTTCTTAGTATTGATGACGCTTTCATTGGTGAATTATTCATGATAACTAATAATAGTTTAGCTGCTTGGCTTCTCTCTCTTTATAATGCACGTAGTACATCATTTAGAATTTTGATCTTTTGTACATTAAATTTCACATTTACCTTTCAGCCTTTATAATACTGAATAATCCTTCTTGTTTGAGAGGTCTATTGGAAGGCTTTATTCATAATCACAGCAGAGTGATCAGCACTTAAGGCTATATACATTTATGAATGTAAAATAATCTATGATAACACCAGCAGCTAACCTACTGACTATTAAATATGCCCTCATAGGTTATAAATAATGGCATAGCAAATTTGATTTCAAGGTACTAGAACTTACACTAGAGCTAAAAAGAAAGTAAAAGTAAAAAATGTGTTCAACTAACTGTCATTAGAAACCTACTAAAAGATACAGATAAGACCATTAGAATTCTCTGTCCTGTAGACTGTATCAATTTTAGGAATGATTCGGGAAAGGAGTGGAGAAGAGTTTTGAGCCAAAACTCAAGTTCTTAAAGTAGATATATCAAAGTGGACAACTGATTCAACTCAACAGGGTTCACCATAGACTATGCCTTAGGAAGGTTGGGTGCAGTGTATAGACTACATTGAATGACACAGCAGTAATTTAGTACATTCTGTTTTCTCACATGAGAAGATTATTGGGTTCAGTTTATTTTTATTTTTATTTGGGAGGTTTCCAAAGCAAATGGTGACATAATTTGCATGCTTAATTGCTTGCCTTCCTTAGGAAAAAAATAAAAACCTTGAGGGAGATGTCAGATCTGAAGCCAAATAAAGGAAGAGATAATGAGAATTTACTGTTCATTCATTAAGCTTTGGTGTGTATAAAATCACACCCACCCTTATGTCTGGCCCAACCACTGGAATAGTTAGCTTTGGCAGTGGATAGATTTTAAACTAATGTCAATTATGTATTCCTCCATAAATAAGATTATTGTTTAGTCATTTTTTTAGTCCTTTCTTTAGGCATTCAGAAAGTTCTAACAGTGGATTATCTTGTACTATTCTACTTACACCTGGGGACATGATTTTTACTAATCTAGAAGTGGTTCTCTTTTTCTTGTGGAGCTATTGTCTGGATCTTATTTAGGTTCTTTATTACATATAGGCATCTTAACATCCCAACTATGATAACCTTTACTTTCAAAGAAGCCCTTGATTTGTCCATTGAAGTACAAAATGATAATTAAAGACAAAAATCTCCTAACTGACATCCAGCTTTCATATTTTTCTCTTTTATGTTTTCTTCCAATGCTCCCAAATTAAAAGGCTTTTGGAATATCATTCTTACCCCATCTCTCAATTGTATGCAAGATGCATCCTTTCTGTGTTGTGCTCTACTAAAAATCCAGAGTTTAAAAAGAACCATCATAGAATTTACCTCATTGCATGTATTCCTACTTTTCATGATATTTCTGACATTTCTGAAGTCTACATTTTCTGTTTTGAGGGACTATAGCAAGGTGAACTGGTTCTTAACATGGTTGACATTATATCTTGACTTAATAACACAACTTTCCGCAATTTCTAATGTTTTATTCTTCCAAATTCATCATAGTAAGCTAGGCGCAGTATACATATCAATATGTACACTATATTGATATATATTAATATAACGTCAGGGTTATCCAGAAAAATAGAACCATTAGAGAAAAGTAATATATTCAGAGACAATATGAGATAGCAAAGAAAGGAAAGAGAGAAAAGGAGGGACAAAAGGGAAAGGAAAGGACAGGATTGCGTAGGAGAAAAGGGAAGAAGAGGGAATGACAGGATAGAACAGAATTTACTATAAGAATTAGATTATGTAAGTGTAGAGGCTTGGAAGTTATACAAAGTTATCCTGTAATATAAGAAAGCCAGTGGTTGGCCTAAGGTCAAGTCAAAAGTCCTGTAGGAAAATAGTCATCTGTGACTCAACACCTGAGAAACTTTGGGTAGAAGACGTAAAATTTTAAAGGTCTGAAAATCTGAGGTCCTGAAGCTCAAGGGCAGAATAACAGTGTCCCAACTGAAGTTCGGAAGTTCTGCCAGTTCTGTACTTTTTGTGTTGTGTATGTTATCAAGATACTGCATGTTGCTTTCCTGTATTTTATGTAGGAAAAATTATCATTCATTCATCTGTTTCATTCTTGGTTAAGTGATTTTTAAGTGATTTTTTTCAGAAAATCATCATATACATACTAAGGATAACATTTTCCCATCAACTTTTCACTCACACAGCTTCATATCAAAATTACCCATCATCCCCAGTGTACTCTGACTTTGAAAGATTATAGTCAAAGAAATTAAAATTGGAAACAAGGGAGAAACATAGCTACAGAGCTTGTAAAATTAGAAAAGCTTAAGTGGAAGTAATAAAGCTTTTCTCCTAATCAGAATAGATCAAATGTTTTAGTAGTTACTAAAATATCAATTAAGTAACAAAAATGTTGTGGTTAGCAATTACTTTAACTGTTACAACATTTTTTTTGAAAAAAATTATTTTTAAAGAATTGGACCTGTCATGTCCAATTTACTCATAAGGTCAGTTAGTTTCATTATTTCTCTGTTTAATTTACTTCTCGATGATCTGTCCACTGGTGAGAGAGGTGTGCTGAAGTCTCCTGCTAATAACGTGTGGGGTTCAAAGTGTGATTTAAGCTTTGGTAATCTTTGTTTTACAAAAGTGGGTGCCTTTGTATTTAGGGGATATATGTTCAGAATTGAGATATCATCTTGTTTGATTTTTCTTTTGATGAGTATGAAGTGACCTTCCCTATCATTTTAAAATTAATTTTCATTGTAAGTGTATTTTATTAGGAGATGAGAATAGCTACTCCAGTTTGTTTCTTGTGTGCATTTGCTTGGTAAACCTTTTTTCCAGCCTTTTATTTCGAGGTACTGTCTATTATCATTGCTGAGGTATGTTTTTTTTTTTTTTCAACGAATGATGGGTCCTGTTTGATCACCCATTCTGTTAGTCTGTATCTTTTTATTGGGGAGGTGAGGCCCTTGATATTGATAGATATTAATGACCAGTTGTTGTTACTTCCTGTTATTTTGATTTTGGTGGTGTAGACTGTGTGTGTATGTGTATGTGTGCATGATTGTTTTCTGTTGTTTTTTTGGCTGTGGGGTTATTTGTTTCCTGTGCTTTCCTGAGTGTAGTGAGTCTCCTTGGACTGGAGTTTACCTTCTAGTATCTTCCATATGACTGATTTTGTGTCTATGTACTGTTTAAATTTGGTTTTGTCATGGAATATCTTGATTTCTCCATCTATGGTAAATGAAAGTTTTTCTGTATATAATAGTCTGGTTTGACATCTCTGCTCTTTAGTGTTGCATGACATCGTCCCAGACCCTTCTGGATTTCATACTCTCATACTCTCTGCTGAGAAGTTAAGTATAATTCTGATGGTAGGTTTGCCTTATATGTGACTTGACTTTTTTCCCTTGTGGCTGTATATAAATATCTATATATATTTGTTCTGTACATTTAGTGTTTTGATTATTACGTGACAGGAGGATTTCTTTTCTGGTCCCATCTATTTATTGTTCTGTAGGCTTCTTGTATGTTTACAGGCTTTGTTTTTTTCTTTAGATTGGGAAAGTTTTCCTCTATGATTTTGTTGAAAACATATTCTGGGCCTTGGAGTTTAGAGTCTTCCTCTTCTATTCCTATTACTCTTAGGTTTGATCTTTTTATATTGTCCCAGATTTCTTGGATGTTTTGTATTCAGGAACTTTTTAGATTTAACATTTTATTTGACTGATGTATTGATTTGTTCAATCATATATTCTATACCTGAGAGTCTCTCTTCCCTCTCTTGTATTCTGCTATTGATTCTTGTGTCTGTAGTTCCTGTTCTCTTCACTAGGTTTTCTGTCTCCAGTGTTGTCTTAGATTATGTTCTCTTTATAGTTTCTATTTCCATTTTTAGATTATGGACAGTTTTATTCATTTCCTTCTCTTGTTTGGTTGTATTTTTCTGTTTCTTTAAGGGATTTATTTAATTCCTTCATCTGTTTAGTTGGACTTTCCTGTAGTTCTTTAAGATATTTATTTTCTTCTTTTAAAGCCTCTATCATTCTCATGACCTCAAAATAAAAATCATTTTCTTGTGCATCCAGTGTGATAGGATCCTCAGATACTGAAGTGGTAAAATAGTTGGGGTTTGTTGGTATCATATGGCCTGGGTTTGTTCTACAGTTCTTGCACTGACCTCTAGAAATTTGGTTGGCCCTGTTATTATCAGGCATGGTGGTCTATGATGGTCTCTGAGGTCGTAGGGAAAGTTAGTGGTCCCAGATGTCCTCAGTCCTTTAGTTTTCCTGCTGCTCCCTGATCCCTGCTGGTCTCTGGTGCCTCAGATCTGCTGCAACCTGATCTGTGTTGGTCTCCGGGGCTGCAGATCAGCATGGGTTTCAGAAAATGGTGCAGGCCAGGGAACTACTCTCATCCAAACACAAAAGAATATACTTTCTTCTCAGCACCCCATGAAACCTCTTCCAAAATTGAGTATATACTCATACACAGAGCAAGCCTCAACTAATACGAGAAAATTGAAATAACACCTTATTTTTATCAGACCACCATCCATTAAAGCTAGACTTCAACATCAGCAGAAACAATAGAATACCTATGAATTCATGGAAATGGAACGACTCTTTACTTAATAACCACTGGATCAGGGAGGAAAGAAAGAAAAATTAAAGACTTTATAGTATCCAGTGAAAATGAAGGCACAACGTACCCAAAACTAGGGGACACAATGAAAGCAGTGCAAAGAGGAAAGTTCACAGTGCCAATCAAAGTGATTCCGGCTTACAGCAGCGAGAACAGCTAAGATTTAATACTCAAGTGGCAAGACACACTGGTGAGAAAGGGAAGCACTCCTCCATTGCTGGTGGGAGTGCCAACTTGCGCAACACATAAATCTGGTGCTTTTTCAGAAACTTGGGGATAGTTCTACCTCAAGACCAGCTAGAGAACACCTGGGCATCAAAAGATGCCCAAACAAAAGATGTTCCACCATACAATAAAGAAATTTGCTCAACTATGTTCATAGCAGCTTTATTTGTAATAGCTAGACTCTGGAAACAACCTAGATGTCCCTCAACTAAAGAATGGATAGAAAAATTGTGGTACTTTACACACTGGAGTACTACTCAGCTATTAAAAAAAAAAAAGAAATCATGAAAATTTCAGACAAACGGATGGAACAATAATAGATCATTCTAAGTGAGGTAACCCAGACCCAGAAAGACCCACATGGTGTATATTCACTGATAACCAGATATTAGACCTGTAGTACAGGATAACCATATGAAAATCAATCCACAGACCCAAAGAAGCTAAGTAAGAAGGAAAGCTCAGGAGAGGGTGCCAGAACAAGAACAGCTGATTTGAACCAGCTATTAAGAGTTTGGAAACAGGGTCCTGCAGAGACTGATGCACCAACGGAGGATCATGCATGGAGAGGACCTAGATGCTCCTCTCAACCCCTGCTCAGATATGGCCGATTGGCAGCTCAGTCTCCATGTGGAATTCTGAGTAAGAGAATCAAAGGTGCCTCCTAATGAACTCAGTTGACTGCTCTCTGATCACTCACCCCTGATGATGCAGCCTTGCCAGGCCACGGAGGAAAAGGACCCAAGCAGTCTTCATGAGACTTAACAAGTTATGGGCAGATGGCAGTAGTGGAGAATTCCCCCTTTCAGTGAACTAGGGGAAGGGGATGGGGGAAAGAGGGAGGGAGGATAGAACTGGAGGGAGTTGAGGGAGAGGCTTCAATCAGGATATATAATGAATAAATCGTGAAGAAAAAATTAAAATTAAAATAAAAAGGGAGTTCAGAAAGAGCTAGAAAGGCTTGGGAATAACTTTCATCTCATCCCTTCTGTTTGAGGATATAAAAACTTTTACATCGAGTGTCCAAACAGTAAGAAGGAAAACTCAATGTGATTAGAAAAGAGAAAGCTCTTCAAGGCTGCAGAAAGCAAACATTGAAGAGGACAGGAGACATCTGCGAGAAAGCCTCCAGAAGAAGAATTTTCATGGGATTACTTCCAGAGAAAGTGGCAGTTTAGGCAACTACTTTGTTCTACAATGACAGGAGACATGGCCTAAAATGAAGGGCTGAAATGGGTGGGTCAGAGAACTTTAACAACTGCCTTTTAATGAATAAAGTCATCACCTCTAGTTCCATTCTCTGTGCAATTTAAAACTTTGTTCTTAGAATCTCCGGGATATGTCCTACAATTTTTACATGCAAAAACACATTAAAAGCATTGGATGTAATTAATAAAATTGATGAATTGCTGCATTAGGATAAATAAATTCAGATTTAAAACTAAATAAAACTAAGGAAATTAGAATATTGGGGTAACTGGGCAGAGTGCCAGAATCCTTATAAAAGAAGAGGGAGAGAGAAAGACCTGGAGGGGACAGGAACTCCACAAGGAGAAAAACAGAGCCAAAATACCTGGACTCAGAGGCCTCTGCACAGACCAATATTCCCACTAAGGACCATGCATGGAGAGGACCTAGACCCCTTGTTTAAAGGAAGCTCATTGTCTGCTCAGTTTCCAAGTGGGTTTCTTAGTAAGAGGTACAGGGCTGTCTCTGACATGAACTCAGTGATAGGCTCTTTGATCACTTACCCCTGGGGATGCAGCTTTGCCAGGCCACAGAGGAAGATGATGCAGCCAGCCTTGACCTGATAGGCTAGGGTCAGATAAAAGGGGAAGAAGTCTTCCCCTATCAGAGTACTTGGAAAAGGGTATAAGGAGAACAGAGGGAGGGGATAGGACTGGGAGGAGATGATGGAGGGGGCTGCAGTGGGGATATAAAGTGAATAAACTATAATAAGTAAATAAATAAAAACACAACAAAAGGAATATTGAGGTACATAATTAATTAGCACACAGTTATATACTAATTTTATTTGTTTTAATTTTGCAAGAGTTGTCAGTGTATAATTAACAAAACACTAAAATGTTGTTTAATTTAAAACAAATCCTTATGAAAATAAAATTTATTTGACAAAATATTCATTGTACACCATAGTCTACTAAGTGGATCATTGAATACTTGGGTTATGGTGAATTACAAATGTAAAATTATAGCATTCAAGACAATTAGTATTTTTTATTTCCTTTTCTATATGTCTAACAAAGAAAGAAGATGGAAACTTCTAGGGCTAACAAAGAAAGATGGAAAGTACTTGGTTGCTCATAAGTTGGACATATTTTTCTAGTTTGTGCACCACAGCCTCGGTTTTTATTAAGTGGACAGTATTTGGAAGCTCAGTTCTCAGTTTTCATTCTTCTGGAAAATGTACTGACATCTTCCCTGTAAAAATGCTTTACTTGGACTGTGAGACAAATATGACGGTATTTTCTGTTTCATTAGAGTTTCTGCCTTACTTTCTTCCCTGGGTGTCAAACTGTGTGCGCTAATTTCTTTCTTTCTTTCTTTCTTTCTTTCTTTCTTTCTTTCTTTCTTTCTTTCTTTCTTTCTTTCTTTCTTTCTCACTCTCTCTCTTTCTCTCTCTCTTGCTTGCTTGCTTCTTTAAGGTAGGATGCTGAAGCTCAGCTTTGACCTTTCTTCTGACTACTACTGTTTCTGTGTTTTCTCATCCTGCTTCATGATTTTAAATATAATTCATAGTATTAATGACCTATAATATCTTTGAGCACAATTATTTCTCAGTTAACTTAGAATCTTTAGTTAGCATTTCAAATAACCTATATCCCTACCTGCCTTATCATGCCCACAATTTAATTGTCAAATGACATCTTATTTGATAGAACAGTTGCCTGTTTGGTTATGTCAACATTTACAATACAATTTTTGATTCTCCTTTTTCTCATACTCCTCCAATTGCTTGGATAAATTAATGTAGTGGATTATATAATAATGTAGCCAGAGCCTCAATATTTCTTCTCATCAATGCCCTATCAGAGTTTCTCACCTAAGGTGACCTTTTCTATTAATGGGCAAATCTTCATATTTTCTTGAAGAGTTTCATATAAACCCATAATCATTCTGATTCCACTCTTGGTAACCTTGATCTACTCCTGCTGAGATTATATTCACCAAGAGATACAAGGCATGTTTTTAAATCTAGCACTTAAGGTATGCCATGTCTTCCATTTAAAGTATACTGTGTTTAGAATAATTTTATTTACCGTGGAAACTATTCTAATAATAGTAATTTAGAAGGTAGTTTAAAAGTGAATGTTTTTATGGTTTGAAATTTTATATATGCATATGTATTTTTATCAAACTTCTCTTCCCTTTAAGTTTCTACCTGATTCCTTGCCTTTTCCCTTCTGATTTATGTTAACATTTTGTTGTTATTTTAAACCTAAAGTCTACTTAGAACTGCATAGGCTTATGACAACTGTGGCTTGGGAAACAGTGTTAAAGCTGAATTCCTGAAGAATGATAACCTCTAGTAGTAATCAATTGCCAATTACTCCTCAGACAGAGGTGGAATTTCAGGAGCACTTTTTTTTCCACCCTGGGATTTTGGCTGACTTGATGCTCGACAGAACTTGTGCAAACAGTTAAATGCACCTGATTATCAGCACAACTATGGTATCATATTCAAAATAATAACTTTATGTTCTCACTTGTGATATATGACCTACACAGTCATGATTTTAGAATATTTTTTGGCCCAGTTAACATTACCAGATATGAGATCCATTCTGTGGGAAGGGCTTTACACTCATCATAATTTGATTGGTTACTTCCATAATTTTCATGTCACTATAGTACCAGAGCATATCATACCAGGATAGTCATTTTTGGGTGATCTTGGTCTATAGTTAGTATTCTCTAAATGAATAGAATCAATAGAACGGATATCTTTCTGTCTGTCTCTCTTTCTAAATGCATGCCTCTCTCTCTCTCTCTCTCTCTCTCTCTCTCTCTCTCTCTCTCTCTCTCTCTCTCCGTTACTGTATATATTACATTTCAGCTATCTCAAGAGAAATGCAGAGAATTTGTTGGATGATCAGCCTATGAGTCTGGATGTCCAAAGTCAAAATATGATACTGGAGTCCTTAAGGATTACTGGAATTTGCTAATTTTCATTCTACATTGGAATCCTGAAGAAGCTGCATTTATTACAGGAGGTAGAAACAGAAAAGATGAAATTGCCACTGAGAATGAAAGCAGTTTCTTTATTCCATGTCTTCATGTACCGGCTGTCACCAGAAGATTTGGCCTTTAATTAAGGTGTGTTCTCTTGCTTCAAATAAACTGGTCAAGAAAAGTTCTCAGCCAAACCAGTTTGTCTATAGTTGATTACAAGTAAGTCAAGTTGGCAGCTGTGTGATTAACCATGAAACTGAATAAAATTGTTGAGGACTTTCCTCCCTATTACTATGGAGGGCCACACCCAGTACTATCACAGAAAACCAGGGTAAAATGTATATAGAGGAATACTCTTGAAAAATGTTATAAGATAAGAAAACTTGTTACTCTAGCATCTTTCTAAAACATATGCTTATAAACTTAGCAAAGGAGTGCAATTTAATGTGCCCTATAAATTGTGTACAATGCTTCCCCAAGACACCAAATAATATCTTTAAAAAATGCCTAGCAACAGGTATATGTAACCTGCATTGAGTTTCTGGTCATAGGGCTTATATAGAATTCCTAAGCACTGCCAGCTATTGCCACTATTCTTGGTCATCTTCTAGAACGTTACATAAGTCATAGAATATAGAGTATCAAACTGTTACTGATATGCTAGAGTAACAAGTATTCCTCTATATACATTTTATCCTGCTCTTCAATTCTCTATTACATTTAATCTTTATGTCTCATTATGCCAATTTCCTCCATCATACCATGTGCATTATATATATCCATTATCTTGAATTTATCCAACAATTCTGCACTGAACTTGCAAAAATAAATCTCAAAATTTGCTTGGAAACTTAAAGACCCAGGATAACCCAAACAATTCTAAACAATAAAAACATCGTAGATGGTATCAATTCTTGATTTCAAGTTGCACTATAGAGCTATAGTAATAAAAACAACATCATGCAGGCCACACAAATACACTCACTGATCATTGGAATAAAACTGAGTGCCCAAATATAGGCCTGCTCTTCAACAGCTGCCCGATTTTTCACAAAGAGGCAAAGAATACACAACAGATATTATTGTTCTGGATAAATATTATAGATGCATTTAGAAGAATGAAAGTGTATCCAACTGGGTACACTAGTAAGGGGAACAGAGACTCTTTCAGACATGAACTCAATGGCTGGCTGTTCGAACCTCCCTTCCCTCCCGCCCCCCCCCCCCCCCGAGGAGGAGCAGCCATGCTAGACCACAGAAGGGGACATTGCAGTCAATCCTGAAGAGACCTGATAAGCTAGGGTCAGATCGAAGTGGAAGAGGTTCTCCCCTATCAGTGGACTTGGAAAGGGGCAGGGAGGAGATGAGAGAGGGATGGGGGGATTGGTAGGGAATGAGGGAGAGGGCTACAACTGGGATACAAAGTACATAACCTGTGATAAATATAAAAATAAAACAAAATAATAAAAAAAAAGAAAAATGGAAATGGATGCCAATGTTTAAGTTTGTGTAAACCTCAATTCTAAATGAGATAATGATCTCAGCATAGGAACCTGGATTCCAGAGAGGAGAATGCAAGCCATACACTTGAACTCCTTTTACACAAAAAAGGACTTTCTTGAACAGGACCTGAGAGTTCAGAAATTGAGACCACAAGTTGATAAATGGGACCTCATGGCACTGAAAATCTTTTTTACTTTTTTCTATTACAGCAGAAGACACAATAAACTGAGTGAAGATGCAGTCAAGTGAATAGGAAAAATTCTTTTTTATATATAAATTTATTTATTTTTATGTCAATCACAGGTTAGGTTTTTTTTCATCCCATGCATAGCCCCCTCCCTCATTCCCTCCCACCCTCCCCAACCCTCCTTCAACTCCTTCCCTCCCCCTCCAAGTCCACCAACAGGGGAGGATCTCCTCCCCTTCCATCTGACCCCAGATCATCTTGTCTCCTCAGGGCTGGCTGCAATGCCCTCCCCTGGGATCTAGCCAGGCTGTTACTCCCTGGCGTGTATGGGGGAGGGTCGAAGAGTCA
>CM053759.1:43842187-43867930 GCA_028658305.1 Pachyuromys duprasi | reverse complement strand
TGTTTTTCTGCCATTCTATAATCCTCTACAGTCAGTTCTCTTTTTAACTCCATACCCCATTTTTTAATTGGATTACTTGGTTTCTTGCTTTTTTACCTTCTTGAGTTCTTTATATATACTGGATATTATCCCTCTGTCAGTAGTAGGATTGGTAATGATCCTTTCCCAGTCTCTAGGAAAAAAATTCTTACATCTTCCTGAGGGCTATTGTTTAAAATATACAAATAAACTCCAAAATAAACACAAAGAAAACAAACCTAAGTGAATAGTAATGCACATAACTATTAAGCAGGTTTTCCTTAATTTGTTGTTGTTTAACTTCTATTTTTATTAATTTTTATTTTTTAATATTAATCACAGGGTATTTACTTTGAATCCCAGCCATAGCTCCCTCCCTCATCCCCTCCCAATCCCCCTCCCTCCTTCAGCTCCTCCCTGTCCCTTTCCACCTCCACTGCTAGGGGAGCTACTCCTCCCCTTCCATCTGATCCTAGCTTATCAGGTATCTTCAGGACTGGCTGCAATGTCCTCCTCTGTGGCCTAGCAGGCATGCCTCCCTTGGGAGGTGGGGCAGAGGTAAAGGAGCCAGTCATTGAGTTCATGTCAGAAATAGTCTCTGTTCCCCTTACTAGGGTACCCACTTGGATACTGAGCTACAATGGGCTACATCCGATCAGGGGTTCTAGGTTCTATTCATACATGGACCTTGGTTGGAGAAACAGTGTCATAGAGAACCCCCCTACACTGATATATTTTGTCCTTGTGGAGCTCCTGTCTTCTCCGGTCATACTAATTCCCCCTTTTAGCATATGATTCCCTGCACTCTACAGAAGTTTTGATTATAAGTCTCAGCATCTACTTAGATACGCTGCCAGGTAGTCTTTCAGAGGCCCTCTGTGGTAGGCTCCTGTCCTGTTTCTCTTCTCCTACTTCCCATGTCCATCCCATTTGTCTTTCTAAGTGAGGATTGATCATTTTACCCTGGGTCCTCTTTCTTGTTTATCTTCTTTAGGTACACATATTTTAATATATTTATTCTAACTTATAGGGCTATATAAGTGAGTATATGCCATCTCTGTCTTTCTGCTCCTGGGATACCTCACTCAGGATGATCTTTTCTAGATCCCACCGTTTGCCTGCAAATTTCATGGTTTTCTTGTTTTTGATTGCTGAGTAGTATTCCATTGTGTAAAAGTACCACAATTTCTGTATCCATTCCTCAGTTGATGGACATCTGGGTTGTTTCCAGGTTCTGGCTATTACAAATAAAGC
This sequence comes from Pachyuromys duprasi, assembly GCA_028658305.1. Taxonomy (NCBI): domain Eukaryota; kingdom Metazoa; phylum Chordata; class Mammalia; order Rodentia; family Muridae; genus Pachyuromys; species Pachyuromys duprasi. The sequence continues at coordinate 43,866,658 of CM053759.1, read as the reverse complement.
AGCTACAAACATGGTTGAACAAATGTCGATGTTTTGTACTTGAGCATCTTTTGGATATATGCCTAGGAGTGGTATATACAAATACTATTCGTATTTGTCTGAGAAAGCACCAGATTGATTTCCAAAATAGTTATAGGAGTTTACATTCCCAGCAACAGAGGAGGAGGGTTCCCCTTTCTCCACAACCTCTCCAGCATGTGTCGTCACTTGAGTTTTTAACCTTTGCCATTCTGATGGATGTAAGGTGAAATCTCAGAATCGTTTTGATTTACATCTGTCTGATGGCTAAGGACGTTGAGCATCTCTATAGGTGTTTCTCTGCCATTCTATGTTTCTCTACAGAGAATTCTCTGTTTAGCTCCATAGCACATTTTTAATTGGATTGCTTGATTTATTGCTTTTTAATTTCTTTAGTTCTTTATATAATCTGGATATCAGCCATCTGTCATATATAGGGTTGGTGAAGATCCTTTCCCAGTCTGTAGGCTGTTGTTTTGTTCTGATGACAATGTCTTTTGCTTTACAGAAGCTTTTCAGTTTCATGAGGTCCCAATGCTTTACAGAAGCTTTTCAGTTTCATGAGGTCCCATTTATCGATTGCTGCTTCCTGGGGCCTGTTCTGTTGGTGTTCTGTTCAGGAAGTAGTCTCCTGTGCCAATGAGTTCCAAGGTCTTACCCTACTTTCTCTTCTTACCTATTTAGTGTATCTGGTTTTATGTTGAGGTCTTTGATCCACTTGGACATTAGTGTTGGGCAGGGTGATAAATATGGATCTATTTTCCTTTTTTTCTGCATGTAGACAACCCATGGGACCAGCACCATTTGTTGAAGATGCTGTCTTTTTTCCATTGAATGGTTTTGGCTTCTTTATCAAAAAATCAAGTATTCCTAGGTGTTTGGGTGTGTCTCTGGGTCTTCTATTCTGTTTCATTGATCTACTTTTCTGCTTTTATGCCAATACCATGCCGTTTTTATTACTATTGCTTTTTAGTACAGCTTGAGATCAGGTAAGGTGATACCTCCAGATGATCTGTTGTTGTACAGGATCGTTTTAGACATTCCGGTTTTTGTTTGTTTGTTTGTTTCTCCATTTGAAGTTGAGAATTTTTCTTTCAAGGGCTGTAAAGAATTATGTTGATATTTTTATGGGAATTGCATTTAATCTGTAGATTGCTTTTGCCAGGATGGCTGTTTTCACTACGCTAATCCTACCAATCCATGAGCACAAGAGATCTTTCCATCTTCTGATATCTTCTTCAATTTTTTTTCTTCAGATACTTGAAGTTTTTTTTTCAAATTGGTCTTTCACCTGCTTGGTTAGAATCACTCCAAGGTACTTTATGGTTATTGGTGGCTGTTGTGACGGATGTTATTTCCCTGATTTCTTTCTCCACCCTTTTGTCTTAGGTATACAGGAGAGCTTCTGAGTTTTTATTTATTTATTTAATTTTGTATCCAGCCACTTGCTGAAGATGTTTATCAGCTGAAGGAGCTCTCTGGTTGAATTTTGGGGGTCACTTATGTATACTACCATATCGTCTGTGAATAGTGAAACTTTGACCTCTTCCTTTTCAATTTATATCCTCTTGATCTCCTTTACTTGTCTTATTGCTCTAGCTAGGACTTGCAGTACTATGTTTAATAGATATGGAGAGAGTGGGCAGACTTACCTTGTCTCTGATTTCAGGGAACTGATTTAAGTTTCTCTCCACTGAATTTGATGTTGGCTATAGGCTTGCTGTATATTACCTTTACTATATTTAGGTATGTGTCTTGTATTCCTGATCTCCAAGACTTTAAACATGAATGGGTGTTGGACTTTGTCAAATGCTTTTTCCGCATCTAAGGAGATGATCATGTGGTTCTTCCCCTTTAATTTGCTTATCTCAGAGATTACATTGATGGATTTCTGTATATTGAACTATCCTTGCATGTCTGAGATGAAGCTTACTTGGTTTTGTTTAATGATATCTTTTATGTGTTCTTGGATTCAGTTTGCAAGTGTTTTATTGAGTATTTTTGCATCAATGCATCAATGTTCATAGGAGAGATAGGTTTGAAGTTCTTTTTGTTGTTGTTGTTGGGTCTTTGTGTGGTTTAGGTGACTGGGGCCTCATAGAATTAGTTTTTTAAGTTTCTTCTATTTCTATTTTGTGGACTAATTCGAAGAGAATTGGAATTAGCCCTTCTTTGAAGGTCTGATAAAATTCAGCACTGACACCATCTGGCCCAGGGCTTTTATTGGTAGGGAGGCTGTTGATGACTGCTTCTATTTCCTTGGGGAATATAGGTTTATTGCGTTTTTCTACCTGATCTTGACTTAATTTTGGTAGATGGAATCTATCTAGAAACTTGTCCATTTCTTTTAGATTTTAAAATTTTGTGGCATATAGGCTTTTGTAGTACGACCTGATGATTTTTTAGATTTTCTCAGTGTCTGTAGTTATGTCCCCCTTTTCATTTCTGAATTTGATGAGTTGGATAGTTTCTCTCTGCCTTTTAGTTAGTTTGGCTAAAGGTTTGTCTATCTTGTTGATTTTCTCAAAGAACCAGCTCTTGGTTTCATTGATTCTTTGAATATTTTATTTGTTTCTAATTGATTGATTTCAGCCCTGAGTTTGATTATTTCCAGCTATCTGTTCCTTTTGGGTGTATTTGCTTCTTTTTTTCTAGGGCTTTCAGTTGGGCTATTAAGTTGTTTGTCTGTGATGTTACCAATTTCTTCTTGAAGCACCTAGAGCTATGAATTTTTCTCTGAGCACTGCTTTCATCGTGTCCCCTAAATTTGGGGATATTGTATGTTCATTTTCATTGAATTCTAGGAAGTCTTTAATTTCTTTCTTTATGTCTTCCTTAACCCAGCTGTCATTGAGTAGCAAATTGTTCAGTTTCCATGTGTGTGTAGGCTTTATGTTATACCTTATGAACCTAGGTGGTCTTGTATTTGGGTCATAGATGTTCAGAATTCTGATGTCTTCTTGGTAAATTTTTCTTTGATGAGAATGTACTGCTCCCCCTCATCATTTTTGATTTACTTTAGTTGAAAGTCTATTTTGCTAGATAATCGGACTGCTACTCTAGCTTGTTTTCTGTGTCCATTTCCTTGGAAAACATTTTTCCAGCCCTTCACTCTGGGGTAGTGTTTATCTTTGTTGCAGAGGTGTGTTTCTTAGATGCAGCAGAATGTTGGATCCTGTTTCTGCACCCATTTTGTTAGTCTGTGTCTTTTTGTTGGAGAGTTGAGTCCATTGATGTTGACAGATAATAGTGACCAATGATTGCTAGTTCCTTTTATTTTGGTGTTGGTGGTCTTACGGTGATTCATTGCTTGTTTTCTTTTAATTTTTGTTGGGATATTATCTGTATGCTATATTTTCTTGGGTATAGTTATTTTCATTGGATTGGAGTTTTCCTTCTAGTATCTTCTGTAAGGTTGGTTTGCTGTGTAGAAATTGCTTAAATTTAGTTTTATTATGGAATATTTTGTTTTATCCATCTATGTTGATTGAAAGCTTTGCTGGGTATAGTAGTCTTGGTTGGCATCTGTGTTCCCTTAAAGACTGCATGACCTCTGCTTAGTCCCTTCTGGCTTTCATAGTTTCTGATGAAAGTCTGATGTGATTCTGATAGGTCTACCTTTACATGTTACTTGGCCTTTTCCCCGTGTTGCTTTTAACATCTTTTCTTTGTTCTGTATATTTAATGTTTCAACAATGATGTGACATGAGGATTTTCTTTTCTCGTCTAGTCTGTTTGGTGTTCAGTAGGCCTCTTGTATGTTTATAGACATCTCTTTCTTTAAGTTGGGGAAATTTTCTTCTATGATTTTTCTTTAAGATATTTTCTGGACCTTGGAGCATGGTGTCTTCTTTTTCATTAATTCCTATTATTCTTAGATTTCGTCTTTTCATAATGTCTTTGATTTCTTGGATTTTTTTGTGTTTGGGAATTTTATGATTTTACTTTTTCTTTGAGAGAAGTTTCAATTTCTGTGAGTGTATTTTCAGCACCAGAGATTCTTTCTTCCATATCTTGTATTCTGTTGGTGATGCTTACTTTTGTGGTTCCTGATCTTTTCTCTAGGTTCTCCAGCTCCAGGGTTTTCTCTGTTTGTGTTTTCTTTATTTATTCTAATTCTATTTTTATTTCTTGTACTATTTCCTTCATCTGTTTGAGTATGGCTTCCTGTCTCTGTGTGGTGGCCTGTATATTTCTGTTTGTTTCTTCTCTATATGCCACTAATTTTGTCTTTACTTGTCCCTTCTATTTGCCTGGCTATTTCTCTGAGAGATTTGTTTATTTCCTCTATATGTGACTCTAATAACTGGATAAGCATATCTTAAGGTCAATTTCCTATGTTTTCAAATCAATATCCATTGATTTGGGGGGGTTGCTGGTGAGGCCATGATTTCCTGATTTTTGTTGGATGTGTTCTTTCGCAGACCTCTGGCCATTTCTTTACCTGTATCCTTCACTGTTTGTTCTTGGATTCTGCAGTTCAGACTGGTACCATCTTTCTCTGGTGTCTGGAGAATTCTTCAGGGAGATGACAGAGATCCAATGGTTTCAGCATGTGTGTTGGTGCTTCAGTGGTACCTGTGTGAGGGAAGTCCGCAGGCATAGAAAGACAAATGTGGGCAAGGGTGTATGCATGCATGTGTGTGGAAGTTTGCCTTGAGGGACATGGTGCTAGAGAATGTAGAGGTCTTCAGAGTGTGGGAAGGGCACATTGCAGTCACCAAAGGGGTTGTGGGCACTGAAGTAATCGCAAGCACTGGTGAGACTGCATGTGCAAATTTCTTGGGTATGTCAGTGGCCTGCAGGCTACTGGTATTCATCTTTAACTGAGTTCCAGGAGTTATTTGCCTAAACTCCACTCTTGGTGCCACAGAGCCAGGGTTTCTATGTCCCAGAATACCCTCTGTTTCCCTGCAGTGAATGTGTGGGTGGGAGATTTCTGATGTCTGGCTGCTAGTTTAGAAGGACCCTGGATCTGGGGCTGCAGATATTAAGGGGTGCATTCACTCTCTAGCAGGTCAAATCATAAAGCATAGGGGTTCTCCCTGTTCTCTTCTGGCAGGTTTGGACCTGCCAAGCCAAATGTGTGCTCAGACAGCTCATTGTTGTTGTAACCCCTGTACCTAGGTGTCCAGCTTCAGCTGCAGAACTGGGGTGTCCAGCTGCCTGCCAGGAAGTCCTATGGATCCAGTACCATGGCTAGGCACTTGGTGTACCTGGGTGCTTTTGCATGTCTGCTGCACAGCCCACTGTCTGCCACTGAGGGACTAAGTAGCCCCTTACAGTATAGTCAGACTCTGTGGAGTTGGTACAGCTGGCCGCTCTTGGGCGTGGGACCCAGGGAGGATTATACCGGGGATCTCAGGCTTGGCAAGCTGGTTAGGCTGGCTGCTGAGGCTGAGGTGCTAGTATCCCCGCCTCTGCTGTTCTCAGGCAGCAAGATCTGTGTCACTGGCACTGTGGCTTGGTTCCTCTGGGGGAGAAGGGAGGCCTGAAGAAGGAAAGAGCCCCTCTCCATTCACAGAGAAGTCCATGTCTGACCTGAACCAAAGAGTTTTCTGCTCCTGTGCTGTCCCCCCTCCTTCAGGAAGCCACAATGTCAATTTTCCAGCTTCAGGTGTCCCTCCACTCACCAATTTCAGAGTTTCAAATCCTCTGGCTCTCAGAAACGATGTGTGCTGATCATCGCCATCTTGCCCCTCCATTGTTTAACTTCTTGAGTTCTTTATATATTCTGGATATTAGCCCTCTGTCAGATGTAGAGTTGGTGAATATCTTTTCCCATTCTATAGGCTGTCGTTTTGTTCTGATGACAGTGTCCTTTGCTTTACAGAAGCTTTTCAGTTTCCTGAAAAGTTTATTGATTGTTGCTCTTAGAGCCTGTGCTGTTGGTGTTTTGTCAGGAAGTTGTCTCCTGTGCCAATTGGGTCAAAGTTTTTCCCCACTTTTTTTTCTAACAGATTTAGTGTGTCTGGTTTTATGTTGAGGTCTTTGATCCACTTGGATTTTACTTTTGTTCAGGGTGGAAAATGTAGGTCTATTAGCATTAATATACATAAAGACACCCAGTTAGACCTGCCCCATTTGTTGAAGATGCTATCTTTTTTTTTTCCATTGTAAGGTTTTGGCTTCTTTGTCAAAAATTAAGTTTCCATAGGTGTTTAGGTTTATTTCTGAATTTTCAAGTCATTTCCATGGTGCTATTACTATTCCAGTACCATGCAGTTTTTATTACTGTTGCAATATAGTACAGCTTGAAATCTGGGATGGAGATGTATCCAAAAGATATTTTATTATACATGATTGTTTTAGCTATTCTGTTTTGTTTTGTTTTGTTTTTCCATATGAATTTGGGAATTGTTCTTTCAAGGTCTGTAAGAAATTGTGTTGATATTTTTATGGGAATTGCATTGCATCTGTAAATTGTTTTTGGTAGTATAACCATTTTTCACTATGTTAATCCTATTGATCTATGAGCATGGAAGATCTTTCCTTCCTCTGATGTCTTCATCAATAGACATTGGAAGTAGGAGAAGACAAGGTACAGGACAGGATCCTTCCACAGGGGGCCTCTGAAAGACACTTCCTGTCTAGAATTCAGGAAACCTTATGGAAGAAGAGGTTGCTAGAAAGACCTGGAGGGGGTAGGATATCCACAAGGAGAGCAACAGAGCCAAAAAATCCTGGGCCCAGGGTTGCCTGCAGAGACTGACACTCAAACCAAGGGCCATACATCGAGAAAACCTGGGCTCCTGCTCAGAGGAAGCCCATAGGCAGCTCAGTTTCCAAGTGGGTCAAGTAGGTTCCCTAGTAAGTAGATCAGGGACTGTCTCTGACATGAATCAGTGGTCCACTCTTTGATCTCCTCCCCCTGGATTGTTCAGCCTTGCCAGGTAACAGAGGAAGATTATTCAGCTAGTCCTGATGAAACCTGATAGGCTAGGGTCAGATAGAAGGGGAGGAGGTCCTCTATTATCAGTGGACTAGGGAAAGCACATAGGGGGAAAAGAGGGAGGATGGGTAGGTCTAGGAGGGGGCTATAGCAGTGACACAAAGTGAACAAATTATAATAAATAAATAAATGAAAAAGCTTCGTGTTACAACATATGGAAACTATTAAAAACTTCACAACTTGTGAAGAAAATAATTGAATGTTGGATACCCAACACCATTTATAAATCTGAAATACAACCCCCCACCTAAAGCTTAAAGCATTTATGAAAGTTGGACAGAATTATTCTAAGAACCAAAGAGCCAGCATGTATACTGTTAGTGTGCTTTAGACTTAACTTGGAAACTACACCAATGAAATCTCAACACAAGTCCAGCATAAACCTTTAATTCAGATGTCAGTTACACTTTGGTGTCCTGCACTTTTTTCCAAATGACAAATCATTTTCCTTCTTCCTACAACTCCTTGTATTTCACTAATTCTCTAGAAAGATTTAGAATAATCTGAAAATATTATATAGTTTTCTTAATAACTTTCAAATAAGGCCCAAACAAAGAAAAATATTCACAAAACATGGCTGAGAATGTCTCATAGACAGAGATTCATGTTCCTCTTGTGAACACAATGAACAAGGATCTCATAGTATGTGAGGGTGCTCACTTACTGGGAAACAACAGTGACAAGCTCTGGAGTCTCGTTTTCTAGATAATATTGACAGAATTATTGGTCACATGGCTAAATTCAATTTTATAACTTCCACCTCTCCCTGCAGGTTAAACTAGACAAAGTTTCTATTCTTAATTACATGACTGGTCTTTCTGATGAATGACACCCGTTACGAGGCCTGTAACTGTCATAAACATAGACATTATTAAAGAGGCCAACACAAAGTAGAGACGGTCCATTTATGTGAAACTAGGTAAAAGGATTTAGAGTTTCCCTTCTACCAATAAGAATAAAACTGCATGTACATAGAGTGTTTAGTGGAAACAGGTATGATCCTTCAGCAAATTTCTATTACATAGCACACCACCACTAATGGCATTCTCAGCGTGCTACAGCAAGCTTCTCTCTCTGTTTTGTATTGGAGCTCGTATAACAGAATATCATAGACCACTTTCTTCAGCTCAAATTTCGTATATATAAAAATGGTAAGAAATTGTACATGTAAGAAATATGGGAAAGACTAAACATTTTATTTTTTATTTTATTTTTTTAGGGATGGCACTCACATAGTAATTAAATGAATCTATTCATGCATTCATAGTATTTATCGCTTAATCCCTTAAAGAGTTCCTCTGTCAGGGATTAAGCAGCAGCAGTTAAATGAGGGGAGTTACATTTATACCATAACACTCATCACTGAACGTTTGAATATTTGTCCTTCTATTGTTTGAATCAGTTTACTTTTTCCTTTGAATAAAAACATTTTAAAAAATTTATTATAATCTTTTAAAGACTTTATAGTTATAGGTTCTGGCATTTCTAAGCAACACAACCTCACAGTGTCACAGTCAGCTTAGCAATAACCAAAAGCTGTCTAACTAGAATTAAGTAAGACACGCTTAAGAAGAGAGAAATCATGCCTGGTACTGGGAACCTAGCCAAGTACCCAAAGCTAGTGAAGACATGTATCATGAAAGTGAATCTACAACTGCTTACTAAACCAGCATAATCCCTAATTACTGTCTAAATTTTGTCTTTAAACCTACAGATAAGAGTCATTCTCTCCATTTATAAAGGCAACTTCTCATTGCACTGGAAAGAGACCATTACAGGAGACATATTCTTAAATCACTATTACTTACAGTGCTTAGCTCTAAATCAGAAAGCAAAAATGATTTAGAAAAATTTCAATATTTTATAGTAACTTACATTGTTGGAATCTATTTTGTCACTGAGTTATTTTATTTACCTTCCCCTTATGTTTCCTCATTAAACTGGAGAAATTCCTAATAGTTGAATGCAGTGACCCAAAACCAGCAATGTTCTGTTATGGTAAAAAAACAAACAAACATAGCATTGTTCTGTTATGTCAAAGTATCTGTTATGTTAAAATAAAAGAAAAAGAAAAAAAAGAAAAGAACTATTGATCTTCCTTCTTTCCCTCTCTTCAGCGAATCCTATTTGGTGTACACCACCGCAATATGGAAGGGACAGGACAAGAAGACCAACAAAACCAAAAAATCTGGGCCCAGGGGAGCCTGCCAAAGACCATGTGTGGAGAGGACCTAGCCCCCCAGCTCATATGTAGCCCCTAGGCAGATCAGTTTCCATTTGGGTTCTCTAGTAATGGGAACAGGGACAGTCTCTGACATGATCTAGGTTGCCCTCTCTTTGATCACTTTCCTCTTGTTAGCTGGCCTTACTAGGTCACAGAGGAAGAGGATCCAGGCAGTCCAGATGAGACCTGATGAACTAGGGTCAGATATTAGGGGATGAAGACTTCCCCTACCAGTGGACTAGGGTGGGGGATGGGGAAAAGAAATAGGAAGGGGGGAAATAGGACAAGATGAGTGAGGGTGCTACAACCGTGATACAAAGTGAATAAATTGTAAATAATATTAATGAAAATAATAAAAAATGTCAGAAGCTGCTTAAAATCCAACATACATAAGAATATACAAAAAAGAAAAAAAGAAAAGAAAATTTCTCGTGCCTATTTTGAAAAGAAGCAAACTAAGCTTTAAAAAACCATACAAAATTAATAAAAGTAGGATTCCAACCCAGGACACCTCCTGTCAGCTACAAAGCTTTCTATAAATGTTAACATAGGTATCCTACCTTTGCTTTATCAGAGTTGCTCCTGGTGGAGAGGCCACCACAGTCTAATTTTTCAAGGAACCCTGTACAACACACAGACTTGTCTTGCTAGTCCACACTCAAATTTGAAAGTAAGTCAGGGATCTTACTGAAACCCATGCTTGTTCACCCTAAGTAAATGAACAAGGAACATCACAATACTGTCACATGATTTTAGGTTACTTAGTCTATGTCATACTATGTGTTGGACCTGTATAATCTATTTTAATTTTTGAGGTTACATTTTAATTGCAACATTCCTTTTTTCTCTTTCCTCCCTTCAAACCCTTCTGTATACCTTTCCCTGCTCCCCTTCAGATGTGTAGTCTATTTTTCTTTAAATTATTTCATGAACATGGGAATTTGTATATATATTCCTAAATATATATAAACTGTTGTGTCTATATAATATTGATTGTATGTATTTCAGAGCTTACTCTTTAGCACTGGACAAAAATAAAATAAAATAAAATAAAATAAAATAAAATAAAATAAAATAAAATAAAATAAAATAAAATAAAATAAAATAAAGGATGTGTTCATTCCCAGGAAAGACGATCTATCTGGTTCACAGTTCTCCTCAGTTGCCTATACTTTTATTCTGTGGGATGAGACATCTTGGGCTTTACCAATACTTTGCATGTCCATTGGCATTGCCTTTGTTCACATCACATTTGGGCATTTATGTTTGTGAGACTTTACGGGTTTGGCTTTTGACATTATTTGGAGACATAATCTCATAGCAAAACCTGATGTTCTCACTCTCATAATAGATCAGGAAATATTATGTTGTTACAATTTCTTAGGTTGCTGGAAATGAAGTATTTAAGTAGTAAACATGATCTCGCCTGTTTTGCGTTTTGAAAGCAGAGCTTCTTAATGAGTTGGATAGTGCTAGTTGGCTCTTTGAGACAAACTGGACATAAACTTATTCTAGTTCTGGTATCAGTACTTTTTTTTTTTTAAATTTTAGGTGTTCGGTTGATGTTTTCTCAGTTTCATTTTGTTAGTTTGTTGAACTTGCAAAGAAGTGACACTTTCTCCCAAAGCAGAGAGACTGTTCCAAATAATAGTATGGTTAATATACTTTTGAACGAAAATAAGATTAAAGACTTAATTTCTGTATGTGAAAGCTCATTTGATTATGGGCTGCATTGTGGAGAAAATATGTGTTTGATATCCTCAACATATTTGTTTTCCTCGCTATTTTTGTAAATCCAATTTTTCTTGTGATTTCTGAAGTGAACTGAGGCAGTTTTCTTTACTCTTTGTAATTAGCCACGAGGGCTTTTCTCCAGTAACCCTGCTTCCTAGACTTTTGGCCAGTCAGGAATACAACTCCAGGGGTCAGACTTCAGGCTTTGAAAAAATGCTCTTGTATTGGAAAGCTAATTAACCTTAGATGGTTATTTTAAGGTCAGAATCACAGTTTGCTGGCTTCCAAAGTAGAATAATTGTTGATAATTTTCATCTTATGTATGCCATTTTATTAAAACACATTTAAAATGGGAAACAATCCTTGTCATGGAATAGATTAGATTACATGATTACTTTTTAATTTAGTTCATGTTTAATTTTTCTAGATATAAATAAGACATTTAACTAACTTGGTGAAATAAAGGTACCACATTCATGTCATATAGTTATCTTATACAGACTATTTTATCAATTATCAAATATGTCTGATCAGATGTGTCATATAATCGAATGAGTTAATTTGCCTATATCTACTTTCATCTGATAGTTCTTATGAGTATCCATATTTTGATGCTTTGCATTTTAGCCAAATTGTCTTCGAATAATCTTCTAATAACATTTTTTTCAAAAGGTGCAATGGATTAGTGCCAAATAAGATTGCCAGAACTTGTCCCAGTTATTACTTTCTGAAATCAGAACACAAGTGCATAAACAGCCTCATGTTTATGAACTCTGCAAAGATTAACATTACTCCTAAATCCAGGTGAACCACAGGATATTTTTTCAGCCAAAGCAAGTATATAAATACACAATTCTATGATTTTTTATTATTGAAATATTATAGGAGAAATATTTAATAGCTAAATAAATTTTCCTAAGACAAGGTTAGTGAAATCCATTTTTTAGATGTGATAATTTAAAACAAATCGAGCACTAAAAGCTGCAATTTTTGAATAATCTCAGAATTTATCGACAGTCATTTATTCTCCTAATTACTCCAAATTTGTGTTTCTCTATTCTTTTATTGATTGTGTGATTTTTCTGTAGAATTGCCCAGAGACAAAGATCACCCTACTTCCCTGCATTAACCTTTCCCACTTAAGGACTGATTGCAATATTCTGCAAAGTGTAACTCACCCAAAATAGTTAAAAGGCAGAGAGAGTACTAAATAATGTACCCCCAAATCACTCCAGATGTGGGGAGCTTCCTTTGAAATACCAAATGCTTGGTTTTGAATGCTTTGTCAATGTATATTTAGTGGGTTGATGAGCAATATTCTAATATAAATTGTGAATTGTTTGATGTGTTCTTCAACTTTAGTTCTGCTTACAATACAGTCAATTCTTGATTATCCATTGTAACAAGGGCATGAACAGCAGAGACAAAATTCACAGTTTTTCCCACACTTTCATTTTTTTTCACACTCAACCTTTATTTGACCTCCACAAACATTACTTCTTAGTAATCTATGAAAAATAATACAATAGACTAAAATCTAACAATAAGGTAGTGTTTGTATTATGAGTAATAAACAATGCTTGAGTATTTAAGATGTTATCTGGTATCCTTATACATATGTAATCACAAAGATATTTGAAGTTTGAGCTGTGCACACTGCAGGATGAATTCTACTGTACACCTGTGACATGTAACAATACAGGCTTATATGTTCAGAAGAATCACAATAACTATTCATGCTACAAGTATGATTCTGCTTACAAAGAAATTTGGATATGACTGTATGTGAGTCATGAAAACTGTTTTCCTTTCTATTAGGTGAGCACATAAAATAAAATGCCCAACTTTAACTTTAAAACAATATAATAACTAAGGGCAATTAGTTGAAATAATATAAGATAAATGAAAAAAAACTTTTAATTTCTATCTCTTCTAAACCTGGATAGCACCTAAAAGTAAAGAATATTTTTTGGCTAAAACCAAAATTTCCATGATTTAAATGAAACATCTTGCTCAATTTAATTTAATATGTGAGTGATCCAGCAGGAATTAGATGTCAGTATTCAACAATACACTGTAGCCTGTGCACAGTTTGAGGAGATCTGACATATTGTTTAAAGGATTTGTTAGCAAGTTGTTCAACATAGGGAACTTAAAATAGGTATAGTAGGAGAAGAAATTATACCACCAAAATTTCAAAAGACACGTGTCTAAGACAGCAGGCATACCAATTTTTAATCAGAACATACATGTCAAATTTTTCTTCCTGTGTAAGTGGACTGTAGAATGAGAAGGATGCTAAATATCATTTTCTTAGACTGAAAGGAAGAACCAAGTGTTTTGTAAGATAAGCAGCCTCTGAGCTATTAAAATATTTAGTGAATGAATCAAAAATTTGTTCTTTTGGTTCTAGTGAACTACTACTTGTCAGTCTCCAAATAACTAACTATAAATAAATTATTCCCTCTCCAATGATGAACAGGATAAAATCTTCTTAAAATGTGTCTTATTGAAGTCATCTTCTGAGGTTGCTGTGTGCATCTGTGGTGAGGTATACACTGGATTTTGAATATGCCATTTTCCTCTTCCTCTTATTTGTATCTGTTTCTGCTTCTGTATGCACCTGCTCTACTGATGCTATTTCACACTTCATATTCTAACTCAATGTTGACTATTATTTCAGAAATGGATTTGTATTATTGTCCCTTCTGGGCCTTGTCCCTTTTGGGGTATGTTCTTCTCATCCTATTACCTTCAAACATTTTGCACTCATGTCTTCATAGACATTACTGTCTCTCTCACTATTACTTCCATTTATTTTTTTAAGCAAATGAAGTATGCAATATAGAAATTAAATACAAATGTTTTCATATTTTGGTAATACATACAAGAAAATCACAATATTACAGCACTCATATTACAACAAATATATAAGTTTTCTCCTAATTACACCATCTACTTTATGTGTGAAAGGAAATGGAGAGAGAGACAGAGACAGTCAGAGAACTTTTGAATTGCCACCTAGTCTTCTTGGGATAGTAGATCTTTTGAAGATTGACTTACCATCTTGATTATTTCTCCAGAATAACCTACTCTTTTCTACGCATCTGTTACCTGTCCAGTGAAAATGGCTTCTAAAATGTCTCATTCCACTTGAGCATTTGAGGTTGCACACCTGAAAAGTTTCAGATGAATTTTTTGAAGCAGAAGTGACAAAGCAAACATGTGGGAGAGTAAAAGCTTTTAGTTTCAATCCAAGTAAAATAGTAAGACAGTGACAATAGAAAGCAAAGAGACAGAGAGGTAGTACATATGTCAAGAAGACAAAAATATGTTACTAAATTTGATCCCAAAGATGGAAAAGTTAATAAAAATAATATGTGTCATGCCAAATTTTAAAAGGCTGTTCAAACCTACCACAGTGTGAGGTTCAGGAAAGATACAGACTTTACAAGAACCTCATAAGTGAATAAATATACATTGTTAGTCTTGCCAAGAAGGTTCAGAGAACATATGCTGAGCCTATACCATGTCTTAGCAGACTTCACAGTGGTACTTTGCTCTCATATTGAAAAATATTTCTGTACAGAGAAGGAAAAATCTGTAGAGATTTTCATGAGCCCATCACAGCTGTGCCAGCATATGGCAAGCTGATTAATACATGTGTCGGTACTAATAAAGAACCATGAGAAAAAGTTATCTCTGTAAACTGTTTTGAAATGTTGGTAGTTCCCTTCAACTTTGTTTTGTTATGTCTTGGTGATACAGGTCAGTGGCAGAGTGCTTGTCTTTCATAAACATATTTGCAGGTTCAAGCCCAGGAACTCAGCTGTAGACAAGTTTTCATTATACATGGCTCCTGAATTATGTCATCATCACTGAAAAGAGAAGACTTCCAATTTTTCAAAGATGTAATTATATTAAAAGTGCAGAAAATGAATAATCATATTCCACATATTCTGAATGATGACAAATTTGTTTTTTTTCCTTAAGCCTTTACCTACTTGTATTAAGGACATCATATAATGATCGTGACTACTTACACATGACACATTTCATCCAAAACTATAAAGTACAGTGTTACTTTTTAAAATGCCAATGTAAATTACATATGCAAATTAAATATGACATTATTTTTACATTATAAACTTAAATATTTATTATGATGAAAATACATCAATAATTAAAGAATATCTTCTTGCTAGGCACTAGGCATGCATTTTCAGTGAGGATGTATGACTTCCAAAGGTCCACGTTGTTCTTGAAGCACAAAATGTCTTACAATTACAATGGATTTTAGTAACACAACTCACTGCCCACCTTCACCTCCCTCCCCCCAAAAAAACAGAAACAGGACAGGTCTAAGCCAAGGTAAATTTTCATAGTGGTTAGAAACTAGAAAAAATAAAATATTAACCAAATCCAAAAGAGAATGACATTCTAAAACATAAGGTTTAACTCAGAGGTAAGTTAAGGAAACTCAGAGATAAGTTCCAGGAAAGGCCTATAGATATTGGTAAAAAAAAAAAAAAAAGACACTAATAGAACAAGAGCGGGCATCAGTAATGCAGTTGCTCAGTGAGAAGGACACATCTATATTCCTCAGGTATTAATTTGGAGTTAATGGTAAGGAGGACTATTAGAAAGTTAATTACCCAGTACAGTCACCAGCTAAAATAAAGGACTCTGAGTTAAATTTGAAGAGCAGATAAACAATGCATAACCAGAAACACAGTCATACTAAAATATCTTAGTTTACCCTACATTAATTTTTTGTAGTATCTACTTTGTGTTTACTTGATAGATCTTATGAATCTTTTCTGTCAAAGTACCTAGTATCAAAGGGAAGAGTTGAAGTAAATAAATGTTCCTGAAGCCTTCAGTTATTTTTTAACATTATTGAAATTCTTTTATTATTATTATCATTTATTACACTTTATTCAATTTGTATCCCGGCTGTGTCCCCCTCCCTCTTCTCCTCCCAATCCCATTCTCCCTCCCTATTCTCCTCCTATACCCTCCCCTAGTCCACTGACAGGTGAGGTCCTCCTCCCCTTCTATCTGTCCCTAGCCTATCAGGTCTCATCAGTTATCCCTCTAAATGCTCGTGACTCTTGCACAGCATCTTTTTTTTGTAAAGTTAATTTACATGTTGAGTAATGTATTTAAAGTGGAGAAGGCTAAACTACTTAACTACTTTATTTTTCTTGACAATCTCTTCTGTACCATCACCATTCCTGTCTTCTGAACTCATTTTTTCTTTGTTGTCCTCGAAACAGCTCAGAAACAAAAATGCATCTAAGCACAGACACATATGCATAGGCACACACTTAAATATTCCTAAACATAAAGCAGGAGATGCTTAAAGAACTTTAAGGATTTAAAGCGTAGAGAAATCTTCAATCTTGAGGAGTGTTAGTAACTTTGGATTGGTGGGTAGACAGAGAGATAACAGTAAGCAAGAAATGATCTGATGTCTTATTTACTGATGACTACCATGTCTGTTATTCAGATGGCAATTCACTTTAATTTTATTGCTTCTATTTATAAATAAATATATAATTAAATAAAATTAATTATAAATTTGGCAAAAATTTATTGTAAAAACAATTTATAAATATCATGTGATTCTGTAGCTAGACTGGTCCCCTGGCTGTGAGAAATGCAGTTTTACATTTTTGATTTGGTTTCTAGTATATTCTATTGCACTAATAATTATTCCTAATGGTTATAGTCCATTTGTCACCTACAGTTTGGGGTGGTGAGTCACTAATAGACATAATGCTTTTTACTTCCTCTTAACAAAAATTGATATTGTTCCAGAAATTATGGAGTCCTTTTCAAAACTTGTCCTCTTATAATCTCCAGTTCCATACTACAGATATTGTGGGGTTACCATAAATTATAGAAATCAATATTAATTATACAATATCTATATTAAGATCTGTAATCTAACAGACTAGTACTGTCTTTAGGGTCTTTAATTTATTCCCTGCTTGTTTCATTAATAATGTTTGAAACAATGTAGAAGAACAAAAGAAACATACCAAGAAGCTTTTATATAAAAATTGTTGTAAGGATTTTTTCTATTAACTTGATTTTCTAATATTTGGTTCAAAAA
Source organism: Pachyuromys duprasi (assembly GCA_028658305.1). Lineage (NCBI taxonomy): Eukaryota > Metazoa > Chordata > Mammalia > Rodentia > Muridae > Pachyuromys > Pachyuromys duprasi. Next base: position 43,849,609 of record CM053759.1, on the reverse strand, counting down.
AGCCAATTATCTGAATTACTAACTTATGCCCCCATGCAGTTTGAACCAAAAGTAATTGCTTAATTTGATTTATTTATTCTTCTTTAGTAGGAGGTAATACAGACATGGATTTTTGCTTTAATTTAATGAGTAGGTGAACCTATAATTTTCTATGATTAAATTAAATGCAGCTCTGGTGTCTACCACTGAAAGAAAAACAGTGTGTAAGGACACAATTAGTGAGGATGCTTTCCTTACCCAAGCAGCCAAAAAGGAATGCTCCATGTTCATAAATGGAAATTGCCAGTGCTGCTGCTGGTCTCAGTTTTTAAATGAATCACAAGTAATGTTTTCAGTATATCCTTTCGATATAAAATTCCCTGCGTTTTCTCGTCCCCATCTTTCTTATGCTCCCTTGCAGACTCACATCTTCCCTTATAGCCCATTTTCTCTCCATTCCTCCCAATAGTTTCCTTCCATGTATTTAAAGTTCTTTCCTGAGGTGCTATTTTATTCCCTGTACTAACCTGTTTGTTCAGGTCTTCCCTTACTTCATTCATCTGTTCTGGTGTTGAGGAATTGTGAACTTGTGAACATGTACTGGCTTATTTTTTCATACTTCTGTGTTTTGAAAGTGTTAGGATGCATTTTTTCCTGAAGGGCTCCCTCTTCTCTTCTCTGGCTGCTTAATTTTTACTTGAGTCTCACAGTGAATTGTCTTCATATCTGCAGACACATTCTTCACTGTTAGTTTTACATGTGAGAGAAAATTACTGCAGTACTAACAGCTGCACATATTTCACACTCTTCCCAGTGTTAATTTTCAGTAGAAGACACTTGTATTATTTACTGTATCACCAAAAAGTAAACAGGTTATACAGGGTTACTAATTAACAAATATGTAGCTCCTAGATTCTTAGAACGAAGGTTATCATCTTTTTGTAGTTCAAAAGATTAACTATGAAGGAGATGACAGGTGTGTGCTAGATATATGAGAAAAATAATTATTGCAGAGTAAGTGGAAATAAGGGGCAATGATAATGACCTAGTCTTACAATGCACAAGAAACAGCAAACAAGTAAACAATTGAAGTACAAAAATATGAATAAAATGGATATGAATGTAGCTTCTCCTTTTTTTGTGGCTTGCCGTTTGTAAGAGCCACTTCAAGTGTAAGAGACCCAATAGTCTCAGTCAATCATACAAGTTAATTGCATATGTCTCCCCTGTTCACAAGACCTTCTCTGTGTAGATGCCACTTTATGCGTAAACCTAGCCTGAACACATACTGTCCTGCCAGTTACAACTTCTGGTGTGTGGGTGGTGGTTGTCTTTCTATGTGCAAAGGTTTTTTTTTTCTCCTGATATTTTGAGAAACAATGGTGGGCTGATTCAGAGATGTCTTCCCAGCCACACCAAGCAGTGAGAATCTACTGATATCAGCAATGCAATTATCCCATACTGTATGCTGTGTTGCTACTCTGCCAGGCAATGAAAGCTGAAGTGTCTACTCATTGCAAGATGCTAATGAGGGAGATTAGTTTTAGGCTATGAGGGAGATTAGTTTATGCAACTGTCTGAACCACTCACGATACTCTCTATTCAGTCCTTTTATAATCTTTTTAGTGCCTGTGTCCATAAATTGCAAGTCCTCCTTACTCCAAAGGCTATGAACCTGCTTCCATGCAGTTGTTTGCCCACTGGTGGACATTTCGATCTACTTCTTAGTATAGAGAGTTCTTGCTAAGATTTCTTCTTTTTTATTTTTGTTTTCTTCATTTTTTTCTACTGTGGGAATAGAATGCATTATCTTTTTATCTTGATTTTATTTTAGCCAAGATGCATAGCAATGACTTGAAATCCATACCCTACTGGAAGGCTAGCATTTCTCTTTTTTTTCTAATTTTAATTTTATTTTTATTAAAGTTTATTCACTTTTTATCCAACCTGTAGCTCCCAATGTCTTCCCCTCCCAATTCCACCTTTTCCACCCATGTCCCTCCCCCAGTCCACTGACAAGGGAGGTCCTCCTTCCCTTCCATCTGATTCTAGTCTATTAGGTCTTGTCAGGAGTGGCTGTATTGTCTTCCTTTGTGGCCTCCTAAGGCTGCACCCACTGAGGTGCAGTGGGTGCAGGGGGAGGTGATCAAAGAACAGGCCAATCAGTTCATTAACTAACAGCTTAGTCTAAATTTTAACAAAGTTTGTTGAGGTTTGAGCATTAAATAAAGAGAATAATTTACAATAGAAATAGATTATTTAAGAATGAATGTGGGAGTATTTGTTTCTCCACACCCTTGCCCGCAGTGCTGTGACTGGAGACTTTGATCATAGCCATTCTTACTGGTATGAGATGAAATCTCAGAGTCCTTTTGATTTGCATTTCACTGATGACTAGGGAAGTTGTGTGTTTCTTTAAGTGCTTCTTGACCATTTGAGATTCTTCTGTTGAGAATTCTCTGTTTAGTTCTGTGACCCATTTTTTTAACTGGAATATTTTGTTTATTTGATTTCTGGAGTTCATTAGACATTTTAGGTATTAGCCCTTTGTCGGATGGAGGATTAGTGAATAACTTTTTCCAATGTGTAGACTGTCATTTTGTTCTATTGACAGTGTCCTTTGCCTTACAAAAAAAGTGTACTTTTTTCAATTTCAAGAGGTCCCATTTATTAATTGATGCTCTTAGAGCCTGAGCTGTTGGTGTTCTGTTCAGGAAGTTGTCTCCTGTGCCAATAAGTTCAAGGCTCTTTCCCACTTTCTCGTCTAAGAGATTTAGTGTAAAGTGTATCTGGTTATATTGAGGTCCTAGTCCACTTGGATTTGAATTTTGTTCAGGGTGATAAATAAGGGTCTGTTTGCATTTTTCTACATGTAGACATCCAGTTAGACTAACACCATTTGTTGAAGATGCTATCGTTTCTTCATTGTGTGTTTTTGACTCCTTTGTCAGAAATCAAGTGCCCATAAGTATGTGGATTTATTTCTGGGTATTCTTTTCAACTCTATAGATCAAGCAGTCTATTTCTATGCTTTTAATATGTTTTTATTACTATTGATCTATAGTGTAACATGAAGTCAGAGATGGAGATAACTCCAGAAGTTCTTTTATTGTACAGCACTGTGGCAGGAGTATAAACATCTAAAACTACTTTGGAAATCAATCTGTGTTTTCTCAGAAAACTGGGAATAGCTTCACCTCAAGACTGAGCTATATCACTCCTGGGTATATACCCAAAAGACACTCCACCATACAACAAGGATACTTGCTCAGCTATGTTTATAGGAGCATTATTCATAATACAGAGAATCTGGAAAAAAAACCTAGATGTCCCTCAACTGACAAATGCATATGAAACTGTAGCATACTTACCCAATGGAATACTACTCAGCTATTAAAAACAAAAGAAATCATGAAGTTTGCAGGCAAATGAATGAAACTAGAAATGATCATCCCAAGTAAAGTACCCCAGACTGAGAAAGAAAGTACATGGTATGTACTTGCTTGTAAATACATTTTAGGCATATAATACAGGATAAGCATATTAAGAGTCACAAACACAAAGAAGAAAAATAACAAGGTGGACCCAAGAGAGGATGTATAAATCTCACTTTGAAGGAGAAATAGAATAGAGAGAGGTAGTGGTTGAAGAGAGGAAAGAAGAAGAGGGGGTGGAGAAAGTTAAGAGGGTAGAAATCAGACCTTGGGAGATGAGGGTGAGAGGACAGACTACACAGGAAAGAGAAACTGAGGATGGGGGTATCTCTGTGACAAGCTGGAGACCTGAGTCATGGTAGGCTCCTGGAAAGAAATGAGGGGGAGTCAAGCAAAGACTTCTAGTAGCAGAGGCCATAGAGACTGAAGAGAACAACCTGTAACTAGACTAGTCTCCTACTAGAGGGAAGGGAGCACCAATACAATACACCCACAAAACCTTCTACCCAAAATTTACTCTACCTTCAAAAGTGAAGGTATAAGAGAGAACAGATAAAGATTGAGAGAATGCCTAGCCAATGTCTGGACTAACCAAAGACCCACTATATGTGAGAATGCCAACTCTTGACACTATGAAAGATACTCTGGAAAGCATACAGACAGGAGCCTGTCAGAGTTGTCTTCTGAGAGGCTGTACCCAGCAGCACCTCAAAACAGATGCTGAAACTCACAGTCAAACATTGCACAATGTGTAGGGAATCTTGTATAAAGGTGGCAGTGAGAGAAAAGGACCTGGAAGTGACTGGAGCTCCACAAAAAGACCAACATAGCTAACTGACCAGGTCCCAGAGGGTCTTGCTGACACTGAAGCATCAACCAAGGTCCATGCAGGAACTGGACCTAGGTCCACTACAAGGATGTAACAGATGGGCAGCTTAGGCTTCATGTGAGTATGCTAGTAAGTGAGATGGGTACAGCATTGGACAAGGACTCATTTGACAGCTTTTTGCTCACTTTCCCTGGTGGGAATGCCTTGCCAGGCCACAGGGGAGGAGGACCGTCTTAATACAATTTGATGAACTGGAGTAGATAGAAAAGGGAACTCACCTTTCCTGAGGAATAGGCGAGAGGGAGGGGAGACAAAGGGAGGCTAGTACTGGGACGGGGGAGAGGTAGGCCTACAACCAGAATGTAAAGTAAAACAAAAAAAAAATTATTAAAAAAAATGAATAGAGGCGGTTGCTTGAAAAATCAGTGAGGAAGCATGAGATTATCCTACATTTTTTTGTTAATTTATTGACTCTTTCTGACTCTCTCTCTCTAACTCTGTCTCTGTCTATCTTTCTGTGTGTGTGTGTGCATGTGCGCATGTGTACTTGTGTGTGTGTGTGTGCATGTATGTGTGGGTATGAGCATGCATGTGCCAAGGCATATATGGGGAAGTATAAGGACAACTTTGGAAAAGTGGTTCTCTCCTTTCTTTGTGGGTACCAGGAATCAAATATGGGTCAGCAGGTTTGTATTACAAGTGAATTTACCTACTGAATACTCTCTTTGTCTATACTTCATGAGAATGTTCAACCATACAATAAGGACATTTGCTCAACTATGTTCATAACAGCTTTATTCACGATAGCCAGAATCTGGAAACAAACTAGAAGTCCCTGAACTGAAGAACAGATACAGAAATTATGGTTTATTTACACAATGAATGCTACTCAGCTATTAAAAACAAGGATATCGTGAAATTTTCAGGCAAATGGATGGAACTAAAAAAAAGATCATCCCAAGTAAGGTAATCCAGAAGCAGAAAGACACACATGGTATATATTAACTTATAAGTGGATATTAGCCATATCATATAAGATAAATATACTAAAATCTATAGTCTTAATGAAGCTAAACAACAAGGAGAACTGTAGGGAAAGAAGCTTCTTTCTCATTCAGAAGGGCAAGCAAGATAGACATCAGAAGTAGAAGAAGACAAGGAACAAGAAAAGAGTTGTCCACAGAGGGCCTCTGAAAGACTCTACCTGGCAGGATATCAAAGCAGAAGCTGAGAATAAGAGTGCAGGGAATCACATGGAAGAAGGGAGAAATAGAAAAACCTGGAGGGGACAGGAGCTCCACAAGGAGAACAACAGAGCCAAAAATTCTGGGCCCAGGGGAGTCTGCAGAGACTGGTGAATCAACCAAGGACCACATATGGAGAGGACCTAGACCCCCTGCTCAGATGTGTCCCATGTTCATATCAGTCTCCATGGAGATTCCCTACTAAGGGTTGCAGGGGCAGTCACTGGCATGAACTGGGTTGCATGCTCTTTGTTCAACTACTCCTGGTGGGCTGTCCTTACTAGGCCACAGAGAAAGAGGATCCAGACATGAGACCTGATAAGCTAGGGTGAAATATTAGGGGAGGAGGACCTCCTCTATCAGTAAAAATTAATCCAAAAATTATATTTGTAAAATTTTATATATTTGAATAGAATAATCAAAATGCAAACCACTCCTGAGTCTCTGACTCACAGAATCCAGCAACACATAATATTTAAGTTTCACCTGACTATGCTGTGGAATTGTTGGGAAAATATTTTTTCTGTTATTTACCACAAATGAGTTTAAAAAGACTAAATTATTATTTTTCAGTAATGAAGTAAATTCTGGTATTATGTACAGAGACTATTAAATATCATGTAGTCTGTATCAGTCAGTGATCAGTTTGAGTTCAGAATACCTAATATTCCCCTCACCACAATTCAAATAATTTTTAATCAAGCACAACTAATTAGCATTAAAAATGCAAGAAACATATTTGCCCTCAAAACTGTGAAGATTATTGATTCTAAAAATACAAGTATTTTCTTTCAGATATCTCCAAAACATGTGAAATTCCACATGTGGAATTCCTAAGCTTGTAGTGCTGTATATTCAACACTGAAGAAACATTATCATTTTTATGAGTGCTTAGCAGATGAAAATGACATTTTCACATACAGGAATTCAGGGAAAACGGAAAAGGATTACAGGATTTTCTAGTCATACACTTCAGCTGATTTGAGACTTCAGGCATGAGGCACCACAAAGCTTAGTGAGTAACTGAAAAAGGGATTAGAAATCTAACAAAGAAATTTTGTATTTCAATGTCAGAATCATGCTAAAAATGTAAGAAGCAGGGATATGGAAGCTTCAAATAATTAGGTTTACAAAGGAGCAAACGCCCATTTTTGACAAGTGCAATGATAAATTGAAAATGTGACCTGTTTGAATTTTTATTTATTTATTGTTTATTTTTAAAAATTATTTATTAATTACAGTTTATTCACTTTGAATATCAGCTGTAGCCCACTCCCTGGTCCCCTCTCAATCCCACGATCCTCCCTCATCTCCTCCCATGCCCCTCCCCAAGTCCACTAATAGGGGAGGTCCTCCTCCCCTTCCCTCTGACCCTAGCCTATCAGGTTTCATCAGGAGTGGCTGCTTTGTCTTCCTCTGTGGCCTAGTAAGGCTGCTCCCTCCTCAGGGGGAGGTGATCATACTTAAATCTGTATACCTAAAGAGGCTAAGCAAGAAGAAACATCCTGGGTAAGATGATTAGTCTTCACTCAGATAGGAAAAGGGGGTGGACATCAGAAGAGAGAGAAAGCAGGGAACAGGACAGGAGCCTACCACAGAGGGCCTCTGAAAGACTACCCAGCAGTGTATCAAGGCAGATGCGGAGACTCATAGCCGAATTTTGGGCAGAGTACAGGGAATCTGTTTGAATTTTTTTTCTTTTTTCTTTTTTTTTATTTATTTTTATCTCAATCACAGGTTAGGTACTTTGAATCCAGGGATAGCCCCCTCCCCCATTCCCTCCTACCCTCCAACTCCCTCCCTCTTCCCCGCCCCCTCCAAGTCCACCAACAGGGGAGGACCTCCTTCCCTTCCATCCAACCCCAGCTTATCCTGTCTCCTCAGGGCTGGCTGCAATGTCCTCTCCTGGGATCTAGCCAGTCTGTCACTCCCTGGC
>CM053759.1:43803423-43835008 GCA_028658305.1 Pachyuromys duprasi | reverse complement strand
CTCTAATATCTGCATAATTATGGCTTTAATATAATTTTCCTGTGTCTCCGCTGCATTAAAATCTCTATTGCTTTTGGGTGTTTCTGGTGGGGCCATGGTGTCCTGATTTTTGTTGGGTGAGTTCTTATGCCGATTTCTGGGCATTTGTTTATATGTAATCAAGGAGCTGTTTGTGCTTCAAGGCTGAACTTCTGACTGGAACTGTCAATCTCTTGTGTCAGGAGTATTCTTCAAGAAGATCAGGGAGTTCTAGTGGTTTGGTAGTGTGTGTTGTTGCCTCAGTTGAACTCTGTTGTGGGATCTGTGTGCCTGCCTTCGTGCTCTGTGCTGGAGGCTGTGAGCACCACAGGCTGGTCTCCCCTCTGGTCTGGAGGTTTGGCTCTTCACTCTTTGCCAGAGGCTTTGTGTCCCCCTTTGATATGACCACCGGGGGCGCTGCTCTGTTCAGGAGGCTCTGAGCTCTGCCCTGATCTTGCTGCTAAAGGCTCTCTTCTGGGCTGGAACCTTGGCACCTCCTACTGGGTCAGGGGCTGTGTAGCACGGTCTGAGATGGTATTTGGGGCACCTCGGTCTGGACCTGATACTATGGGTCCCAATCCGGGGTGGTGGCTGGGTGTGCCTAGGGGTGTGGGTCTGATCGGTGTAGCCCACGGTATCTGGGTAAAACTCGGTCCGTCAGGGGTACCTTGTGCCCCAGCCCAAAGTGGCGGCTGCTGGCACAGAGGGTTGTGGGCCCGCGCAGTGCAGCCCTCAGTATCTGGGTGAAACTCAGTCAGTCTGGAGTACCGTGTGCCCCAGACCAAAGCGGCGGCCGTTGGCACAGAGGGTTGTGGGCCTGCGCAGTGCAGCCCGCGGTATCTGGGTGAAACTCAGTCTGTCTGGGGTACCATGTGCCCCAGCCAAGATGGTGGCTTAGGTGCCCAGCTCGGCTGTGAGCAGCCTGACTCCCTCTGGAGTTTTTCCTGGGAATAGCTGGGTGTCCCTTGGACTTTTCCACTTGATTTCCCCACGGTAGGAATTCCGCTCACCTGGCAGTCACAAATGCTGGTGTTTTAGGTCAGAGATCTCAGTCCTCTGGTCGCTGTGCCTACACTACTGTCCTGCTCTTCAGACACAGTGTCCTCCTGGGGCAGCCATCTTGGATCGAAAAGCCTACTTTTTTATTTATTTCCCTCAGCTTGAAAAACTGACACACTCTAAAAGTTATAAAAAATTAGGGAAAATGGTATTCCCTTAGTTATCAACATTTTGAATGTGACATTTATTTTGGAAATATTTTCATAACATTTATTTTTCTTTTTTTCCAATTTATTTTTTTGAGATTTCTTAAAGCATATTTTTAACACATTGCCATGAATCTGGCCTCTCTTTCTCAATATTTCCCTCTTTCCTGTCTACCCAACTTTATGTTGTTTTTCTCTCTTAGAAATGTGGCCCATGACAGTTCAGTGTCTAAATGGGTTCCATAGTAAGGGGAACAAGGACTGTCTTTAACATGAACTGATTGGCCTACTCTTTGATCACCTCCCCCTGAGGGGAGAACAGTCTTATCAGGCCACAGAGGAAGACAATGCAGCCACTCCTGATGAGACCTGATAGACTAGGATCAGAAGGAAGGAGGGGAAGACCTCCCTATCAGTAGACTCGGGGAGGGGCTTGCGTGGAGAAGGGAGAGCAAGGGTAGGGTCGGGAGGGGTTTACAGGAGACACAAAGTGAATAAAGTGTAATTAATAAAAATTAAAATAAAAATATTTTACAAAACAATTCTTACTGTAGGGATTTTACAAAAATAAAAATAAAAAATAAAAAAGAAATGTGGGCAGAGTGCAGGGAGTCTTATGGAAGAGTGTGGGATTAGAAAGTCAGGAGCTCCACAAGATGACCGATAGAACCAACAAATCTGGGTCCAGGAGGGCATGCAGAGACTGATGCACCAAACATGATCCATGCTTGGAGAGAACCCAGGTCCTCTGCTCAGATGTAGTCAATAGGCAACTCAGTCTCCGTGTAGGTCACTGAGTAAGGAGACCAAAGGCTGTCTCTGACATGAGCTCTGTTGCCTGCTATTTAATCACTTTTCCCGGACATGGAAGCTTTACCAGGCCACAAAAGAGGAGGATGCAAGCAATTTGAAGAGACTTGATAGTCTGGCCTCAGTTGGTATCAGAGAAAGGCTACCCCTTTCTGAGAACTAGGGGACTGGTTGGGGGAAGTAGGAGAGTGAGGGTGGAACTGGGAGGAGATGAGAGAGGCGATGTAAAATAATAAAAAAAATAATAATAAAAAGAAAAAATTAAAGAAAAAGAAATGTGGCAAAGGAATGGCCACTAAAACTTGGAGTCATGTTTGCATGTCCATCCTCTCCAGAGCCGTGGTCTGCGTTGGAGTGTGGTAGATATACTCAATGTCATAACTTCTATTTCCTACTATCTTCTTAATGAGCCATTTTGTCCGATCTCCCTGTGAGTCCTAAAAATCCTGGTAATGCACAAAGTTTGTCAATAAAGGTCATAACAAAGAAAGTGATATGAACAGCTTTGTTCTTACGTACCTATGAGGATGCCTAGTTGTAAGAGGTTTTGTGAAAGTCCCTCAGGCTGAAACTCTATCATTTTTTGCCAACATATGTCAAAATGAAGAAGCTATACTCGCGTGCACATGGATAATGTATGTTAGAAAGAATATGCTATGATAACAAAATAATTATTAGGGTAACCTGTCGGGAATAAAATGCAAAGTTTTTTTGTTATGACTATTTATAACCTTTACCTGAGGTGAGAGAACCACATCACAGGCTACTAAATGAAAGGATTCCTTGATGGATAAAAGCATTGTACAAGAATAAAGACTTCTACCTTTTAAAGAATTTTACACTGGTTAGATAAAGAACTTAAAGTGGAAATGAGGACCTGATCTATGTATGGCCCTCAAAGAATTGTTTATGAAATTCATCTAAGTCTCTCCTATCACATTATCTTTGATTTTATGTTCTTCCTTGGAACATAAGGATCATTTCTTTATTGCCTTGATTTTCTCCAGGGCAGAACTAACTAATGGGAAACAAAAAGTTTATCTAGGTAGTCATAACTCTTTAAAAAAAATGGCACTTTATAGTCATCTACAAATTGAAGCGAGTATCGTGGTCTAATAAACTCTTAAATCATGGTAAAAAATGTAGTTAAACTAATCCACAATTGACCAGCAAAAAGAATCTGACTTTTCTGGGACTCTCACATTTGAAAATATTGGTAATTTTCTTCACTATACTTTTAACTTGTTCCTGGATATTGATGGGGACATATACTGACCTTGACATATCAGCAACATGTAAAATGCAATCCAACTAACCTTGCTAAATGCATTTAGCTAAATTGATTATTAAGACCATCATTGCTATGGGCACTAATTAAGATGAAAATTAATTTCATGACCTAATATTAAAAAAATCAAATCACATAAATTATCACTGTTTTAAAAAAATGTTTGCCTTAGGAAGCCACATAGTCAAAGGAATGACAATAAAGTACCCTGTAAAATGTTATTTATAGCTATCTAATTATTGACAATGAATACAAATTAAGTGCTTTATGGAATGTTACATGGTAAATATTATAATTAACAATAAATTATCTTATTTAGATATATAGGGATAATGAAAACTCACCTAATTTTATTGTACATCAAAAGACCATTCTTTGATTGATAGAAGTAAAACTATGTAAACAATTCTCTGGTTGGGTGAAATTTTCTACTAATTCCACAAATTTGAACATTTTTATATAAGTAGAAAACAATCCAAGATAGAAAAAATGTTTTGAAACCTTGACTTAATTTTTAAGCTTTCTTTATAATTACTAAGAGCTTATTAAATGCCAGTTGGATTTTCTTTTTGTCAGAATACTAGGAAAGTTAAGCAGTGAATATAAAAATTAGGCACTTATTCTGTACAGAAATAAAAAATGCAACCAGGTCATCTCCCTTTGGAAGGCCCTAAGTCAATGGCATCAACCTAGCCCCAAATAATGTGCTAAGTGACAGTATTGAGTCATGGTTATTGATTGTTACAATGCAATTGACATTTGTTTTATTATCATCAAAGAAATTGCTCTGAAGAGCATCAACTTATTTTAAGGCATATATATTGGAGAAGCAGTTAACACTGACATTAGTTTTGTTTTGTTTTGTTTTCCCAGCAGAAATGAAGCAAAATAAATAGTATTGATACTATTTTTTGATATCTTGGTAACAGGTAAAGAACTGTTTAAGAGAATTCTGCTAACTCAAAGCTAAAAGTAAAGAAAAAAAGAGTGAAGAAAACAAGCATCTGGTTTAGAGCTATTATGCATTAATGACTCAATAAAATGAGCTGCCAGATCGTTTTTAAAAAATGACTTAAAACAAAGGGCATACTCATTATTTTACAGGAAAAACTCTTCAGTATACAAGTGAAATAGTCTTTGACTGACCTAAGCATAAAATAATTGCTGCTGTATATATTTGTCTCTCTGTCACATTCACTGGTCCCCATTGTCTCATTTCTTTGAAAAAAATGGAGGAAAAAAATGGAGAAACATCAGTAGAAATACAATGCCTTTCCTGAATGTTATTAAAGTGAATTTGATGTATTATTTTTTGTTTTTATTACAAGCTTCATTAAGATTTTTATCTTCTTTAAACCTTATACTTTTAAATGAATGTTCAAAACAACTTTTGCTGGAAGGTGAAGATAGTCCTGCCCTAGCATTTTTATTTGTTTTAAAATATGTATTAATATGACTTAAGTATTGTTAGCAGAATCAGTCAGATGTCAGCTTTCTGTATACAAAATCACAGCAGTACTTTAAGTGGTTTCTTTCACCAACTCTTTCTTCATCATTTCTTTTCCATGAATTTTTGTGAAAATATGCTCACCAGGGAAGACATTTATAGCTGCTAGTTAAATTATGACGAATATTCCTATAAAGAGGAAAATATAGTTTTGGGTTTCTCATGCTAAGCAATTCTGATAGTATACTATTACAGGTTCAGGAATGGCTGCTCACTGACCACTCAGACACGAGACTCAAATCAACAGTGGTTTATTGAGTACTAAACAGAACTAAGCAGTCAGGGACATAATCTGAACTCAGGAGCAAGACTATGATGTTGGTATGCCCTAAAGCAGGTTTTGTTGTTGTTGTTGTTTTGTTTTTGTTTTGTAATAGAAGAAGAAAAAGAAGAGGAGGAGGAAGAGGAAGAAGAAGAAAAGGAGGAGGAGGAGGAGGAGGAGGAGGAGAAGAAACCTCAAAGATAACCAAGGAGAAATCAGGTAACAAAATTGTAACCTCATGTAGGAAACAAACCACAACTAGGTAACAGCAAAGCATCCAGATATAGGAAGCACCATTGCAACATTTTGACTAGATAGACAAAGCATTTCTAACTTATCTTTAATTTGATTGGATCTGCAGATGGGGAACTTCATAGAGTGACCAAATGACAAAGTATACAAAGTTTGAGAAATGAAACCATAGAGTTATAATGACTCCATAAAGTTATAATGACATAGAGTTATAATGACTCTATAAAGGCTACAGCAAGTGTTAACAGAAGAGACATAGTGATGCTAAGAATTAAAGTAGGTATCAGAAAAGACCCCTAGGCCCAGATATTTTGGTTCTGTTGCTCTCCTTGTGGAGCTCCTATCACCTCTAGGTCTTTCTATCTCCTCCTTCTTTCATAACATTTCCTGAACTTTGTCCAAAGTTTGGCTATGAATTTCAGCATCTGCTTTGATATCCTGCTGGGTAAAGTCTTTCAGAGGCCCTCTGTGGTAGGCTCCTATCCTGTTCCCTGTTTTCTCCCTCTTCTGATGTCTGTCCCATTTGCCTTTCTGAGTGAGGATTGATCATCTTGCTCAGGGTCCTCCTTCATTAGGTGTACAGATTTTAGTATGTTTATCCTATATTATATGTCTAATATCCACTTATAAGGGAGTATATACCATGTGTGTCTTTCTGCTTCTGGGATACCTCACTCAGGATGATCTTCAAAGACCATGTATGGAGATAACACAGAACTCCTGCACAGATGTAGTCCATGACAACCCAGTCTCCAAGTGGGTACCCTAGTAATGGGAACATGGACTGCCTCTGACATGAGATCAGTGGCTGGCTCTTTGAATCCCTCCCCCTTAAGGGCTAGCAGTTTTACCAGTCTACAGAGGAAGCCAGTTCTGATAGGGACTGATAGGCTAGGGTCAGAGGGAAGGGGAGGAGGACCTCCCCTATCAGTGGACTTGGCAAGGGGCATGGAAGGAGATAAGGGAAGGAGCGTCGGCCTTGGGAAGGGAAGCAGAAGGGGACTAGAGCTGGACACAAAGTGAATAAACTAATTAATGAAAAATAAGTAAAATTTAAAAAGTAGGTCTCAACAGAGGGGCTATAGATTTTAAGCAGGTTACAACACACTATAGAAAAATGATTAGTATTAAGTTATGTAGTGCTTAGTGGGGGAGTTCAGTTACAGAAGGAAAAAGCATAAAACTTACTTCCCTCAGAATTCTGTATGTTTTTCTGCTTTTATTGTGTGGTCTCAAAGATCTATACACTTATAAATTTCTGAAAACATATCCAGGGATTTTGAATGGCTTTTAGTATATTATAAAATGACAATGAATAACTATTTCTAATGATAGGTTAAGATTTACTATCCAGTATATATAAAGACATTAAGAAGTTAAAGAACAACAAATCAAGTAACTCAATTTAAAAATGGGGTACAGAGCTAAACAGAGAATTCTCAATAGATGAATATCGAATGGTAGAGAAACACTTAAAGAAATGCTCAACATCCTTAGTCATCAGGGAAATGCAAATCAAAATGATCCCGAGATTTCACATTACACCCATCAGAATGGCTAAGATAAAAAACTCAAGTGACAACAGATGCTGGAAGAATGTGGAGAAAGAGGAACCCTCCTCCATTGCTGGTGGGAATGCAAACTTGTACAACCACTCTGGAAATCAATTTGGTGCTTTCTCAGACAATTAAGAATAGTGCTTCCTCAAGACCCAGCTGTACCAATCCTAGGCATATATTCAAAAATTGCTCAAGTATACAACAAGGACATTTGCCCAACCATGTTCATAGCAGCTTTATTTGTAATAGTCAGAAGCTAGAAACAACACAGATGTCCCTCAGTTGAGGAATGGATACAGAAATTGTGGTACATTTACACAATGGAATACTACTCAGCAATTAAAAACAAAGAAATCATGAATTTTTCAGGCAAATCGTGGGATTTAGGAAACATCATCCTGAGTGAGGTATCCCAGAAGCAGAAAGACACACATGGTATATACTCCCTTATAAGTGAGTATTAAACATATAATATAGGATAAAATACTGAAATCTGTACACCTAAGGAAGCTAATCAAGAAGAGGACCCTGGGTACAATAATAAATCTTCATTCAGAAAGGCAAATGGGACAGACATCAGAAGAGGGAGAAAGCAGCAGGGAACAGGAGCCTATCACAGAGGGCCTCTGAAAGACTCCACCAAGAAGGGTATCAAAACATATGCTTAGATTCATAGCCAGATTTGGGCAGAGTGCAGGGAATCTTATGAAAGAAGAGGGAGATAGAAAGACCTGTAGGGAACAGGAGCTCCACAAGCTGAGCAACAGAACCAAAAAATCTGGGCCCAGGGGTCTTCTCTGATACTCTAACCAAGGATCATGCATGGAGATAACTTAGTACCCCTGAACATAAGTAGCCCATGTCAGCCCAGTATCCAAGATGGTTCCCCAATAATAGGACCAGGGACCATGTTTGACATGAACTCATGGGCTGGCTCTTTGAACACCTCCATTTGAGGGGGGCAGCAGCTTTACCAGTCCACAGAGGAAGACAAAGAAGCCAGTTCTGATGAGACCTGATAGACTATGGTCAGAAGGAAAGGGAGGAGGACCTCCTCTATCAGTAGACTGGGGGAAGGACATAGAAGAAGAAGAGGGAAGGAGGGTGGGATTGGGAGGGGGCTACAGCTGTGATACAAAGTGAATAAATTGTAAGTTATAAAACAATGAAAAAGATTTGATTTATTGCTTCAGATAATCAGATATTATGGTAATCATGTAGAATATTCAAAGTTGTTTATTAAAACTTTATTCTGTTTCTTACACAAATGAATATTTTTTTGTTTTTAGGAAAAAAATACAAAAATTATCTGTACTTTACCATTTAAGTGTTACTAAAATATAACAGTCTTTTCTGAAATTTGTTAGAGTAGAGAAAGAAGACTGAAATTCCATTAAATACTCATTTTCTCTCTAATAACTAGTGTTAATATTTAAATCATGTGAATGACAAATAAGAATTCTCCACCTCTGTTTCTCTATTTTAGTCTCTTTGTCTTTTTCTCTGTTTTTGTGTGTGTGTCTCTCTCTCTGTCTCTCTTTCAATGATGCTGGTTGGCATCAAATCCTGCTTGTTAATTTTCTGAAAAAGAAAAGTTGGAAAGAGAAAAATATCTTTCTGAGGAAATCTAATGTAACTGTGGGCAGGGAATCGAGGATGGCGCGCACTCAACAGGTAATCATCCGCTCAATGCAGTTCAAGAGGAGTAACAAGCGGGGACCAGAAGGTGACTCAGCAGCTAAAAGCAGTTGCTGCTCTAGCAAAGGACCCAGTTTTGTTTCTCACGCCCTTTATGGTGGTTGACAACATACTGGAACTTAATTTTCCAGGATCCTGAGTCCTCTTCTATGTCAGCCTATTCATACACATAAAATAAATGTAAACATGAAGAGTAGAAAAGAAAGCTTCAGTTGACTGCAAGAGAAAGAGGTACACGTAACCACTTAGTAAATATATCTCTTTAGCTTTTTCCTTATTGTGATTAAACTCAGGAAATAATAAGCCCTAGTCACTTGACTATCTAGATGTTCTTTCTGGGC
This sequence comes from Pachyuromys duprasi, assembly GCA_028658305.1. Taxonomy (NCBI): domain Eukaryota; kingdom Metazoa; phylum Chordata; class Mammalia; order Rodentia; family Muridae; genus Pachyuromys; species Pachyuromys duprasi. The sequence continues at coordinate 43,826,068 of CM053759.1, read as the reverse complement.
ATATGAAAGAGCATTTCAAATAAACTCAAAACTTTAGATAATTTTAATTTTAATTTTGTCTTTTTTTTCAAACTGAATTTTATTTATTTTTTAATTTTATTTTTTAAATATTAGTTACAGTTTATTAACTTTGTATCCCAGCTGTAGCCCCCTCCCTCATTCCCTACCAATCCCACCCTCCCTCCCTCATCTCCTCCCTGTCCCTTTCCAAGTCCACAGATAGGGGAGGGCTCCTCCCATTCCATCTGACCCTAGCTTATCAGGTTTCTTCAGGACTGGCTGCAATGTCCACCTCTGTGGTCTTACCAGGCTGCTCCTCCCTTGCGACATGGGAAGTGGGGGAGGTTGGAGGAAAGGTTAAAGATACAGCCATTGAGTTCATGTCAGAAATAGTCCCTGTTCTCCTTACTAGGGAACCCACTTGGATACTGAGCTACCATGGGCTACATCTGAGCAGGGGTTCTAGTATAAATGTCCCAAAATCTGTACACCTAAAGAGATAAACAAGAAAGAGGACCCTGCGTAAGATGATCAATCCTCACTAGAAAGAAAATTGGGATGGACATTAGAAGTAGAAGAAAATAAGCAACCGGACAGGAGCCTACCACAGAGGGCCTCTGAAAGACTCTACCTAGCAGTGTATCAAAGCAGATGCTGAGACTCATAACCAAACCTTTGGCAGAGTGCAGGGAATCATATGAAAGAAGGGGGAGTTAGTAAGACCTGGAGAGGGCAGGAGCTCCACAAGGACCTAATATATCTGAGCACAGGGATCTTTTTTGAGATCGTATTTCCAACCAAGGACCATGTAGGAAACTTCATACCAATATAACTTTTAGCCATAATATTTCATTTTAAATCTTTTAAAAAATGTTTCTTCCACCAATACTTTATTTCTAGTCAGACTTGCTCTGTCATGCATCTAATCTCAGTACTAAGAAGGCAGAAGTGGATTTCTGTGATTTCAAAGCCAGCCTGGTTTACAGTGCTAGTTCTAGGACACTAGAACTAGATAGAGATACTGTCTCAAAAAGAAGTGTGTATTTGTAGGTGTTGCTTGAGTGTTTTATTATAGTTTCCTTAAAATATTGTTAATAAGGATATTACCAACAACTTCCTTTTCAAAGTCCTGGAATCTTTCAATCCTGTAATTTCAGGTCCAGTCTGTCATGACCTCCAACACATATTTTAGTGCCATTGATTTTACTGGAATAGCTCAAACCGATGGCGCCAAGTCCAAGCTCATTTACCTGAGTCCTTTAACTCAGTGCTATCCCAAGCATGGCAAAGGGGTAATCTTTGCAGGAAGAAATTTTGTTGCACTCAACACTTCTTCATGAGCAGTTAGAGATTAACTGTCATCAATGTATCATCTGGCAACGAAAATTTTCTCCAGTATTGTGAACAGTGATTGAGCATCTCTCAAACAAGAATGAATTCAGGAAGAACAGGCTGAAATTACATACAATGGTAGTGATTCAGATGAGCAATGATAAAAGGCAGCTGGAGTAGGGTATTCTAGTAGGAAAGCTAGGGTAAAACAGATCTTGGAAATCCTACAATATAGATTCTATAGAATTTAGGACATTATGAATTCAGCATGTTGTAAGACAACGAAGTTAGCTGATAAGTTCTGAGATCTGTCTGTGAGGTGGCTTTCACAGTGCAAAAGGGGATCTTCAAATGATGCTAGCAGCTTAGATCTTCAGATGATATCCAAATAGTGCCATAAAAAGGAGACAAAGAACTCAGGAATCATTATCAGAAATACTTATAAGGAGGATTGGCATAAGCAAAGAAGACTAAGAAGCTGGCTCCTTACAGACATTTCAAAAGTAGATCAGTTGATATGTTTTAGTTTAAGCTGTTGGTTTAGAATGACATTTTCCCACACTTTCAGGTATTGGGGTAGATAGAAACTGCCACTATTTCGTTGAAAAATATTTTTCTCTTTGAATTTCTATAAGGTTTATATAACTTGGCCAGAAGATCATCTTGTATGGGACTACAAAGGAAGGAAAGGAAGTTGTATGGGTATTTTCTTCTGTTGCTAATTGCCAAAAGAACTTTGTAATCAGGTTAGTCTTTAAGCCTGTCTTCCCTATTATACGTCCCTGTTACATTTCTACTCTTGTTAGTAGTAAAAGTAATTAGATTATAAGTCATAATGTTTTCACAAGTAATCCTGAAATTAGAAAGTCCTGTGCCAAGGCAACCATCAGTATAAAAGCAAACAGTTCTATGGTGTGAATCTTTGGTTTAATGAAAATCACAACTGAGAAGAAAATGAAAAGACTTTTATTACACATACTTACAGGAGAGATCTTTTCATTCCTTGGTGAAAGCGCCAGGATACTGAAGAGTATTCTTGAAACAAAGAGCCGATAACCTTTAGCAATTCTTGGAGTTGAATTCTCCTGGTAGAGGAGGCATATTTTATTACAGGTTAGAAATAGTCATGCAGAGAAATCACTCACACTCACAAAGAAACAGAAGCAGTGCATTTGGGGAGAGTTATGAGTTACTGCACATATTATGTAGATGGAAAGAGCATCTATCTGGGTCTGCCCACATCTGCTGTAATGGTTTTGAATGAAATCTAACTTCAAACTCCTTTTACACAGTAATTAAATTTGTAATGACCATTCTCACTTTCCACGCTACAAATGCAGTTTGTAACCATAATATTCTATTTATTTTTGAGAAGTTTCCTTGTGCGGCTGAGCAGAATGCATATTCATTGGCTTTTGAGTGGTTTATTCTATAGGCTTTTGTTAGGTCCATTTGACAGATGATGTCACACACTTCTGACTCTCTGTTTATCGTTTTGTCCAGATGACCTGCCAAAATTAATATGAGCACATTTCTGTGCTGCCCTATAATGACAGCAGCTCAGGTTAGCACTTCAATCTCTTTTCAATGAACACAAAATTTTTTATTCCTTGACTAATTTTTAAGTCTCAGTCAGTAATACATGGATTTATCAGATTATTTCTTTAAATATATGTTGATTTCTTAAAATCACTCTTTTCTTATTCTTTTCACAAATTCCCAATATTTTTAAGCACTACATATGAATTGCTACTATTTTATGACTTACTTTACTTTTTATATAGTTTAAAAATATTATTGTTCTACTAATAATGAAATAATATCAATTATATTTATAGGATAGCCTATTAATATAGATGAGTAGGTAATCAATAATCTGGAAATGTTTATAATTTTGATCTTCAATTGTTCCCAGAGGCTTGGTTGCCAGTCTGTATCGTTATTTTGTAGTGTTTAGTTAAAAAAAAAATAAGACACTAGAGAGGATTTTGAGACATTACCTTCCCCTACTTTTTCTCTTTGCTTCTTGACCAGGACAAAATGATCAGTTTTCTCTACCATGTTCCCCAAAGAAGCTCAGTCAGGCATTCAGGGGCTTATGGTCAAGGGTTAAGACCAAAAGAAACAACAATCAAAACATGAGCCAAATAAAGCAATCTTGCCTCAGTATACTTCAGTGGAAATTGTCAAAATGATAGAAACCTTAAAGACAAAGAAGAGAGAGAAAAGAGAGACAATAAAAAGAAGGAAGAAAGGAAGAAAGAAACAAAGAAAGAAAGAGAAGGACATGATGAAAAGTGGAATTGCATTTTGAGAAATCAAGACAGGTAGGCAAGTTCATTAAACAATCAACACACTGCTTCTATTTTCTTTGACAGCTTTCACTTTCTTATCTATCTATTTATTTATTTACTATTATTTATTCACTTTGTATCAGCACTGAAGCCCCCTCCCTTGTCTACTCCCGGTCCCACCCATCGTCCCTCTCCTTCCCCTATGCTTTTTCCCTAGAACCCTGATTGGGGAGGACCTCCTCCCCTTCTCTCTGATCCTGGCCTACCAGGTCTTATCAAGGTTGGCTGCTGCATCTTCTTCTGTGGTCTGGCAAGGCTGCACCCTCAGGGGGAGGTGATCAAAGAACCAGCCACTAAGTTCATGTCAGAGACAGTCCCTGTTACCTTACTAAACTAAGCATTCTAGGTGTTCCTCTGAACAGGGGGCCTAGGTCATCTCCATGCAAGGACTTCGGTTGGAATATTGATGTCTGCAGGACCTCCTGGGCCCAGGATTTTTGGCTTTGTTTTTCTCCTTCTAGGGTTCTTGTCCCCTCAGGTCTTTCTATCTTCTTCTTCTTCCATAAGGCATCTGCCAAAATTTGGCTATGAATCTCAGTATCCTCTTCTATACCCTGGTGGGTACAGTCTTTCAGAGATCCTCCATGGAAGGCTCTTGTCCTGTTCCTTGTCTTCTCCTACTTCTGTCTGTTCTGTTTGCCCTTATGAGTGAGGATTAAACATCTTCCCTAAGGTCCTCCTTGTTGTTTAGCTTCTTTAGAACTATAGATTTTAGTATGTTTATCCTATATTATATATCTAACACTCACTTATAAGTGGGTACATTCCTAACGTGTCTTCCTGTTTCTTGGTTACCTCACTCAGGATGATCTTTTCTAGTTCCCACCATTTGCTACGGAAATAGCACTTTTTGTTTGGTTAGTTATGTTAACAATAACAACAACAAAAATGTTAGGTTCTCTTAGTTTTTTCCACTGTGCTTATTGTTTGTATGTGTGCTTTACTTTATTTTATATATAATTAATTTTTCTTTTAATTTGCCATAATAATCAAGCCTTCTATTGAATTAAGTTTCAGTTCTTTCTTTTCCTGGAGACCCCTCTAAAGTGCCTCTCCTTTGAATCTTTTCACATAATAATATCTTTGATATTTAATAAGTGTATTAAGTATTCTTTTTCCTAATTTATTTTTTTTAATTTATTCACTTTACATCCAGATTGTAGCTCCTTCCTTCCTCTCATTCTGGTCCACTCTCCCTCCTCCTTCTTCGCCTCTTCTCCTTCCCCTAATCCTCAGAAAGATGATGTCCTCCCTTACCAACTGACCACAGCCTATCAATTTTATTAGGTTAAAATGACAATTAGTCTAACCAGTGAAAGCATTTTAGTTATCTGTATATCACATAGGCTATAAATCACAAATTTTTCCAGAGTGTAATCATTTAGTGAAAAAGTTTCCCTGTGTCTCTGGGTTTTCATTTAACGACTAAGGCAGCTTAGCACACTCACTGATGGTCTTTTCCTTCCTTCTATTTTATTTTTCCTAAACTCTTCCATATTTATCCTCATCACTCACACGTTCTTGACAGGGATAGTGTGACGGAAGTCAACATGCTCTTTTAGGCATCAACCTCTTCCACTCCCAGCCATTGTCTGATATTGTGCATTCTGAATTTCAGGAGCTTTGAAAAGGTAATCTCACTCCTATTAAAAACTCACCAATATTTCTAAAGCCTTCTATAATAATCATGCTGGTGGGATAACCAGTCCATGACCTCATCCTCTCTCTTACTACTTCTCCTTCCTGGTCTTCCATTTTCTTCCTCTAACTCCTCTCTCTTCTCCCTTTTCCTTTCTCCCCTAGTTCCTTCTTCTCTTTCTATCTCTCCCTGTACTCCCCTCCACACAATTTCCTCTTCTCTTCTCTGTTTTTTATATGCTAATAGCATCTTGACAGATTCCTGTGAGTGAATATAAGCAAATCCAGTGAATAAAAGCAAATTCCTTTCTAATTTTGAACAAATGCTAATTTATTCTAAAATGCATTACTCTAGAATTTTTATTGCTGTGTTTCAATGTTAATGTACAAAGATGGCGATTATAAATATGTGTATTTTAAAATTTGAACCAAGAAAAAAATGCTCCACTTGTTCAATATTAGACAAAGTAATATTTAAACCATAAAATAAATGACTACAAACTGCAAGGATTAAGTTACACTTCCTGATTTTATTCTTTATCTCAATTTCTTGAATTTCTTAAATCACTAGTTCTTGTTATGGTTTTGATTCAGCTATAAATTTTTTAGCATTATTGTCCAACTGTTCTTCTAATGATTCACATAAAATTCAAATTTATTATAGTTGGAGACATTCTATCATTAGTTCACTTTCCTTCTGTTGTAGATGGCCAACGTACTTTCTACTTAGTGAGACAAAGTTACAATGTCACAGCAGCAAATAAGAGAAGAGAGCACACAGTTTATTGAAGGAAAAAAAAGGATTAGGAGCCAGTTTAATTTGATATTGGGGTAAGCTATTTCAACTCTATCAAACGTACTCATGATTTCTAAAATAAGATTTGTAGGTATTCTTCTTAACATTTTTATGAAACTTCCCTAGCAATTTAAAACATTTACAGTTATAAGAAACTTAATACCTAAAATAATTATATGAGAACATTTGAAAAAAGAGATTTCTATTTTGTGTTGTTCAAATGAACTAATTTATCTTCAAGAATGTCCTCAACAGACCTACCTTTTGTCTGGATTTTAGTATTACAATTTAAAAGTGCTTCTAATATGAATGACTGAGGAACTGAAGTAAATTTTTTTCTTATGCTTTGACAAGTCTATACTTGTTGAATTGATTTACAGTGGTTCTATGAATTTCATATGTTACTAGATCAGACCTTGGATATGTAAAAATCTTGATTTTTTTAAAGGATGCTGAAAAGTTCTCTTTAATATACCCACTAATATAGTCTGGGTTATTCAGTTGGTGAGCTGGGTCTTCACAACATAGGCTTCTTTATTTACTTCATTTATTAAATAGTAAATGCCTTTCAACTAATCATCCCAGGATGAGATGATAGGAATGAAAATTCATACATTCAAAGAACATCTGATGAGTTTTGACAGATGCCCTATTATCTAGGAAATATTTTTACCATGTAACTCAGACACCATGAGCAAATACCAATCATCTAAATAGGATGTATCTTATTAATAACAAGTAGAAGAGGTTTGCAACAAAGCTTTTAAAGCTTTACCATGTGTCTGCTACATAATTTACTATTCAGACATCAGTACAATTTTAAGGATACCAAATTCTGAAGTTCAATAATTTTACTGGTCTGGCTATAGTATTAAACCCATATTTTACTAAATGTAATGCTATTTGCTGCTACGGATCACTTACATGTTAATTGCAATCTGGGCAGAAGTCCAGAAAAAGTCCAACCATTTCCTAGAATCCAAAATGCCTAACTGAATAATGTTTAAATGTTCTAAGTCATAGATGATACAATATCTCTTAATAATGTTATGCAACGATTTCCATAAAAGCAGATGGCTGAACTGAACTATATAAGGCTCAAAAACATTTTGTTCCTCAAATGAATAAAGAAATGCATGTTTTGTATTGCAGAGAAGTAAGACAAGAACCTTGTATATAGTAGATAAGTGATCTACCACCAAACCACATCCCAATTACATAAAATATTTTTTATGAGAATCTAAAAATTACATGCATTAGAAGAATATTAATAAGCCAAATGTTTTAATACTTGCCCTTATTACCAATACTTAGGAAACTAAGGTACATATGTCTTTATATATTCCAGGTCAGCCTGGTCTACATGGTAAATTTTAGATGATCCAAAATACATAATGAGATCATGTCTCAAAACAATCAATAAAAAGCATACTAATACTCTCTTAAGACAAATCACTTCTATGATGAACTTGTAACAAGTTTCAGAGAATCTTGCTAAAAACCCTTATTTGTGTATACTTTTAGGTACTATAATTATTCAAAAAAATGGATGAAGTCACAATGTCAAAGATAATGTAAAGTTGATTAACATGTTCTGTCTGGGTATTATTTCAGGTTCCATTGCCTCAGGAAGACAAGCTTGGCTAGGTTCAGCATCAGTGCATTCCATAAAAATATCTCCTGGGAGGATATGGGGATGATCATAGCTGAAACCCTGGGAGCAGGGGTCATTGAGACTCGAGAGGCCACCCTCTAACCAGACTGGACTTCTGGTGGAGAGAGGGGAACAGGAACCTACCTACAAAAATTTCCATCCAGAATTCATTTTGCCTTCAGAATATGTATTTATATACAAAAATTAAAATACCAACCATTCTATTTTACCAATAAAGACTCCGGAGCCAGATGCTAGGGTGAAAACCTGCTAGCCCAGAGAGGCAAAGAAAGCACCCAGCTGACCTTCCTTCTCAGCTTAGGTAGGAATGGAAAAAACCCACAAGACTCACTAGCACAACAGCCAACCGAGAAGAAAACGTGAAAAAACCTAAGGCCAAAGGGTTACTAACTCAAAGCCCAAAAATTCAGGGAGCTGAGGCGCTGAAGCCTAAACTAAAGCCACAGCTTAAGATTTAAGCCTTTTGTACTTTCCCATGATACCTTAAATACCTTTCAACTCAAAAAGTCTCTCTTACTCTTTAATCTCTAACATCCAGTTTATTGCTCTGCCTCTTTACCTAGGTTAACTTCATTAAATCTGGTGTACAGAAGCTCTTGGATTAACAGTGTGGGCTCGGGCTGGCTGAACCACAACATAGTCACTTATTTACAACAAACAGAAGGGTCTTGGATTAAAGGTGTGTGATAGGACTCAACCACACCAAACAAGATACAGGGTGTTAAAGTTCACAATTTTGGGATTCACAATGGGATCAAATATTCTGCATCAAGGATATGTAGGGATTAAGATAAAGCAGAGATCAAGGGAATGTGCAACTGATGTCTGGCCCAACATGAAACCCACTCCATGGGAGAGAGTCAACCCCTGAAACTGCTGAGGATGTCCTTTCTTCTTTCTTTTCTTTTCGTTTTTAAATTTTTTTTAAATATTATTTACAGTTTATTAACTTTCTATCCCAGCTGTATCTCACTCCCTCATTCCCTCCCAATCCCACTCTCCCTCCCTCATCTCCTCCCTGCCCTTTTCCAAGTCCACTGATAGGGGAGGACCTCCTTCCCTTTCATCTGACCCTGGTTTATCAGGTATCTTCAGGACTCCTGCAATGTCCTCTTCTGTGGCATATCAGGGCTGCTCCTCCCTTGGGGAGGGGGGGTGTCAAAGAGCTTGCCATTGAGCTCATGTCTGAAATAGTCCCTGTTCCCTTTACTAGGATACCCACTTAGATACTGAGCTACCATGGGCTACATTTGAGCAGAGGTTCTAGGTTATATCCATACATGATCCTTGGTTGAAGAAACAGTCTCATCAAAGAACCCTGTGTCCAGATATATTTGGTCCCTGTGGAACTCTTGTCCTCTTCAGGTCATATTAACTCTCCATTTCTTTCTTATGATTCCCTGCACTCTTCCGAAAGTTTAGTTATGAGTCTTAGTATCTGCTTTGATACACTGCTGGGTAGAGTCTTTCAGAGGCCCACTGTGGTAGGCTGTGTTTGCAGACAGGTCTCATGTATGACTACCCTCTAAGAGGTTTTGCCCAACAATGGATTGAAACAGAAACTAAGACTCACAGCCAAACTTTGGGTGAATCTAAGGAGCCTTGCTGAAGCATTGCGTGTGGAGGGGGTTGGGGATGATAGAATGACCTGGAGCTCCACAAGAAGACCAACAATCCCAACTAACCTGAGCCCAAAGGGTCTTGCAGACACTGAAACACCAACCAAAAGCCATGCGTGGACTAAACCCAAACCCTCTACACATTTATATCCAATGGGCTGCTTAGCCTCCATGTGGGTCCCCAACCCCCCAAAGGGGATAGTGGCTGTGTTTGACATGGTCTCTGTTACATGCCTTTTGATCATTTCACCCTGGCATGGCTACCATGCCAGGACACTGTAAAAGAGGAAGTAAACAGTCCCGATGAGACTGTATGTGTGGGGTGGGTTTACATGGGTAGATCTCTTAAGGGCAGGGGAGGTGCTATAGGGGGATGATAAAAGAGGGACAGAGGGAAGGGACCAGGAGAAGAGGAGCGAGGGAGCTAGAATTGGGATATAAAGTGAATAACTAATTCATTTTTTAAAAGAGGGCTATAAAAAAAAAAGAAAAAGAAAAAGAAAAGGAAAAAAACAAAAAAAACAAAGCCCCAAATAGCCAGCCAATAATCCAATTGAGAAATGGGCTTTGGAACTGAATGGAGAAATTTCAAAATAATAAAGAAAAGAATCCCAGTACTTGGGAGACAGATGCAGGCAGATCTCTGAGTTCGAGGCCAGCCTAGTCTACAAAGTGAGTCTGGACTACACAGGGGAACCACTTAAAAATTAAAATTAAAAAAAAAGAAAGAAAAACATAATATAAAAGGAAACACTAGGTAAGAAATACCTTAAAATGTGTTCAACATCTTTATCAACTGGAAATTAAAACTATCTGGAAATTTTATCTTATGCCAATCAGAATGAATAAGATCAAGAAAACAATCAGAACAAACACTGGCAATTATGAAAAGAAAGGGGACATTTTGGTGGGATTTCAAATTGGTGCAGCCACTATTGAAATCAGTGTGAATGAGTTCTAAAAGGCTTGATATCACTTACCAGAGATAATGCTCACCCATGCTCATTGCCTGCTCTACACAGAGCAGGTAGTAAATAAACAATTCAAATATCCTTCAACTTATGAATAGATGATCAAAATGTGGTACACATAACAGAATCTGTTCAGCTGAAAAGAAAAATGAATGCATCAAATATGCAGATAAATGTATGGAAGTAGAAAAAACACTGAGCAAGACCCAGATAGGCAAATGCTGCATAGTCTCTTATTTGTGGATCATAGCCCCAAATCAATGCTCAGTTGTGACTAAATCATCTGAAGTAACCAATGAAGCTAGCGAACTAGAAAGTGATCACAGAGTAGTGCTAGAGAGGTAAGCAGTAGTAGGGGAAGGTGAGAGTTGACTTTCACTAGGCTTGGGGAGGAAGGATAAGAAAGAAGGAGGTGAAGGGAGGAGAGGTAAATTAACAAGGATGTTTGAAAAAGCCATGAGAAAACATTATTTTATAAGCGTCCTTATAAATGTATACGTGTGTATTTTGTACTCTTTATTTCATTATTATTTTGTTGTTTTGTAGTTTTCTGCTGCTGCTCCTCAAAGGGGTTGCACTCTCTAATAACAGCAAAACAGTGCCACACATGTGGAACTTTTCCTTTGAGTTGTGGGTCTGAGTAATACAAGGGTCTCTAACCAAAATATAAAGTATTGCCATTGACTGTGTTGCTTTCCAGAGGCTGCAAATAAAGGGTCATGGAGGAGATGAGGGAGCGATGGTGGGATTGGGAGGGAATGAGGGAGTGGGTTATGGCTGGGATACAAAGCACATAATATGTGATTAAAAAAAAGATGCTCAATTCTCATTCAGAAAGGCAAATGGGTTAGACATCGGGAGAAGGTAAAAACAATGCACAAGACAGGAGCCTACCACAGAGGGCCTCTGAAAGATTCTACCCAGCAGGATATTAAAGTGGATTCTGAGACTCATAGCCAAACTTTGGGCAGAGTGCAGGGAATCTTATGAAAGAAGGGGGAGATAGAAAGACCTGGAGGGGTCTGGAGCTCCACAAGGAGAACAACAGAATCAAAAAATCTGGGCACAAGGGTCTTCTCTGAGACTGATACCCCAACCAAGGAAAATTCATGGGATAACCTAGAACCCCTGTATCCTGTGGCAGCTCAGTCTCCAAACTGAACTCCTAGGAAGGGGAACAGGAGCTGTCTCTGATGTGAACTCAGTGGCTGGCTCTTTGATCACCTCCCCCTGAGGTAGGGGTGCAGCAGCCTTACCAGGCCACAGAGGAAGACTATGAAAGATAGTCCTGATGAGACCTGATAGGCTAGGGTCAGATGGAAAGGGAGGAGATCCTCCCCTATCAGTGGACTGGGGAGGGGACATGGGAGGAAATGAGGGAGGGGATGAGGGTGGAGGCTGCAGCTGGGATACAAAGTGAATAAACTGTAATAAATAAAAAAAACATTGTTAAAAAAAGACACTATTGCTGAAGACACTGAACACTTCTCGATAGTGTAACAATGCAATTGCTGTAGTAGCAATATATCGCCAATAGTGGCCCTTTACTCGTTTATAACAAATAGAGGTGGACTGTGACCTTCTCAAAAAGAAGGACGTCTTCCTTAGTACTGTAAACTTAGCCAACTAAACATGTTTGGAGTATACAGACATGAAAGCTGATCCTTCTCCAGCCATTTTCCTTAACACAGTTTCTGACTCATTTCTAAATACTTATTCTTATACTACAGATAAATGCAGCTATCAGCCATTATCCATGATCCTTTCTTGAAACAGACTATTGCAAAGATGGACAGTAGGTCAAAATGCAGATAATACATGACCTTGGGGTGTCCAATTCTAATGGATGCCTCTTCAACACAATCTCTATGCTTAAGTTGAGAGGAAGTCCTGTAATTTTAAGCAGAAGATTATAAGAGCTTGAAGTCCTACTCTTAGATTGGCTCTTCTAGACATAATAGGCTACATATCTTCCTTTGATAAATTTGTTTGCAGGTAGTTCTCTCTAGGGTTATTAGTTACTGAATTATTTTTAAATAAAAAGTAAACACTTGAGAAACAATCCCAATGAACAGATAGCACTTCTGTTACATGTTGGGATGACCAGATATGTTCAAAAGTAGCTTCTTGACTTAAGAGCTGTTGAGAGAGTATGTATTATATCTTGGTCTCATTTCACCTGTATATTAAAGATGTCTAAAATAATTGAGAGTGTCTTGTTTTACAAAAAGATGATCTAGGATCCAGTTTATATAACGATGCTACTATATTTAAAGTTCAGTGAGAACTTTACACTTTTTTACACTGTAGGTTTCATGTACTCATATGTGCATTATAGAACCAGATTTAGCTGCAGTTTAAATTTCTCATTATACCTCAGGAATATGTTCTTAAGGAATAGAAAAAGGAAACCACAGATTTCATTGTTAAGTAGTGAGCCTTATGTTTTGTATGTAAATGTGATGTAAATCTAAGTTTAAAAAAGGCACTCAAGAGAGAAAAATTGGCTGAAAGTTCTTATGAAGGCCACTGTGATGACAACATAGGTTTCTTACCCTTATTCTTCTCAATTTTATTTTATTATTTTCAGATCGAATCAGCTATTCGAACATATCTGAGAATTGCCTCATTCTCTTGAATTGCATATGACTAGTTTAAAACATTCAAATGTATATTAGAATGATTTAACATAATTTTTGTATATCATTTTCAATTGTAAAACAGAGAAGAGATGGTTAAGTAAAAATAGGTCACGAGATATATTCTACGTGACAACTAACTTGCTCCATGGACAAACCCTACAATCAGGGCCAAAGAAAAGAACATTTTCACTTATATTGAGTAATTTTCCAAGCTACAAGTGCAGATTTCCATACAAGACACAGCAAGGCCAGGTGAAACTTCTTGTAGAAGAGAATTAGAATCAGAATTCATTTTAAAGCTGTGTAGAGGATACAAAGGCAGGCAGATCTGTCTGAGTATGACACCAGCCTGGTTTGCCCAATGGGTTCCAGGCTGGCCAGGGATAGAATCAAATGCTGTCAGAAAAAAGAGAAAAAGAAAAAAAAAAAGAAAAAATAAGAAGAGACCATATCTCAGCCCACAAATTCAGCAGAAATCCTCTGCTCTACTGGAGGTCATGCTTGTATCCAGAATGCTGGTAACACCCTAATGACAGATGTCCAGTGGTTCCTCAGAGACCACCTAGCTTTCCCAACTGCTTCCTGCAGAAGGCCACTATTTTAAGGGAGGCCGTGCTGATACCGAGAACCCCATGTAAACCGTACATAAAGCATGCCAACAATTTTTAGAGCCTGCCCGGCTTTCCCAACAGCATGCCTCTCCTCATCTCTATATGCTGCCTCACAAATGCAGCCAAAGATACTGATGTACAGAGTTTATGCCAGGACCTGGGAACCTAAACACCATACCAGTATCCAGAACCCCACAGGCCACACTGGTATGCAGAATTCCAGAACCTCCTTGTTTTACCAGAAGACACACACATACCTGAAATCCAAAAGACCATGCCAGCATCCAGAACCCCAGAGGTCATGCAGGCCAAAAAAAATCCCTAGCAGAGATACCCTACCAGACATAACGACTCATCATGATAACCACCTGAAAGGAAACAGAAACCAAAGGCAAAGAATATCCATCCAACAAAGATAAGCTCAGAAACCAGGGTCTAAACTCCAAACCCAAACCCAGATGCCAGCATAAGAACGCAATCAACAGTAGTAAGGGTAATATGGAACTACCAGAGCCTTGCTATCCAGCTATAGCAAGTTCTGGATCTCCCAACACAGCTGAAGCCCAAGAAAGTGACCTTAAAACCATTTTTAATTTATTATTTTAATTTATTATGATTTATTCACTTTGTATCTCAGCTGCAGCCTCCTCCATCCCTGTTCCCCTCCCATGCCCCTTTCCCAGTCCACTGATAGGGGACGTCCTCCTCCCCTTCCATCTGACCCTAGTCTATCATCAACACTGGCTGCATTGTCCTCCTTTGTAGCCTGGTAAGGCTGCTGCACCTCAGGAGGAGGTGATCAAAGAAGCTGCCACTGAGTTCATGTCAGAGACAGTCCCTGCTCGCCTTTAAAAAAAAAAAAAATGTTAAAGGCCCTTAAAGAGGAAATGAACAAATTCCTTAAAAAATCCAGGAAAACACAAACAATGAGAAAAATAAATAAATCCCTTAAAAACAAAATCAAAATCAAACAAACAAAAAAGAAGAAACCAGTGAAGGAAATGAACAAAGCTGTTCAAGACCTAAAACCGAAAATAAGAACAATTTAGAAAATCCAAACTGGGGGACTCCTAAAAATGGAAAAATCGAACAGGAGCTACAAACACAAGCATCACCAACAAAATGCAAGAGATGGGAAAGAGAATCTCAGGCATAGAAAATACAATGACAAAAACTGATACATTACTCAATGAAAATGTTAAATCCAGAAACATTCCTGACACTAAACATCCAGGAATATGGGACACCATGAAATGATCAAACGTAAGAATAGCAGAAATAGAAGAAAATGATGAATCCCAGCTCTAAAACCCAGAAAATATTTTTAACAATAGTAGAAGAAGATTTCCATAACTTTAAGAAGCACATGCCTAAAAAGATACAAGAAGGTTAAAGAACACCAAGTAGAATAAAACAAAAAGGATAGCCCCCACTCCACAACAAAACAGTCAAAGAACCAAAGGTGCAGAACAAATTGGTAGGAGCGCAAATCTGAATAATGACTTTGGAAATCAATCTGATGATTTCTCAGAAAACTGGAATTAGATATGTCAGTCCTGGGCATATATACAAAAGATGCTCCACCATACAACAAGGGTGTTCGCTCAACTATGGTCATAGCAGCTATGTTTGTCATAGGCAGAATGTGGAAACAACCTAGACATCTCTCAACCAAAGAGTGAACATAGTAACTGTGGTACATTTTCACAATGGAATATTACTCAGCAATTAAAAAAAAGGAAATTTGAATAGTCTGTGGGCTTCCTCTGAGCAGGAAGTCTAGATTCTCTCCTCGCATGTTCCTTGGTAGGAGTATCTGTCTCTGCCAGTCTCCTTGGGACAAGGTATTATGGTTCTATTGGTCTCTTTGTGGAGTTCCTGTTCCCTCCAGAAGAGGGAGCTCTTCTGCCATAAGGTTTCCTATACTCTACCCAAAGTTTGGCTCTGAGATCACCTCCTCCTGTGGGGTGCAGCCTTGCCAGGCCACAGAGGAAGATGATGCAATCAGCCTTGATGAGATCTGATAGGCTAGGGTCAGATAGAAGAGAAGGTCCTCCCCTATCAGTGGACTAGGGAAGGGGCATACGGGGAGAAAAGCAAGAGTGGGTTGGACTTGCAGGAAATGAGTGAGGGGGCTACAGCAGAGATACAAAGTGCATTACCTGTATTAGATAGATAGATAGATAGATAGATAGATAGATAGATAGATAGATAGATAGATAGATAGATAGATAGATAGATAGATAGATAGATAGATGATAGATAGATGATAGATAGATAGATAGATAGATAGAATCACACATACACACACACACATACAAACCACACAAGGAAATTGTGACATTTACAGGTAAGTGGATGGAACTAGAAAAGATCATCCTGACTGAGGTTAGCCAAAACAAGAAAGAAAGGCATGGTATGTATTCAGTTATAAGTAGATAATAGCCATCTGATACAGGATAACCATACTAAAATCCACAGACCTCAAGAAGCTAAATAACAAGGAGGACCCTTAAGAGGATGCTTAATTATCATTCAGAAGTGCAAATAGAATAGACATTGTAATCTGTTGAAGAGAGGGAACAGGATAAGAGCCTACCATAGATGTCCTCTGAAAGACTGCACTCAGCAGGGAAAAGAAGCATATTATGAAACTCACAGCCAAATTTTGGCAGAGCACAGGTAGTCTTATGGAAGAGTGGGGTGATAGAAGCACATGGAGTGGAAAGGAGCTTTACAGGGAGACCAACAAAGCCTAAAAATCTGGGTCTCGGGATCCTGCCAAGAGTGATGCACCAACCAAGGACCTAAATGCATGGAGAGGACCTAAATCTCCTGCTCAGATGTAGCTGACAGCCAGCTCAGTCTTCATGTGGGTGACCTATAAAAGGAATCAGGGGTTATCTTTGATAAGTACTCTGTTACCTGCTCTTTGATCACTTCGGCCTGGCAGGGAGGCCCTGTGAGACCCCAGAGGAAGAGGATCCAGGCAGTCCTTATGAGATTTTACAGGCTCCTTGGCCAGATAGTAGGGGAAGAGGGCTTCTCCTTTCTGTGGTCTAGGTGAGAGAGTTAGGAATGAAAAGGAAGGGAGGGTGAGACTGGGAGGAGATAAAGGAGGAGTTACAATCAGGATATAAAGTGAATACATTATAAAAATTATATATATATATAACTACATAATATATATAACTACAACATATATATGTCTATATACATATGGATATGTACATATATACATATACACACATATATATACATTCCATATATATATATATATATATATATATATATATATATATGGAATGTAAAAGCTGCAAGGGAAAATCCAAGTAGCATATAAAAGCAGACCTAAAGAGAATATTACCTTACATTTCAATGGAGACTTCAATACCACACTGTTAACATGAACAGGCCATCCAGACAAAACAAACAGAGAAATAATGGAGCTAAGAAATGTTTGGCAATGGACCTAGCAGACATCTACAGAACATTTCACCCAAACACAAAAGAATATACCTTCTCATCATCTCACGGAACTCCTAAATTGACCACATAGTCTGTTACACAGCAAGTCTTCACTGATCCAATAAAATTGAAATAACCCTTTGTATCCTATCAGATCTTCATGGATTAAAGCTGCATTTCAACAATAAAAAAAGACAACAGAAAGGCTACCAGTTCTTTGAAACTGAACGAGTCTTTACTGAATGACAACTGAGTCAAGGGAGAAATAAACAAAAAATTAAAGCCATCCTAGAAGTCAGTGATAATGAATGAACAACATACCTAAACTTACGAGACAAAATGAAAGCACGGTTAAAAAGAAAGTTCATAGCACTAAGCACCATTACAAAGAAATTAAGGAGGTTTCATACCAAAAACTTAACAGCATATTTGAAATCTCCAAAAGAAAAAGAAGCAAGCACACACAAAATGAATAGACAGCAGGGAATAATCAGCCTCAAGGCTGAGAGAGAGAGAGAGAGAGAGAGAGAGAGAGAGAGAGAGAGAGAGAGAGAGAGAGAGAGAGAGAGAGAGAGAGAGAGGAAAGAGAGAGGGAGACAGAAAGAAGAAAAGAAAAAAATCAAAGAGGGAAAGAAGATAATGTAAAGAATCAATGAAAGAAAGGGTTGGTTCTTTGAGAAAACCAATAAGATAAAATGAAAATCCCTTATCCAAGCTAACTAAAAGGCAGTGAAAGAATATCCAAATTAATAAAAACAAAATCAAAAGGGGGTACATAACAACAGGCAGTAAGAAAATCTAAAGAATCTTTAAGTCATACTTCAGAAACATGTATTACACAAAACTGAAAAGTCTAAAAGAAATGGAAAATTTTCTTGATAGACACTATTTACCAAAGTTAAATCAAAATCAGATAAACAATTCAAATAGTCCTCTGACAGAGGGCGAGAAGTAATGATAGTTCTGGGGGAGGTTGTTGAGACTTGGGGAGAACAAGAGCTCCACAAAGACCAAACTGAGCAGCGCACAGGGGTCTTGTATGAGACGGTTTCTACAATCAAGAACCATGTGTGGATGTGGCCTGGAATCCCCGCACAGATGGGGCCCATGATAGCTTGGTGTAGGACTGAAGACCCTATTCAGGGAAACAGGGACTGTTTCAGTCATGATCCTGATGGCTGACTTTTTGACCCTCCCCCATACAAACCAGGGAGTGACAGACTGGCTAGATCCCAGGGGAGGATATTGCAGCCAGCCCTGAGGAGACAGGAAAAGCTGGGGTTGGATGGAAGGGAAGGACATCCTCCCCTGTTGGTGGACTTGGAGGGGGCAGGGAGGAGGGAGATGAGGGAGGGAGTGGGAGGGTAGGAGGGAATGAGGGAGGGGGCTACGCCTGGGATTCAAAGTACCTAACCTGTGATTGAGATAAAAATAAATAAATTAAAAAAAAGACCTCTTCTTTCTTTAATTGATATATGTGTATGTATTTAGAAATATATATATATATATGTGTATGTATGTATTTAGGGAAATATATATTTATTTTATACATACATTTTATACATATTTATACATAGTATGTATTTATATATAATATAACATGTAATATTAATGTACAATTATATTATATAGTTATATTATTATAAATATATAAAGTTAAATGAATATATATTTTATATTAAAACAAATATATAGTTTCCTAAAAACATACTACATCCTGCCCAGTCTCTACAGTGTCACTTGTGTGCATGTTTTCAGGCTAACTATTTGATTTTGGATAACTGATTAATGTTGTTTTCCTTGGGGAAGACTATGCCTCCTATTATGCCTTCCTCAATTATCTCTAGTTTTTGTCGAGGATTGAGACCTTATGAGCCATCCTCCATGATGCTAGCATGTTTATAGGTTCCATCCTTGTCCAGGTCACATTTATTCAGCCATATGTGAGACCTCATGTGTATTTATTTTGACATTTCTTAGGGACAGAATCTCACAGCAAACTCCTGGACCCTCTGGCTATTATAATCTTTCCACCCCTCTTGCAAAATGATCTTTGAGTTTTAGGTACAACAGTTGTGTTATAGATACATTAACTAATACTAGATCTCATAACTGTGTTTTGATTGGTTTTAGCTTTCTACAATGTTATCCATTTGCTGCTTCTGCAAAAATAAAATGTTTCTTGATGAGGGGGAGAAATACAAAATCTGTGGTTATGAGGACAAATAGTTGAGTTAGTTAGGGTTCCGCTTATTTAGTAAAATGCTTGATGTACGTTCTTCTCCAAAATCCATAATTTTACAAGTCATGCAAAGTTGGCCAGTTTCTTTTATCACCATGATTTCCTCTTGTTGAGTAAATTTAAGTCCTAGTAGAGAGCTGTTAGTTACTACCAAGGTATGCATACCACTACTGAACCCCCACAGTTAGTGAGTCATGATGTCCCTTGTTTTAGTTCATAGGTGTCATAGGGAAGGTAAGTTCATTGGTTGTTTCCATCCTTTGGAAACTTGGATTGCACTTTTTGGTATCATAAAACTGAATTCTCATGGTGAAAGAGTTCGTGCAATTTTCAGCTCAGAGGCCTTGAATCTCTGTGTCCAAAGTACATGCATCTTTAAAAACAGGATCCTAACTTGAAATTTTTGGGGAGGAGGACAAACAATGGAAATAGCAATAGTCTATTCCCAGACCAATCCTTATTCACTGTTATTAGAACAGCAAACTAATCCAGCTACTCAGGATATCTGTGTGGCAAATCCTCAAAAATATAAAAATAAGTCTATTATGTGACGCAGCTATACCATTCACTGGTATATGCCCAAAGCCCTTAATATACTCCTCCACAGATACTTGATTCTCCATGTTCAGTGTGGAGTATTCAATGTAGCATTCAGAATAAATTTCCTGGTTGTTTTGTTTCAGGATGTCTTCAGATTTAACATTTTATTTCACAGTTATCCAGTTTTTCTATAGAGTCTTCAGTGCCTGAGATTCTCTCTTTCATCTTCTTTATTCTCTTGCTGAGGGTTGATTCAGAGTGCATTTTCCTTAATTTTAATCAAGTATATATTGTTATTATTAAATACTAACTTATAAACGTAATATTAACTAATGCAGTAAAAATTTTGTCACTACAGAGAATCTAATGAGTCAGTATTAGCCCATTCAGAGCAGGGATGGATTTGTAACAAAACATTTTCCAGCCGTGAAATTAGCTCATTGACAGTCGGACTACAAACATATCTGTGTTGGAAAAATAACCTAACTTAACCTAACTACTAGCTGCTATCATCTGGAGAATGCCTCAGCTGGCTAATGCCTATGCTGGCAGGTGATCAGTCACAATTTCTAGGGCAACACACACACAAACACACACACATATGAAGGTTATTAGCATGCATCACAATCATAAGAGAAAACTTGAGTATCGTGAGCACACTTCTATCCCTGAACTTCTAAAAGCCTTTGTTTCCAAAAGCATATTTTTATTCAATTTGGGGAGTATTTTATAGCTCTCCACTTTGTAATTAGCTTGGAAGTTGATTATGTCTATTGAAACTACAGGAAACAAGCTATTAATTATAGACTTAAATCAAAACTGATAGGAGCATCAATAATTTTACTGAAATTTCCTCAATACAGTCTAAATCAGAAAGCCTTACATAGGCATTCTAGGAGAAAGAGTAATTTTTTTTGCCTTTAAACATAGAGACAGCACATTGATTGCCTCTCAGGAAGACAGGAAAATATTCAAGTGAAATAGATATTTCACTATAGAAATTTATCATTTCTAAAAGTGGCATATATAATTTTTGGTGCTCACCATACATATTTCAAGCAATATATTTTGATGTGAAAAACCCCAGAATATAAATGCATTAAATATCCAGCAATAAATACTCTATCTAATTAAAAGTAGTTTTTTTTCTCTACTTTCCTTATTTTACTCAAAATGTTCACTGCAAGACTATTTAGGGTTATACATGCTTCTTGGATGGAGGGAGAGCAGAACTAAGGAAGCTTGGCACTAGCTAAGTTCATTTCTTTGTTTTTAAGTAATCTATTTATTTTTATATTAATAACAGGTTATGTACTTTGTATCCCAGCCGTAGCCCCTTCCCTCATTCCCTTGCACTCTCCCCATCCCTCCCTCATCTTCTCCCTGATCCGCTCAAAGTCCAATGATAGGGGAGGACCTCCCCCACTTCCATCTAACCCTAGTTTATCTTGTCTCTTCAGGGCTGGATGCAATGTCCTCTTCTGGGATCTAGCTAAGCTGCTTCTCCCTTGGGGTGGGGGTGGGGGAGAGGGTCGAAGAGCCTGCCATTGAGTTCATGACAGAAATAGTCCCTGTTCCCCTTACTAGGGTACCCAGTTGGGTACTGAGCTACTATGGGCCACATCCGAGCAGGGGTTCTAGATTATATCCATACATGGTCCTTGGTTGGAGAAACAGTCTCATAAAAGACCCCTGTACCCTGATGTCTTTGGTATTTGTGGAGCTCTTGTCCTTGCCAAGTCCTACCAACTCCCCCTTCTTTCAAATAATTCCCCGAACTCTGCCGAAGGCTTGGTTGTGAGTCTTAATATCTGCTTTGATACATTGCTAGTTAGAGTCTTTCAGAGGCCCTCTGTGGTAGGCTCCTGTCCTGTTTGTTTTCTCCTACATTCAATGTCCATCTCATTTTGTCCATCTAAGCAAGGATTGATCATCCCACCCTGGGTCCTCCTTCTCGCTTATCTTCCCTAGGTGTATAGACATCAGCATGACCATCCTATCCTATAGGTCTATATAAGTGATTATATACAAAGTGTTTCTTTCTGCTTTTGGGGTACCTTACTCAGGATGATCATTTCCAGTTCCCACCATTTGCCTGAGAATTTCATTATTTCCTCGTTTTTGATTGCTGAGTAGTATTCCATTGTGTAAAAGTACCATAATTTCTGTATCTATTCCTCAACTGAGGGACATCTGGGTTGTTTCCAGGTTCTGACTATTATGAATAAAGCTGCTACGATATGGTTGAGCAAATGTCCTTGTTGTGTACTTGAGCATCTCTATTTATCACCCTGCACAAAACTAAAGTCCAAGTGGATCAAAGACCTCAACATAAAACCAGACACAATAAACCGGTTAGAAGAAAAAGAGGGGAAGACCCTAGAACTCATTGGCACAGGAGACTACTACCTGAACAGAACACCAACAGCACAGGTTCTGAGATCGACAATCAATAAATGGGACCTCATGAAATTGAAAAGCTTCTGTAAAGCAAAAGACACTCTGATCAAAACAAAACGACTGCCTACAGACTGGGAAAGGATCTTCACCAACCCTATATCTGACAGAGGGCTAATATCCAGTAAATGGTGCTGGTCCAACTGGATATCTGTATGCAGAAAAATGAAAATAGATCCATATTTATCACCTTGCACAAAGCTAAAGTCCAAGTGGATCAAAGACCTCAACATAAAACCAGACACACTAAACCGTTTAGAAGAAAAAGTGGGAAATACCCTAGAACTCATTGGCACAGGA
>CM053759.1:43776824-43802923 GCA_028658305.1 Pachyuromys duprasi | reverse complement strand
AAGAACCATGTGTGGATGTGGCCTGGAACCCCTGCTCAGATGGGGCCCATGATAGCTCGGTGTCAGACTGAAGACCCTAGGAGGGAAACAGGGACTGTTTCAGTCATGAACTTGATGGCTGACTCTTTGACCCTCCCCCATACAAGCCGGGGAGTGACAGACTGGGTAGATCCCAGGGGAGGGCATTGCAGCCAGCCCTGAGGAGACAGGATGAGCTGGGTTTGGATGGAAGGGGAGGAGGTCCTCCCCTGTTGGTGGACTTGGAGGGGGCGGGGAGGAGGTAAGTGAGGGAGGGAGTGGGAGAGTGGGAGGGAATGAGGGAGGAGGCTATGCCTGGGATGCAAAGTACCTAACCTGTGATTGATATAAAAAATAAATAAATAAATTTTAAAAAAGATCTCCATGATATGAAAAAAAATATAAAGAACTCAAGAAATTAAAAAGGAAGAAATCATGTAATCCAATTAAAAAACGGGGTATGGAGCTAAACAGAGAACTCTCTGTAGAGGATTGTAGAACGGCAGAAAAACACTTAAAAAAATGCTCATCATCCTTAGCCATCAGGGAGATGCAAATCAAAATGACCCTGAGATTTTACCTTACACCCACCAGAATGGCTAAGATCAAAAACTCAAGTGAGAACACATGCTGGAGAGGTTGTGGAGAAAGGGGAACCCTCCTCCATTGCTGGTTGGAATGCAAACTTGTACCACCACTCTTGAAATCAATTTGGTGCTTTCTTAGACAATTAGGAATTCCTCAAGACCCAGCTACATACCATTCTTAGGCATATGTCCAAAAGATGCTCAAGTTCATTTCTTAAGCATCCAGTTCCTGAGTGTGTGAATAAATAAGTTTGTCTTTGATTTCTCTGCCATCTCTTGGGCTCATTTCCTGCTATTTGTCTTGTCCAATGTCAATGACACAACTTTTCTGTTATCTTATTATATTTTATTTTGTTATATTTTTTGAGTGAATGACTGAATGAATACCTAGCCATTAGTGCAAACTTCTGGGAAAGGGAATATTACTTATCTCTAATGATGTAACACTAGGTATATCAACTACTCCAGGATAGGCTTCAACTTCAAAAGTAGCTGACCAAAATAAAATGGACTCCATAGTTTTATGTGTGTGTGTGTGTGTATGTGTGTGTGTAGTATCATTTGGTTACAGTTTGGTGGGTTGTTTTTGTCTTTTCTGTTTTGTTGTTTTATTTTGTTTTCTTGGGTTTGGGGAGTTTTGCTGTTACATTGGGTTTCGTTTTCTGAGAAAGAGCTTAAAGTTGAGTGGGTACAGGAAAAAGAATCTGAGGGGACTTGGAGGAGGCGTACACTATGATCAAAATATATTTAAAATTAAAAATTGCTTCAATTCATTAACAGGTAAAATACAAAAGGAAAATTAGTCTAATTTGCTATACAATAGGAAGGTAGGCATGTATGAATATAAACAGGTGCATTTGTTGCTGTGTGAAATGAGATATATATTTCTTCTCTTATACTTTAAACATGAAGAATCATCATAGCTTGAAGCCACTAAACTTATTGATAATTGATCAAAGTATATCATGCTATTTTAAAAAGTTCCATAATAGTTATTTTATTTATTTATGGTACTGTTTGATTAATATATTTTAAATATATCATTGTAAAATAGTCTAAGAGTATATGCTTTTTGACAACTGATATTTTAAGAAATGTACTTTGCCTATGATATTCTAAATGAGGAAATTCTAAATGTTCATAAGTAATTGATTCACCAAGTTTTATACTCTGGAATATATAGATGTATATGATTATAATGACTCAGATATTATTGGTTTCTGTTCTCTTGATTTCATTTCCCCTTTAATTCTATCATTTTGTGTTTGTGTTCTGAAGTCAAGTTATTATATTACATACATGTTGACTACAAATTATAAAGTTTCCTCAATGAGTTCTGTTCTAATTTATAAAATTATTTATATTATCTTTATACTTTACATATTATGATAATATCTGTTTCTTTAACTTTATTTCAATCAAATGTGTGCATATTTTCAAATTTTCAAGTTTTTTGTAAGTACACAAAAGTGTACTTTTTAAAATTCTGTTCATTTTTGCTATGACCTTTGAATTCAAGAACACCCTTATTTTATTGTATTTTCCCTCAGATTTCTATTGATGCCAGTTTTTCATTAATTTTTATCTGTGTTTCCTTAGATTGTTATGAATGAAGGCACTTCTTACTGTATATTTGCTGCCTATTTAGAACTATTTTAAATTAAATATTGTGTTATTGTATAAAATGTTGCTATGACATCAACATATTAAATTAGTGGTCTAAAATATGCTTTACTAAGAATCCACTTATGTAATGTGAGAGAACTCTGCATATTTAAGCTATCACATTAGAAAATTCATATATTTTCAGCTTATTATTTGAGACAAAAAATACTAAAGCTTCAGTTGGTCATTTCTGAAGTTTGTAAAATAGCTAAAATGGTAGAAGTAAAGTGATTAGATCACAGTGACTAAAGTGGTAGAAGTGTTTAGATCACAGTAACTCTGTCTCATGTATGTTCACTGAATCAGAGCCACAAAAAATATCGTCTTTGCTGTGGAATTAAAAAAAATCTTGTCATTTATCTATTTCCATGTCTCCTACCACTATGTATGATCTTATAAGTAAGCCGTGACTACTAACAAAACCACACCACCTCTTTAGAGATTTTCTCTTCCTTTCACCTTTTCTACTTTCATTCTCTGACATGAGATTAGTGGCTGGCTCTGTGATCACCTCCCGCTGAGGAAGGAGCCTTGCCAGGCCACAGAGAAAGATGATACAGCCAGTCCTGATGAGACCAGATAGGCCAGGTTCAGATAGAAGGGGAAAAGGTCCTCCCCTATCAGGGGACTAGGGAAAGGGCATGTGAAGAGAAGAGAGAGGGAGGGTGAGACTAAAAGGAGACAAAGTAGGTGGTTAAAGAGGGGGATACAAAGTGAATAAATTGTAATAAATAAACTATTTAATTAATTAAATAAGATTTTTTCTGGGTGAAGAAACATCTGGAAAATCAAGATGCTCTATTCAATATAGTTTTATTATATAATTTTATTATTAATTTGATTAGATCTTTATCATTTGATCCCGAATTCCACTTTGTGTTTGCTGGGTAGAGAACCATTTTCACTTGAATAACTTGGCTACCCTGCTGTCCTAAAGAAATTTTCTGTGTTATTACCTGATTTTAATTGTTAAATACTACATAACATCCAGAGTACCTGAGGGTTTCCTATATAATCTCTTCATGTTTATTTATGTGCCTACTCTAGTAAGCCTAACCTTATCCTTTTAATGATTTGTTTAATACTTCATATTAGAAAAGGAAGCTATCTGATTTTATGGGAATCATAGAATAAAATGGCTCCCACAGAGTCTACAAAGGTGTAAGAGATAAAACATACACTTGGAGAATATATCTCAAGAAGATGCATTGTTTTATCCTAAGAGAAATATTATGTAGGACAGGACCCATTGAGATGAAAATCTAACATTGTGATAGTAACCACTGAAAGCATATGAACAGATTGAATCAATTTCTATCACGAGTATCTGAATAATTAAGACCACCCTCTAACTAGACTGGAATCCTAGTGGAGGGAGGGGAACACTAGCCCACCCACAAAAACTTTGACCCAAAATTTACCCTACCTCCAATGTGCAGGGAAAAATATAAAGAAGAGACAGGGGGAATGTCCAACCAATGACTGGCCCAACCTGAGACCCACCCCATGGGAGAGAGCCAACCCCTCACACTATTAGTGATACTCTACATTATCTGTCCTCTACGATGCTCCATCAAACAGCAGACTGAAACAGATGCTGAGACTCACAGACAAATATTGGGAGTAGCGCAGGGAGTCGAGTAAGGAAGGGGGAAGAATAAAGGGATCCAGAAGAAACAGGAACTCCACAAGAAGACCAAGAGAGCCAACTAATCTGGCCCAGCGGCTCTTAAAGAGCACCAACCAAGGACCATGCATGGACTCATGGACTTGACATAGGCCCCTTACACATACACGGATGATGGGTAGCTTCGCAGACATGTGAGTCGCCTAGAATGGGGAGAGGAAGCTCTCTCTGACTGGACTCGGTTGCCTGTTTTTCGATCACTTTTTCCTAGCTAGTTTGCTTCATCAGTCCTGAAGAATATGTGTATTTTAAGTCCTGATTCGACTTGATTCGCTGAGTTGGTAGGGGAGGAGGAATAGGGAAGTGGGTGGAGGGAAGAGCATGGGTATAGGAGAAGAGAAGAAAGAGCCCAGGATTGTGATGTAAGGTGAATAAATGAATTAATTAATAAAAGAGAAAAATAATTACAACTGGAAAACCTGATTAAAGATTAAATGTAGAAAAGGTTGTTTATAGAATGTTAAATGTATTCTTATTTGTATTATTTGTTTTCATGTTTCTTGCTTTATTTAGGTGGACCCTCCCTCCCTCTTCCTCCCCTAACTTTCTTCCCTAGTCCACTCATAGGGGAAGTCCTCTTCCTCACATATATCTGTATAATAAGAATAATATTTTAACATTAGCACTATATTATATGTTGAATATTTTAGGTGATTTTTTGAAGAGATTTTTAAATGTTAAAGTTAAAGAAAAATACTGACATTAAGTCATGTTTTTTCCCCAGCAGGGTCTAAGTGGCTAAGTGGCTAAATGAAAGGAAGGAGGAGACAGGTAGGAAAGAAAGAAATCAGAACATAGAGAGTGGAGGAAACAGGGCAACATACATATATTTACTGAATTCTCAAAAATAGTAGTATCTATTTCAAAAATGCATAAATAGTTTCAACATTAAGTAAATATTATAAGATGTTAAGTAAGGCAAAATTAAAATGCTGCTTGATGGAACATAAAGATTATTAACACTTTTTTAAGTTTAAAATTGTATTTAATAATGTATTACCTATATTCTTAAAGAAGTATATATTAAATTTATCATTCAATGATTTATGTTGGTGAAAATACTGATTTTAGGGAAGCTGTCAAGATTTTATACAAGATGTCAACAACATCATGCAGCACATGGAAATCCTCTTATAATAGAAGTTTTTCAAAGAAAAAGATGCTAAAAGTCTCAATGCACATATTAGCATAATTAAACCAAGTTTTATGCATTAGCTGTTAAGCTCCTGAGTGGTAGAAGATCCTTTAAGGGTGAGATAATTTGATTAATGTTATTTTACATGTGATTTTAAAGCTTGTTTTGGTATTCATGACTGTAAGTGTAAAGACTTTTACGTCCAATGTGACCGTGCCTTGTAAAATTTCACTTCTCCAGTGGAGTCTTACTGCAAATGAAAGCCACGCTGAAGGGTGAACTCCAGCCCACAGTGGATTGACAGCACAAAACAAACCAGTAACATTTTTGGAGGAATTTGTCTCACAGTGCTTCCTTTGCTTTATTTATTTATGCTTCCAAATTGTGGACTCCAGTTTTGTATTTTCAGAGGATTTCTCTGTGTGTATCTATGCATCTGTATGTGTTACTTTAGCTTTTAAACAAGTTTTTGTTCACTTGTTTGTTTTGTCTTATTTCTCTTTGTTTGCTGCTTTAATCTTATTTTATTATTTATTCACGTTAGATGCCTACTTTTCTTTTTTCACTTATTTTTTTATTAATTACAGTTTATTCACTTTGTATCCCAGCTGTAGGCCCCTCTCACATTCCTTCCCAATCCCACCCTCCCTCCATCATCTCCTTCCTGCCCTTCTCCAAGTCCACTGATAGGGTAGGTCTTCCTCCCCTTCCGTCTTACCCTAGCCTATCAGGTCTCATCAGAACTGGCTGCATTGTCTTCCTCTGTAGCCTGGCAAGGCTGCTCCCCCTCAGTGGGAGGTGGTCAAAGAGTGAGCTACTGAGTTCATATCAGAGACAGTTCCTGTTCCCATTACTAGGGAACCAATTGGAGAATGAGCTGCTATGGGCTACATCTGAGCAGCAGTTCTAGGTAATCTCCATGCATACTCTTTGGTTCTCAGTCTCAGAAAAAACCCTTGCTTTTTTTCTTATGAAAAAAAATAGGGTTATGTTAAGTGATTTTACTCTTATGTAGAATAAAAACAGAGCAAAACAAAAAAAACATTACTTAATGTTTTTGGTACAGCTTGATGAAACCTATTGTGCATTTTTTAAAAGCGTAAATAGTGGGAAACAATAATGTGCCATGAATAGATTCAGGCTTCTTCACAGTGTTGGCCAAAAAAGATCCAGACATTTAAACATAAGCATGTCTTGGAAGAGACAGACAGTAAATTGTTCCAGAGAATGATAAGAAGTCATCTCCCCGTCTCTCAACTGTGGGACAGTCATAGAGACCTGGAGAACGCTGTTGTCAGGGACTTCACTTGCACTTCAAGTAAGGCTTCTTTCTCTCTAGATAGATGGGAGATGATCTAAGAGCTTCTCTAAAGAAACTTTGAATCTCACAGTTTGGAAGTGGCAGTGATCTTTACTGTGCAACGGCAATGCACATGTTCCCTGACTTTAGGCTTTATCATTTATCCCCTGGATATTTAAGCTCTTAGTATAAGAACTAAAGTCATCTCCAAACAGCATATTATTCCTTCATTGATAGTTACATTTATGCTTTCTCAGTTAATAAGCAAAAGAGATATGATTTATAAATATTGAAAAGTATTTAATAAATAAGATTTTGCATGAGCATACTATTCAATTTAATAAAAAAATCTTGAGCAATCTTTATGCAATGCCCATTGTGCATTCATTTTCTTAATTAATTCAGAATTGTAATTGTGCTCTTGCTCTAAGAGTTAAGGTTATAATTTTTAAAAGGGATGTATTAACCCTACACAAAGAAGTATAAATAACTGAGGAAAGATGAGAGAGGTAGAGGTAATCTTTCTCAGGGAAGAGCAGAACAATTGATTGTCAAGTGGCAAATGATCAATTTTGTTAATAACTTTATAGTACAGAATGTGGGAGGGGCAGGTTATATTTAAGGATATATTTATTTATGTGAATGTATGCATGCAATAAAAATTAGTTAAAAGAGACTATGGATATAAAGGAGATGTGGAAGGGAATATGGAAGGGCATGTGGGAGGGAAGGAAATGGAGAAATCTTTTAATTTTAATGACAAGTCAAAAGAAAAAATATACGCGTTACATTTATTCTGTAGAGACCAAGTCCCAGCATAGAATATCGACTCCCAAAGCATTGTGTACTAAGGAGAGAGAGAAGCACCTATGCCACTTTTAAGAAACTTCCTTGTAGAAATGAAGTACTAGGTGGGAGTATGACAAAATGGATCTTTGCACTTAGGGTCAGAATTAAAGATTGTATATTGGTATCACACAAGTGACACCTGACATATATGGACTATACTCTGTTTAGCTGAAGATAATATCAAAAGCCATTCACAGCCTCGGTATCAAGGAACAGGTACAGTGTGGTAGTCAGGTTAATGTCAAGACCCTTTACTATTTGAGCCATCTTACCAGACAGAAGCAGAACTTTAATGAATTCAGTACTTCTCTTATTTGTAAAATAAATAAAAATCAAAATGCTGCTTTTTATATGTTGATGAGCAACTAAGTATAGGTGGATAATACTATATATCATTTTATACTCACTTTTCTGTATTTAAGTAGTCTGAATGTAGGAAGGTAAAGATCAACTCAATGTTTAGAATGCATGCATCAAAGTTGTTTAAAACATGTAGTAAAAAAGAACCTTTGCTATACTGCTACCAGTTGATTGAATGAACACAATTCAGATGTGAAGTTCTTAGGTCTTAGTTTATTGTTGAAATTTTACTTTAAAATAAAAATTAAGAAAAAAATGCACAAAATATAAGCATGCATTCTATTACTCTTTATTTAAAAACATTTAAAAATTTAAATATTATTATTTATTACAATTTATTCACTTTGTATCCCTGCTGTGGCCCTTCCCTCATCTCCTCCTAATTCCACTCTCCCTCCCTCTTCTCCCCCTATGCCCCTTTCCTAGTCCACTGGTAGAGGAGGTTCTCCTCCCCTTCTATCTGACCTTAGCTTATCAGATCTCATTAGGACTGGCTACATTGTTACTTTTTACATAAAGAATAATGATATGCCATATATTTAACAAATTCTACAGGAGTTTTATGAGAACATTAAAGATAAAAATAGTTACAAATGTTAATAAGATGAAAAGTTATCCTGTTTCTTACTGAAACTTGAAAGACTTAGAGGAATTTCCATAGTTTCCTAAGCCAGAAGCTGAAAAGTGCTATCTGTACATTTATATATACATATAATATTTACCATAAATTTGCTCATTATATTCCTTGAAATATAGATGCATATTTCATTGCTTTTAATAAGAACAAGCTATTTCTAAAGGCAGTTAATTCCACATGCATATTTCAAATTATCTGTATTATATAGCTTGCTGTGCATCAATAGGTATTATAGTTATTATGACTTAATAAGATTAGCCTTCAACTTTTCAGAACAAAGAACTGCTATTTTCTAAGATGATCATATCCAATTATCTTCTTATCAACATTTACAACTTTTTGCTTTTAAAAATATCAAACACTTCAGAATTTATAATTATTATGCTTTCACTACTAGTTAAATGAGGAAAGACTTGTCTGTTTGGGGCAGTGTTACTGTGTAGACTATGAATCATATATAACGCTATACCTTGTGTGTAATGTTCTTTAATTATACTTCTAAGTTGTTACTTTTTTTTTACTAAGGGGTTTGGCTGGAAAGTGTGTGTGTGTGAGTGAGTGTGTGTGTGTGTGTGAGTGTCTGTGTGTTTTCATATATGTGGAGTGATTATTTCGTTAGTTCATTAGATTTTTTTCCAAGGCATAAGTAAGTTGTGGAGAACTTTATTGTTACTACATTTGAATCTATCCTTACTTTTGATACAGACCAGTAATCAACATTCCTCCATGGTCTTCATCAGTTCCTTCTGACTTCCCTCGATAACATCCAATTTGGCCTGGGATAAAAAAAAGCTGAATACACATCAGGTCTCCATTGGTCATGATCTTTATAAAAGCAATAAAATTCAAACCAGGACACGGTGGGTAATTTTTAAAATTATTTATTAATATTACTATTATCATCAGCAGCACCACCATCATCATTACTTACAATTTTTTCTCTTTGTATCCCAGTTGTAGTCCCCTCCCTCTTCTCCTTCTGGTACCTCCCTCCCTCTTCATCCCCTATCCCTCTATTCTAGTCCACTGATAGGGAAAGTCCTCTTCCCCTTCTGTCTGACCCTAGCCTATCAGGTCTTCTCAGGTCTGTCTGGATCCTCTTCCTCTTTGGGCTGGTTATGTTGCTCAATTCGGGAGAAGTAATCAAGGAGAGGGCAACTGAGTTCATGTCAGAGACTGTCTCTTCTCCCCTTTCTAAGGAACCCACATGGAGACTGTGCTGTTTATGAGCAACATCTCAGCACAAGATCCAGGTCTTCTCTGTGCATGCTCTTTGGTTGATGCATCAATCTCTGCAGTCCTCTCATGGCCTTGCTTGTCTTTTGCTTTATTTGTCTAGGCACTGGAAGAGTTAGAAGAGAGAACAGGAAAGGAGCCTACCACAGATGTCATCTAAAAGATTGCATCCAGAAGGGTATCAAAGCAGATGCAGAGACTCACAACTAAACTTTGGACAAAGCACAGGGAGTCTTATATAACAATAGGGATATAAAAGAACTTGGAGGGAACAGGAGCCATACAAGAAGAATGATTTCTTTATAAGGTCTAGAATTAGTAGACAGATGGAGGTAGAGGCATTCATTAATATATGTAAAATTAATGGGCAGTATTTCATTTCATTTAATGTGTGAGGTTATTAGGTCTGTCCTACACAAGAACTTATTATAAAACTAAGGCATTTTACCTGTTCTCTGGTAACTCAGCACAGTTTCCCGAACCCCTGCTTGATCACATAATTATGCACAAAACAGATTCTCCATGGTTAGCAAGATAGTTACATGGATAAAAATATCCCTCTCCCTACTCCTGCCAAATGAGTTTCATCCCAGAACTCACATGGAATAAAGAAAACCTATTATTGCAGTATGAAATCTGACCTCCTCGGGTAGATTTCGGACACAGTTTTCAAAAAGTTTCATTTTTCTATATTCACATGATCAATATCATATAAAATATTTTAAATAATATCTAAAATAAAAATAAAGAAAACACACAAAACAAAATTAGACTTCTTATAAGACCATATCATACGTTCTTGCTCAGACAATTACTTAGAAAATTTTTACAGAATTAAATTTATTTGTTCATTTGTGTGAAGGTAGGTTAAGGGTGAGGACTTGCATGTGCCATGGAATGCATGTGGAGGTAAATGAATAAACTCCAACAGTCATTTCCTTCCACATGTGAGTTTAGGGATTATACTTGGGTTATCATAATTGATGGCAAATGCATTTACCTGATGAGCCATCTCTCCCATCCAGAAGTGCTTTTTTTGTGAGATATGTACCCATATACTAAATGCAGAACATACATAAAATTATATAACCTATTGTGTATCAGCCATCTGCTTCCAGAAGCAAGCCTGAACTATAAAATATACTTCCACCCAAAATTAAAGGAACATATAAGTCAATAATAGACAAATTTCATTTCTCTAAGTAATTATATTGACCATCTTTATAAAATAAAACTTGAGGAAAAATATCCCTGTCAAAGTTTCTTTTTTTTCCCTTCACTGACTTGCTAACAACAAAACATTGTTATTTGCCTTCATCTAATTTAATAAGGAACATTAATCATCCATTAGATGGTTCTTTAGCTTAACATTATTTGCTCTAGTCCACAAATAGGACAGCTATGGCTTGAAGTTGTTAGCATTGGAATTCTATTAGGATATACCATTTATCTTGTCCCTTCATATTAGCTCAGTTAATTGCATTTGATTTTTTATTATTCTAGTTAATGAAAAATATACACTGTTACATGCAGGACTGGCCCTAAGCAAAATAGCTAAGTGAATTAATGTATTTCTTTAGCTTCTCTGTTCATTGCTCTTCTCATATTTAGGAAGAATCCTATAAAAAAGTTATTAACAGGAATGATTGATAGGACACCGGGTTTTCAAGCATCATTAACAGTGAATGGTTTGAACGTTTGAGCAGTGGAATCTTCCATAGGGCTGTTGTTAGTCTGAAATAGTTGAACCTTCAAATAATTATAAACAGAAGAATCAAAAAACTTCAATGGACTAGCTATACCACTACGAGTTGAGATAAAACCTGATGTACATAATCACTATATTATAAAGCAAAGATAATTGCTAATAGTGATTTCTATCAGGAGCTGACTGGCCATGCAGATTATATGAGAATGTGTTAGCCACTAATGACAATACAGTTAAAATAAATCACGAACAATCTTCCTATTAGAAAAGACTAGTACAGTTCGTTGTTTTCAGAGAATAAGGCTAGGAGTCCTAACACAGCAACACAGTGACACTGAGAGGCAACCAATCAATAAGACCATTTGTACAGAGATGACAAATGTACCTATGTCCAAATTGCAACATCAAAACTAGCATTAACTCAGAAGATTAAACAACAAACTTTGGTTTCTCACAGTTTTTAATTTTAGAAGTTTAAGATCAAGGAAATAAGACCAACTAGTTTGGTTAGCCGAAGTTCTGAATCATTGACATTCAAGAATGGCTTGTAAACAAGTGGGGAAGCAGCTTTCTTTTCTTAGCAGCCTCAAATGACCCACAAAGAGATTACTTCCTCTTCCATGTCTCTTTTTCTAAGCTTATTAATCCATTTCTTGGGAGTTCGGACCTCATGTATATATTACCTCTCAAATGCATTGTTTACAGACAGGGACACCATGCATTGATGAATGTAAATTTTGAGGCACCAAGAATTAAATTTATATTACCCAAGACAGTGAAATACTGTTTGAATACTTATGTGAGTTATCAAGGGAGAAGATAAAGCCTGGTACCTTCATCAAATCCCTCCCCTAAGCACTCCTGGCACCCTGTAAAAGAGGCGGCAGAAAGATTATAATAGCCAGAGCAGACAAAGAATACCCAGAAAACAGTCCCTCTGAAGCAACAAGTTCAAAGCTCACACTAAGTCACAGAAACTGAGGTAGCATGCACAGCGCCTACAGGGTCTGCACTGGACTGGGTCCTATATCGGGAAGGAGAAGTGAATGCGTGACTTCATTCCTAACCTAGAAGAGATTTCCAATTGATAGTAACTTGTAAATCAAATGTAGTTTTCTCCTCCAAAGAAGTCTCAGATTACTGGGGAATCAAACTACTCTTAAAGGTAGGCCACACGTTCAGCAGTAGACAGCCAACAGAAAATAAATTCAGTGGCATCTTTGAATGGTTGCTTGTTCTCATAAAAGTACCAGGGTTTTTCTTTTTTTAATTGTATCTTTTAGATTCAATTTTAATTTTTACTTTTTATTGATTTTAATTCTTTTAATATCAATCAGGTAATTTACTTTGTTTCCCAGTCCCACCCTCCCTCCCTCATCTCCACCCATGCCCCTCCCCAAGTTCACTGATAGGGGAGGTCCTCCTCCCCTTCCATCTGACCCTAGCTTATCAAGTATCTTCAGAAATGGATGCAAAGTCCTCCTTTGTGGCCTAGCAAGGCTATTCCAACCTCAGGGGGTGGGGCATGTAAAGGAATCAGTCATTGTGTTCATGTCAGAAATAGTTCCTGTTCCCCTTAATAGGGAAACACACTAGGATACTGAGCTACCGTGGGCTACATCTGAGCAGGGGTTCTAGGTTATATACATACATGGTCCTTGGTTGATGAAACAGTCTCATAGAGGACACACATGCCCTGATATATTTTGCTGTTAGGTAGAGTCTTTCAGAGGCCCCTGTGGTAGGCTCCTGTCCTGTTTCTTGTTTTCTCCTACTTCCCATGTCCATCCCAATGGTCTTTCTAAGTGAGGATTGATCATCTTCCCGGGTCCTCTTTCTTGTGTATCTTCTTTAGGTGCATATATTTTAGTATATTTATCCCTTCTCATAGGACTATATAAGTGAGTATATACCTTGTGTATCTTTCTGCCCTGGGATACCTCACTCAGGATGATCTCTTCTAGATCCCATCATTTGCCTGAAAATCTCATGATATCCTTGTTTTTAATTACTGAGTAGTATTCCATTGTGTAAAAGCACTACAATTTCTGTATCCATTCCTCAACTGAGGGACATCTGGGTTGTTTCCAGGTTCTGGCTATTACAAATAAGGCAGCTACGAACATAGTTGAGCAAATGTCCTTGTTGTGTATTTGAGCTTCTTTTGGATATATGCCTAGGAGTGGTATAACTGGATATTGAGGAATCACTATTCCTAGTTATATGAGAAAGCACCTGATTGATTTCCAAAGTGGTTGTGCCAGTTTTCATTCCCACCAGCAATGGAGGAGGGTTCGCCTTTCTCCACAACCTCTCCAGCATGTGTTGTCACTTGAGTTTTTAACCATTGCCATTCTGACAGGTGTAAGGTGAAATCTCAGAGTCCTTTTGATTTGCATCGCTCTGATAGCCAAGGATGTTGAGCATCTCTATAGGTGTTTCTCTGCCATTCTATATTCCTCTACAGATAATTCTCTGTTTAGTCCAGTACCCCATTTTTAAATTGGATTGCTTGGGTTATTGCTTTTAAATTTCTTTAGTTCTTTATATATTCTGGATATTAGCCATCTGTCAGATATAGGGTTGGTGAAGATTCTTTCCCAGTCTGTAGGCTGTTCTTTGGTTCTGACGACAACGTCTTTTGCTTTACAGAAGCTTTTCAGTTTCATCAGGTCCCATTTATCAATTGCTCTAAGAACCTGTACTGTTGGTTTTCTGTTCAGGAAGTTGTCTCCTGTGCCAATGAGTTCCAAGTTCTTCCATAGTTTCTCTTCTAACTGATTTAGTGTATCTGGTTTTATGTTGAGGTCTTGATCACTTAGACTTTACTTTGGTGCAGGGTGATAAATATGGATCTATTTTCATTTTTCTGCATGTAGACAACCAGTTGGACCAGCACCATTTGTTGAAGATGCTGTCTTTTTCCATTGAAACGTTTTGGCTTCTTTGTCAAAAATCAAGGTGTGTGGGTTGAATTCTGGATCTTCTATTCGGTTCCATTGATCCACTATTCTGTTTCTATGCCAATACCATGTTGTTTTTTTTATTACTACTCCTCTGTAGTACAGCTTGAGTTCAGGGATGGAGATACCTACAGATGGTATGTTGTTGTACAAGATTGTTTTGGAAATTCTGGGTGTTTTGTCCCTCCATATGAAGTTGAGAATTTTTTTCCAAGGTCTGTAAAAATTGTATTGGTATTTTGATGGGAATTGCATTGAATCTGTAGATTGCTTTTGGCAAGATGGCCATTTTCACTGTGTTAATCCTACCGATCCATGAGCAGGGGAGATCTTCTGATATCTTCCATCTTCTGATATCTTCTTCGATTTGTTTCTTCAGAGACTTAATGTTTTTTTTCAGAGAGGTCTTTCACCTGCTTGATTAAAGTCATCCAAGATACTTTATGTTATTGGTGGTTATTGTGAAAGATGTCATTTCCCTGATTTCTTTCTTGTCCCTTTTGTCTTGGGGATACAGGAGGACTTCTGATATTTTTGAGTTAATTTTGCATCCAACCACTTTACTGAAGGTGTTTATCAGCTGAAGGAGTTCTCTGGTTGAATTTTGGGGGTCACTTATGTAAACTACCATATCATCTGAAAATAGCGAAACTTTGATCTCTTCCTTTCTGATTTGTATCCCCTTGATCTCCTTTACTTGTCTTATTGCTCTAGCTAGGACTTCCAATACCATGTTGAAGAGATATGGAGACAACGGGCAGCCTTACGGTGTCCTTGATTTCAGTGGGATTGATTTCATTTTCTCTCCACTGAGTTTGATGTTGGCTATAGGCTTGATGTATATAGCCTTTACTATGTTAAGATATGTGCCATGTATTCCTGATATCTCCAAGACTTTAAACATAAATGGATGTTGTACTTTGTCAAATGTTTTTCGACATCTGAGGAGATGATTATGTGGTTTTTCTCCTTCAGTTTGTTTTTATTGTGGATTACATTGATGGATTTCTCTGTATTGAATCTTCCTTGCATGTCTGGGATGAAGCCTACTTGGTCATGGTTAAATGATATCTTTTTTTGTATTCTTGGACTCGGTTTGCAAGTATTTTATTGAGCATTACTGCATCAATGTTCGTAAGAGAGATAGGTCTGAAATTCTCTTTTTTTTGTTGGGTCTTTGTGTGGTTTAGGTATCAAGGTGACTGTGGCTTCATAGAATGAGTTTGGTAAAGTTCCTTCTGTTTCTATTTTGTGGAATAGTTTGAAGAGACCTGGAATTAGCACTTCTTTGAAGATCTGGTAGAATTCAGCACTGGAACCATCTGGTCTAGGGTTTGTTTTTTTTTCAAAGGGAGACTGTTGGTGATTGCTCCTATTTCCTTGGGGGATAAAGAGCTATTCAATGTTTCGACCTGAGCTTGACTTAATTTTGATAGATGGAAGCTATCTAGAATCTTGTCCAATTCTTTTAGATTTTCAAATTTTGTGGCATACAGGCTTTTGTAGTACAACCCGATGATTGTTTGGATTTTCTTAGTGTCTGTAGTTATGTCCACATTTTCATTTCTGATTTTGCTGATTTGGATAGTTTCTCTCTACCTTTTAGTTAATTGGCTAAGGGTTTGTCTACCTTTTTTATTTTCTCAAAGAACCAACTCTCGGTTTCACTGATTTTTTGAAGTGCTTTATTTGTTTCTAATTGATTGATTTCAGCCCTGAGTTTGATTATTTCCAGCTGTCTATTCCTTTTGGGTGTATCTGCTTCTTTTTTTCTAGGGCTTTCCATTGGGCCATTAAATTGTTGTATAAGATGTTACAAATTTCTTCTTGAAGGCACTTAGAGCTATAAGGTTTCCTCTGAACACTGCTTTCATTGTGTCCCATAAATTTGGGTATGTTGTATCTTCATTTTTATTGAATTCTAAGAAGTCTTTAATTTCTTTATTTCTTCCTTAATCCAGTTGTCATTGAGTAGCAAGTTGTTCAGTTTCCATGTGTGTGTAGGCTTAATGTTATTTCTACTGTTGTTGATGTGCAGCTTTAGTCCATGGTGGTCAGATAGAATACAAGAGATTGTTTCAATCTTCTTGTATCTGTTGAAGATTGCTTTGAGACCAACTATATGGTCTATTTTGAAAATGGTTCCATTAGGTGCTGAAAAGAAGGTATACTCTTTTGAATTTGGGTGAAAAGTTCTGTAGACATCTATTATGTCCATTTAAATTAGGGCCTCTGTAAATGTCTTTACTTCCCTATTTGGCTTCTGTCTAGATGATCTGTCCCTTGGTAAGAGTCAGGTGTTAAAGTCTCCCACTATTCAGGTGTTAGGATTGATTTAAGGTTTAATAATGTTCCCTTTACGAATGTAGTCGCTCTTGTATTGGTGGCATAGATGTTCAGAATTGTGATTTCCTCTTGGTGGATTTTCCTTTGATGAGAATGTAGTGCTCCTCCTCATCTTTTTTGATTAACTTTGGTTGAAAGTCTATTTTATTAGATAATAGGATTGCTACCCAAGCTTGTTTTCTGGGTCCATTTGCTTGGAAAACATTTTTCCAACACTTTATTCTGAGGTAATGTTTATCTGTGTTATATAGGTTTGTTTCTTGGATGCAGCAGAATGTTGGATCCTGCTTATGTACCCATTCTGTTAGTCTGTGTCTTTTTATTGGCAAGTTGAGTCCATTGATGTTGACAGAAAATAGTGACCAATGAATGCTAGTTCCTTTTATTGTGGAGTTGGTGGTCTTACTGTGATTCATTACTTATTTTCTTTTAATTTTTGTAGGGACATTATTTGTATCCTATGTTTTCTTGGGTATAATTTTTGTTGTTGTTGTTGGATTGGGGTTTTCCTTCTGGAGGGTTTGTTTGCTGTGTAGAAATTGCTTAAATTTAGTTTTATCATGGAATATTTTGTTTTCTCCATCTATGTTGATTGAAATCTTTGCTGGGTA
This sequence comes from Pachyuromys duprasi, assembly GCA_028658305.1. NCBI lineage: Eukaryota > Metazoa > Chordata > Mammalia > Rodentia > Muridae > Pachyuromys > Pachyuromys duprasi. The sequence goes on along the minus strand of CM053759.1, from coordinate 43,785,821 downwards.
TAGTAGTCTGTGATAGCATCTGTGGTTCCTTAAAGCCTGCATAACCTCTCCCCAGGCCCCTCTGGCTTTCATAGTTTCTGATGAGAAGTCCAGTGTGATTCTGATAGCTCTGTCTTTACATGTTACTTGGTCTTTTTCCCTTGCTGCTTTTAATGTCTTTTCTTTGTTCTGTATATTTAATGTTTTGACAATGATGTGACATAAGGATTTTCTTTTCTGGTCTAGTCTGTTAAGTGTTTAGTAAGCCTCTTGTATGGTTATGGACATCTCTTTCTTTAAGTTGGGGAAATATTCTTCTATGATTTTCTTGAAGATATTTCTGGACCTTGGAGACTGGAGTTTTCTTTTTTATCAATTACTATTATTCTTAGATTTTGCTTTTTCATGGCGTCTTTTATTTCTTGGACGTTTTGTGTTTGGGACTTTTCCAATTTTACTTTTTCTTTGAGAGAAGTATCAATTTCTGCAAGTGTATCTTCAGCACCAGAGATTCTCTCTTCCACCTCCTGTATTCTATTGGTGAAGCTTACTTCTGTGGTTTCTGATCTTTTCTCTAGGTTCTCCAGCTCCAGGGTTTTATTTATTTGTGTTTTTTTTTATTGATTCTAATTGTATTTTTATAGCTTGCACCATTTCATTCATCTGTTTGAATTGGCTTCCTGTCTTTGTATAATGGCCTCTATTTTTTTTATTTGTTTCTTCTCTAAATGTCCCTAATTTTGTCTCTACTTGTCTCTCTATTTGCATGGCTATTTCTCTGAGAAATTTGTTTGTTTACTCTTTATTTGACTCTAATATCTGGATAAGCATACCTTTAAGGTCACTTTCCTGTGATTCTGCTGACTTAGAGTGTCCATTGATTTTGGAGGTGTCTGGTGAGGCCATGATTTCCTGACTTTTGTTGGGTGTTTTCTTTCATCAACCTCTGGCCATTTCTTTATCTGTGACCTTCACCCTTCACTGTTTGTTCTCAGATTCTGCAGTTCAGACTGGTGCCATCTTTCTCTGGTATCTGGAGAATTCTTCAGGGAGATGAGAGTGGTCCAATGGTTTCAGCTTGTGCATTGGTGCTTCAGCTGTACCTATGGGAGGGTAGTCAGTGGGCTCAGAAGAACCAATGTGGGCAAGTGTGTATGCGTGCTTGTGCGTGGAAGTTTGCCTTCAGGGACAGGGTGTTAGAGATTGTAGAGGTCTTCAGTGTGAGGGAAGGGTGCCTTATGGTCACCAAAGGTGTTGCAGGAGCAGAAGTTATTGGAAGCGCTAGTGATTGTGTGCACAATTTTCCTGAGTATGTCAGTGGCCTACAGGCTACTGGTATTCATCTCTAACTGAGCTCCAGGAGTTATTTGCCTAAACTCCATGGGTGGCGCTACAGAGCTGGGGTTTCCATGTCCCAGGATACCCTCTGTTCCCAGCAGTGGTTGTGTGGGTAGGAGATTTCTAATGTCTGGCTGCTAGCTTAGAGGCACCCTGGATCTGGGGCTCTGCAGGTACTAGGGGGTGCACTCACTCTCTAGCAGGTCAAATTGTAAAGCACAGGGCTTCCTCCTCTTCTCTACTGTCTGGTTTGGACTTGCTGAGCCAAATGTGTGCTCAGACAGCTCAGGGGTGTTGTAGCCTGTGTACCCGGGAGTCCAGCTGTGGCTGCAGAACTGGGGTGTCCAGGTGCCTGCCAGGAAGACCTGTAGAGCCAGTAATGTGGCTCGGTGCTTGGTGCACCTGGGTGGCTTTGCAGGTTCGCTATACAGAGCACTGCACAGCCCACTCTCTGCCACTGAGCGACTAAGTGGTCCATACAGTACAGTCAGGCTCTGTGGATTTGGTAAAACGGGTGGCTCTCAGGTGTGGGACCCAGGCTTTTACTGCAGATCTCAGGCACGCCAAGCTGGTTAGGCTGGCTGCTGAGGCGAGGTGCTAGTATCCCCACCTAAGCTGTCTTGGTTCTCAGGCAGCCAGTTCTGGGTCACTGGCGCAGTGACTCCACTCTTCAGAGGAGGGGGAAAGCCGCAAGAAGAGCCTGTATCCGTTCCCAGAGAAGTCTATGTCTGACCTGAATGAAAGAGTTCTCTGCTCCTGTGCTGTCCCCCCTCCTTCAGGAAGCCACAATGTCAATTTTCTGGCTTCAGTTGCCCCTCCGCTCACCGATTTCAGAGTTTCAAATCCTCTGCCTCTCAGAAACGATGTGTGCTCATCGCTGCCATCTGGCATCCCCCCTATATTATTTATTTTTATGTATTTCTTTTTTCTTCTTCTTTTAAGCCTACATTTTCTTTGCGTGTATATTGTGTCTTTGGGTTTTGTGGCTTTATGAAATTCTTGAGTTTAAAAATGAACGGATTTCTTGTGCTTTTTCTTGGGCTTTTACTTTCTGTTTCTTGTTTTGTTATATTCTGATGTATTTTGTTTTTCTTTTATCTTACTCTATTATATTTTATTATGTATTAGCAGCCTGTTTGTTTGCTACTGAGAGCTAAAAGGCGTTGGCTCTGAATGGGAGGGCAGGTAGAGACCAACTGAGAACAGTAGAGAGAGAGGAAAGCATAATTACGATATATAAAAAATATATTTTCCATAAGATAAAACAGAAAACGGTTAGTGCTTGGTTTTTGTGTGGTGGAGAACTCTAATACCTCATGTCTATATAAATATATTTTTTCCAAATCAAACACTCTTAATTATTTTGTAACTAAGATACCTTTTAAACTGGATATTTTAAGTTTAATACTGGGAAAACAAACAGAAGTGAATAAAACAGAGTAACTTCCAAGACTAAGGTGACTAAAAATACGTTACTTATATGTTAGGAAATAACTTTCTGTTCAGTGCTAATGTGACTTCTCCATGTTCTATGATCAATATGAATAGTGCATTCAGTCTTATCATCAAGTTTTGGTGAAAAAGCAATTGCCATGGAATAGCTTATATTTATTTGAGGGTACCTGTCTCATACCTCAAACTAGTATTTGGTAACATATGGTTATTGTCATGAGCTAATTCCTTGTAGGCTAACTGTTGTTTGTGTGTTTATGTGTGTGTGTGTAAAAGTTTATTGGTTTCCATGAACTTTTTTCCAACATCTTTAGAGATAATTTTTCTCCCCCAACTTTTCCCTCCGTTTTAGCTTCCCACCCCTTCTTCAGTTAAACCCTATCCTCATTGTTTTCTACAGCCTGACCCTTTGGACCTTCTAGCTATGTTAATATTGTCACGGAGAATTTTTAATATTTTAAATAGGCTGTTTAGCAATGGCAGTATCCCAGCCAGCTACCTAGTTTAGCCTGAACAAATTCTGGCACTACATTCTTTCATGTGCCTCTACCTCTCTGCTGCACTCTGGCTCTGGTTGACCTTTTCACCTCTGTGTTTCCTGATGAATTTCCTTTGCCTCTTTCTCTTTTGAAAGTTCCACCATTCATCTTCTGCTCAGTTATTGGCTGTCATACAACCAATAGACAAGTGGATAAGGACAGATATTTGCAAAGTATAAGACCTGTGATGGGCTATAGAAAGACTAATACCAAGATCCCGCTAGTACTTAGTCCTCTGATGGTTTAGTAATCAACCGCTGAATTTCCCAAGGCACACCTCCACCCAGTGGACCTCAACAATTCCCCATTCTATTTTTATATTGCCCGTGCTCTGCTAATCCCCTTCCTTCCTTCCTTAGCATCTTATGTCTCCCTGCCCACCATGCTCTCTTGCTAATCACCAGCTCTCTCTCAGCTTATAACACTGTGCTCAATACACCAAGGAATGACCGTGAGTACAATACTGCCACAAACGTTACAGAGGTAACCAATCATATTCTTGTTTGATTTAAGTTCTCCTTCTCATTAGGAAACATGTTTTACATTGTAAATCTGACCAAGAACCAATAAGGAAGGATCTCACATGACACTAGGGTCAATCCACTAGTATTATTTTGCTAAAAGTATTGAGCTATCCTATAAATTCCTATCTTTCTCCTTGTAGGTTAGTACATCTTTTCAACTCGTAGCAGGAATTACTTTTTGTAGTATCTGGTGGCTAATGCAGAGCCTTGTATCTGGTAAAAATACAGAGGCAAAGTTGTTGGACTGTTCAACCACAGCTGGGGGGTCTGTATGTGAAATTCTCTACCCAAGCATCTAGGATGATAGCAGTGGCATAGGCAGAATGATTGCAAGAACAAGAACTTGGGAAATAAGAAAGCAATATGTTGTTTGAATTCATAGCATAACACTAAGCCAGCCAATATTCTAGCACAGATCAGGAAGAGCACCCACTTCTAACTGAGAAGCCTTGGACAGCTGACAGCCTCTGAAGAAGAAAGTACTATTTTCTGTAAGGGTCTGGCTCTTTGTAGGTTGTCTATGCCCTAATTAATGATACCAAACTCCTAAGTGGATAGGCAACAAAAATTGGACTCTATGGATTATTCAATAATAAAGGTAAGAGGACATGAATTTGCAAGACTTGGGTGATGGGAAGGATTTCCCAGTAGTTAATGGAAGATTTCAAAGTAAAAATGATGAAATCACATTGCATGAAATTCACAAAGAAGCAATTATAAAAGGGGAACATTGTATTATATTAAATGGGACTTTAAATGAACTTTGAATTTGTTAAAGGGAAAATATATAATATCTATAGTAATCTGCTCAGGAAATAGAGCAAAAATAAAAAGCTGCAAGAGAAAAGTAAATATGCTAGAAGAAGAATCTTTGTAAGTTTGAATCTATCCTGGTTATGGACCTGACAGATGTGTGCATAGCAAGCTACACAGTGTGTCTCCTGTCTCAAGAAAAAAGCATAAATGCACACCTAAAATTAAATAAGACATATCACATTTTCTAGTGAAGTGCACTACAGTCATGTGATATGCCATGAAGATTAGGCCAACTGCAGGCTGTAAAAATCATAGACATTGAAGTGCCGTAACTCAGTGAATACCTGAACTGTGAGCAATTACCAGTTTCATAAAAATACAGCACATGCTACTATGTATAAACTAAATACTTGATAGCATGGTATTACCAAATATGCTACTAGTCTATGTATTGACTCTATCATGTTTTTAAATGTTGTTTTAGAGCATACTGTAACTTAACATGCACTATAAATCAGAATTCCCTGCTTTATTGGCAGAAAAACCAGACATTTTCTATTAACCTGTATCTTTGATCAATTCCTCTCAGGATTGTGCAACTATTCTTTATGGTATTTGCACAGTGATAAAATTACTTTGTTTCTCAGAATGTGTGCACATCATTAAGTGGTGCAAACTTGAATCTAAAATTTAATAACATAGATAAACCCTTATTGATTTATACTGCATCACCAATATTGTCTAGGCTTAGTTGAGTACTTCTTCAGCTGGTCTTGGGAGGGTTTGTTTATAAATCTTCATCTCCTATCAGCTTAATATGCAGAAGATAAGGTGTTCTAGCTTGCAGCGCTCATTCTGACTAGTGCCTGTACTTTCTAACACCAAACAGAATACCCTGGAGTATTTGTTAGTAGATGTGTACAAAAACAACAACAGAACTAGACTAAGTCTTTCCTTATACTTTGCTTAACTACTGTTTTAACTAGCCAAAATAAGGTATTAGGAGAGCACTATTTTCTCTTGGACAATGAATTCTAACCATTTGTAATAGGCTATTAAGTTTTTTTTCTTTTTTAATTGCAAAGGAACTACATATTTGTAATGATTTCTGTCTCTTTTTTTTAGTTGTTAAATCATTTCATTTGTATTTATTCAATAATTGCATATTTCTGTTTGGTTCTTTTCATTACAAGAGCCCAATTGAAATTGTATTATTCTTACAAAATGAAGTATATGTGGACAGAAAATGGAAAGGATAAACCTTTTAAAATAATATTTTTCCTTTTTCTTTTTATGGAAAATATATTCTTGTCTCACAGAATATGTTCATATTATAGTTTCCCCACCCTCCAATTTTCCTAGTTACTCTCCACTTTACCTCCCTTTCAGACCCACTCCCTTTCTGACTTTCACTAGAAAAGAACAAGCTTCTAGGAAATAAAAGTCAAACATAACAAAATAAAATATAATGAAACAAAGTAAAAACTTTTATGCTAAATGTTGACACAATATCCAAATAGGAGGAAAGAGTTGCAAGAGCTGGCAAAAGAGTCAGAGGCATACAAAAGAGTCAGGAGTCCCATAAAAATACTAACAAAAGAGTTATAATATGTATGTAGAGAACCTTGTATAGATCCAGAACTTGCTACTTCAGGCTATGTGAGCTCATATGTGCCTTGCTTAGTTGACTCAGAGGGCTGTATACAGTTGATGTCCTCCACACTCTCTGATGCTTTCATTTTCCTGTCTCTTCTTCCAAAATGTTTTCTGAGCTGTTAAGAATTTGACGGAGACTAACAATTTATTCACTCTGTTTGTCTATGGGTCTGTAAGTCTATTGTTGGAGATAACTGGATAACATGTTGATCTATAAGTACAACATAATATTTTTAGGAATTATTTAATTGGTGTTTTTAAGACTAGTCATGTTTGATTTTAGCCTAGGTCCCTGAACTATCTAGTCTCTGGTTCTTGTTATCCAAGCAATGTCAGATAAAGGTTCCATCTCATGGCATGTGTCTTAAGACATTGCTTGGTTCCTCCCATGAATTATCTGTCACAATTGCTCTAGCATATTCTGAAGGCAGGGCAGATTGTAGATCAAAATTTTTTGACTGGGTTCGTGTCCACAATTCTCTTTTTATTAAAATAGAGTATGTGTAGAGTACTTTCAAACACCAAAGAGACTGAAATATGGAAGTAGTGGTTGTGGAAGCAAGCTTTGAGGTTTCTTCTTTTATTTCTTCCTCCTCCCCCTCCTCTTCTTCTTCTCTTCTGCTTCCTCCTCCTCCTTCTTATCTTCTTTCTTCTTCTCCTTCTTATTATATATATTTTTTTCACTTTGTATCCAGGTTTCAGTGCCCTCCGGGACCATCTCTTCTTCGTGCAACACTCCCTCCTTCTTCCTCCCCTATCTCTCTTCCCTAGTCCACAGATAGGGGAGTCCTCCTCCTCTACTGTCTGACTCTAGCCTATCAGGTCTCATCTGAACTGCCTGGATCCTCTTCCTGTGTGGGCTGGCTAGGTAGCCCTACCAGCAAGTAGTGACCAAGGAGCAAGCAACTGAGTTCATGTCAGAAACTGTCTCTTATCTCCTTACTACGGAACACCTATGAGACTGAGCTGTCCGTAGGCTACATATAAGCAGGAGTCTAGGTTCGCTCTATGCATGGTGTTTGGTTGATGCATCAGTCTCTGCAGTCCCCCCCCCCCCCCCGGGCTCAGCTTTTTTGGCTTTGTTGGTCATCTTGTGGGGCTCCTGTTCCCTCCAGGTCCTCCTATCTCCCCCTTGTTCCATAAGATTCCCCGCACTCTGCCCAAAAGTTGGCTGTGGTTTTCTGCATCTGCTTTAATCCCCTGCTGTGTGGAGTCTTGTAGAGGTCATCTGTGGTAGGCTCCCATCCTGTTCCCTCTCTTCTACAGCTTGTTATGTCTATCCTGTTTTCCCTTCTGAATTAGAATTAAGCATCTTCCTTATGGTCCTCCTTGTTGTTTATCTTCTTTGGGTCTGTAGACTTTAGTATGTTTTAACCTATGTTATATGGCTAATATCCATCTATAAGTGAGTATATAGCTTGTCTGTCTTTCTGGTACTGGGTTACTTCACTCAGGATGATATTTTCTAGTTCCACCATTTGCCTGCAAATTTCATGATTTCTTGTTTTTAATAGCTGAGTAGTATTTCCATTGTGTAAATGTATCACAATTTCTATATCCATTATTCAGTTAAGGGACATCTTAAGTGTTTCCAGATTCTGGATATTCTGAATAAAGCTACTATGAATATAGTTGAGCAAATGTCCTTGTATGTTTGAGCATCTTTTGGATATATGCCCAGGAATGCTATGGCTGCATCTTGAGGTAGTGCTATTCCCAGCTGTCTGAGAAAGTGCCAAGTTAATTTCCAAAGTGGTTGTACAAGTTTACGTTCCCACCAGCAACAGAGGGAGGGTTTCCCTTTCTCCACATCTCTTGAGTTGGTGCCGATTGGATTCAGACCCAACCATGGCCATCTCCCTGGCATTTCCTGCACATCCAAGCAAGTGAGGAACATTAAGCTTTGAGGGTTCACCAGCTTAAGCCAAGGCCTACTGGCTCACTGTATCTTTTTTCTGCCTGTGGTTCCAGATGTAGATTTCTCAACTACCTCTTCAGCACCAAGTCTGTCCGAATGTCACCGTGTTTTCTACCATTTCACCATGATAATGGATGAAAACTCTGAACTGTCAGTTAGCTCCAATTAATTTTTTTTATAAGAGTTGCTGTGGTAATGATATCTTTCCACAGCAATAAAGCCATAACTAAGGCAGGGGTGAAAGCTACATGCAGACACCAGCACAACTTTACCATGTTCAATGAGTTGTTCAGATGTTGCTCTCAGCAATGGAACCCTGCTGTCAGCTTGCTAAGAGCAACCCTTTGTATAAGCATCAGTCTGGGTAGTTTTGGGACTTCCATGATTGCCTAGTAGACAACTTCTCATTGAATGCAATCAAGTTTTTCCATTGTAAGCCTTCCCTGACTCCAAGAGATGTACAGTTGAGACTCAGTATCTTCTTTTTGGGGGGGGGACTTCTTTTTTTTTAATTTTTTTCACAATTTTTTTTTAATTTATTTATTTTTATCTCAATCACAGGTTAGGTACTTTGAATCCCAGGCGTAGCTCCCTCCCCCATTCCCTCCTACCCTCCCACTCCCTCTCTCATCTCCCTCTTCCCCGCCCCCTCCAAGTCCACCAACAGGGGAGGACCTCCTTCCCTTCCATCCAACCCCAGCTTATCCTGTCTCCTCAGGGCTGGCTGCAATGTCCTCCCCTGGGATCTAGCCAGTCTGTCACTCCCCGGCTTATATGGGGGAGGGTCAAAGAGTCAGCCATCAAGATCATGACTGAAACAGTCCCTGTTTCCCTC